>CM019716.1:69714465-70314465 GCA_009760885.1 Achatina immaculata | reverse complement strand
TGTTATGAAAGTTTGCAAGTTCCGTATGGTCACAGGATACCTGAGATGAAAGACACTGTTGGAGCACTGGTTACCGAAACTCGGTATTTAACATTGTTCTCGTTGCTTCTCTAGGCCCTAATTTTCTCCCCTGAAGCAAAATTTCGGTTGAGCACGATCCTGGACATACTTGCCACTGCTGGGTAAGGTCAGATGTTTTGCGACAGCTTGCACGCACGCACGCACGTGCGCGCGCACACACAACACACCCACAGAGCAAGTATCGATGTGTTATACACGCTGGTGGAAGCTGAACTAGATGCCTACTTTATACTTTTTTTTCCTGGTAAAATTCTTGTAAAGTCATCATTTTTTGCTCTAAAAGTATTAATTGTGATACATTTCAGACATCAATACTCTCTGAAGTGCAGTGAACATAACAATTTCAAATATCTATCGTGACGCATTGAATGTGACGCACTGAATATGACGCGCTGAATGTGACGCGTACACGTTATCGGAACACAAACTGCATTTGACAGGATCTAGCTAATTCATAATGGTACACACAGGCAGCTGAAGCATACAAAAGGAAACAGTTGTTATAGAAGAAGCAGTTGTGACAGAAGAAACAGTTGTGACAGAAGAAACAGTTATAACAGAAGAAACAGTTATTTCGGAAGATAGAGAGAGAAAATAAATGCAGCGACTGTTGCAGATTAGAAGTGGGCAACTCTCTGAGTCAAGCAAAAGGGCACGATTGTTCTCTCCGTTCCGTGCGGGCACTCTCGTGTTCCCGATAGCCACGTCGTGATCCGAGGCGATAGCGACGGCATCTTCTATCCAGAGCACAACAGCAGCTTTGTCAAGCTGACGGCCGATCAGAGACGGAGGGCCTTACAAACTGGCAAGAGATAATTGGCCTGTTCCTTTCAAGCTGTCATACTAGCTCGGGTCCCCTACTTCTTGTTATGTTTTTTTCTTCTCTAGGTAGGAACTAAAGATTGCAGGAGTATAGATCCTGTCAGAGAGAATACAGGAGAAGGTTTCCTAGCAAAAGGAGACGAGAGGAAGACGAGGGAAGTGTAGAGAGAAAGAAGCAAGCTGTGAGTATTATTTGAGTGCCCTGGAGCAGATGAAGAGAACAGCCAGTATTGAAGTTTGCACAGATCTGTGATATCTCGAGTAATCCTTTTAATCACTTTGCTTAACGCTGTCTCCACCAGCGATAGAAATTTTAAGAAAGAAAAAAAAAAGCCGACCTCTTTCATTTAAAAAAAAAAAAAAACAGGGATTAAAATTTCTCTGCGTTGGCGTACTTTCACGATTCTTTTGTTGTGTCCGAAGCATGTGAAAGAAAAAAAAGGGCTCTGTGATCCGTGACGTAGATGAGATTATTTTTCATGTGATCTCTGACTTTCCAGATTTAAGCTGGTGCTAGACAAGGTTTGGTTTTCACATTCTCACGAGAGACCTTTCCAAATGGAACACTTTTGATATTAATTCAAGGAACTGTGAACTGCTTCGTTAAGACAGTTTGGGTATGATTGACCGCCACCTTGTTAAAATATTTAACATATTCCCTTTCAGGTCAGAGCGTGCCTAATAAAGGAGATTAAAAACAAAAAAGGAAACAATGATTTATCTACTTCACAAGAGGTTAGGAAGGTCGAAACCCTTCACGTCCGCTCCCCAGTCTCTCCAGTGGTGAAAGTGGGACGTCACCCGCGAGTGTCGAGGAGAAATACTTGTGAAAACTGGAAGTATCTGTACTTAGGGGAAGAGCACAAAGTTGTGTGGTTAGTCCTGGACAAAAATCTTAGACAAAACACTTTAGACGTGAGAGAAAGAAACAAATGACTAGAGAATTACCTGGGACTTGAACCACGGCCTCTGTATGACGAGCAGCCGTCCAGTCTACTAGAGCACAGCTCACTAATCTACTTCGCATTCGCACTTCCGTCGGGAAAGACACGTTAGATTATAATGTGCAAGAATACCAAACAGGACAAGCATTCCGCAAATGGTTTGTTGGAAATTTAAAAAATATATAGGGAATAGAAAAACGGGTTCATTGACTTTAATTAATGGAGCAGGGAGGGTTAAAAAGCGTTAAGAACAAAGAAAAAGATGTTAGAATGAATAAACAAAATTTATTGATTAACTTAACTTAACAAGTGGTCTGTCACTTAGACATCGCGTAAATAAGAAAAAAAATAAAGGTACATCTGGTAAAACCCTTTCTGCAACATCTCTAGTTTAATGTCAGATAATCTTGTTATTTGCGAGCTGCGTTGCCATGTCCAGACAAATAGAACATAAAGCAGATATTTCACAGAAGTTTTTATTCAAATAACATCACCCGCTCTCCTCCACAACATCTGGCTTTAATGTGCGGAAAACAACAGAAGGAACAAAATTGTTGGATCTGAGACGTTTGTAAACCAAAATTCTCGCGCCCTCTACTGAAAGTTTTTGTGAATGTTTTGGGCGGGGTGTTAGACGGGCCTGAGTGTCCACTTCTTCACATTGTGAAATAAAGTTCGTTCTTCGTACCTTGTTATTTCTGTTACAGTTATTTTTGTTACTGTTATTTCTGTTACTGTTATA
Source organism: Achatina immaculata (assembly GCA_009760885.1). Classification (NCBI taxonomy): domain Eukaryota; kingdom Metazoa; phylum Mollusca; class Gastropoda; order Stylommatophora; family Achatinidae; genus Lissachatina; species Lissachatina immaculata. Next base: position 70,311,876 of record CM019716.1, on the reverse strand, counting down.
TCTGCTTCATTAAGACAGAGTAGGAATGATCGATCGATAGCGACGCGACCTCTGAGAGCGGTGATTCTCTCCAACAAACCGTCGCCCTTCGGCTCATTAAGAATTGTCGCCGGTGCGAGGCAGCAACAACATGTGCTCTTAAACTTAAATTTCGAACTGGTTGTTCATGCAGATATATCCTTCTTCGAAACTTGCTTGACTATAGGAATTTAGAAATTCGCTATTGTGTTTTTTTAAAAAAATGTCCTCATTGAAAGGTTATGCCTGGCCCCCGTTGTGTAACAATTTCTTGACATACCGGCATAAAAAAAAATATCCCCAAAATGATTTGTGGGAATTCCGCCTGGTTTGATTCCGCGAAGCAAAAGATAGAAGGAACACCGGGACCGCTCCAAAATCTACCCTAACTGAAGTACAGAACGGGGTTGCACTTGTCTCGCGCACCATTATTCGCCATGCCAAACAAACTCACTACACTTATTCACATCTTTGCATTCAGTTCTTGTTTACTTCTTCGATACAGTACCTCTCTAAATACGACACATTGAAATGAAGCACGCGCCGTTCTGCTACTGTGTTTGAGAAAATGAAAGAAGCAAGCACGTGCATTTATCATCTTTTCCAACAATTCTCTGACGGTCTATCTATTTCATCTGGGAAACTTGTCATGTCCCGGAGATTTCTAAAACTCCACAACGCTCGTGAGCACGTAGAATCACGTATACAGAGCCGGGGAAAAAAAATGGACAAGACCTAAACGTCTGTAGTATTCTTCTAACATTCCATTTACGCCAAATCTCTCCTTCTACACAAGTTTTCTATCTTTCTCCCGTATGTCAGTCACTTAAAGAGTTATATGTACGGGGCAAAAAAATAAAAAGAGGTATAGCTATTGGAGGCAAATTGACTTATCGTGTGAACGTATCTCAGAGTTTCAGCGAGAATGGCTTCACTCATCCCTCAGCATCAATTAGGCTCCGAGGGAAAATGCGCCCCGTTAGGTGCTGGATTTACATCGCTGTTCTGTGAGTAGTTGAAGCGAAGAAGACTTCGCAGGTGAGTCAGGTAAACGGTGAATACAGTCGTGAAGCAGTTTAAAATAAATTCATCCAAGTCACATTTTCAGCGCTAGCTTTCTTCCTCTTCTGGTTCTTCTTAACTGTCCACATATGTATTTTTAGTCTTAAAAAAAGCTGTACAGTGTTGAAAGTCGCAAATGCAATCAAAGTAAGCACGAAGTACATAGAACAGTGTACAGACAGACGGATGGACAGGCAGTTAGATGGACAGGCAGACAGACAGGTATGCATGCATACATAAAGACAGCCGGGCATACGTACATACATACATACATACATAAGTACATACATACATGCAAATATAGAAACAGACAGATAGAAAGACAAGACAGCCAGACAGACAGGCAGACAGACAGACAGACAGACAGACAGATAGATAGATAGATAGATAGATAGATAGATAGATAGATAGATAGATAGATAGATAGATAGATAGATAGATTAAAATTTAACTGTATTTAATTATTTATTTTGTCTTTGTCTTTCACCTTCAAGTCTACCTGAAGTACCTGTAACTAAACTGCAATCTTTTACTTCTATGTCCAATAATATCGGGTTTTTCCTTCACACTTGAATGCCTTCGTTTACTTGAAATAGCAATGAGAGGGATTCATAGCCTCATGCCGCTTTTAATAGTAATAGGGATGCGTGATGAACAATATAAAAATGCCTTTTTGAAAAACTTGACAAAACGCTTCGCTGTGCAAGGGTTAATCTGAATATTGTGACCTGAACGTAACTGTGACAAGCGAGACAGACATCAACTGACAACCATCCAGGCGTGGCACGAGCCAGCTAAACTGTGCGTCCTCGTAGCTTTGATTAACCACAAGAGGCTGCTGGTCTACAACTTTCTTAATCTCTGCACGAGTTCTCCCCCGCCTCCCCCCCCCCAATTTTTTTTTCCAACGCCCTTCATTGCAGGTTACAAAAAAAAAAAAAAACTAAACACAGCCAGAAAAGTGTATCAGATTTTGTTGAAAAGAAAGCAAAAGAGGCAGAATACAAAGCGCGGACAAAAACGTGGCCCATCACAAGGCAACACTAAGACATCCTGGGCGTAAGCGAGCACACTTGGTTGATCTGTACGATTCAAGTATGATCTTCTAGAGCTTCGAGTAGAATGTTCTCGGGAGCTGTCGTCTTGAAGTTGCTGGTCCCGTCTAACTAGGAGTGGGTTTCTGCGCAGATTCTCGGAATATCTTCTCACCAAAGAGGGACCACAACGGGACCAGGCAACATTAACCAAGCGAAGGCCACGCCCACCAGCCGGAGATAGAACGAACAAACGAAATTTATTTTAAAAGATTGAAGACTTGGGCACGAGGTTTATCCGACATTCTGCCCTTCGTCATACAACTTTTTCACTCAGGTTTCAAACATTCATTTCATACTGACACAATATGACCTGGTTCTGTTACTGGTCTGATGGAGCTGCTTCATTACCCTCGGGACACGCCCATAAGTGTTCTGCACTCGTCATCAGGGTGCCATTTAGTGTTTTGACTGATGTAGTACCAATACCGTGTTGGCTGTGAGTAGCTCGTGTTCCTGCTTGCACTTTTTCTTAGGTTATGCAATTCACAGAACCGGGTGTGGACTTCAGAGACTGATGTACGTCTTGTTTATCCAAAACTAACGTTTCCTAGTGGGTTAACCCTTTCTGCAAGTTGATCAGATTTCTATTTGCCAGCAAGGCCAGAGTGCCCATGGCAGTATATCCATGTGATGCTTTTGATTTGTTTCGGATGTTATGTTCAACCACTGGCTTCTAAAGATAAAGATACGTTCAGTTCAATACATAAGTCATTAAAAATATGAGAAAAACAATTAAACTGACAACATTTTTACACTTAAGCTCTAATCCAAACATTCCTCAGTCAAAAAAAAAAATACTAGCATGTTATAATATTATCATCACATTTGTTCAGTGGCATTACGTAAGTTAAAAAAAACCATCAATAAAATTATTGTAGGTACTCTGTGTTTATTATTAATATTGTTAAGTTGCCGTGTCAGATGTCGTTGACAATCATGCTTATCCATTTTATGCGATTATTGATGTTTCCGATCAGTTTAGATGCTTTTCTTTGTCCATGCCACTTGGCCACTCCACTAAGATATGTATCTCTTGTCCTTGCTCTTCTCATTTTCCCGTTGAATTTTCCAGTCATTACTAAGTTCTCCAACTTCTGTCCTCTCATTACTACCAAGTTCTCCAACGTCTGTCCTCTCATTACTACCAAGTTCTCCAGCTTTTGTCTTCTCATAACTACCAAGTTCTCCAACTTCTGCTTTCTACCAAGTTTTCCAAATTTTATCTTCTCATAACTACCAAGTTCTCCAACTTTTATCTTCTTATAACTACCAAGTTCTCCAACTTTTATCTTCTCATAACTACCAAGTTCTCTAACTTTTATCTTCTCATAACTACCAAGTTCTCCAACTTTTATCTTCTCATAACTACCAAGTTCTCCAACTTTTATCTTCTCATAACTACCAAGTTCTCCAACTTTTATCTTCTCATAACTACCAAGTTCTCCAACTTTTATCTTCTCATAACTACCAAGTTCTCCAACTGCTGTCTTCTCATGATAGGCCCAAGAGATTTGGACTGTATTTTTCTTATAATTTTGACTAATTTTTTTCTATTCTGAAACTTCTCCGAGGGCCTCTTCATGTGTTTTTCTGTCTATCCAGAATATTTGTTGCATATTTCTCCAAAACAACATCTCTGTTGCTTCCAATTTTTTTTTTTTTTGGTGTGTCCTCTGTTTGTTAATTATTCAACTTTAACAGCCGTGTAATGTTGATTCTAAAAAGCACTTTACCATTCTCACATTTAAGGACATCTTTTTAGTTCATACCTTCTTCAAACCATAAAAAGCTACTTGTGCCTTAACTATTTGTGATTTTATTTCATGTATGCACTTGTCATCAGCTGTTACTTTTTGCCCAGAGGTAGCTAATTTTTTTTACAAAAAATGCTGTACAAATCTGTGAATATATTCTAATTATTCATTCATTCATTTGCATGTCCCTTGCGGAACTTTGCCTCCCAAACAGCACTCCTGTAGGCCTCTCGGTTGTGAGCAAGATGGCCTGCTGCTGCTGCGTCCATTTGCAGATCGTCAACGATTTCTTGCAGCCATCTTCGTTTTCGTCTTCCTCTTTTTCTTTTTCCCATTATGTATCGTTCCAATATGGCCTTCTCTAAATTATCATGACGTTTAATGTGTCCAAAATATTTCAGTTTTCTCTCTTTAATCCTCTTTACTAGCCAGCCTTCTTCAATAATAAGCTCTTGTAGTATAGATATATTTGTTCTTTTTTGTGTCCATGATACTTGAAGAAGTCTTCTGTAGCATTTACATTCAAAGGCATTTATGTGTTTCTCAGCTGTTTTGTTAAGTGTCCAGGTCTCACAGCCATATGTTGCGATGGGAAAGATGTAATTCTAATTATTACACACACAAAAACTGCATGGAAAGTATAGCTCTTAAGGACGCAAGTAATCTAACTCAACCAGAGGGTGGCGAAGTACGACTATAACATTGAATGAGTCGATATTACATACGAGTTTTAGGTTTGATGGAAGACTATTCCAAAAATATGCGGCAAGACAGGGTCTTGAGCACCTCTATATCACCACCCCCAATAGGTCCAGAACAGTGATCTTTTGTTCTCGACTGATCTATACTTTGACTGATCTGCAGAATAATTAATTCGTACAATGGCTACTGGTGTCGCGGTACATTTTTTTTTTTTTAAAGTTTGAAGACGGACTGGTTGCTATGATTTTCTCGACTTCCTGAAGCAAACCCAAAAAGCAGGCTTCTTCACAGGCTCCACAACCCATTATGAACTACAAGAACCCGCGTCTCTCTCCAGAACTGGGAGCTGATTAGTAGAGCGTTAAAAGTCGCAAATGCAGTCAGAGTAAGCATGAAGTACATAGAATAGTGTACAGACAGACGGATGAACAGGCAGGTAGAGAGACAGGCAAGCAGACAGGTATGCATGCGTGCATAAAGGCAGCCAGGCATACATACATACATACATAGTTACATACATACATACACACATATATACATCATCATCATCATCATCATCATCGCCTTTCACTCCCTTGAGAGCATAGGCCACGGATAAAGGCTCTCCAGTCATCCCTGTTCTTCCCGCAGCTGGCGAGATTCTTCAGCTGCCGTACGTGGAGTGGGCCTCCTCCCGGCCAGTAAAGAAAGGTGAGAATGGGGTTGCCGCGCGGCGACATTGTGGAAAAGGTGAAAGAAATATTAAGTGAAGTAATCAGTAGTTTCGAGGTCAGGACTGTTCAAAACACGGCACCTCTGCTCTGGATGTCGGCCACGTCCTATGTGCACTCATACTGGAACGGATTGCCTGAACCGACTTAACCCAGGGGTTAAGACACTGCTGGCGAAATTCTTCGGATGCCGCGCGTGCAGTGAAGCTTCTCCCGGCCAATGAAGAAAATGCGAAAAAGCAATTAGGGTTGCCGTGCGGCGCCGATGTGAAAAGGTGATGGAAAGGATAAAGTGAAGCTTAATCGGTATGTCCAGTAGTATCGTGGCGAGAGCTACTCATACCACGGCACCTCTGCTCTAGAAGCCGTCCACGTTCGATATAAACCCAAACTGGTGAAATATGCCTAAGCCAGCTTACACCAGGGTTGAAACTTGATGGCTGCTCATGTCACAGTACTTCCGCTCTAGAGGTCGGTCACGTCCTAAACACGCCTATACTGGGATAATACGCCTAAACCGGCTCAACCCGCATGTGGGACGGTTCATTGGCCGTAAGTCGATTTGACCGTATGTCGGTCATTATACGGGGAGGTCAGACACTAAGTACAGTTCACTACTATAACATTTTACAGGATGAATACACGCAGTTACTATCACTTTAATGGCACAGAATGGTCTGAACATCATAGACAAAACCAGGCTACTGGGGAAGTTCAAAACATGGTGCCTCCGGTTCATGCTGATTCCAAAATTGATGTGGCCACTAATCATTTACGAAGTACGTAAGTACCAGCACAGTAGAAACAGTCGAAAGAAAGTGGCTGGGCGTACCACCAGGATTAACTGATGTATCGCTTTACTGCAAGAAGAGCAAACTGCAGCTACCATTCAAATCTGTGGTCGAAGAATACAAAGTAGAAAAGGCAAGGCTTGCAATGATGCTATAAAGATCTGCAGATCCGGTGGTACGAGAAGTGCAGCCAACATTTAAAACTGGACGAAAATGGAAAGTAAGTGAGGAAGTGACCACAGCCAGGGAAACACAGGAGCTGAAAGAAGTAATAGGATACACACAGACCAACAGAAGGGGATTTTGTCTTGGTGAAATCAAATGGTGGTCAAAGGCCTCCTCTAAGGAAAGAAGGGATATGATCATCAGTGAAGTAAGGAATTCAGAGGATGACAAACGGGTCCAGAAGGCAGTCCAACAGGCGCAGCAAGGTCAGTGGACAACATGGGAGGAAGTCTTGCAAAAATCACTAACAGGGAATGACATCTGGAAAATGGCACCCTTGAGACTCAGCTTCAGAGCTACTTATGACCTTCTGCCTACAGGTTCCAACCTATACAAATGGGGAGTATCAGAAGACACAAAGTGCCCTCTCTGCAACGAAAGGCAAACATTAGAACATGTGCTGTCAGCATGCAGAGTATCATTAGGTCAAGGACGCTACATCTGGCGGCACAACAGAGTACTGCAGGAACTAGTAGCTATTGTAGACGGGGCAAAAGATAAAGCAAATAACAGCAAAAGAGTTGAGGTTCCTCCTAAATACTTCATAGGCGCTGGTACGACATCGAATATTGAAACCAGGGACTTTCCCTTACCATCACTGCTAAATGGTACAAATGACTGGAGTGTGATAGCGGACCTTCCAGGAAGAAGAGAATACCCGACTGCCATCAAGAACACAGGAATGCGACCGGACATTGTAGTGTACTCCATGGAAAAAATAGGAACTAATAATGATCGAGCTTATGGTTCCGTACGAAACAAGAATAGAGGAGCAGCATTTTTCAGAAGTGAGAAATACAATGATCTGGTCAAGCAGCTAAGGCAGGGGGCAGGAATCAAGGCAAAAATGATAGAAGTGGGAGCGAGAGGATTCGTAGCAACATCAGCATACGACCTATGTAATCAACTGGGCATAAAAAGGACAAGCAAGAGCGAGGGCATTGAAAAGCCTTCCAGAAACAGTAGAAAAGGCCTCATGTGGAGTATGCGAAACAAGCACTGAGAAGTTAAATAATTTCGTTTCTCACGCCCAATACCGGTCCTCCGTAGCTAAATCGCTAAGATACACTTCGAAGTTCAGTGCTAACTGGAAGATCGCGGGTTGCATCGTTCCGCTCTCTATAGCAGAGAGTTTCCTGCATACTTTAATCATGAAATGTTTGCGCTGCACCAAGTACATCTGACTTTAAGGGGCATTTCTTTTGGGTTGACTTCCTTAGCCTTTGGCTGTCCCAAACTTATCTACGAGGCAGTAGGTTGGAGTACTTCTTAGCCTGAATCCTTCTCCCTCGACCTTTCCAGCGTGGGACCGCACTGGTCACAACAGACAGAGGTATCACCCCCTCAACAAGCTCAAGATCGGCCCAGCCGAGGTGTGGCACATGTGGCACATGTGGCAGTGGTACTCGTAAGATGACGGGAGAGCATATTCTGTAGGAGTGCCCAACAGTGAGGTGCAGAGAAGGTAGATGTGGCCAGAACCTGCATCGGGTCAAGAGAAGCCATATGGGGATGTATACCAGCTGACCACCACTTTAGAAGTACATGAGTCAACGTGTGAGAACGAAAGAAGAAGAAGAAGTATCACTTTTTAAAATATTAACAGAATGCAGATTTAGCACAGTTCGGCAGCTTCGCTTTAATTGTCCTGCGTTTCTTTCCTGTGTCTTGACCTGGGGATCCTCTTTTACTTTTTCAAAGCCAATTCTCTAGATACATTTTCACTTGCTACAATTTAGTTATGTAGTGTACTAAGTTTTGTTTAGTTATATAGTATACTAAGTTTTATTTAGTTATATAGTATACTAAGTTTTGTTTAGTTATATAGTATACTAAGTTTTGTTTAGTTATATAGTATACTAAGTTTTGTTTAGTTATATAGTATACTAAGTTTTGTTTAGTTATGTAGTATGCTAAGTTTTGTTTAGTTATATAGTATACTAAGTGTTGTTTAGTTATGTAGTATACTAAGTTTTGTTTAGTTATGTAGTATACTAAATTTTGCTCAGTTATATAGGAAACTTAAGGCAGAATCCTTTGGGTGGATTCTATCTGTGTAATTCTATCTTCTGCTCTTCTTTGTATAGTAGAATGTAAACTTGTTGCTCATCTTTCTGTAAATTTCCACTACTGTCCACTGGAATAATGTTCTTTCTGTTTACAACGAGAAGTGTTGACTTTATCAATTACTGTTAATATTTTATCTCATTTAATCTACGACTGTTCTACGCTGTTTTGTGTCTGTTTTGTTACTCACTTCACAGACTTACTTGCTGCCAGGTTCATTCTCTCTCAGCGGAAATAGTAATACAGAAGCAGCAACGTTACAGTTGAAATGACTTTAATGATGCACGGGGTGACGATGAGATGATGAGCGATATGACGAGAACGACAAAAGGCATCAACAAAATCCATGGACACAAGACTGGACATCTCCACGATATATGTTCCAGCAGACTGCTGTCGCCATCTGAACATCCTAATACACTCTATTCTACATCTATTTCACTAAACAACAACATTTCTAACAGACTAATCTACGTCTGTCTCAGACGATACATAAAACACAACTGTCCCTCAGTCATATGATTTCTCTCTCACCTGACTTTTTTCCTGTCATACCTTAGCCGTGACCCTCGTGCAACTCGAAACAAAACAGATGAACTTTACTCACAAACAGCTGATTACTTAAGAAGATAACTCATTTTATACAAATGTTCCAATTCTCAGATGAGTTATCTATCTTACATCCTAACATTCAATATACTGTTATAAACTTCGTACTGTTTAGTTATATCAGTCAGTCAGTCAGTCATTTGTTGTCTCTTGAGGAACTCTGCCTCCCTAACAGCTCCCTTGTAGGCCTCTCGGTTGTAAGCAAGATGTTCTGCTGCTGATGCATCCATTTGCAGATTATCAACAATGTCTTGCGGCCATCTTCGCCTTGGTGTTCCTCTCTTTCTTTTTGCCATTATGTACCCTTCCAAGACGGTCTTCTCTAAATTATCATGACGTTTAATGTGTCCAAAATATTTAAGTTTTCTCTCTTTAAACCTCTTTTCTAACCAGCCTTCTTGAATATTAAGTTTTTGTAGTATGGATATATTTGTTCTTTTTTGTGTCCATAATATATGAAGAAGTCTTCTGTAGCATTTACATTCAAAGGCATTTGTGTGTTTCTCAGCTGTTTTGTTAAGTGTCCAGGTCTCACAGGCATATGTTGCGATGGGAAAGATGCATGCCCTTAAAAATCCTATTCTTGTAGTTCTGTCTTTTCCTCTCCGCAGATTATTTGGTTGTTTTACTTTCTGAAGAGCGATAGACGCCCTCCTTCTTAATTTCCCTCATTGTATCTCCATTACTAGTTAGTAATGATCTAAGATGTTCAAAACTTTCCACTTCTTCTAATTTTTCCTCATTGATCTATATTTCAGCTGCCTTATGTGTTTTGTCTGTTGTCATCAATTTAGTTTTCTTCTCATTAAGATAGAGGTTTTGCTCCTCACCATTCCTACGGACTGACATAATTAGTTTTTCCATTCCTTTTTGTGTTGCGGACAGTAATAATGTGTCATCAGGATATCTAATCTCTGATATTTCATAACCTTCAACTTTTATAGCATCGGAATATTGTCTACGTCCTTTTTAACATTCCTCATTATATTTTCAGTATATAAGATAAATAAGTAAGGCGACAGTATGCACCCTCAAACCAAGTTGTTGTTTCACTATTTATTCTTACTGCTGCTTGTTGGTCTAGACACAGCAGTGATATTAATTGTATCAAATGTGTTGGACATCCCATTTTTTCCATTATTTCACAAAGTTTCTGGTGTTGTACACAATAAAATGCCTTTGAATAGTCTATAAAAAGATAAATATAAATTCACAGTAAATTATCTGCATTTCTCTATTATTAATCGTATACTATATATATGATCTCTTGATCCTTTTCCGTGTCTAAAAAAAGCTTGGACCATATTGACTTCTGTTATCTCGTCACTTATTATTTGATGTTTTCCCTCATACATACTTCTCATATTTCATGTTCTACTCTTTTTTTTTTTCTTTTTAGTTTGATGCAGGGATTGTTCTTAGTAACGCCGTCAGGTTTTTGTCCGTCATCACAATTACTAGTACTGACCTCTGTCTCACACTCTTCCCCAGTGTTAAAATTAGATCTATCTGGCCTGGAGGACTTGCCATCAGATCTTTTTTTTTAAATCTGACCCTCCATGTTGCTGTTTTTGGTTTCTTATATATTTCCAGAAGGTAATTTACCATTGCTTTCTTCCGGGCAGTGATCGTAGCCATTGTCCCTGTTTAGTTATGTAGTATTTTGTTCAGTTATACAGGATACTTTGTACTGTTTAGTTATGTAGTATTATGTTCAGTTATACAGGATACTGAGTACTGTTTAGTTATGTAGTGTACTAAATTTTGTTCAGTTATGCAAGGATACTGAGTACTGTTTAGTTATGCAGTGTACTAAGTTTTGTTCAGTTATGCAAAGATACTGAGTACTGTTTAATTATGCAGTGTACTAAGTTTTGTTCAGTTATGCAAGGATACTGAGTACTGTTTGGTTATGCAAGGATACTGAGTGCTGCTTAGTTATGCAAGGATGCTGAGAACTGCTTAGTTATGCAAGGATACTGAGTACTGTTTAATTATGCAAGGATGCTGGGCACTGCTTAATTATGCAAATACTGAGTACTGTTTAGTTATGCAGTTTACTAAGTTTTGTTCAGTTATGCAGGATACTGAGTACTGTTTAGTTATGCAAGGATGCTGGGCACTGCTTAATTATGCAAATACTGAGTACTGTTTAGTTATGCAGTTTACTAAGTTTTGTTCAGTTATGCAGGATACTGAGTACTGTTTAGTTATGTAAGGATGCTTGGCACTGCTTAGTTATGCAAGCATACTGAGTACTGTTTAGTTATACAGATACTGAGTACTGTAAATGTGGAGTTCTTCTTACTATGTAAGTAAATGCAAGGAACTAGTTAAATACCAACTTACTATAAACATATTTTGATTCTTTTGTTTGTGTGAGTGTGTGTCTGTCTGTGTACAGTTTTGTCTTACATATTGTAGCTGATAAGGTGTAAGCAAAGCTGTGCCAGCAGTAGGCTATGTAATCCTCTGTGTTTACCTTGCAGGCATACAATCCACCGCAAAGAAGACCGCGGAGTCAAGTAGGGCGGAATCGACAAATAGAGTTTGATAGATCGTGTCTGGCTAAGAAACAACGAAGTCGAGGTGGCTATAGTGCGATAATTATAGTCTGGGTTTTGTTGTTGAAATAAAGAATGGTGGATTGTTCATTCTCCCTCCCTCCCTTCTTTTCATGTCAATTTTTTTTTTGTTGGGGGGGGATAATGACTGGATGAAGTCATCGCCAGGGTTCGACTGACGCAAGTATATCAGATTCTATATGGGAAATTTGGAGCGACAAATCGTTTGTGAACATCCAGGCGCGTAAAGAGTATTGCGTGGCCAGCACTGGGTTTGGAGCCTCCACCGGAATTATCCAATCCATCATCTCCAGCTGGGCTCCAACATCCACGAGATAGATCCCGCGCAGCGTGAAAACACACGGGTTCTTTGGCCAGATTATCCACACCAGAATGTCAAGGTCATCTGATATGTTCTTCAGTGCTGGATGTTATGCCAAGATGGGATAGTCAGAGCGCGAAAAGAAACGGAGGAATGCGGGGCAAGAGAGAAGGGGAGAAATGTAGAGAAGGAAAGAGAATAGAGAGGAAATTATAGTAAAGATTAATCACTCTCACTTTCATGAGGTTTTATAAGTGCAATGAACTATAATCCTTTCATTAATTTTAATTTCTCTTTACCATTACTACATTCATGAATTTCTTTTTTTTTTTCTGCCATTACTACTTTCATATACTTCGTTCCCTCTCTGTGTTTTCTTTTTCTTTCTTTTCAGTCTTTTCCCTATTATTTCCCCCCAGTAGTTAGTGTCTAGCTCTCGGCATTAGCTAAAAATAAACAACATAACAGGATATGTCCGTGTATAGGGTAGATCAGTTTTCTTCTGCACAACTTGCCAAAGATGTGGGAAAAATCCAGTGCTACATAGATGGAATTTGCCAAAGTTTGTGCAACACAGAAGGAATTGAGCAAAGATTGCGCTACATAGGTGGAACTTGGCAAAGATTGTGCTGCATAGGTGGAACTGGGCAAAGATTGCGCTACATAGGTGGAACTTGGCAAAGATTGTGCTGCATAGGTGGAACTTGGCAAAGATTGTGCTGCATAGGTGGAACTTGGCAAAGATTGTGCTGCATAGTTGAAACTGGGCAAAGATTGTACTGCATAGGTGAAATTTGTCAAAGATTGTGCTGCATAGGTGAACTTGCCAAAGATTGTGCTACATAGATCGAACTTGTCAAAAAGATTGTACTGCATAGGTGGAACTTGTCAAAGTTCTTCTATGGTAAATGGAACTATAGAAAACCCTGTCCTATACAGGTGTAACTGAACAAAATCATGTACTGTGCAAATGGAAAGAAGTTTCATGTTATATATATTCTTTTCCTTTTATCATCAGTCTTGTCTTTAGTGTCATCAAATGGCAAATAAGTTCTGTTCTCGAAGACGTTTTTCCTCAGCACAACATGCCGAGTGTCTATTTGTACATTTGGATCGACTAAAATGCGGCTGGAGTAGGAATATTACCCGCTGTCTTTAGCCTGAAAAACCATGTCAATCTGAATTTGACCACTCTCGCACTGTGTTATACTAGTCGTAACTCCTCCAAAAAATGACGGGAGAAATATCAAATATTTTGCTACCTAAATCTGTTAACTAATACAAAGAAATTATGTAGTACTAGCATTAAAGAACAAGTCCTCATTATTTTTTCTTTTTTTTTATTAACTCTACAGCAACATCAAGAGATAGAAACCGCACACACACACACACACACACACATATAATATATATATATATATATTTGCTAGGTACAGACATTTGGTTTCTTGCAAAGTTTGCCTCCAATCAAACTGTGTGCTGTTTGTTTGTAAACTTGACAGTTGCACTTCACCATGTGCTCTGTTGCTCGGAGAACGTCTAAACGCTTCTGCAGTAGTTTTCTTGTTATGTGTTTCCCAACATCTATTTAGCCATGGACACTAAACCATCCATTATCCTTGTCCTCAAAGCAGTGGCTGGATAGCCTAGGCTTAAGCCTAGAGACCGAGAAGGAAAGGGTCCGACTTCCAAAATTTAAAAAAAAACTTGTGTAAGTACTTGTTATAAAAACTTGTGAAAGTACATGTTTTGAAAAACTTATGAAAGTACAGGTTATGAAAACTTATGAAAGTACAGGTTATGAAAACTTGTGAAAGTACATGTTATGAACTTTATATCTAAGGATGAACATTGTAGTCGGAGAAGGCTGGGCCCCTTATTAGGGGCCTGGCCGTCGTTAATCCGCCGCTGCTACAAAGTTTCGATGTCATGAACTATGAACTGATCACTTTGTCCAGTATATACCCTCATTAAAGAAAGGTCAAAGGAGACTATGTGCAGTAAACATAAGAGGCTATGGGGGTGTTGGACCATCCTTTCTCCCACTCCATCGGTTTGAAAAGTTCGCATTCAAGAACAGACGAACAAGCAAACCCCAGAATGGGGTACACCATCTTCCTGGAAAACAACCCATGTGTGAAGGTGACTGGTTTTGAGCTTTGGGTGCGCTCGAAAAGTCCAAGTGAGCACTTGGTATTTGGTCGCGAGGTCTGGCTAGTGTGTATGTTCGGTCAGTGATGTGTAGCTGACTCGTTCATTCGTCTGTGTTCTGTTGTTGTGGTATGATCAGGAAGTGAGAGAGCGTTTTTTCGTGAATGTTTTATGTGATATTAATGTGATATTTTATAAGTTTATCTTCCGCAATGCTCTCCACCTGCCCCGCCCTCATTTGGTATAAGTTTTTTTTTTTTTTTATAGTTTGGATGTTGTATTATGCGAGTTATTTGTAAGTTTTTCTTTACAAGGTGTGTATAACGTGATTTTGTATCGAAAGTGAACTTTTTTTGTGAAATGTCAAATTTTCACTGTATTACACATGCATTAAGTGTAATACGAACCCAATCAACTTTTATTACGTTATTTTATACATGACTAAAACTCTTCTAAAGGAGTCGTCACAACGTGAAACTCCAGCACGTTCAAGTAAACGTCTGCCGAAATGATGAGCTCTGTAAAGACCAAAAATTACAACGTAAAAATTACCATTTTCCACATCTCTGATGTAATATATAATGTAAAAATTACCATGTGCCAAACATGTCTGATGTAATATACATTTACAAAACTACCATATGCCACATCTCTGATGTAATATACTATTTAGAAAACTACCATATGCGACCTTCGTAAATACATTTCAGCTTCTACGAAATAATAATGAAGCTTGGATCATATTTACTAGAAGAAACATCCTACAAGACCCCGAGTTACCATCAGCAGAAACTACCAACACATTTTGTCCTACAGGATCAAGTGATTGTGCAATGAAATTTAGCAGCGTGTTTCCAGTACTGCCTGCGTGTGCTGGTTTTTCATTTTGAAGAATACCTTTGGTGGAAATTTTATAGTGTTACGTTCTCTGATCTTTGGTTATAGTTGCCCTCAGAATTTTATTTACAACATGTAAATTTGTCAGCTAAATACTGATTATATGGACAATTAAAGTACAATAAAATACAGCTGACGTATGAAATGTGTGGAAAAGTACATCATAATATGTCTTAGACGCCTCATATACTTGGAAAAGTATGATATATCATTCCTGACCATACATCTAGAAAATGTTATATATTGTCTGTGTTATTTCATACTTAAGCAAGATTACAGTATGTCGTACCTTTGATGTAATATACTTGTGGAAAACTACCACATTCCACATCTCTGATGGAATATACAATGCAAAAACTTCCATGTGCCACATATGTCTGATGTAATATACATGTATACAACTACCATATACCACATCTCTGACATCTCTCAAGGTCCGTACGATCGAAATCTTAATTCACCGTCCTTAAGAAGATAAGATCATTAACTCTAGTGACCGTGGCAGCTAAAGAACGTCACATGGATCCTTCGGCCCTTGACGTGCTGTTCATTTCCCCCCTGCCTTATGGTCAGAATGAATAACACTTTGACCAGATTTTCCCGATCAATATCTTCTTTACGAAAAATATTTAGTTGGTACCTGCCTCATGTGTGAGTGATGTAGAGCTTTGTCCCAGATATCTGTTTAAGATGACATGAAACAAGGACATGGAAGAGAGCTTTAACGTCTAGACACTGGAAGTGACAAAGAGCCACAGTAGGTTGACTGGAGACGGAACCTGTTTATTTTACACTGGTAGGAAGAAGCTTAGCCATACACATTTGTCAACTCAGCACGGAGTTAACTCTTTAAGTTTCAACGTTCTTTTTCAAATGGATTTAACTCTTGCACTACCTGCCGCGTCGAAATAAATAGAAGGGAAGAGACACAAAGAGAAAACATTCACAGGAGGAAAATTATAACAAACTAATCAGTATTACTTTCAAAGTTGTTTTAGTCGCTACTGCAGTTATTCTTGACCTTTTTTTTTTGGGAGGGGGAGGGGAGGTATGGACTTTATTTTCTGCCTGAGAACAGCTGTGGGCCCCTCATTGAAAATAAAGCAATAAACGGACCACCGATTATGCTAATATTTCTTTTTTTAATAGAGCAAATCTATTTGCTTGTCCGTGGACCGAAAAAAAAAATCCTTCCGTGGTCACTCTGAGGGTCCCAACACTCCAGATGAAGAACCGCTGATCCATTGATTTAAAAAAAATTATTTATTCTATAAGTGTAGGATTGGTCCACAGTTAAAATGTGCTAGAGCGAGCAAATGGTTATCCGGACCAGAGAATCGGACCTGGGTCAACTCTCCACGGGGCTTGTATGTCACCGTTAGGGTCAGGCTGGCCATGATCTGCCAGGACGCTCGTTTCCTGGGGTTCACTTCTGGTCTTTAACCAAGCCACAGTAACCAACTCCCAGTTCTGTGGTTCACTTCTGGTCTTTAACCAAGCCACAGTAACTAGCTCCCAGTTCTGGGGTTCACTTCTGGTCTTTAACCAAGCCACAGTAACCAGCTCCCAGTTCTGTGGTTCACCTCTGGTCTTTAACCAAGGCACAGTAACCAGCTCCCAGTTCTGGGGTTCACTTCTGGTCTTTAACCAAGGCACAGTAACCAACTCCCAGTTCTGGGGTTCACTTCTGGTCTTTAACCAAGCCACAGTAACCAGATCCCAGTTCTGGGGTTCACTTCTGGTCTTTAACCAAGCCACAGTAACCAGCTCCCAGTTCTGGGGTTTGCCTCTGGTCTTTAACCAAGCCACAGTAACCAGCTCCCAGTTCTGGGGTTCACCTCTGGTCTTTAACCAAGCCACAGTAACCAGCTCCCAGTTCTGGGGTTCACCTCTGGTCTTTAACCAAGCCACAGTAACCAGCTCCCAGTTCTGGGGTTCACTTCTGGTCTTTAACCAAGCCACAGTAACCAGCTCCCAGTTCTGTGGTTCACTTCTGGTCTTTAACCAAGCCACAGTAACCAGCTCCCAGTTCTGTGGTTCACTTCTGGTCTTTAACCAAGCTATAATAACCAACTCCCATTCTGGGGCTCACCTCTGGTCTTTAACCAAGCCACAGTAACCAACTCCCAGTTCTATACGATGTTTGTTCATCAACATCTTCACCTCTGGTCTTTAATCAATCCGCAGTAACCAACTCCCAATTCTGCACGGTGATTGTTCACCAACATCTTCAAGTGTACAGAACATCCTTGTTGCTGATCAGTGAAGATAATGCAACAACAACAGCAGCAGCAACAACAACAACAACAATAACAACAGTTCAGTAGACGAAAGTCGTGTAATTTTATTGTACAGTTTTCGCTGTTTAATTTTACTAGAATTTTACCCAAATTTTAAACGCAAACTTTAGAAAATCATTATAATCTTGGCAATAGAGGCACTGCAGTTACCAGAATCAAAGAAACGTGGCTAGTGCACTCTATCCTATTTGAAGTTAGTGGAATCCGTCTGCTGTGGTGTTGTGACCTGGTGTATGGGGTGATGCTCAATAACCATGCCTTATCAAAATCCTTCGTCTCTCTTCTCCACTCTGGGAGTTCAGACACACCGGTATAAACCACCCTTTGTTCCATACGATGCCTCCACACTTTAAGACTAAGACTGCAACGTCTACAAGACGTAGTTGAAGACTTTTAGCTCAAGAAACGCCGAAAACGAAAGAAATATAGGGTTTTTAGGCATATGTCACGATTTGAGACTTTTAACGACGGACGACGATTGACGAAAGAATGTTTCTGTACCAGTTTCTTATCTGTGCACTCAGTTAGCCTTGGAGCACACATCCTTCCCCCTCCCCTACCCCCCCCCCCCCCCATGGTCATGGGAGAGTAGAACTGCTAAATCTGAGACGAAATCTGAGGAAAGAATGTTCAAATCTGAAGACATTGCTGACACAAAAACGTGCCAATCCGAAGTTAAGAAAGAAAAAAAAATTATATGTAAAAAAGAATAATAATAATAATAATAAAATGAAATGGAAAACAACCACAACCACAACAACAAACACAGCTGCTTAAGATTTTTATGTAGCATAAACGTAACTAAGAAATATTGGAGAGGAAAAACATTCTGCTCGATTTCTAATTTAAGGAAAAGTATGCCATAAAAAAAAGAAACGGATATTAAGAGTAGGTCAAGAGTAAAAATGTTAACAAGCATTTGACGTCGTTAAAACATCTAAGATATGTATTTACATTAATTTTTTTTTTACATGCTAATGTTCATCATTAACAGGGTAAAACGCATAAAGTAAAAACCACATTTTTTTTGTTGTTGTAAAGTTATTCCAGTGAAAATTTCTGAAATGGAAGCACCTGTTTAGCAATGATCGGTTTGTTTTTTTTTTGGGGTTTATTTTTGCTTGGAGCTAAATGAGGTTCGTGAGAGAGAATGAGCTGAAATGAATAGTTTGAATACAGAATTGTGTATCCACTGAAGCGTGTAGAATCTCGTAAGTCCGTGTCTTGTGTTATTTTACTAACATTTCCAAGAGTGAGCTCAGGTAATAATTTTGTCTCAATCTTTCAGCTCTTTATTGACTTTGTTTGGATGTTTTTGCTTGTTTATGATTGTTTATGACCTTCTGCGTCCCCCCCCCCTCTCTTAGGGGCCTTGTTCTCGTTATTCTACGCTCTGCAGCTAGGCTGATATCTGCATCTTTTGAGCCTGATACATCCATCACTACATGGCCTATGTTAAAATCGGGTTTTCCTTTACATTTCAGTCCATATTCACATGGATAGACCACTGTCTTTTGCCCTGGGGAAGTACGTGGAAGTTGAATAGGGTCTTGATCAGCCGTGGTTCTCTAACTCTGGCTGTCTTATTCAGTTTGAGTATAGTATCTTCCTGATACCCCCCCCCCCCACCACCACCACCACTCCCGTAATGGCGTGTTTTGTCAGCCATTTTTTTTTGTCTGTTTTTTTTTCCTCTATCTTCTGTAGCGGACGTGAAAGGTTGCAGTTCGTGGGGGGAGATGTCTCCGGCACAATGCAAAGTGTGTGGTCTGACACGACGTCATATTTGTTCTCCCTCTCCGGTCTTTCATTCCGTCTATCCACCATTTTCTGGGCTGTCCTCTGCTTCTTTGCTGCTTCCTTTCTGGCGCTGTTAAGCAACTGCAGCGGTCTGGTCCGGCCTCTGTTGTGGTGGTGACATAACTCTCTCACAGACTTCGGGTGTCAGTGGAGCAGCAGCATGCCATCAGAAAGGGGATTTAACAACAACAGCAACAACAGCAACAACATAGAAACAAATATATTGCGTGTAAGACTATATAGAGCAATTTTTGATTCATACATTAAAAAAAAAATAATATGACTTCACTGTTTCCATTTCAGTTTGTGTTCATGTTTATTTGTTTCTCTTGGGGGGGGGGGGGGAAGAGGGCAAAGACGCTGTCACTTCTGACAGTAGCTGACACCCTGGCGTCAGGGTTGGGTAACCATAGCTTACCAAGACACCTGTCCCATCCCTTCATTGGTACTCTCTGTAATAGGTCTAGCCTGGCTAATGAGACAGGGGTTGCTATAGCTATGATTGTGGTGGAGTCTGTTAAAGAAGTATGGCACACAACTTGCTTTTGAACTGGACTGAAAAGATACAACTTCAAAAGTTCCGTGCTAACAAGACAATGGAAAACAGGAAAAGGACGGCGAAGAAGCAGGCTGAACACTGATTTGATTTTGTTTTTCTTTAATAAAATACTACTGTGGGACTTCGGCCCTAGGTACGAACAGCCGTAGCTCGCCACATGGCTGTACTATTGTCGATCAAGACCCTGCCCCCACCTCTCTGTTGCTGCCCAATTCATCTTGTATCATGTTACAGTATTCATTCATTTACACGTTCCTTGCGGAACTTTGCCTCCCTAACAGCACTCCTGTAGCCCCCTCGGTTGTGAGCAAGATGGCCTGCTGCTGCTGCTGCATCCATTTGCAGATCATCAACGATGTCTTGCAGCCATCATCTTCGCCTTGGTCTTCCTCTCTTTCTTTTTCTCATTATCTTACAGTATTATAGTAGTGAAATGTACTCAGTGTCTGAGCTCCCTTTATAACAACCGACGCACGGCCAAGTCCGCTTGAGGCCTAATGGCCGGTCCCAAATGTGGCCGTAAGTTGGCAAATGGATTTACCTAATAATACCTTTGTGCTGCAGAATATGCCATTAAAAAATAATTGTCTAACAGTGTAAATGGTTTGAGTTTAGCATTTCTTTACCACGCAAAGAAGCGATGCCAAGACTTGGAGGGCAAAAGAAAAAAAAAAAGTTATTGAAAAAAGAAATCTGCTACTCGCGCCAGCGTAAGAAAATCACGCACGCTGGTTAAAGTTGCCGTAAAAAAATAGGTTTGCTCACGGTGCTGGAAAACAATGATATGAACTCATATCCTGTGTCGTGTCTTCCACTGCACCTACCACCGCGCGAGAGGCAATGTCTGGAGGTCTGGTTTACGAGTTTTGTGGAAGTTGCGATGAAAACACGTACCGCAGCATATCGACGTGTGCCAGCGTGTCAGAGAGACTAGTACACACTCCAAGTCCCTGATGACTTTCACAGACTTCTCGTATCAGTGGCACAACTGCCTGCGACCTCAAGGAGGTTGTTTTGTTTTTTGTTTTAAACAAAAGAGTTAGAAAATAATAGTTTGTGTGAAAGGATATACTCATGGAGGGAGTTTTGGTCAATTGAAACATACATACATACATACATACATACATACAAACACACAAACATACATACAAACAAACATACATACAAACAAACAAACATACATACATCTATTCATACGTTCATACATTCATACATTTCTACATACATACATTTACATTCATTTGTATACATAGATATGATGTGTATTGTTCCCAACATGCCGAGATTCTTCTAGTTACTATCCACAGACAGACAGACAGACAGACAGACAGAAAGACATTCTATTCACGAATGTGCGTGTGATTAGCCCCGAAATAATCATTTTCTTTATCAGTTTGCTGTACGCAAGCCTACAACATGGTAGAATAATTTACAGGCAGTCATCAGGTTACGAACGCCCGATTTCCGTACAACCCCTGGCTACTTTAAAACACTGCGCATCTCTGGGGGTTCGTTGGTTTCTTTAGTGTTTTTGTTTGTTTGTTTGTTTGTTTTGTTTTGTGCATATGAAGATTCGCACAATATACGATATAACTAATGTTAGATACAAACCATACCTAGCTGTTCCGGCTTACGTGCAAATCCGATTTACGAACAGACTTAGTAACAGAACAGGTATAAAACTTATATGAGAGCATTAAAAATCATTATCGTAAAGAATATTGATCAGAGGAAAAAGTCTGGATAGTATATATGGTATTTTTCTTCTTCTGCTTCTTCTTCTCCTTCTTCTTCTTCTTCTTCTGCTTCTTCTTCTTCTTCTTCTTCGTTGTCGTCGTCGTCGGCGTGGATATTTTTGAAAGACGTAGCAGTTGTCTTTAGATTACCGACATCGTTGTACAACTTGGTCTGAACTGCTGCTGGCAATGGCAGTATGTTTCTGATTTTCTTGCCGTATGTAGATATTTAACACATCTTGTATCTTATATCCTTATGCTGCCGTTAAGCGTCACATATGGCTCGCAAGGTAGTTCGCCGATTTTTCCTGTTTTCGGCGAGCTTTTAAACCTATCAATGGATTTTATGTCTATTAATTTGGCCTCTCTTAACAATGTCCTCTTTAGAGTTTCCCGTGGTCGGGCTCTTTTTCTTCGGCCTGTTGTGTTCCACTTGATAGCTTGTTTTGGGATTCTCTGATCGTTTCTTCTCATCACGTGACCAGCATACGAGGGATGATTGATAAGTTCGCGGCCTAATGTAAAACGAATTATTTGAGGACAACTTTTTTATTTCTCAACATAGTCCCCTTGCAAGTTTATGCACTTAGTCCAACGATCCTGGAGCATACGGATCCCTTCTTTGTAAAAGTCAGCATCTTATGCCAGTAGAAAGTGGTCTACAGCATGAATGACGTCATCATATGAAGCAAATTTCGACCACTGAGCTCCTTTTTGAGTTTGGTAAACAGGTAATAGTCCGAAGAGGCCAAATCTGGGGAATAAGGAGGATGTTCAAGAAGCTGGAAGTCGCATTCATGAATGGCAGCCATTGCCACCGCCGACTTGTGAACTGGAGTATTGTCTTGATGAAAGATGACGCCTCTCGTCAATTTCCCTCGACGCTTTTCCTTCACTTTGACCCTCAGTTGCTTCACAAGATTAGCGTAATAGGCCCCGGTGACCGTTCTGGCCTTTTGAAGATAGTCTACCAATAGCACAGCTTCTGAATCCCAAAAGATGGAAGCCATCACTTTGCCTGCAGACAGAATCACCCTTGCTTTCTTTGGAGGTGCGGATCCATGATGTTTCCACTGCTCTGACTGTTCTTTGGTTTCTGGTTCAAAATGATGAACCAAAGTCTCATCCATAATCACAAACTGCTGAAGAAACTTTTCAGGATCTGTAGAAAAATGACCAACATTTTCTCTTGACATGTTGAGAAACTGTCGTTTGTGGTCAGCTCCAAGAAGTTTCTGGACACATTGAGCACTCTCCCCTAGAATCTCTACTACATCCTCATGGATCTGCTTCGGTGATAAGCCCTTGATGCAGAGATAGCGAATAATTGCTCTATGAGAAACGTTATCCGTTTTCTCAATTTCTGCCACCCCTTACCATTTCAGTAACCTGTAAAAAAAAATTGGTTGCAGTTAATTTCTTGAAACTTGGTGTTTAAACTTACATTAACCTGATCTACAAATGCACCTAATATCAAATGTGTGTTTCAAGTATTTATATCTTAGGCCGCGAATTTATCAGTCAACCCTAGTATGTCCATCTCCTTTTCATAATCACACATGAGACTGGTTGTCGTTCGCTCATCTGTCTTATCTCTGCATTGTTCTTGAATTCGTTCCACTTGATGCCGAGTATTTTCCTTAGGCATTTGTTTTCGAAAGAGTCTAATTTCTTGTCTATTTCTTTAGTTGTTTTCCAGCTTTCGCATGCATAAATGAAGGTGGATATTACATTTGAATTGAATAGTCTTAACTTGGTTATTGTGCTTATAACTTTTAAATGCCATATGTTCTCAAGATTTTTTGAAGATCAATGCTGCTTTTGCAATTCTGATTCAACTTCCTTTCTGGTGTCACAATCTTGGTCTATGTAGCTGCCAAGGAATGCAGATTTATTGACTCCTTGAACACTTGTCGCTTCTATGTATATTTTTGTATTTTGATTAATGGGAAGTTTCATTACTTTTGTTTCGTCCTTGATAATTTCAAGTCCTATTTTGCTAGCCATTGAAGACAGGATATCTGTTTTTTCTTGTGTGGAATTCACATTGTTACTGATAAGAGTTATGCTGTCAGCAAAATCAAGATATTATAGTTGGGTCTCATGTACCCAATCAATACCTGTGTTACTTGTGCAGCATTTTTTCATTATGAAGTCTATTGCAATTTTAAAAGGCAAAGAAGATAGTATAGATCCGTGTTTCACGCCTGCTTCAATCTGGAACCATTCCCTCATCCCTTCTTCTGTTTTGTAGAAGTCCTTAATGATGTTGACAATTTTAGACGGTATTCCATATAGACTTAAAATTCTCCATAATGAATCTGTGTATGCTATCAAATGCCTTTTTAAAGTCTATGAAGTTCATTACATGAACATGGTTTCTGTTTTTTCAATATGTTCTACAAGTATTATTCTTAGAGTAAAGATCTGGTCTAGACAACTTTTCCCTTTTCGAAATCCTTGCTTGTTCTTCTCTCACTAGAGTATCCACTATATCTTTAAGTCTATTCATAATGACCGTGTAAAATACTGTTGACACAACTGATACTAAGATTACTCCTTTCCAATTGTTGCAATCGCTAAGGTTGCCTTTTTTTTCGTTTGGTATTTTAACAGTGAGTTATTTTTTCCATTTAGAAGGGACCTTTTCTTGTTCTCAAATCTTATTAAACATTCTCTATAGTTGTCTCATGTTGTCATTATTGATAGCTTTTAATATTTCGGGTGTTATTTCATCTCCATCTGCGGCTTTGTTGTTAGCCATTAAATTCACTGCTGTTTCAATTTAACACCTACAAGCTACAGAAAGTGGTACGACCTCTGCTTACCGAGACAACCTGTTGAATTCAGATCCAACAGGTGATACGTAAAAATTATTGTTGAGCCTATCTCGTGCCCCACTAAAGTATTTTTTTTTTTGTTTTCCTATTTATCTCTTGGGGTGTAAGATCGGATAAAACGCTGTCTACCTGAAGAAGCATGCCCGAATGTGCAGTGCACGGATAGCGTTAACGCATTAAGGGAAATATAGATTCATTCCACTTACTGAATCACGATAAGCGTTTACGTATATAAGTCTTTCTTTTAATACTGTATATACTGCCATATAAGACGCACAGGAATATAAGACGCACCTATAATTTGGCACTGAATATTTTGAAAAAAAAACAAACAAAAGAACTCGACTCGGCAGAGTTTTGGCCCGAGATTTGTGCTAATGAAAATTCACCTACTCAACATCTTAACTCTCTCACCGTCCTTTTGCTCTGCCAAAATGAATTTTGATGAAGAATCTCATAAGAAAGAAATTATAGTGCACTATATAAAAAAAATATGGACTGAGATAGAAATGCGCTACTTTTCATTTTATTTAGACTTTATCTGAATATCGCCACAAGCATTGACTGGCATAGGCGTGCATGATCTACCAGCTCTGCCAGTGTTGTTTTGACGTGAAAGGGTTAAACAACTACGACAGTCCTTGCTGCACTATTAACTGGTCCCAGCAATGAAAGGGTTAAATGACTGCGACAGTCCTTGCTGCAATATTAACTGGCCCCGGCAATGAAAGGGTTAAATGACTGCGATAGTCCTTGCTGCACTATTAACTGGCCCCAGCAGTGGCTAGCAGCGGTATGATGGCGTTATATTTGCATTCACATCGTTTGTGACATTTTATTTTCACAGTCGTTGTACAAGCTGTTATCATACATTCTCCAGTTTCAGTATGTTGATTCAAATAATGTAACTTATTTGAAGGGGGGGGGGAGGTGAAGACGCTGTCCATTTTGGCTATCAGCGACCTATAGCTGACATGCTGGCGTCAGGGTTGTGAATCATAGCTGACATGCTGGCGTCAGGGTTGTGAATCATAGCTGACATGCTGGCATTAGGGTTGTGAATCATAGCTGACATACTGGCATCAGGGTTGTGAACCATAGCTGATATACTGGCATCAGGGTTGTGAATCATAGCTGACATGCTGGCATCAGGGTTGTGAATCATAGCTGACATGCTGGCATCAGGGTTGTGAATCATAGCTGACATGCTGGCATCAGGGTTGTGAATCATAGCTGACATTCTGGCATTAGGGTTGTGAATCATAGCTGACATGCTGGCATCAGGGTTGTGAATCATAGCTGATATGCTGGCATCAGGGTTGTGAATCATAGCTGACATGCTGGCATCAGGGTTGTGAATCATAGCTGACATGCTGGCATTAGGGTTGTGAATCATAGCTGACATGCTGGCAATAGGGTTGTGAATCATAGCTGACATGCTGGCAATAGGGTTGTGAATCATAGCTGACATGCTGGCATTAGGGTTGTGAATCATAGCTGACATGCTGGCATTAGGGTTGTGAATCATAGCTGACATGCTGGCATCAGGGTTGTGAATCATAGCTGACATGCTGGCATCAGGGTTGTGAATCATAGCTGACATGCTGGCGTCAGGATTGACGAATCATAGCTGACCAAGGCCCTGTCCCACCTCTCTCCAGTAAGACCTAGCCTGGCTGACAGGGCAGGGATCAGCATAGTCCCCATGGTGGTGGAGTCTCCTAAAGAAGTATTGCACGCCCTCTGCTGTTTAGCTACATTCAACAACTGAAAATAAAAATAGGTGCCATAACCAGCTCCCAAGCCGACACAACGCTGTGTCTCAACACCTTCACCGCATCGACTGCAAAGAACCGCTGCTCCCAGTCCCAGTGAGTTCGTACAAGTACAAGAAGAGCGCTTTTATCTACAGCCATTTTTTTTTCCTTGAGAATAAACTATTTATAGCTTCTTTTTTTTTTCCTTTTTCCATGTACCGAAATAAACTGTAGCGAAAAGAACTTTGTGGCGAATTAAACAGTTTCCCCTTCGGTATCTCAACCGTCTCAGGTGGGCCAGGCCAGATCATGCGAAGTTTATGAAGTCAAATTTATGAATTTCTAATTTGTGGGAGTTAACAAAAAAAAATTAACACTGTTATTTTATATTTCATTCTTTTCAAACCGCGGATAC
The DNA here is from genome assembly GCA_009760885.1 of Achatina immaculata. Lineage (NCBI taxonomy): Eukaryota > Metazoa > Mollusca > Gastropoda > Stylommatophora > Achatinidae > Lissachatina > Lissachatina immaculata. The sequence continues at coordinate 70,285,500 of CM019716.1, read as the reverse complement.
GGAGAAGACAATATGTACAGAATATATGCCGTAGCGATGTCAATCTTAGCAAACGTCATGCGGGGAGTTTCTCACTACGACATATATTCAGCGCAGAGAGGTATTAGATGTAGCTTATATTGTTCATATTTGTAGTGAGTTAGTAGATGTAGCTTATATTGTTCATATTTGTAGTGAGTTAGTAGATGTAGCTTATATTGTTCATATTTGTAGCGAGTTAGTAGATGTAGCTTATATTGTTCATATTTGTTGCGAGTTAGTAGATGTAGCTTATATTGTTCATATTTGTAACGAGTTAGTAGATGTAGCTTATATTGTTCATATTTGTAGCGAGTTAGTCGATGTAGCTTATATTGTTCATATTTGTAACGAGTTAGTCGATGTAGCTTATATTGTTCATATTTGTAACGAGTTAGTAGATGTAGCTTATATTGTTCATATTTGTAGCGAGTTAGTAGATGTAGCTTATATTGTTCATATTTGTAACGAGTTAGTAGATAAGCTTATATTGTTTATATTTGTAGTGAGTTAGTAGATGTAGCTTATATTGTTCATATTTGTAGTGAGTTAGCAGATGTAGCTTATATTGTTCATATTTGTAAAGAGTTAGTAGATGTAGCTTATATTGTTCATATTTGTTGCGAGTTAGTAGATGTAGCTTATACTGTTCATATTTGTAGCGTGTTTTATATGTAGCAAGTAATCGGATGTAGCGTGTATTATATGTAGCGAGTTATTGGCTGTAACATATATTACTTTTAGCGAATTAGCAGATGTAGCGTATATTGCTTGTAGAAAGTTACTGGATGTAGCTTATACTGTTTGTAGCGAGTTAATAGATGTAGCATATATTATGTGTAACGAGTTATTGGATGTATCATATATTACATTGGATGTAGCGTATATTTGTAGCGAGTTAGTAGATGTAGCTTATAATCTTTGCAGCGAAGTTCCCTGTTCCCTAAACTTAGCTATGTAAATAAATCGTTCAAGCAAAAGATGAACATACTCCTGTAGCGTAGCTTTTATTTAAGAAGTTTGAACCTTTACAAGAAAACATGTGTTTCTGAACGTGTATGTATTGAGCCTTTTATTTTTGTGGCGGCTATGGCTATCACAGACTAGTCTAATTCAAGCTGGGTATAGATAAACGTGTACCGCTTACATGCCCCCATAAACTACTTATGTTCAGGTTGGGTTTGCTTGGCACTGGATTAAAAACTCCATCTGTGAAATATCTAACGACTTCTCTGCGGACTTGTGGTGAAAACATTACGCAAACCTTTTTTTGCCGAGGGAAGAGTTGCGCGCTTCGAGTTCTCTCCCCTGTTGCTATACCACGGATAAAAACAAAATGGGCGAGGTAGGAGAAGTTGTTGGGAGTTTTAGTTTGCCGTGAGTGGCTGTTTTGGCTTGAGGATTTCTAAACACACGATATGCGCAACCTTTTTGTTTTATCCATGAATGCTCGTCAAATTCTCTTAGTGCTTTGTTCACGAGATGGGAATGAGAAGAGTTGAAGTTCAATGGAAATGGCAATTTACTTTCTTTTCTTTCCTTTTTGTTTTCTTTCTTTCAAAGTTTCTTCCCGCCCTTACTTTTATGATGAGTAATTTGTTTTAAGAGAATGCGTCTGTGACCATAGCGATCATTGAGACACAGAGAGAGAGAGAGAGAGAGAGAGAGAGAGAGAGGAGGGGAGAGAGAGGGTGAGAAAGAGAGGGTGAGAAAGAAAACAAATGCAAACGAACTTTGTTTTTGAACGAGAGAGAAGAGAGAGAGAGAGAGAAAGCAAGAGAACAAAAGAAAGAAAGAGAGAGAGAAATCAAGAGAACAAAAGAAAGAGAAAGAGAGAGAGGAGAGAGAGAAAGAGCGAACGAGCGACAGAGAGAACGAGAGAGAGAGAACAAGAGAGAGCGAGGGAGGGCGAGAGAGGGAATAAGAAAGAAGGAGAGAAAGAAAGAGAGAAAGAGAAAAAGCGAGAGAATGAATAATCTTTATTTTTAAATGGTAAAGAATTGGGCACTCAGGCCTGTCTTACATTCTGCCCTTCATCACTCCATCTTTCATTCTTCCTACACACTGGATTTAATACAAATATACAAATTAAATTAGGAAAAAACATATCAAAAGAGTGTAAGATTTAACTATTACATTCAAAGTAAAAGTGAAGAAGTAATTAACCTAATAAAATAGCTCTCACGCACACATACACACACAGACATATACATAAACAAAAATAGATTGTAAATACAGATCTTCTAACATATGTTTTTTAACAAACATTAAAATAATTTCTAACAATATCTAACAAGTTACTTTTCGAACTATGTCATTTTAGTACTTGATGGTTGGCGAGTCACGTGTTGAGAGAATGCTGGTTATTCTATGGAGGCATATAATTACAAGCAAGTAAATAATGAAACAGGTTTGAGTTAAAGGATGAAGTATTACCAATGGATTTTAAATGGTAGGGGAGGCTGTTCCAGAGCTGTACTGCAGAGTATGCAAAGCTTTTCTTGTTTAGATCAATCCTGGGTTTAGGAAGAAGATAGTTTTTTTAAACGAGAACAAAAGAAAGAGAGAGAGAACGAGAGAGAGAGAGAACAAGAGAGAGCCAGCGTGAGAAAGAGAGAAAGCATGAGAGAGAACGAGAGAGAGAGAGAAGAGAGAGAGAGAAAGAAAGAGAGAGAGAAAAAAAGCGAGAGAACACAAGAAAGAGAGAGAGAGAACAGAGAGAGCCAGCGTGAGAAAGAGAGAAAGCATGAGAGAGAACGAGAGAGAGAGAACAAGAGAGTAAAAAGAGAGAGAGTAAGCAGGAGAGAGAGAGAGAGAGAACGAGAGAGAGAGAGAACGAGAGAGAGAGAACAAGAGAGAGCGAGGGAGGGCGAGAGAGGGAATAAGAAAGAAGGAGAGAAAGAAAGAGAGAAAGAGAAAAAGCGAGAGAATGAATAATCTTTATTTTTAAATGGTAAAGAATTGGGCACTCAGGCCTGTCTTACATTCTGCCCTTCATCACTCCATCTTTCATTCTTCCTACACACTGGATTTAATACAAATATACAAATTAAATTAGGAAAAAACATATCAAAAGAGTGTAAGATTTAACTATTACATTCAAAGTAAAAGAGAAGAAGTAATTAACCTAATAAAATAGCTCTCACGCACACATACACACACAGACATATACATAAACAAAAATAGATTGTAAATACAGATCTTCTAACATATGTTTTTTAACAAACATTAAAATAATTTCTAACAATATCTAACAAGTTACTTTTCGAACTATGTCATTTTAGTACTTGATGGTTAGCGAGTCATGTGTTGAGAGAGTGCTGGTTATTCTATGGAGGCATATAATTACAAGCAAGTAAATAATGAAACAGGTTTGAGTTAAAGGATGAAGTATTACCAATGGATTTTAAATGGTAGGGGAGGCTGTTCCAGGGCTGTACTGCAGAGTATGCAAGGCTTTTCTTGTTTAGATCAATCCTGGGTTTAGGAAGAAGATAGTTTTTTAAACGAGAACAAAAGAAAGAGAGAGAGAACGAGAAAGAGAGAGAGAACAAGAGAGAGCCAGCGTGAGAAAGAGAGAAAGCATGAGAGAGAACGAGAGAGAGAGTAAGAAAGAGAGAGAGAAAGAAAGAGAGAGAGAGAAAAAGCGAGAGAACACAAGAAAGAGAGAGGGAGAACAAGAGCGAGCGAGCGAGAGAGAGAGAAAGCGTGAGAGAGAACGTGAGAGAGAACAAGAGAGTAAAAAAGAGAGAGAGTAAGCAGGAGAGAGAGAGAGAGAGGGTAAGAAAAAGAGAGAGAGAGAGAGAGAGAGAGAGGTTTATGTATTCAATAACCAAACGATCTAGTCAAGAAATGAACAAACATTTCTCCATCTTGGACCATATGAACAGAGCCTCCGCCTCAGCCTAAGCCTAAGCCTCAGCCTAAGCCTAAGCCTAAGCCTCAGCCAACATTCTCAGAAAAAAAAAAACGGAACTCACTTCCGAAAAAAAAATACAACCACGTTTCAAACTAAACTATGCAATTACCATTTTTTTTTGTTGTTAACATTTATTGTCTTTCTTGTAAGAGTTTCGTTTAAAAACAAAATGGTTACACTCATCCAGTTGTTGTACCGTCCGCTAACTGCCACGCTAAGCACAAATAATTTTAAGAAAGGTCGGGCGCTAACAACGGGTGTTGGGCGGTAAAAGAGGAAAAAAAAAAACCGAGAAAACCAAAACAACAGGCAACCATGAGAGAAAATAATCCTCACCTGTTCTTTCAAGCCAAAGTATTACTCCGCGGAGTAAGAAACTTGCACTAATTTGCTTCTTTTTTGTGTGTACATGAATTTCTTACAGATTAACCATATTACAGGTTTTGAAAAAATAATAGAGATTGTCATAGCTTTTTTTTTGGGGGGGGGGCGGAGGGGTGTGGGGTTGGGGAATTTTACAAATTATTGCGTGTGATTATGTTGAACATCTCCAATGAAAGTTGTTGCGTTGGAAGTAAATTTAGTAGAGTGAGGTTGGCAAAATTTATTGGAGCTTTCTATAATGTCAACTTCCGTTGGCTAGTCTGGCTATGAGGACTCTTTGCATTTTTGAGCCTCCGTTGAAATGATAATTGTGTGCCTAAGTTTGTATCGGATGGACTAGACATAAGAAACAGACAGTTATGGAAGAAGACCAGGTCGAAAGAGCGCACGAGGAGCACTACGACATGGTGACAGAGACACGGTCTTGACCTCATCTAGTCTTCTGAATCCGAAAAATGCGTCAATTTTTCCAGCACGCTTGTCTTTGCTCTACGAATAAGCGAACACAGAACTCTGGGTCTCACAACTGACCAACATCTCACTGGAAACTTCCATATATATCTAACTGAAGAAGATGCAGTGTGACAGAAGAGCAATGATAAAGCAAGAGAGAGAGAGAGAAAGAGAGAGATACCCCTCCCCTCTCCCCCTCCACAAGAATATTCTCTAGAAGACACTAGGTACCTGTTTCTACAGCTGGTGACTGCAATGTCTCCAGTCAGATTCGAACCGCAGATCTTTGCCACGAGAGACGAATGCATTAACCAGTTCTGCGCTGGAATATGCAGCATGCTTCCGCCCAAGCAACATAGCTCAAGCAGATGTTACGGCGTTGAGTTTGAAATCATGGAGTTGCAAAAAAAGAATCTTAATAAGCCGCATAAGAACATTCTCAGAAGAGATGAACTTCAAGAAACAACTGGAGAATTATTTTTGCCTTGATGAAAACTCCATGAAGCAGCATTTGAACACAGATGGGAAAAGACAGACATAGAAAATACAGAAATTCCACGCAGACTTAAAAACAAAATAAAAACTTAAACTGAGTAGAGATGCATCAATGACAAGAAAATGACAAGCATCTTAGAGCTTTGGTTTCTAAGCCTTTCTACATCAAAGGACAACTTTCGAACTTCAAGTAAGCTACAGACCATCAATAAATATTGCAAAGCCGTAAAAACCTTCATTGTTTTTATTCAGTACATGACAATTAGTAATACATCCCCGGACCACCTGATAATACTTGTGATTCATGGATCATAGTTTGGGATCCGCTGCCTTAGACGATACGGAGGAAACGAAAACTATGTGAATCAAGCAGAGAAGGAAGAGAGGTTTTCATGTTCTGGAAAGGGGAACTGTAATTTATGAGGGAAATTTAACAATTATTTCTTTGATAAAACAGAATCATGATCTTCAAGAAAGGATAAGAAGATCTCTTAGCACCGTGCTCTTTCCGTAGCCACATTAATTCCTTTCTCGCTGGCCGTGCTGTTTTGACATGGCCAATTATAACAAATACCTGGATTTGTGCCTGGTATGTTATGAATCATCCAGGACGAGAGGCTGATTACCTATTAGGCTGAACTGCCTTAAGCCTTGGAGCCTGGAAGGCCAGGCGTCAAGGCAGGGAAAAAAAGACCTTTGCTTATACAGGGTTAACTTTGTATACAATGTTTGTTGAAAATAATAAGGCGATAGTTGTGTGTGGTCTGAGTACCTGTAATAGAAAGTCACATAGTGACATATCAGTTGTGTGTGGCCCGTGTACTTGTAGTACAAAGCCATACAGTAATAATAAAAGTGGCAACTTTAAGTTAATAAAACCATATGTGGGTAGCTAAGGTTTAACGGTTGGTGTGCGAAATTTTGTACCTGCCTCCAAATATAGTCTTCAAAGAAAATGTGTGCGCAAATGTGTGTCAAATCGTCAGATTTGCAAAGTATAGTTAAAAGTACCTATAGGAAAAAAAAACTCCAAAAAAATCAGGAAAAGAAACCCATAAAGCTATGTTATATATAATACAGAATAGCGTCAAGAAATATTAACATTTTATTTTATTTTTTTAAAGTTTATTTTTACGGGCATATAAAATTTGGCCACGGAGCATGATTATTTTTGGTGTATGCGGCTGCTCTACGGCGCAGCTTAGAGGGAACATTGCTCAGGCGATGGGCGGTATAGACAGAAGAGGTCAAAGCCCCTAACTATGTTTAGACTAAAGGCCTGGATGTTGGTTAATCCGCCTCTGTGTAGGACTTCGTCATTGCTGGCCGCTGTAGTAGCTGGTCCTGTTCCTAAAGAAGAAGCAGCAGCGAAGGAAACGTCAGTCACTCACGGCAGGCATTTATAACAACACACATTTATGTCTTTATCTTATCTTATATCCTTCCCGTGCTGTTAAACGTCACATAGGGCTCGCAAAATAGTTCACCAGTTGTTCCTGTCTTCGGCGAGTCTTTCAACCTCATCAAGGGATTTTATGCTTGTTAATTTGGCCTCTCTTAACAATGTCCTGTTCAGAGTTTCACGCGGTCTTCCTCTTTTTTTTTCCGGTGTCAGTGTATGGAGTTGTAGGTTTATCGTAAATTGTTATTTTGAGTCCTATATCAGTCCTATATCACCCATCAGTCGTACATCACCCAGCTGTCCTATATATCACCCAATGAACAGCTTTAGGGGTACATGAACGTAAGAGTCCGTTCATTTAAAAATCATGAGCTATACAATACTTTTGAATGGGAACAATGAAACTGAAATTGCAATGAGCTATACAATACTTTTGAACGGAAACAATTAAACTGAAATTGTAATGAGCTATACAATACTTTTGAATGGGAACAATAAAACTGAAATTGCAATGAGCTATACAATACTTTTGAATGGAAACATTGAAACTGAAATTGCAAATAGCTATACAATACTTTTGAATGGGAACAATGAAACTGAGATTGCAATGAGCTATACAAAACCTTTGAATGGGAACAATGAAACTGAGATTGCAATGAGCTATACAAAACTTTCGAATGGGAACAATGAAACTGAGATTGCAATGAACTATATAAAACTTTTGAATGGGAACAATGAAACTGAGATTGCAATGAGCTATATAAAACTTTTGAATGGGAACAATGAAACTGAGATTGCAATGAGCTATACAAAACTTTCGAATGTGAACAATGAAACTGAGACTGCAATGAGCTATACAATACTTTTGAATGGGAACAATGAAACTGAGATTGTAATGAGCTATACAAAACTTCTGAATGGGAACAATGAAACTCAGATTGCAATGAGCTATACAAAACTTCTGAATGGGAACAATGAAACTGAGATTGCAGTGAGCTATATAAAATTTTTGAATGGGAACAATGAAATTGAGATTTCAAAGAAGAGCATCAGTAATATTTGATACGTGATGAATAATACTCTAAATCTACGTTATTCACCGTATGGGACTTTTAAACATAGAAGCTCAGCAAACTTTTAGAAATTTTGTTTTGAAAATCCCAGTTTTGTTGGTTTTTTTTCAAGCTGTATCGTAGCCACTTTAACCAGACAGTGGTAAGTCGACAGGGTAATTTGGGTAGAGAAGTGGTTAATGGTCTAGACTTTCACGGCTAGGTTCGTGGTTGAAGTCTGGCTTTCAGGCTCCCCAGCTACCCAGCTTCAAACAGGCAGTGGTAAGCCGATGACCGGCTATCTGAGGAGTGAAGTGGTTAGTGCTGGCAGTGAGGTCGGTGGTTGACGTCTGAGCCTGATACGTCCCCGTTACCCAAGGGATATCTTGTTTCTACATGGAGCTGGGGAGTTTTGCTGACCTCGTGTGTGTGTCGAATGGTCAAGGAAAATATCAGGACAAAGCCGTATCCTTTTGATACCTCAGTGGCATAATATCAAGGCGACACATGACGGTCTCAAGACGTAGTTATAAATACGTGTTAAAGCATCTGTCATCATCATCACCACCACCACCACCATCATCATCATCATCATCATCATCGGTTCTAAGGAATGTTATAGCCGGAGGTGGGGTGGGGGTATACGCTCTCCACTCCAATTAAATGTCTCCAAGGCGTGCGTCTCAAATAGCCTCTGACAGTCTAAGTCTAGCTTCTGACCTTCTCGTTGCGAAACTGTTTAAACTGACAGGAGAAGGGGTGAAAGGCGAATATCTGGCGCCTGAAAACCAAACGCTTGTTGTAGATGAGTCTTGGTTGGTAGCTCATCTAGGAGAAGGCAAACTCTGATTTAAAACCCGCTGCTGGCGAGATTCTTCAGCTGCCGTGCGTGGGGTGAAACTCCTCCCGGCCAATGAAGAAAAATGCGTTTAGGGTTGCCGCGCGGCGCCGCCGCGGAAAAGGTAAAGGAAAGGATTAAGTGAAGTAACCAATAGTCTCCAGGTCAGGGCTACTCAAATCACGCCACCTCTGCTTTAAAGGCCAGCCACGTCCTCTATACAGCCATAATGGGGCAGATTGCCTAAACTGGCTTAACCCAGGGTTTAAACTAAGACATTGTTGGCGAGATTCTTCGGCTACCGCGCGTAGGGTGAAACTCCTCCCGGCCAATGAAGAAAATGCGATTAGGGTTGCCGGGCTGCACCGCTGTGAAAAAAGGTGATGGAAAGGATAAAGTGAAGTTTAATCGGTATGTCCAGTAGTCTCCCGGCGAGAGCTACTCATACCACGGCACCTCTGTTCTAGAGACCGGCCACTTCCGATATACACCCATACTGGTGAAATATGCCTAAATCGGCTTAACCCAGTTGTGAAACTAAATGACCACTCATGTCAGGGTACCTCCGCTCCAGAGGTCGGTCACGTCCTAAATACGCCCTTACTGGGATAATATACCTAAACAGGCTTAACCCAGGGGTGAAACTTACTAATGTCCTCCTGGACAAAAGCTCCATCATGGTCACAACTAGGAAAGGTAGCGGTCACGACCACAAAATGCTGAAGTCGGAGACACTGCACCAGTGCAGTCTAGATAGGCTACCACCTCTCACCCGACGGAAATATATGCGTATCCTAATCACGCTGAGGTTTTCCGGTGAGAAAAGTCCAACGCTGGACTGGATGGGCAACCACCTCTCACCCGGCGGGTATATACTGATATCCAAAACATGTTGAGGTTTTTCGGTGAGAAACAACTCTAGATTAAAGTAATGCAACGAATTTACTCATGTGGTCCTTGATAGGACCACAAGAGTAAATTCAGTAGGATTACGGGACGGTCTTGGTGGTAGAAGCGAACGAAGAAGAAGAGACCACCACCACCACCACCATCATCATCATCATCATCATCATATCGTGCCGCCTCCCCAGGGAAGGTTGACTGCTGTGAATCTCCACTCTGTTCTGTTTCTTGTCTTCTTAGAACACTCGGCCAAGCTTGTCCCTGTCCATCTCTTGATGCTGTCCATTCATCTATATCGTTGTCGTCCTCTTGTTCTTTTCCCTTCGATATTACCCTCAAGAACGGTCTCCAGTACAGTATTGTGGCTCTTGACATGCCCAAAGTATCTTAGCTGCCTTGTTTTTATAATTTTCAATATTTTTCTTTTCGTTTCAAGTTGGTTTACCACTGCGTGGGATACGTCCTATTCTTCTGTATGTCCACATTTCATGGGCCTCGATTTTCTTTTCTGTTGAAGCCTTCTGCAGCATAAAGGAATATTGAATATATCTGTCTTTGAAAACTGACGCTCAATCTCTAGTCAAAATCTATATGTTATAATAACATCCCTGTAACCTGCCTCTCCTAAATAAGAGAAAGAGAGAGAGGAACAAGACAGAGAGAGAATGAATGAATGAATAATCTTTATTTTTAAAGGGTAAAGAATTGGGCACGCAGGCCAGTCTTACATTCTGCCCTTCATCACTCCATCTTTCATTCTTCCCACACACCTATGAGAGAGAGAGAGAGAAATAAGATAGGGAGAAGAAAAGAGAGATGGAAGAAAAAGAAGAAAGAAAGAGAGAGAGAGGGCGAGAAAGAGAGAGAAGAAAAGGGAGAGACGAAGGGAGCGATAGAGAGAGATAAAGAGAAGAAGCAAGAGAGAAAGAGAGAGAGAAATAATCAATAAGCAGTAGGTAAAACATACTTATGGTACGTTAAAAAATAAGAAATGGAATATTATCCAAAGAAACTTCTATCATTTCATTTTCTTTTCGTACACTTTTTTTTTCAATACACCATAAACTCTACGTATATTTTCCTACTAATTTTAACGCTATCTTGTCAAAAGTCCCAGAAAAAAAATCTCACGAGGCCGCTGTGCAATCTTCTTCTAACTTGCTCATGACCTGCAGCTCTTTATCAAACCAAATGTGTCCAAGCTTCATCTGATATGCATTTCCCACAGAGTACAGAAACCATTAACTTAATAATAATCGCCAGCACAACATCATTGTTTAGAGAGAGAATAAAACATAAGAAATCAAATTAATACGTCAAGAACTAAAAGAGCTAAAGCACAAGACTAAGCACACTATAGAACATCATGCTCCTAGCAAATCCAGTTTTGAGTGCACGAGATTCTGGGTAGTATTGTTCACATATTAGACATTACAGCCCATTTTTGTTGTTCTGTCGGTTTCAGTGAAAACTTCAGCATCCCCTACTCTCACTAGAAAGAATTGCCGCTATTACTATGGCAGACCACACAGGCATTATTTCATAATTTTGTGAGAGACAAACATTGAAGTTTTGTTTTGTTTTTAAATTACCTGTACAAGAAGATCTTGTATAGTCTACACAACTATATGCTACGATGTGTCCAATTAAGTTTGGCCATGTTTACTTCCGTGGAGGTGACTTCCAACATTTCCACCGAGTTAGGATCATCATCATCATCATCAATAACAACAACAACAGCAACAACGATAAGAACATCCACTTGGCTTCTACAATATAGGTATTAGTGACGAATATTACTTATAAATTCACCCGCACATATAAATTCATACAGTCATTTCACAGTCTATCGCCCTACAGAAAACTGTACTTTGGCTTCATCCATTTGGAAAAAAAAAGCAGACGAAGAAGCTTTACATTGCCAAGTTGGATTGCACTCTCTGAGACCCACCCGCTTCATTGTATCACATTTCCAATCTGGCAATCCAGCCAGACCTACCAGAATGCCGTGAATTCTGCTGTGTGACGACAAGCATTTGTGTTACCATTAACAAAGCTAAATCCTGATAAGACATGATTAAATTTGACCTCATTTTTTTGTCTTTTTTTCTGCCCGAATGAGTCGAAATTAGGTAGCTTTTGTGCATACAGTGTTGTGTGCTGATAAAGCTTACCAGATTTTTCGTGTGCCCGCTATATTCTTTAAGGTTGAAAATCTGGTTGTTTACTGAACCGAGCAAGCCTGCTTTATTTATCACTTTCACAACTTTGTTAAAATGCCCAGTTTCTCCAGTCACTTGTCTCTTGGTCATATTGAGGCATTCCATATGATAAGTAAAAATTAACGGCGCCGCTGTGGTGTAGTAGTTAGCACACTCTCCTGTCGATGAGAAAGTCCCTGGTTCGATTTTTGTTCTGACCGACCGGCACTGCAGTTAACCCAGCGTAAAGAAGAAGAACAAGAAAAAGAAGAAGAAGCAGAAAAAAAAGAAGGCAGTGAAGTCAGGTGCTGGCATCTCTGTCTGTCTCAGATGCCATAGCAACAAGAAAAGCATATTATGAAATCATTCAGCTCTGTCCAGACACATACGTTTAATTATAATCACAGTGGACTTGACTGTGATACCTGACTGTAGTGGATTACCATGACAACTGACTGTGGTAGTCGATACTGATGGCTGACTGTGAGAGTCTTTTAGTGATAGCTGAGTGTAGCAGTTGGCTATGACAACGAACTATTATGCCAGCTAACGGCTATAGTTGTCTATAACATCTTAGAACAGCATCTGACTGTAGTGTACTTCTTAAAACGCCAAAAGACATGACTACAAAATGCACTTAGCACCACCAAAACTGGAACTACTCACTTTCCACTTCGTTCTCTAGTCTCTTATGTCATAATCTCTTACAAAACAGTGTTAAGAAGAGGTAGACTCTTGGTAAACTATAGTTTGTCTGCTCAGTTTACTCTATTCTCCTACATAGTTCCATTTAAATGCGCTCTCTGTTTAGTTTCGGCTACCTCTGTTCTCTGTTTAGTTTCAGTTATACCTGCTCTCTATTTAGTTCCAGTTAACCTTGCTCCCTATTTAGTTCCAGTTAACCCTGCTCCCTGTTTAGTTCCAGTTAACTATGCTCCTTATTTAGTTCCAGTTAACTATGCTCCTTGTTTAGTTTCAGTTAACTATGCTCCTTGTTTAATTCCAGTTAACCTAGCTCCCAGTTTAGTCCCAGTTAACTATGAGTCCTGCTTAGTTCCTTCAGCTAAGAATCCTGCTTAGTTCCAGTTAACTATGAGTCCTGCTTAGCTCCAGTTAACTATGAGTCCTGCTTAGTTCCAGTTAACTATGAGTCCTGCTTAGCTCCAGTTAACTATGAGTCCTGCTTGTTTCTAGTCAACATTACTGTAAATTACTCTTTTTCAAACTCAGTCTTATCTTTAGTACGCTTAGCTTTTGACATTTTAATATCTTTAGCGACTGCTTTTCGTGTTGTTAGTTCTCCTGTTTTAATTTGATTTAGAAATCTTTAAATTCCAAACTCAAGATTACATATAAGAAGTTAATTCCATGAGAAACAGATGGTGGCTGAGGTTTTCTGAAACCGACACGAAAGATAAATATTTTTTTTAGCTTTATTTTCTTAAGTGCATTTTACGCACCATTAGCTGAGTTGAAAGAAAGAGTCAAGACAATATATGTCCTCTAGGGAATGAGCTGAAGTTGCAGAAAGAGAGCCGGCTTGGCTAGCATTAGGGTTGGCGGACCACAGACGAACAAACTCTGCCCCCACCTCTCCGTTGGTACCCCTAGTAACAGGCCTAGACTGGCTAACGGGGCAGGGGTCGCCATAGTCCCCATGGTGGTGGAGTCTGCTGAAGAAGTACTGGATATCACTTACACTTTAGCTGCACTCATGGACAGAATATCTGTCTGTCTGTCTATCTGTCTGTCTAATATATATATATATATATATAACCCTTACAACACGTGCAGGAAAATCATTTGATTATTGACCGTCAGTCAGGTTTTAGGCTGAAACATTCCTGCCACACAGCTCTCACAAAAATGACAGAATGTTGGTTATGTAATATAAACGGTGATAAATTATGTGGTGCTGTCTTTGTTGACGTTAAAAAAAAAAGCATTTGACATGATTGATCATGAAATCCTAGTTACAAAGCTTGAGGCTTATAGATTACACCCTGACTTGACAAAATTTATCTTTTCTTTCCAACAGACAACAGGTACTGTGGCTCAAAAACTCCAAGTCAAGTTCAACTATGCTTGATAATGGCGTTCCACAGGGATCTATTCTTGGTCCTCTCCTGTTTACCATCTACATCAATGATCTTCCACTTCATCTCAAAAAATCATCTTGTGACCTCTTTGCTGATGACTGCACAGTTTACACTAGTGACAATGACTGTATTAACCTTGAGTCAACTCTTCAGATTGAAACAAACAGTCTAATTAACTGGAGCAGTAACAATAGAATGCTCATAAACACCACCAAAACAAAATCCATGCTCATTACAACAAGATAGAAATTAAGAAATTCGCCAACAACAACACTACAGTTCCATGCTGGTACTTCACAGATAGAGAATGTTAGTGAACATAAAACTCTAGGTCTCATGATTGACCACCACCTCAGCTGGAATCATCATGTAGACAATCTAACCAAACTCATTGCACAAAAAGTTTACTAATGTACTCATATTAAACATTTTCTTGACATAGACACCAGAAAAACATACTACATATCACAGATACAAACACACTTTATTGGGATGGTTGCTCCATGTTAAACATGAAAAGACTTTACTCACTTCAAAAAACTAGCAGTAAAGCTTATAGATGACAAATATGTAACACATATTACAAATAAGGACAAACATCCTGATATTCTACCCCCCCCCCCCCCCCAAGAAAAGATTTCTTTTCAATAAGGCCAAGTTAATTCTTAAAATTCTATCGCACAATGCTCCATCCTATCTGTGGTCGTTGTTCAAAACACATTCAACGCTTAAGCAAGTGTATTCTCCCAAAGCCAAGGCTTGACATGTTTAAAAAAAGCTTCTCTTTCTCAGCTGCCCACCCTTGGAATTCCCTACCAATTGACGTAAAACTTATAAGTAATATTCTTTCTTACAACTTTAAACTTTGTCAACATCTGTTTGATATGGACTATATGCTTCCCTAAGCATAGTTTAAAGTAATTTAAAGTATGGCTTGATTGTTGTAATTTCTTTTTAGTACTGCTTTTCTATAAATTTGTTAGTTTTGAATGAATGTAAGAATGCAAATTTATTTCATGTTGTTGCATAAATCAGAGTTTAGAGTTGTCGGACATGAGATAAATTTATTATTTATTTATGTAATTATTTAATGTGTCTTCATGATTATTATGCTCATTAACAAATGCTGAATGACTGTGACTTAGTGAAAGCTGTATGATGAAGGGTAGAATGTCAGACGGGCCTGCGTGCCCAATTCTTAATTAACCCTTTGAAAATAATGTTCGTTCGTTCTATCTATCTCTCCACTGTCTATCTATCTGTCTGTCTATCTATTTGTAAGGGAATAGATAGGCACATAGTTACCTTGATTGGTTGGCAACACTAAGCATAGGAAATAATGTGTCAGTTACAGATCAGTTTTCAGAGGTGCGCAACTCTGAGAGAAAATCGGTTTACTGGCCCAATATATAAATAAAACATGATATAATTTTAATTGGTCAGGATTTGTAAGCTGAGCACGTAAGAGTTCAGCGAATCGGGGGAGTCATGTTATTGTTCAAGCGGGAATGAGAATGTTTATACGTCGAACGAGAACCAATATGTGTTAGGTTAGTACTGGTTTTTATTAAGTGATGTGGACGTATGCAAGCTGTGCTGTAGGCTCCTCCGGTCTAAAATCCCGATCCACATGGGTAAATATTTTGTTAGTGATTGTGCTATGGATGATAATTAGTAATCGTAACTCATATAAGGTATAATTGTTCTTTGTAGGATTCTGATGTTTTCTTTTTTAACTGGTAACGTGGAAGTCATGCTTTGTATGTGCACTTAAGTGATATTATTGATTTTTATGCATATGCATGTGAATATATCCTTGCCAATTAGTTAAATTTGTTACAACCTGAATCGAACCTAAATATTTCAGGAAATTGTTTTAATGATTTTTGTGGATAACAATATAAGCTGATAAATAACAACATATATATGATGATTCTTTGTTTGATTTTGCTAACTATGTGCGCTGTTGGCGAGATTCTTCAGCTGCCGTGCGTGGAGCGGTGCTCCTCCCGGCCAATGAAGAAAGGTGCAAATGGGGTTGCCGCGCAGCATCACTGCGGAAAAGGTGGTAGAAAGGATAAAGCGAAGCAAACAGTCAAATCACGGCACCTCTGGTCTGGATGTCGGTCACGTCCTGAATGCAGTCATATCGGGTGAAATGCATGAACCGGCTTGTCCCAGAGGTTAAGACACTGCTGACGAGACTCTTCGAATGCCGCGCGTGGAGTGAAGCTCCTCCCGGTCAAGGAAGAAAATGTGGAAAAGAAATAAAGGTTGCTGTGCGGTGCCGATGTGCAAAGGTGGTGGAAAGGATAAAGTGAAGTTTAATCGGTATGTCCAGTAGTATCGCTGCGAGAGCTATACATACCAAGGCGCCTCTGCTCTAGAGGTCGACCACGTCCGAAATATGCCTAAACCGGCTCACACCAGGGGTGAATCTTGAAGGCTATGCATGTCACAGTACCTCTGCTCTAGAGGTCGGTCACGTCCCAAACACGCCCATACTGGGATAATATGCCTAAACCGGCTCAACCCAGGGGTGGAAGTCACTAGTGGCGAGGATTCGTCCTCCTAGACAAAAGCTCCATCCTGATCACAACTAGGAAGGGTAGCGGCCACGACCGCAAAATGCTGAAGTCGGAGACACTGGACCAGGGCAGTCTAGAGAGGCAACCACCTCTCACCCGGCGGGGATGTTTGCGTATCCTAATCACGCTGAGGTTTTCCGGTGGAAAAGTCCAACTCTGGACTGGATGTGCTACCTCCTCTCACCCAGCGGGGATGCACTAATATCCTAAACACGTCGAGGTCTTGCAGTGAGAAAGTCCAACTCTAGACTAAACTGGTGCAATGAAAACCACGGTGTCACGCAATCCGCTTCAGAGACCCACCAAGAATACAGACTAAAGCCCTGCGATACTCTGAACCCCTTGTGGTCCTCCCGTGGATCTCGTGTGGTCCTTTCGGGGACCACACAGGAGACCACTGGACCTAACGAGGACCACAGGCGTAAATTCAGTAGGATCACAGTGCAGTTTTGGTGGTAGAAGCGAACGAAGAAGAAGAAGAAGCTAACTATGTAAACAGATGATCTGACAATAATATAAGTTTTATGATTATTTAAAGAAGTAGTATTGACTGTGTTTGTTTCCTTTCATTGGTGTAGTGTGTGAATATGTTAGTCTGCGCAATCTTCATCTTTATGTACCTAATAAAGATACTATAAGAACAGACAAAAATACAACATAACATTATATAAATCACAGACAATTATTACTCCATTTTAAAACCATTTCACCCATCCATCCATCCATCTGTCCATCCATCCATCCATCCATCCATCCATCCATCCATCCATCCATCCATCCATCCATCCATCTGTCCATCCATCCATCGCCGCCATAACGTTCCCAAGCCAGTTTGATGGTGTGCCTCAACATCTTCGTCAGCATCGGCTAGAAAGGACACCACATCGGAGTTCCAGGGTGACTGACGCTGAAGAATGTATATAAATATTCCATAACCGATTCTCTTTGTCTAGATACCATAAACTATATGGGGACCGGCTAGCGTAGTGGTTAGAGCGCTCGTCTAGCAACCGAATGGTCGAGGGTTCGAATCCCCAACTGAGCGGAATTTTTTTTTTCCTAACCAGTACGGCCCCGGGGTTCACCCAGCCTCGGAAAATGGGTACCAGAGAAATCTGGGAAGGTAAAGCGGCCAGACGTGATACTGACCACATCACACTTTCATGTGCTGAAGGTTGTGGAAAATACGGGCCTAACACCGTATTCCCCAATGTGCCTTAATGGTATGGAAGTGGAAATTTTACCTTTTACCCTAAACTATAGGGAACACTCTAAGGAACACCACTAACCTGAAAAGCAGGAAACGGTCCTATTCTGCTAGAAAGGTAACTAAATTCTTCTCTTCTATACTCGGTACAAGTGACAGAACTACAGATACAGACAGTAAATGGGGGTAGACAGGCAGTCTGATGTAAGAGATTAGTGACAAAATGTAAATGATTAAGGCCAGAAGTAACTCAGTGCACGTACAGTATACCATTGTTATTGAGTGGACGAAAAATAACGTGTTAAAAGAGATCTGTGAGTCACTGCAGCCTGGACAAGCTCATAACCGCTCCGGTCTTCTCTTGCTATGGTAGATCTCAGAACAGTGCAGGTGCTCCGTAGCACCAGCGAGAATCCAGAGGGATGGGAGGCGACGGGAGGTGTTCCATCCCACGGCTTTAGAGACTAGCGGAGAGACGGCTTCTGTATCCATTCTAACCAAAGCTTCCACGTGACTAGATCAGTGTCGCAGTGACATTTCAGAGTGAAGTAGTACCTGTGAACAGAGGCAAAACGAATACTGTAAAATATGGACACAGACAAAATGAATGAAATATAATATTGACACAGACATAATGAATGAAATAAAATACTGACACAGACATAATGAACGTTAACAAAATGTGGACTTGTGTATAATGAATGTAACACAACGTGGACACAGGTACGGTGAATTTACCACAATGCGCTCCCAAACGTAATGAATGTGACAAAATGTGAACAGAGGCTTAATGAGTGTCACAAAATGTAAACACAGACATGATGCGTGTAACAAGGTGTGGACCAGACACAATGAATGTAACAAAATGTGGATAAAGATAAAATGAATGTAACAAGCAGCAGGCACACATGTAATGAATGTAACAAACTGCAGGCACAGATATAGTGAATATAACAAACTGCAGGCACCGATACAGTGAATATAACAAACTGCAGGCACAGATACAGTGAATATAACAAACTACAGGCACAGATACAGTGAATATAACAAACTGCAGGCACAGATACAGTGAATATAACAAACTGCAAACACAGATACAGTGAATATAACAAACTACAGGCACCGATACAGTGAATATAACAAACTACAGGCACCGATACAGTGAATATAACAAACTGCAGGCATAGATACAGTGAATATAACAAACGACAGGCACAGATACAGTGAATATAACAAACGACAGGCACAGATATAATAAAAGTAACCAATATGTGTGAGTTATCCATAACAACCTGCCTGGACATGCATCCCTCCCCTTTCCCCCTCTCCCCCCCCCCCCCCCCAACTCTTCGTTAACCCAACAGCTACACCAGCTTTTAAAATCTGCCCATGACAATGTATTAACAACAATAACAACAACAACAACAACAGTAATCGCAAATTACATACTCAAAAACTACATTTAATAAAACATAGATCACGGACAAACAAATCATGATATACAGCAGATCCAATCAGATCACGGGAACGAAACAATAAAGGCCAATCAAAACATATTTAACAATTGATAAGATGGAAGCCATTTTACAAACTGCGTTTCATTCGTCGCCTACCATGTGATGTGCCGTTTTCACAGACCATACGTTACAGTATGTCCGCCCATGACGGAGGGCTATAATCACTCTGGGTGCCCAGAGAGCAGAGCGCTCAAGAACTGAAAGTGCCCAGCACAAACGCGCAATGCGAAAAACCAAGACTGCACAGGGCACCCACAACTGAATCTGGACATGCATGCCCCGAGTGTGACAAAACTTTTAAAGCTCGTATAGGGCTAGTTGGTCACGCACGGGCATGCCTCATACTTCACCCTATTTAGACCAAGATGAAGCTGTGGTCATCATCGAAGACGATGGACGAGCAACAACAACAACAACAACGTTACGGTATTCCAGGTGGCAGCAGCGCGAACTATATCTTATCTTATATCCTTCCCGTGCCGTTAAACATCACATAGGGCTCGCAAAGTAGTTCGCCAATTTTTCCTGTCTTCAGCGAGTCTTTCAATCTCATCAAAGGATTCTATGCCTGTTAATTTGGCCTCTCTTAATAATGTCCTCTTCAGAGTTTCACGCGGTCTGCCCCTTTTTCTTCGGCCTGTTGTGTTCCACTTGATAGCTTGTTTTGGGATTCTCTGATCATTTCTTCTCATCAAGTGACCAACATATGTCCATCTCCTTTTCCTGATCACCCATGAGACTGGTTGTTGTTCAGTCATCTGTCTTATCTCTGCATTGTTCTTGAATTCATTCCACTTGATGCCGAGTATTTTCCTTAGGCATTTGTTTTCAAAAGAGTCTAATTTCTTTTCTATTTCTTTAGTTGTTTTCCAGCTTTCGGGTGCATAAATGAGGGTGGATATTATATAAAGATGTGGTAATTGTACTAGTACGCCTGGTGTGTGACCTAAGATGTAACATTACAGTTTGAAAAGGAAAAGCTGAGCCCCGTTTTTTTTATGTATTAACAAGTATCAATGTAGATTCGTTGCGTTGTATTTAAGTTTGTGAAGATATATATATATATATATAGAGGGCATGTTTGAAAGTACTGGTAATAAGGGACGCAATCATTGATAAATATATATATATATATATAGTGGGTAGCAAGTCCAAAAGTCCTCTCGTTTTTTCGTATACTTTTCAATGGTTAAATCCCTTGATTTGCGGTCAGTTTTTGACTGGCCTTTTGACTTTATGGCGGCCTGGTTTGCTGAGTTGTTAGGTGCCCGGTCTACTAATCCGGTGGTACCGGGTTCAAGTAGTGGGATTTTTTTTTCTGGTACCACCACATCAAAAAGGCTTAAGTGTCCACCCAGCCTCTAAAAATGGGTACCAGAGAAATCTGGGAAGGTAAATGCGGCCTGGCGTGATACTGACCACATCACACTTTCATGTGCCACTGGTCTTGGAAACACAGGCCAAAATGCCTCAGCTGAGATTTTACCTTTTTTTTCAACGCCTTTATGACTATATATATCACAAAGTTAACAAACACCAAACAATCATATTTACAAGTATTTTAACACCATTAACAAATTTCCTCATTACTTTTGTGAATTTCTTCCAACACTAGTATAAAGTTTGCCATTTCCCATCAGATTTAATAATGGTGTTGGTAAATACGTGCGCGCGCACACACACACACACACATATATATATATATACTGTCCAAGAAAAAAGAAACGCATAACTACTGATGACCCAATTTTCGCCATAACTTCGATAATCTATAATTTTTTAAATTGAATGAATAAAATGTTCAAATTGCACGCAATAATACCTAGGCGTTTAAACACTCACTTTTTTTTGCATCTGTGTGACAAGAATTTGTTAGTCCCAGGGGTTCTCATCGATCAGTGACTGGCATCTCCTGGGTATAGATGCGATCAGATGTCTGATGTGCGCCTGTGGGATGGATGCCCACTCTTCCTGGAGTGTCTGCCACAGATCACGACGATTGGCTGTAGAAACGTTTCGGCGACAAACACATCTTTGCAGCTCATCCCATAGGCGCTCGATGGGATTCATGTCTGGAGACAGGGATGGCCAGGGAAGGTGAGAATGTTGTTGGCAGTCAGGAACTGTGTGGTGAACCGTGCAGAATGTGGTCTGGCTTTGTTCTGTTGAAATTTCATTGACGTATCGTTGTGCATTCAATCCTCCTTCAACCTGCACAAATGGAGTCCTTCCGTTGAATTTGATCATTCTCCATACCATTACACCTCCACCACCGTGCAGCAGAGCTTCATCAACGCAATTTTGGGCAAAACGTTCATATGGCGTACGGTAGACCCTTCTCCTCATATCATGGCAGTACAACAAAAAGGAAGATTCGTCACTAAACCAGATGTCTCCACTGATTGTCAGTTGTCCAAGGCCGATACTGGTTGGCCCAAACAAGTCGATTTTGGCGATGGCGCCTCGTTAAGACAGGACCTCGGTGAGGTAGTCGTGCCACCAGTCCAGCTTCATGCAGTCTATTCCGGACAGTTTGATCAGACACACGACGTCCTGCAAGCAATGGCTGGGCACTTGAGGAAACTGTTGTAAACCTGTTTCTGGGGTGAGGAACCAGAATAAAGCGATCATCAGCTGCTGTTGATACCCTGGGTCGTCCACTGCGGTGCCGGTCTTCGGCTGAATCAGTGGCCTGGAAACGGTGCCAAAGTCGACTGATGTTACTCTGCTGCGCGTTTAAATGCCTGGCAACCTGACTTTGACTTTCGTTTGCTTGCAGGTGACCAATAGCAATGTTTCGTAAACTTTGCGACAGGCGGCTATAATTGTTTGCTTGAAAATTAACTGAATATTTTTGTATAACCTCATCCTTTTGTAGGGTTTCAATTACGTGGGAGAGTTATGGTAAAAAAAAAATCCGTGATTAGCAAGGACAGCTAGTGCGTTCTTACTACATACGAGAATAGCAAAATTCACGTTAAATCACGGACCTGATATCTTGTTGACAATTTTTGGTTTGATTTGGCATACCCGGGAAAAAAAATGTTTGTCATAACATGTAAAAAATGAAGTTTATATAAGCTATGCGTTTCTTTTTTTACAGTATATATATATATATATGTATGTACATACTCAGTTTCACTTTTAATGAAAATTATAACATTTCATGTAGTATGAGACCTACCTAACTAAGTCTTCAAGTCTGTATCTCCCTCCCTCTCTCTCTCTCTCTCTCTCTCTCTCTCCTCTCTCTCATGTTAGGACAGAACAAAAATGCTTGTTTTCTTCTTTAATGGAGAATAACAAAACAACGCTTTAGAATGGACAGTATTTTTTTTTCTTTAAAGATATGAACATTTAGACGACAATTTAGCGTTAAATAAGGAGGGCGAGAAAAACGAAAACACTAATGACAAAGGAGATGAAGAAGATCTACACTGTGTGTAGGACAACTGTCAGCTTCTGTTGCCGTCTCTGTATTTCCTTCAAGAACTGAGAAGACAACAGAAGATGAAGCACGGTCAAGCACATTTAATACATCAGCTATACTTTTCTATACTTCTGAAATGGGCATCTCAGGGAAACAGGAGGAAGGACAGACCAAAGGAGGCATGGAGAAGAACAAGCAGAGAGGATGAAGAACAACAGAGGGCTCACCTGGGCAAGAGACCTAGACAAAAAGGCGGAAGACAGGAAAAACTTTGCGGAACCCCATGTGTCCAGCCCCACGCCCACACACCCACACCCACACACCCATACCCACACACACCCACACACACACACCCACACCCACACACACATACAGAGAAAGAGAATGAATGAATGAATAATCTTTATTGTTAAAGGGTAAAGAATTGGGCACGCAGGCCCATCTTACATTCTACCCCTTTTTTTTTAACAAACATTCAAATAATTTCTAACAGTATCTAACAAGTTGCTTTTCTAACTGTGTCATTTCAGTATCTAACAAGTTGCTTTTCTAACTGTGTCATTTCAGTATCTAACAAGTTGCTTTTCTAACTGTGTCATTTCAGTATCTAACAAGTTGCTTTTCTGACTATGTCATTTCAGTACTTGATGGCTGGCGAGTCATGTGTTGAAAGATTGCTGGTTATTGTATGGAGGCGTATAATTACAAGCAAGTAAATAATGAAACAGGTTTGAGTTAAATGATGAGAGAGAGAGAGAGAGAGAGAGAGAGAGAGACGGAGAGAGAGAGAGAGACGGAAGGAGAGAGGGGGCAGACAGAACGAGACAGAGACTTTTTTGGAAGTAAAACATGATATATTTGGACCACAAAAAGAAAAAAAAAACAGTGTGTTACTTTTGTCTTCTGTCAAAGAAATCACGAAAGAAAACGGGACAGTTCTGTTGCTGCACATCGCTCCTGTCCTTCTCATACGCTCTCGTAAAGCTCTAGAACAGCACCTTATTTTCCAGGCTGGCTGTCCCCGCCCCAGAGCTGGAGTTAACAATAAACTTCAGCTTCCTTTAAACTTCTTCAGATTTCCACCCACTTTCCTGCTGCTCAAGCTCAACTTTCTTGTCTTAGGCCTCACTCATTTCACTGCAGTTTCTCATTCCCAGGTTGTAGCTTTGACTTCTAGCCCTGGCCAGGCTTCTTCTGTAGCAGCTAATAGGTATTTATAGCTTCTGTGTCTCAACCCCCCCCCCCCCCCGCATCCCCATTGTTCTCTTGCTTTCACTACCCACGCGACTTGTGTAGGCATTGACTTGGGCCATCGGTATCCGATTGTTCCTCGTTTTTACTACTTTATTAACTTCAGCCACTCGTTTTTCCCCACTTGATATTCACGCTCTATGAGCGCATTTAGTGCCGTTTTTCGAACCAGGAGGATGCTAACAAATCCAAGTTTCTCATCTATTTCCCGTGGTTTAAAAAAAAATTGTATGTGTTATGTTGTTCTTGTGTAAGACAGTCTTGGAAGAGTACATAATGGGAAAAAGAAAGAAACGAAGATCAAGCCGAAGATGACTGCAAAGCATCGTTAATGATATGTGAATGGACGCATTAGCAGAAGGCCATCTTGCTTACAACCGAGAGGCCTACAGGAGAGCTGTTAGAGAGGCAAAGTTCCGAAAAGGACGTGCAAATGACTGACTTACTGACTGTTGTTCTTATATGTTATCCTTGAAAAAGGCTGATGCCGACATTTTGCACGTTGCATGTTCTTTATTTGTACTTTTTCATTTTACTTTGTACTATTTGCTTTTCTGCTCATATTTCTCACTCCCTATATCGTTCTGTAAAGCTGAGCCATACAGCTCACCTACCTTCGTTACAAATGGTTACATTGCATGGCTGCATATTTCAACTGATCGCAGTGCTACAGAACATATCCATAAAAACGGCAAGTTCGGCGAAGCACGTAGATCTTTTTTGCCTACTTCTTACTTCGCACAGTACATGTGGCGTTCAACAAAATGTTAATTTGTACACTGAAAAACAGTTAGTGAGTTAAATATCACACATTTAACTGTCTGCTGTAGCCCTTATTTACTCTCCTATTTCAGCCTCTATTAATGCCACTTAATGCGGAAGAAAATATATGCCATTTAACGCCACTACGATCAGAATCAATAATTTATACTTAGTTATTCTACACCACAGAATGGCCACAGCTTTCTATTCTATCATAAAACTGATAAGCATTGTCACA
The DNA here is from genome assembly GCA_009760885.1 of Achatina immaculata. Lineage (NCBI taxonomy): Eukaryota > Metazoa > Mollusca > Gastropoda > Stylommatophora > Achatinidae > Lissachatina > Lissachatina immaculata. Next base: position 70,260,743 of record CM019716.1, on the reverse strand, counting down.
GAATTCATGCCCACTCTTAACTGCAGGAAAAAGCCCAGTCTCCTATGACTCGCCGCAACTTGACGTCTCCAGCAGCGCCAGTCTTTTGTCGATGTGCAAGCTGTCATCCTGTTTAACATTGAGTAGCAAAATAAGCAGGTAGACTGTTATTTCAATATAATAAAAGCTCCGGCCATAAATGGGAATAACTTGCCAGCCCATGTGTTAAATGCAGTCATCTGTATCGGTTACAAAGACTGCTCTTATGAAGCCATTTTTTTTTTCAGCTAAGAGCAGTAGTTCTAACAGCTGATTTACAGGCAGTAGGATAAGTTAATAATGTACTTGAATGATAGGCAATGTCATGAAAAGTCTCTGGTAAGCAGATAAGGATACAGGTGACGGACGCCTCCATAATGGTATCAGTCAGTCAGACAGTCATTTTCATGTCCCTAGCGGAACTTTACCTCCCTAACAGCTCTGCTGTAGGTCTCTCGGTTGTAAGCAAGATGCTCTGCTGCTGCTTCATCTATTTGTAGATCATCAACGATGTCTTGCAGCCATCTTCGCCTTGGTCTTCCTCTCTTTCTTTTTTTTTCCCCATTATGTACCCTTCCAAGTCGGTCTTCTCTAGATTATCATGCCGTTTAATGTCTAAAATATTTTAAGTTTTCTTTGTTTAATCTTCTTTACTAGCCAGCCTTCCTCAATATTAAGTTCTTGTAGTATGGATATATTCGTTCTTTTTTTGCGTCCATGATATTTGAAGGATTTTTATGTAGCATTTACATTCAAATGCACCTATAATGGTATACTGGGAGTTTTATTCTTTATATTTTATTATATTGTGCTCATATTTTCATTGATCTGTCGTCACACTAAGAAAGTGATGTGGTCTGTGGCAAGTTCCGAAGACTGTAAGGGGTCTTCGCTTGCTTCATCTCTCGACTTAACGATTCCACTGACCTGGATTTCTTCCATGTTGTCTTGGTGTCAGGGGTGGTGCATGTGGCCACAAGCATGGGAAGCTAGGCGACTTTACCAAGGTCAGTAAATACTTTAATATTGATACCTGATGATGATGAACGATAAGGCCGGCTTCAGACCACTCAGGCTGTGGGCAACACATCCAGAACAAAAATAAGCGCCCTGGCAGACAAACTGCCAAATTATGTAAGAGATGTTGGTAGCTATGTCTAAGCGAGTGAGGACAAAGAAGAAGAAGAAGAAGACTACGAAGAACAAGAAGAAAAGAAGAAGAGGCAGAAGAAGAGACAACGAAGAAGAAGAGGAAGCATAAGAAGAAAAAAGAAGAAGAAAAAGAAGCCAGACAATCCGTAGAGGGGACAGATTCTCTTTAATTTTTAGTAATTCTTACAAATGAAAACTGTTTTCATTAAAAACTTGTGTTCCCACTAAAAATACAACACTATCTGCTGTTTTCCCACTAAAAATATAACACTATCTGTTGTTTTCCCAATATAAAATACAACACTATCTGTTGTTTTACTCACTATAAAATACAACACTATCGTCCTTATATCCCTTGTGAAGAATTCATCCATATCTTTGCACTATCATCTTCTAAACACTCACTTTCTATGGTGACGTCTTGCGGGGCAGTCACAAATCCTCACCTCTTCGCACTGTCCGCTGTGTTAAATGCTGTCCATGATGTCTACTTCCAGTGAATCTGTTTCTCTTTCCTGCAGTGTCATTGCAGTGACTGTTCTAGCGATGCTCATGCAAGCCTTGTGTGCGACCAGATCTGCTCACGCTCAGGCTGTTCATGGTCTTGTTCGCGTTTTAGCATGTACGATCAGAGAACACAGGTGAGACAGGCTTGCCCACGGTACAACGTAAAGGTGACAACCGTTTACTTTCAACAAGGCTTCTGAACAGTGTGTCGAGGGGTGGAACTAAAGCTGCTTATACATTATACAACAGCTACTTATAATTTATACAACAAATAATGTTAGGGTTTTGTTATCAAGTCGAACTAGAAGTCAATGCAAGTTTACATTATCAAGTTTGGTCTTATTATTTACTTTTTAATCTCGGCCCCCCCCCCCCTCCACAACTTTCCGCTACAGTTAACCTGGCCGTGAGTCTTAATGATAAAAATTAGCTGCTGCAGGATTGCAGATGGCTGTGGGTTTGCTACACACGAGCTCCGCTCTGTTGAGGGTCTGGCTACGTTCTGTGAAACCATCGGTAGTTGGGGGGGGGGGGGGGCAGAACGTGTACGACCAATACACACACAGAGCCCCTTTTTTCTGCCAGGGATTTTTTTTTTAATGAATCTTACTTCCGCCATTTTTGTTTTCTGTTGCTTCCCAGCAGTTCTCTATATGGTAGAGACAGAACACAACTTTGGTCCAATTCTCCGTCGTTCTAGTGCTGTACTGGAAAGGTAAGACAAAAAAAAAAGAACTTCTTGATGTTTACACAGTTAATGAAAACAGTGCAGATGAGGGCCCCAGAAAATGCTCACAACGACCTCAATTTCGTGAAGATGGTTCATCGGTTCTTCAGTTCTTTCTTTACGTACTAGGACCTAGCATGTACCATGGTAAAGATTAACTTTCACTAATCCACAAACTGATTCTGCGACGCTATGAGTTAAAATGAGCGACACTGTGACATAAGTTGAAGGGACGCTGTGACATAACATGAGCGGCACTCTGACACAAAGTGAGCAACATTGTGACACAGGATGAGGGACAATGTGACATAAAGAAGCTACGAACCACACTGTGACACAATTTGACCGACACTCTTACACAAGTTGACCAACACTATGATACAAGATGAACGACACTGTGACACAAGATGAACGACACTGTGACACAAGTTGACCGACACTGTGACACAAGATGAACGACACTGTGACACAAGTTGACTGACACTGTGACACAAGATGAACGACACTGTGACACAAGTTGACCGACACTGTGATACAAGATGAACGACACTGTGACACAAGATGAACGACACTGTGACACAAGATGAACGACACTGTGACACATGATGAACGATAATGTGACACAAGTTGACCGACACTGTGACACAAATTGATCGACACTGTGACACAAGTTGACCGACACTGTGACACAAGTTGAACGGCACTGACACAAAATGAGCAATATTGTGACACAAGATGAGCGACACCGTGACACGAGATGAGCGACACTGTGACGCAGGATGAACGACACTGTGACGCAGGATGAGCGACACTGTGACACAAGATGAAAGACACTGTGACACAAAATTAGCGACAGTGTGACACAAGATGCGCCACACTGTGAAGCAATACGGTAAGACGAGATGACAATCTCAGAATAGCAACGCGTACATCCGCTCGAACTAACCACCATTGTCCAAGACCCCAACCTGCCTCCAAATCTTGTTCCTAATCGACAAGTCTGATGAGGGAACACCGCCTGTGGAACTGAGTATCGAGAATTCTCCCGCCCCCCCCCCCACCCCCCATCTCAGTATAAAATAAAGATTCATTCATTCATTCATTCAGTCTAACATAAGCCCATTGAGAATCTTGCTTCTTAGACCTGATACTGGAATTAAGAAACACAGATAGCTGTGTCCTACTCCGTATCCGATTTTACACAAATGTCACAAGACAGTTAACTCGGCATTACTTACCAAGGTGTTCACAGTTAACTGTTACTGTAGGATATATTAGCAATACAGTTTGAAATTCAGAAGTGTTCAGTCTTTCCTAGTAGACAGTTTTTGTTTGTTTGGTTTTTTTTTGTTTGTCTCGTAGTATTTTGGTTACGCCCACTTACTTGTGTTGGAATTGTCGTGGAGTTAAGAGAATTCATACATTCTTTACTTTTCCCGTCATTTTCTGAAGTCACAGACTTGATTAGTCTCATGAAACTTGATATTCTTTTTTTTTACTATCACGTAAACAGATATCCAAGATATCTGAAATTATTTTTTGCTTGATCATAATCTTTTCATTTTATTCTTGGCCATAAGGCAGTTGCAGCTCTAGGGTTAAGGTGACCGCGCACATGTAGGAAAGAAAATGGAAGAGTTCTAATATTTCGTTTTATTTCCAGCCTCAACAGCGTTGCCTGTGACAATTCTTAGTAGCACATATCAAGTCATTCAAGTGAGTTTGTTTTCTGAGGCCATATCCACGTGACATTATATATGTGGAGGCCATTACCACGTGACATTTTATATGTAGAGACCATATCCGCGTGACATTTTATATGTGGAGGCCATATTCCCATGACACTTCGTATTTAGAGACAAGATCATATATTCCCGTGACACTTCGTATTTAGAGACAAGATCATATATTCCCGTGACACTTCGTATTTAGAGACAAGATCATATATTCCCACGACACCTTGCATTTTGAGAATATATCACATATTCCTATGACATTCCGTATTTAGAGGCCACATCTGACGTTTAGAGGCCATAGTCCTGCAACACTTCGTAATTTAGGGACTAGTTTGTCGTGGCACCTCGTATTTTGAGGCTCATTTGCCTAGACACACCGTATTTAGAGGTCAATTTGTTGTATAGTATCTCGTATTATTTAGAGCCTTGTTTATTGTGATACCTCGCATCTAGAGGCTGATTTCTCCTATCACCCCATATTTGGGAGGGGGAGGGAAGGGCCAGTTTGGCGAGACATCTCGTATTTACAAGCTAATTTGCCGGGACACCTCGTATGTAGAAGCTATATCCGTCATGCTCACAGTACTATACAACACAAAAATATGTAACAGAGATTTTTTTAGCAAAACAAATACAGAAGCTGCAGGGAAAGAAAGACGGAATTAATTTACTGCATTAATCAGTTGGGGGGGGGGGGGGGTTGTATTAATGCAAGTCTCTGATAAAGTACACAGCCTCAAATCTTCTTGAAAATATTGGCAAGTTTAGCTTCCGGGTCAGTTAGAAAAAAAAAGTTTTGTATATCGTTCTCGTACTTCTGAATGACTAGCAAGTCCCATTACGATATACACTGTTGTGACCAGTTTCCACAAAACATGCTTTATGTCGGCAACACAGGTTTCCTGTGTGGTGTGTTAAAAGTATATTTTCTTTTTTACTTTTGTAAGCACGACCAGTCTCCTTCACAAAGGGGATAATCTTTAAGTGAATATAATCGGTAACCAAAAATCGACTTGCAGTTACGCACAGTACATACCCTGGTGTGGCTCATCTTGCAGGGCGTTCTTCGACTTTTAAGCGAAATTTCCCTCAGCTCCCCCACTTTTGCAGTCACGGCTGGCAGGAGCGTGGTTGACAGCTGCGGTTTCTAACCTATTACCTCAGAATTAAGATGCATTGCCCTAGGAACTGCCTTGCTTTTTTGTACACACTATTCCGTATGTATGTAAGACAACTATTTGTATATCTCATAGGAAAAGTAATTATCTCTTTATTCTGCTTTATGTTTCAGACTTCATTGCCTCATTCTCTGCTGCTGTGACCCTCATTATGCACGAGCTACATAAAATTTATGTATCATTTCGTCTGTACACGAAACACAACAAGCAATAGACCCGAAGTTAGCAGCTGTTTTTGTTTTGTTTTATTTTGCAAATGATATAATTTTCCACAGCTGTTCTTTTTCCGCCACCGGTTGTGTGTGTATGTGTGTGTGTGTGCGCGCGCGTGGTAATGATAGCTTCTTTTAGGACCTGTTAGCTCTTCGCTTTTTTCCATTAAAGATGAATTACCATATTCCCCCCCCCCCCCCCCTCTTCCTAATTTTTTTCAAATCTTTCTCTAACGATAATATGGGCACTAACACCATATCCCTATGTGCCTCTACGGCATGACAGGATTACCTTTGCCTTTTATCTTTTTTTTTTCCTCAACGCGCCAAGTTATTATCTCGTTATATTGTTCTATTGTGAATATAAATGTTCACTATAATTTATAAAAGAATGTATAATTATAATTTCATTCAAAATTTCTCTTGTCGGTGCTTAGCTTGTTTATCTCTTTTTTTTTGCTACTGTATAAAGGGTCCAACTTATAATCAGTGGTTCCAAACCTTTGATTGGCGGACCATTCATGGCCCAGGCCGTATATCAGGTGGGATCCACAGCGTTATTATCAGGTGGTCCAGGGAGTGTTATTAGGCGGTCCAAGGCCTTTTATCTGGTGATCTACGGTGTACTGCCAGGTGGTCCATGACGTATTATTCGGTGGTCCATGACGTATTATCAGGTCATCCACCGCGTATTATCAGTTGTCGCACAAGATATATTATCAGGTGGTCCAGGGAGTATTATCACGTGGTCCAGGGCCTATTATCATGTGGTCCAGGGCTTATTATCAGGTGGACCTTGACTGCCTTACCAGTGTGGTAGTATTAAATGTCATCTACTGGATGAAATAAACACAATTTAGGATTAATGGCACTGTAATGTGGCATATAAACTGGTGGTCCCCAACCTATATGTGGTTGGAAAAGTGGTCCTCGTGTATAAAAATTGGAGAACCGCTTGTATAAACTACTCAGAAGAAATATGAATGTTCGAATAGTTTATGAAACGAAAAAAACAACAACATCATCATCATCAGTAACGATCAGAACAATGAACCCTCATTCATTCATTCATTTGCATGTCCCTTGCAGAACTTTGCCTCCCAAACAGCACTCCTGTAGGCCTCTCGGTTGTGAGCAAGATGGCCTGCTGCTGTTGCATCCATTTGCAGATCGTCAACGATGTCTTGCAGCCATCTTCGTCTTGGTCTTCCTCTCTTTCTTTTTCCCATTATGTATCCTTCCAATATGGTCTTCTCTAAATTATCATGACTTTTAATGTGTCCAAAATATTTAAGTTTTCTCTCTTTAATCCTCTTTACTAGCCAGCCTTCTTCAATATTAAGCTCTTGTAGTATAGATATATTTGTTGTGTCCACGATATTTGAAGAACTCTTCTGTAGCATTTACATTCAAAGGCATTTATGTGTTTCTCAGCTATGAACCCTATGAAACGAAAAAAGCAACAACAACATCATCATCAGTAACGATCAGAACAATGAACCCTAACACTTCACACAAAATGACACATGGCATCAGTTTTAATGGGACAAGAAAGTAATCACAAAGGGTGGTGGACTAACGTAAGAGTATAGAGCTACCTTATACCTCAGGTCTCATCAACAAAAATCTCTCTTAAAGTGGCGGTAATAAGAATCGGCGATGAAAATTGACACAAAAAAAATGTACACAAGATGGCGAAATATGTAACATATCTAGTACACAGCTCTGGTCATTGGCAATACAAGATAAGGTAAATGTTTCAACAGTTAAATTTTAATATATGAAAATGAAATAAACATCTGTTTACAAACAGTGAAAAGATAATTAGAGTTATTTTAACTTAGCATTGCTTGTTCTTTTTATTTAGGGTTATTTTAACTTAGCAGTACTTGTTCTTTTTATTATCTTTTATACTTTTTGTTAATTTTTCATATTATTATTGTTAAGTTCAAATGCAGCCTCTCTTTCTTTCTTTCTCTCTTTCTCTTAAGAGAAAGTCCAGAAATGAAGCGCAGAACATCCCAGGGGTCAAGTGACAAATTCTTCAACTTTTGAAAATGAAGTTTGCTCTCTCTCTCCCCCTCTCTCACACACGTACACACGCACGCGCGCGCGCTTGCACACACACACACACACTAAAAAATGAAGTTGCTCTGAAAATGTTCTTCTTTACTTAAATAAAAGCACACAAAACACGAAAGAAAATGTCAAGCAATGCTTAAACTGAGAAGAAAAATAAAGGTGGATTAGACATGAAAAAGTGCCAGTATATATCTTACCATTATTATAAAAGTGTTTTTTTTCCCTCATTAAGCCTGTCTTTCTATCATCTCCCTTCTCTTGTCCTCTTCTCTACTTCCCAAAACTGCATATATCACACATCATAAGCTTAAAATAACCCCAAATTGGCCCATCAGAATGGAGCATTCAAAATATAAGAGCCAATGAGCAGAAGCAGGCAGGTCAGTCGAGAGGGTGAGTCCAGCTGATGCTTTACTCCGGGTGCCCAGAGAGTTTTCTGTTTAAAGGATGGGCCCCGAAGTTTTGAGGGGCCCTAAATGCATTAAAAAAATGAGGGAGGAGGCTGGAATTTTGTACGTTTACAGAATTTCTCTCCGATGAAGAGCTGTGATCCACAGTGTATAATGGTAAAGTACAGGATGTGATCCACAGTGTATAATGGTAAAGTACAAGATGTGATCCACAGTGTATAATGGTAAAGTACAAGACTTGGTGTTTAAAAACAAACCAAGAAAGTAACCACGAAGGATTTTGGCTTGTGGTTATAGCCTGAAGTACATGGAATAATCAAAGATATTGTTTATGAGAACAAATTTATTTCCTAAAAATACATTTTTAAATAGTAGTCCAGTTGTGCCACTGTAAATGACTTTTATATTTCTTAATCTGTTGACAGATGACAGGTGTGATGTGATCAGCATCACGCTTGACTACCTTTCCTCCCCCAAGGTCCAAAAGAAGCAATGAACGATTTTTACAGCTGAGTGACTGGGGCCATTCCGGCCGGACTTGAACCACACAGCTCGCCGACAGAGACAAGAGCACTAGCCGCTACGCCACTCAAGCCCCCGCAGAATGATTAAAACGGCCATTTTGTTATCTATTCTATGATTATACTTGCATTTTATGCGCTAAATATAGACACATGGACTTGTGCTTGTTTCTAACGTGAGATCTGTTATGCTCTCTATTTTCTGAAATACACTTCAGAAAAAACACTGGATAGATCATTCATCTTATTTCAATAGTTCACTTATCATCATTTGATCAAGTTATCAGTCACTTAACAACCAGATCATGATAATTTTACAACAGAGACTATCCAAGTGAAGTTATTCTTAATGAAAAAATGTCTGTGATCACTGTTTGTGGAGCTGGAACTGGCAGAGTAGATAACGACGCTGTTTCAAGAGCTCGAGGCAGTGGATTCTATCCTTGCTTTCCTCACTTTTTTTATTTTTTCAGTGATAAGGTTCTTCTCTGGTACTTCGGAGTACACGCATCTGTTCCGAGGGATGGGGGACTCCACCTTATATTGAGAAGATAGGGGTTCCAGTCTACTCCGTCTAGAGAGAGAGAGAGAGAGTGCGATAATGACGATGACGTTCCTAGAAACATGTAATCTGTGCTAACCGACTCCATCATCAGTCTTGACTGAGAAAGTCAAGAAGCTCCAAGAAATGCGCACAGAAACGATAACATTCGTTGAAAACGGCGAAGATGAATACAACAAAATACTTCTGCCGCACGGCGATGATGATTCTGGGGATTGTCAATGATACCGTGGAAATTTTAAAAAAAAAAAAACATGAAAAAAATCACTATACGTGCACTGAAAGTTTACGCTGGTTCAGAATACTTTCACAAAGTATATTTATGCAGAATTTCATAGAATAAAATATGTAAATGCACTGAAACGGAAATACGTGATTAGAATTCGTGTTTAGATTCACTGTATTCATTGGAGGTGCTGAAGAAACTGTGAAACTATAGATATATTTTATGTATGTCATATCTGTACATCATGAACATGGGCCATTTTTCACTGTATTCACGTTAAAAATGTCATTCCCGGGGAAATTTTTCACATATAAAAGCCAAACAACTTTGATGAAGATTACTCTTGGGTTATGCCTACACATAAACCACTTAGGTGTCTATGTGACACCGCCACGTTGTAAAACAGTCGAGCGTTATAGCCATAATCGTGGAAGGAAGTGGTATGTTTATTCTGGTCCGTCTCGAACTGAGATTTTTATTTTCAGATTTGATTTAGAGGTCTCCAAGGAGGAATATTCTTCGAACTGATGTGATCAGTATTTGGAGCAGTCGTAGTAGGACGTCGCTGAGGTTTTGTAAGACGGAGCTCGGAAAGCGGCCAGCTGACAGCTGGCCGAGTTCTGGAACATGTCTCTCATGGTCATGCCAGGGAAAGAACTGAAATCTGATGGCCCAGGGTTTAGCTCGGCTGCGGCCGCTGGGTTCATGTACCAGCCGTTAGCGCGAGGGTAGGTGAAGTCCTTGTGTTGGGACATGGATGAGAAGACGCTAGGACTGAGGCCGTTGGCCTGGTGAAGAGATGATGAGTGCGGGGACAGGTGACTGCTGTGCCCTCCGTGACTGTGTGAGGAGGCGTGCGGGCTGCCCGTGGTCTCTTCCGAGCATCCGTGGCTACTGCCTCCGCCCGTGCTGCCACTGCTGGTGTTGCTGTTGGACATGTTCATGACTCCGTGATGGTGATGGCCCGACAGCCCGTTGTTGGGCTGCTGACCGTGGCTAGAGGAGATATGAGGGGTGCTGGCTGATGGGTAACCGGAGCTGGAGGGCGCCGATCCGCTGCCGCAGTGGTAGTTATACGCTGAAGCCGGCGGTGATGCGGCTTGGCTGCAGGCTGTGCCCGGCCGGTACAGCTCTGAAGAGCGTGAGTAGGGAAGGATGTGAGGGGAGATAAGAGGAGGAGGCCGTGAAGAGAGTGTCGAGCTGGATGAACTCCCCATGTCCCCGCCGTTGGCCAGATGTGCTGGAGAGAGGAAGTTCTCCACCGAGAAGTTGCTCACTGATGACTCTATTGGGGACATTGGATCAGGCGGCAGCGGAAGGGAACTGCCCGTCACTCCACATAAACCTTGTCCTTGAAGGCTTAGCCCATGACCTTGAAGTTGGGCGTGGGAGAGATGAGATGAGTGATGACTTCCTAATCTGGCACCGCTCATTCTGTCAGTCATTGAGTGATGATGATCTGCTAAACCGCCGCCTCCTATGCATTCAGAATGAGGTGGGTCTGCTGGCTCCATCTTAGTGCCTCTCGTGAGCTCGCCTGGAGACATCGAATTACGAGGACGCATAGAGTCTTTCTCCAGCTTTACAGGCGTCTCCGAGGCAGAATCCGACGCGGAACCGGAAGTGTTGCTGTTGGCAATGCCATTAGACAGGGAACTGGATTCTCCTCGAGAACTACCGTGCTGGATTTCGCCTTCTTCAAGACCATCTTTAATTCCTTCTTTGTTTTCTTCCATCCTTTTCATCCTCTCCTCCTTTTCTTTCTCTGCTGGGCTCCTCTTAAAGCGTCTTCGTCTTCTGAGGTAACTCCCGTTGTCGAACATGTTATAGCTCTCTGGGTGGAGGGTCCAGTAACTTCCCTTGCCTGGCTTCTTGTCGTCTCTGGGGATTTTCACGAAGCACTCGTTAAGGCTCAGGTTATGCCTTATAGAATTTTGCCAGCCCTGTCTGCAATGAGAAATAGTTCACATTATTACTGTATGCAAGTTAAAGAGACTAGAATCTTGAGTATATGTGTGAGTTATTGAAGTCAGTCTAAAATCTTTGAGTGTATGTGTGAGTTATGGAAGCCAGAGTCTAGAATCTTGAGTATATGTGTGAGTTATTGAAGCTAAAGTATATAATCTTGAGTACATATGTGAGTTATTATTGAAGCCAGAATTTGGAATCGTTAGTATGTGTGTGAAATACGGAAGCCAAGTACATATGCTAGCTTTGGAAACCATATATATATATATGGAAGATGAAGAGTCTAGAATCATGAGTATATATGTGAGTTATGGAAGATAAATATAGAACTGGTAGCATATTTGCAAATTATAGAAGACAGTCTAGAATCTTGAGTATATATGCTAATTCTGGAAACCAGACAGAGTCTGGAGTCGTGAATATATATGCTAGCTTTAGAGATCAGACAGTCTAGAATGTGGAAATCAAACTGTCTAGAGTCATGAATATATATGCTAGTTGTGGAAGATATAATAAAGAAAACTTTTAAAAATAAAGAATAAAGGAAGGCAGAGTCGCGAATGATAATTATGAAAATGGTTACATGAATTATACAAAGGAATATATATTTACCCGTACTAAAGAAACGAATGTTTTCATACCTAATAAATATTACAATACATGGATTATGCAGATGAATGTTTGGTCGCAAGAGCTACAAAATTAAAGTTATGATGCGTGAACTATGAAAATATATGTTACAATAATACGTGAATTATGCAGAAGGATGTTTAGATTCATGAACTGTGAAAATAAGTGTTTGTATAAGTGGAATGAATGGTGGCAAAAATGAAAATTATACAAACGAATGCAATGTCAGGGAAAAGTAGCAACACTAAATGCATAGGGTCATAAAATTCTAGGAGGAAAAAAAAATGAAATACTGAAAGGAAAGCAAAGAAATAAGACATAATAATACAAGTAGAGAGAACGTTAATTCTTGGTTTTCTTCTTTTTTTTTTCCTTTAAAAAAAAAATCACTTCCTGGTCTCGTCTTGTGCTACCTCCCTGTAACTGCGAGCTGGTGTTCTTTGCAGCGGATGCTGTAGAGATGTTGAGGCACAGCATCGCATCGGGTTGGGAGCGGGTTACGGCAGCTATTTTTTCAGTCCTGGGGTGCAGCTAAAAAAAGCAGGGGGTGTGCAACGCTTCTTTAGCAGACTCCACCACCATGGGGACTATGGCAAGCTCTGTCCAGTTAGCCAGGCTGGGCCTGTTACTGGGGGTAGCAACGGAGAAGTGGGACAGGGTCTCGGTCAGCTATGGTTCGCTTACCCTGACGCTAGTATATCAGATATGGGTCGCTGATTGACTCATCGGGCAGCGTCTGTTAATGGTAGAACGGTATATCCGATGAATATTATGACGCGGGAGGTAGAGGCCAAATACTCCGACTGAACATTGTTCAATAATTCAGTTTTTTTTTTAAACTTTCCAAAAAAAAAAAAAAAGAAGACCGTGAAATCAGCGTTTGGAATACTGGAGGAAAATGTGGGGGGGGGGGAGAGAGGAAACTAGAGGTACATTAAAAATAATGAACGCCTGAATACAGCTGAATGTGACAAATCAGAATGTGATGAAAAATGTTCTTGATTTATGGTGCTCATCTTATGTTCTGGCACGCTCGTTCCTGCTCACTTTCATCACATGTCGCTATCTTTATGTAAAACTGAACTTTGCACCTCTGGGTTCGCCTTTATTACTCCAGTCTTGCCGCAAGTCGTCATTTCCCTGATCTCTCACACACGAGACGTATGACTGACGTACAGGGCAGTCGCTGCGGAGTTATGGGACGTTTATATTTTACCCGTGCAGTTAAAGGACCGGATCCTACTGTGAATCGAACCTGCATGCCATGAATGAGGCACTGGTTTTTGCTGTGCTGTAAGACAGTCAGGCGTGACCATAAAGTTTTAAAATATAGGACTTAAATCTGTCAAACCACAGCGCAAAACTGTACTTATTCACACAATTATTCTTTTCATACATACTTTTACACTTTTTATATTTATGTTGCATGATTTAACTCTTTGATGCCTAAACAATTTTGCCTCTGTCCCAGAATTTTTGTAAAAAACTGGAAGGAAGAAACTCATTAAGAAAAAAATTATTTCGACTATGGCTAAGTATTCCGAATGGTCGAGGGTTCGAATCCCCAGATGAGCGAGATTTTTTTCTCGACCAAAACGGCTCCGAGGTCGACCCAGTCTCTTGAAATGGGTCCTAGAGAAAACCTGGGAAGGAAAGGCAGCGAGGAAAGGAACTGGCCACTTTACCTCATACGCTGATGGCCCAGCATAATGAGGTCTCTCTAACACTTCGTCCCCTACGGCATTTGCTTTCACTTTTTTTTTTCAGTTAAATATTGCTTTGAGCGTTGACTGCAGTACTCACCCAAGACCTCTACCATCTCTGCCAGTGTTGTTCTGGGGTTGAAAGAGTTTTTTTTTCCAAAATCCTCCACGAATTAAAAAAAAAGTATATATTTATCTATATTGGCATGGAAGCGGGGTTACCGTGGCTATCTTTTCAGTCCCGGAGTACAGCTAAAAAGCAGGGGGTGTGCAATGCTTCTTTAGCAGACTCCACCACCATGGGGACCATGGCGATCCCTGCCCCGTTAGCCAGATTAAGCCTGTTACTGGGGGTACAACGGAGAGGTGGGACAGGGTCTTGGTCAGCTATGGTTCGCTAACCCTGACGCTAGCATATCAGCTGTAGGTCGGTGATTTGCCTCATCGGACTGGCGTTTTCGCCTTCATGTTAATTACAAGGAACATGAATAATAAAATTTAAAATCTCTCTCAAATGTTTTATTTTGTTATGGCTTACTATAAAGGTATTTTATTGTAATGGAATTTTGAGTACAATAAGTGTCGCGAAAACTGTAAGACACAATAAATTTACGGTTAATTATACCGAAATCCAGCATTAACAGCTTATGTGTACCGCGACATATATTCATATAATGAAATGTGTTGCATGCTGAAATATTTTGAGAACCGCCGACCCAAAGGCATGAATAGTTGGAGTACCGAATGATAAAGAATGAAAGAAGGAAAAAAAAAGGAGAATAAAGAGATATAACATTACCTTGGTGATGCAGTATGGGAGAGAGTGAACGAAGAATGAGAAGAAATAAAAATGTAAAGAGTGGAAAGAATGACGGAAAATGAAAGATGGAAAGAACGTTTGGAAAATGATACAAGAGATGTATAACGCAAGAGTCTTCATGAATGTTGCAAAGAGTAAAAGAGACAAAAAAATTACATAGTGTGAAGAGTGAGTGAGTGAGTAAGTGAATGAGTGAGTAAGTGAATGAGAGAAAGAGAGAGCACTGTATTATGAAATCGTGAGAAGAATATCCTGTTCAAAAATACAGACAAGAAAACCTGAACTAAAAGTATTCAGAGGCAAGACAATAGACAGACAAAACAACAGACAAACAAGACAAGGGAAAGACAAGACAACAGATAAAAAAGACAATAGACAAACAAGACAACAGACAAACAGGACAATAAACAGACAAGACAGCAGAGATATTGACAAGATAATAGAGAGACAAGATAGTAGAGATACAGACAAGATAATAGAGAGACAAGATAGTAGAGATACAGACAAGATAATAGAGAGACAAGATAGTAGAGATACTGACAAGATAATAGAGAGACAAGATAGTAGAGATACAGACAAGATAATAGAGAGACAAGATAGTAGAGATACTGACAAGATAATAGAGAGACAAGACAGCAGAGATACTGACAAGATAATAGAGAGACAAGATAGTAGAGATACAGACAAGATAATAGAGAGACAAGACAGCAGAGATACGGACAAGAGAAAAGAGAGACAAGACAGTAGAGATACAGACAAGAGGAAAGAGAGACAAGACAAGATAATAGAGAGACAAGACAGTAGAGAGACAAGACAAGAGTAATAGAGAGACAAGACAGTAGAGATACAAACAAGATAATAGAGAGACAAGACAGCAGAGATACGGACAAGAGAAATGAGAGACAAGACAGTAGAGATAGAGACAAGATAATAGAGAGACAAACAGATGGTCACAGAAAATGAACATAGCACACCAGGGAGTCCTGGATTTCCGATGTGGTTCCGTTTCGAAGGCGAAATGGACGTAAACCGAATTTCATAAGGAGAGTATACACCGCTTTACTCTCAACAGACATGTTTTAAAATATAACAATCGTGACTTAATAATTTGCATACACACGTTAAAATACGTATCTTTAAATGAAACAAGTATTGCAAACTGTGAGAAAAATATTTGTAAATCTACAGTAAGAAGTCAATGGACCTATGATTAGAAAGTCGAATCGTAGTAAAGCGGGACGTCGTAAAGCGAATACTATCGGAATTATGAAGAAAATTTTCAGAAATATTAAACATTTCTTTAACGTCAGTAAAACATCAATCACAAGTAACTTAGGCCAAGCATTCTTGGATATAACGTTAATATTGCTGAATCTAAAAGCGAAACGTTCCCGAATAATTACTTATTAAAAAAAAAAATTAAAAAGAATGTGGAAAGAAATGGGCTTGCTATACTGAATGAACAATGTTGCCTCTAAGCTTTGCGGCGACGCCTACGAAAGTTGTACAGGAAAGTTTATATACTGCGTAAATAAAAAAAATAAAAAATAAAATTGCTACTTTTGTTTTTTCAATCTCCCGATGTTACTCTATGTTGTAGCATTGGTGAATAAAAACATGATAAAATTAAATGAGTTTGTTTTCCTGATTTCCTTTGATTTCGGCTTTTTTTTCTTACAAAACTTTAAATTGTACCATGTTATTTGAAATTACGACGTACATTTGCGCACACATTTGAGAACATATTTGTACATACGTTGAAAATTGTGCAGACGAACCGTAAAATCGTAGAGGACACACATTGTACGAGAATACATCATGGCAGAAAGTACATCAAACAATGTCACTGGTATTTAAGTTTAATGCTTTTTTTTTTTTAACACGAGGTGTTAAAATAAACGTCTAGTTTTCCGGCTAATTACTATTATCATTCTGTTTCATTTCGCGCCAAGTGAGCAGGCAATTACTGATTTACACATATATCAATGTCTGATGCTTTCTGGAGAATGTGTTATCATCTTTCTACGCTTTCTTCAGGGTTGCGTTACCCGGTTATCATTTGTCAGTTTATTATTGTCGGATTTCTTCGCATATTTTGAAACGATTGCGCTAGTATGTGTGTGGTCCATCTTGATGTTATTATTGAGTGATGGTCGAATGTGTTAGCTTTTTCTTTTTTTTTTTTACATTTTTTTCTCTTATATTTTTTATTGCTGTACTACTCTCTCTCTCTCTCTCTCTCTCTCTCTCTCTCTCTCTCTCTCTTTCTCCAGGCAAATGTTTATTTCTACTAAACCAGATACTACATGGACTACAGAACTCTGACTCTGAAGCTCCTAATGGAAAATCGTAATCATATTATAATCATTTATTAGAAAAAAATGTTTGAATTCAGGAAAACCAATTTTGTTCAAACGTGAAGCCAGATGGATGCGTGCTCTGAATGCTTGGTTTCTCATCCTGGTGACTTGGGTTCGAATCACGTTAGAGAGTGGGTTTTTTTTTTCCTGGAGCAAAATTAAACAGCCTACTTGTATGGCCAGCACTCTTAAGGAAGCTGTCATGATATCTCGACCTCAAAATATCCCGCCAGCGAAGGCTCAAAAACGGGTGTACATTCTGTACCAGAGAATTTCTAAAGTATTCAGAATAATATACATGTGATTTATTATATATATATACATACACACAATAATACTGTCCGGTAACACGGTATTGACATTTGACGGTCATGATACAAGTCCGCCACTGAAACGTGAAAAACCATAAACATTTTTTTTTACCTGAAAAGTACCGAAAGTCAAAACCTCTATATCGAGACAGCTTCTATCATCTTGAGGTTAACTGCAAAAAAGCAAATGACTCCACACTGCCCTATTTAAAAAATCGAAAATACTCTTTGGGAAATGTCTTCCCTTCGGCATTTTCTGCGAGAAATAATCAGTTGTCTCCCTTGTGGGTTTTTTTTAGAACAGTTCTTGTAATGAGCTGTAGTAGGCCTTCATTCAAAAGGTAACTTCGTCCTTCATGATATTATAAGGAGCACAGAATTACACGTATCTTTAGCGTTCTTTTTTCTCTTAAGGAAAAGAGTCGAGACAGAATCGAGACAGACCAACGCAATAAATGCAAATACTGGGGACTTCAAATGACCACTGAGTTTTCCTCCAGGATTCACATTTTTATTTGCCTAGAATTGTATTCCCTGCTAGCTAGACACAGACGCATGGTTCAAGGTAGACAGAGGCGTCATTTCTCTTATTCAGATAAAGTATCTTCTTATATCTTATATCCTTCCCGTGCCGTTAAACGTCACATAGGGCTCGCAAAGTAGTTAGCCAATTTTTCCTGTCTTCGGCGAGTCTTTCAACCTCATCAAGGGATTTTATGTCTGTTAATTTGGCCTCTCTTAACAATGTCCTCTTCAGAGTTTCACGCGGTCTGCCTCTTTTTCTTTGGCCTTTTGTGTTCCACTTGATAGCTTGTTTTGGGATTCTCTGATCATTTCTTCTCATCAAGTGACCAACATATGTCCATCTCCTTTTCCTGATAACCCATGAGACTGGTTGTTGTTCAGTCATCTGTCTTATCTCTGCGTTGTTCTTGAATTCGTTCCACTAGATGCCGAGTATTTTCATTAGGCATTTGTTTTCAAAAGAGTCTAATCTCTTGTCTATTTCCTTAGTTGTTTTCCAGCTTTCGCATACATAAATGAAGGTGGATATTACGTTTGAACTGAATAGTCGTAACTTGGTTTTTGTGCTTATAACTTTTGAATTCCATATATTCTCAAGATTCTTGAAGACCGATGCTGCTTTGGCAATTCTGATTCTAACTTCCTTTCTGGTGTCATCATCCTGGTCTATGTAGCTGCCGAGGTATGCAAATTGGTTGACTTCTTCAATATCTGTCCGTTCTATGTGAATTTTTCCATTTTGATTAATGGGAATTTTCATTATTTCTGTTTTGTCCTTGTTAATTACACACATAAAAAGTATATTGAAAAATTTCCTTAAAATTCAAAATATTCTAGAATTCTGTGTGATAACCCATGATTATAGGAATGAAACTATTCTTCTGAACATGAATCTGATAAGTTGAAAAGATTCGAACAAATGAAAAGTCTAATCACGAGCTTTCTCTTCTTTTTTTTTCCAATTTGACCTCTGTTTCTCTTCTGTGTTCCCATTTGACCCCTGCCCAGGGAAAAGTTTAAATCCCTTATTTTTGTCACTTTTTTTTCCAGTGAAAATTGATATATCCTTAAGACAAACTAACAGCCAGCATAAACACCTCATGTTTCGAGGCTTAATTATACCACTTTGCAAACACCGCGTGGTAAGTCCGTTAATTTATTTATTACTTTGGCACAGGCTATAAAATGAGTCTCGAAAACCTATAAAAAGTATGCAGCAAATGACTACAATTATTATCAAAGAAAGGGCTATAAATATCATGAGGTGGTGGGATATTGGTTTCCCTGGTTATAGCCGATGTAGTGGTAGTTTCTGACTTAATGAAAACCAAACCTGTGAAGTTGGGCTGTTATAACAGGGGGAAAGATAAACAAGGATGAGATAGGGGTTGTTTTGAAAGCAGAGGCAGATATCTCAATGCGCCTGAAGTCATCTTAAACAATAGGTATGAATTCACCATGAAACACACACACACACACAACGTACTATATACATCTAACCGAGATGTGTTCAATATTAATGAACTCTTTGGACAGTTTTGATGGGATAAATTGATGAAAAAAAAAGATACGAGATGCTGAGTTACAGCAATAAAATTGATGGCTGTTAACTTAGTAGAAAACTTTTGCCCCTATATCAATATGCAGCCAAATTCAGCAAAGCGCCTGTGTAATAAACTGAGCTGATGGCCTGCATGAGGGATCGTGTACTCTGGAGAAGCATAATAGCCAACGCCAGTCGGCACGGGACCTGATGATGATAATAATGGCATAAAGCGTTATTTAGAAAGAGTTATAATTATTTAAAAAATGGCAAGGAGCCTGAAATGCAGCAAGGAAGCACAAGAGACAGATCAGAAACCTAATGCTGACTGCTTGCCTTGGGGTTAGCCAGCCATGGCTGACCCTGTTGTACTTCTCAGTTACCTCCTGTTAACAGAATGTTGTTTGGTCGGATGAAAATGTAAGAAACTCTGAAACAAACAGAAGCAAAACGACGGACAGTGGAGATACCGACAGTAGAGAGACGGAGACAAAACAGTAGAGAGACAAGACAGTAGAGAGATAGACAGTAGAGGACAAGACAGTAGAGAGATAGTAGAGAGACAAGACAGTAGAGAGATAGTAGAAAGACAAGACAGTAGAGAGATAGACAGTAGAGAGATAGTAGAGAGACAAAACAGTAGAGAGACAAGACAGCAGAAAGACAGTAGAGAGATAGACAGTGGAGAGACAGACATTAGAGAGACAGACAGTAGAGAGACAAAAACACGGTGAAGGAATGGGCGTGTTATTTAATGGCAGAACAGCGTGAAGAGTTCTTCAAATATCATGGACACAGACACACACACAAAAAGAACAATTATATCCACGCTACAAGAACTTAATATTGAAGAAAATTGATTAGTAAGGACAATTAAACAGAGAAAATTTAAATATTTTGGACATATTAAACGTCATGAGAATTTAGAGAAGACAGTCTTGGAAGGGTACCTAATGCGGAAAAAAGAAAGAGAGGAAGACCAAGGCGACGATGGCTACAAGACATCGTTATTTTCTGCGAATGGACGCATCAGCAACAGGGCGCATCTTGCTTAGAACCGAGAAACCTATAGGAGAGCTGTTAAGGAGGCAAAGTTCCGCAGGTGACATGCAAATAACTGACTGACTATGTGACAAGCGTGAAATCAGACATCAGATCATTTTAGTGAGACGTGCTCACCATTTCTTTGCAAATGGATTCCAGTCCAAATTGCCCTTTTAGAGTTGCGGAGACGTAAGAAAGAGAGACAATAAATCAGTCGACACAAAGTAAACCATGCCGAAGACCGATGTGTCATACCAAAATACTACCAGATCCTGACTGCAAATCGTGACGCCACTCAACCACCGTCGCTCTCTGTGCGAATGTGAGAGATGTACTTTTTCAACAGGTTAATGGAATGATTTCAAAACGCCGATTCACACATGTGGCTGAACAGGTCAAGTTCTGACTAGGTCATATAAGAATGTACATTTGTGTGTACTATCAAAGGTCTGCAACTATCACCGATAACACTTCGTTTTCTCTACTCTTTGGGAAGCGTTTTCTCTATTCTTTGGAACGCGTTTTCTCTATTCTTTGGGAAGCTAAAAACATTTCCCAATATATGAGCAGAAGGTAAAAAGGTAATGGTAATTTCTGTCATGTCTTAGAGGCGCATAGGGATATGCTGTTAGTGTCATTTTTTTCCTTGATATGGTCAGTATCACGCCTGGCCGCATTTCCTTCCCCAACTCCAGAAGAAGTCGGGTACCCATTTCTACAGCCTGGGTGACTGGGATGCCTCCGGCTGGATTCAAACCCTCGACTTTCGCAATGAGAGACTAGTGCACTAACCACTTCGCCACTCACACGTCCATGAACACTCGCACTGTATTGCTGTAATATTGTTGCACTATTCTGCGAATACTGAGCTGCTTTAACATTTAACATTATTGCCCGTATCTGTGAATACTGAACTGCTTTGACATTAACATTATTGCCCTTATCTGTGAATACTGAACTGCTTTGACATTTAACATTATTGCCCGTATCTGTGAATACTGAACTGCTTTGACATTAACATTATTGCCCTTATCTGTGAATACTGAGCTGCTCTGACATTTAACATTATTGCCCGTATCTGTGAATACTGAGCTGCTTTGACATTAACATTATTGCACTTATCTGTTAATACCGAGTTGCTGTAATATTGTTGCGCTAATATGTGAAACCTGAACTGCGGTAATGTTGTGTTAATATATGAAGATACTGCGCTTAATCTGTGGATACCGCGTTGTTGTAATATCGTGCTAGTATATAAATACTGAGCTGTTGTGATGTTGTGCTAATATATGAATACTGTGCTATCTAATGTTGCGCTACCTTTCGAACACGATAGAGACAAGCGTTATGGCTCGTTATTTCAAATATTTAAAAATTGTATCTTTTAATTTCAACAGAACTGTCTTTATTCTGCTGTTAACTTGTTTAATATGTAGAAATCGAAAAAAGATCACGAAAATAAAGATATACAGATTTTGGATCGTACATCGTAGACAGAAGATAAGACGACAAAGTGTTGACATTGATGGGGATAGAGGCAAAGATAACTAAAATTCAACCGGACAACAGGGAGATTTTTGAGCATCTTTAGAGAGACAAAGATAACCAGATAACAGAGAGATTTTGAGCATCTTTAGAGAGGCAAAGACAACCAGACAACAGAGAGATTTTGAACATCTTTAGACACTGTTTTTTCTATTACATCTTGTTTACAGATCTCCAGGTATTCACTGGGATGCCTTGAGCAGGAACAACGAAAGAGGTGAGAGAGGCAGAGAGCCAGAACTCTACCCATGTGAGCCCAAAAAAAAAAAAACTGTTGAGACCGAGCCCAGCGGACCTATTCTTCCCTCCTCTTTTTTTGTTAGAGGAAAAAAAAAATCAGGAAAAACACTTAACGTTCCGCCAACTGTGTGGACAGTGGGCCCCGACAGTAACTGACCCCAGGCCGTGGCCCCATTCTCAAAGGAACTGACTTTAAAATCAAGAGACCGTGGCCGTGTACGTAGAGGTTACAAGGAAAAATGGTGGGGGAAAGCCAGCAAGGGTCTGGAGGACAAGCAGGACAAACAGAGAACTGATTATCCCGATTCTAGCTTCTTAAAAAGTGCGTTATGAAGAAGCGGTATAAATCAGACTGTAAGAAACGAACACAAAATAGACGCAACAGAGCAATGATCAACGTCTAGTTAGATTTGAAGAAGAGAAGAAAAAAACCCCATCTAACTGAAAAATAATAACGAACTATTTTGTTTCTCTTTTAATAAATCGATAATTCTCCATGCATTGCATGCATCTTTGGAACTACAAACACGTAGAGATAAACCGAATATATTCACATATATTCGATCCATCGATCGATTCGATCGTATTACAAATACTGAGTTTTCTACGTCTAATCGAATGCGAACAGTAGACCCGTGCAAATAGCAGCACTTGTTTGAAGTAAGTTTTATGTGAATTTGTTGCAATGATTATTAAGGAAAACGTGACAATAAATGTTTAAAACTATTTATCGTTTTATATAGTCATGGAACGGTGTAGAAGCGCAGTGATTTTACATTGCTATAAATTTCCTGCTTCTTTTATAACTCTTCGCGGAAAGCTGTCGAATTCAGCAGCTGTTCACAGAAGAAGAAGAAGAAGAAGAAGTTAAAATTTAAAGACTTTTAAAATAAAAGTGTAATTTAAAATAAGCACAAGTGTTCGAATTTTTAGTACGATTATGAATGTTACAAGTTCATTATTCAAACCATTACAAATGTCACTAGTATCTATGGTATATCTTTACTAGCACTATCCACAGTATAGGAAAAGCGGACAGCACTGTTTTTTTTTTACTTTCATCAATACCGCCTCTTGGCTGTTGCCCCGAATGTATAGAGTTAACGCATGGCTGATACACCGCATGTATAGAGTTAATTCTCATGGGTGCTCGGATCAAAGAACCATAATTCAGAGGTTGCTGACTCTCCATTTGGATTTGAGTTAGAAGGACGTCTCTTCGGATCGTCCCTGTCATATCTGATTACGTAACTTGGCCGGACAGAAATACAGTGGAGGCATGAGGTGTCATTTAATGGCGGAAGGGCGTGACAGAAGTGAGATCAGATCGCAGTTGAGTTTGGGGAGACGTGCTCACCCATGTTTTTTTGCAAATGGATTCTTTCCCCTTTTCCGAGTCGCAATCAGGAGAGTGCGGAGGTATATGGAGGAGAAATCGGACCAAAACTTGCAGTATGTTCCTACATCTAAAGCTAGCACTACTTTTGTTGTTGTTGTTGTCAGTGCTTCCTTTCACGAAATTTTTCAATAGATTATATGCACTACTTTCGTTTCCTGCTTTTTGTAATGTATCATTCCGCCTGAGTCAGTGCTTCTTAATCTCTTCAGCTCGTTCCCCCCCCCCCCCCCCCTTTCCAGTGACCGCATTACCCCATGTTAAATTATCAATAAAAAGATAGAAACTGAAACTTTTGGAGGTCGTCGGTTACTGTAGCTGGTTTATATTATCATAATCCTAGTTATAAAAAAAAAAAAAAACCAGAGAATCGGCTGGAGGATAATCGGGCCAGTAGACTGATGGTGCTCAATTTGTATAGAGGAGAATCAGCTTGGTTTGACTTTGGTTCAGCATGTGATCATTTTTGTAAAGTTTAAATCTCGCGACAAATAAGGTAAGAAATAATTTTACTCGAACATTTAATTTCTGCTGATGGTTCTAAAGAAAGAGTCCTTCAAATTTCATGGGGACAAAAAAAAGAACAAATATGTCCATACTACAAGAACTTAATACTGAAGAAGGTTGGCTAATAAGGAAGATTAATCCAAGAAAACTTAAATATTTTGGACATGTTAAATGTCATGAGAATTTTGAGAAGACAGTCGTGGAAGGGTTCTTCTTCTTCTTCAGCTTTCCGAGCCATTAAGGCTCACTGCTGCAGATAAAGTTCGCCTCCATTCCTCTCTATTCCTAATCTCTCTCTCCAGTTGGTGGCACCAATTTCTTTTATATCCTCTTCTATGTTGTCTTTCCATCTCTGTCTTGGTCTACCCTTTAGTCTCGTTTCCCTCATCTCTTGGTTCATACATCATTTTCGTTTGTCTGTTCTCTTCCATTCTTTCTACCTGCCCCAGCCAGCGTAGTCTGTTCACTTTCAAGACATTTATAATTCGTTGGGATTTAAATAAGCTGTTCAGTTCAGTGTTCTTTCTAGCTCTCCATTCTCCACTGTTGGTATCCTTTACTGGCCTAAAGATTCTTCTTAGGATCTTGTTCTCAAAGATCTGTAATTTTTGTTCATCTTTCTTTGTTGTACTCCATGTTTCTAACCCATACATAACGGCTGGTTTTATTATAGTTTTGTAGATTGTTATTTTTTTGTTGTTTCTGGACAGGATGTTGGAATTTAACAGGTGCTGCAAGGCAAAGTATATTTTATTCCCTGTCTGTACTCTGCATTTAGTTTCCTCGCTTACTATGTTGCTTCTGTTGAAGGTTGTGCCTAGACGTTTGTATGTTTCTGCTTTACGAATAATCATATCTCCAACATTTATATAATCTTTGATAACCTGCGAATGAATGCATCAGCAGCAGGCCATCTTGCCTACAACCGACAGGCCTACAGGAGAGCTGCTAGGGAGGCAAAGTTCCGCAAGGGACATGCAAATGACCGACTGGTTGTAAAGTGTATTTAGTTTTACATTTAAAAAAAGTTTAGAGTACTGAATTCGTGTATATTAGGAAAACTGAGGTTTCAGAAAGTACTTTATGCAAAACAGGTGCAATCGTAGCGTCACCGCTGGCTCACCCCCACCCCCTCCTTTGACTCCAAAAACACATCTCGACCCACCCTCCTCTAAAAGACAATTTTTTTTTTATTTGCTTGTGTTGCCCCTTTTCTTTTCTTTGTTCCTCCCTTGCGGATCTCCATTCTAGATCTTCCAATCGCCTTTGTCTCCCCCCCCCTTTCTTTTTAAAATTTTTGTTTGTTTGGGAGGGGGTGGGGTGGAGGTGGGGGTGGGGTGTGAAGAGTGCCAGTGTCTTTTAAGACTGGATGACTTCAACAATTCCTAAACTCTCAATATTCATTAGTGTTATACTGCGAGAATAACATTTTTAAAAATAGTTACAGTATGTAGCTATTTTCTATATTGAGTGCATTGATAGGAACGAAAGGTGAATGGTTTATTTTATTTTTCTCGGCTTTTTCAGTGTTGATTATGTTTGTCATGTGCGTAGAGTATTTGTAGAACGTCAGGAACAAAGAGGAAGTTGTGTGATAAAGGGCAGAATGCCATACGGGCCTGCGTGCCCAATTCTTAACCCTTAAGAAATAAAGATAAATCAATCAGTCAGTCAATCAAGGCTCTACATATAAATCTTACAGAGCCTTGTCGCGGGACAATTCCTTTTCCTGTATTCCATGGTTCTAGCATCAAACATTTGTACTTACTACTGTCAGTCTTTTGCAGATCGTGGTTTGCGCGCCCCAAAGTTTGTCTTACAGACTAGCTCCCTGTAGCCTGAGCTGGGTTGGGCGAGGGGGAGGGGTTTCTTTGTAGACAGTTGGGGGGGGGGGGGGTGCAGAGATGCCAAATATCAGATTTCCCCTTGCTGTGTCATTTCTTTGTTTTCAGCAGTTCTACTTCAGGTATGCCCAAGTCCTTTCTTCTTCCTTTCATTAACAGTTTTCTTTTGTGAGGCAGCATATAAGTTCTTGTTGCCTGCGTATTTCACATGTTTTGAAGATTATCATTCTCAACTCTTAGTTTTGACGTTTGTGTTACTGGTTTCTGTTTCTCCTGGGTTTGCTGTGTTTTAAACCTTTGAGATCTGTGTTTTAGACCTTGGGATCTATATTTTAAACCTTGGAGATCTACGTTTTAGACCTTGGAGGTCTATGTTATATACTTTGAGGATCTATGTTTCATTCGAATTTCCGAAGTTTTTCATCAAAACTCTTCGACTTTGCGTGCTTTCTTAATTTCAGATCCACACATTTTAGAGTTCAAAAAGACCTGTACATTTGAAATGCAAAATATAAAGATCTAATGATCTCCAGACTGTGATGGTTGATTTGCTGCAGCGTCTGACGGTCTCATTTCCCGCGAATCTGTTCCGTTTTCTTTGCCATGATCCATTAACATCAGTGTCTGGCCACCTGAATCAGTCCATTAATATCAGTGTCTGGCCACCTGAATCAGTCCATTAATATCACTGTCTGGCCACCTGAATCAGTCCATTAATATCACTGTCTGGCCACCTGAATCAGTCCATTAATTTCATGTTTCATTTTCCATTTTCTTTAACTTAGCATTGCTATGTTTCTGTCCAACTCGATGCTCGTTCCAGCTCATCAGTTCAATAACCGTGTAAACCAAGCAGATAGACAGAATGAATGATCTTTATTTTTAAAGAGACAGACAGACGGACAAACAGATAGACTTTTTCATCCTGTGTGCATCTATGTTCTCAAAAACATTCTGTGTGCAAATGTGCCCAATAATGTCAAATCACATAATGTAGTTTAAAGTTCTCATAGAAAAAAAAATTAATAATAAAATTCAAGGAAATCGCTAAAACAAGTTCATGTAGCGCTATTACTTTTTTTTTTATAGCTGTAACATGGCATAGGGTAAGATTATGGAAAATAACAGTAAAAGGAACAATCTATTAAGGATTTTCTTTTACTTTTTTATTTTATTGTGCAGCTTCTTTGCGCGGGATATAAAAATTTCGTGCACGGCAAGATTTTTAAACTATTTTTTTTTTTAAGAAGAAGGAACACTGGTCCCGACACGTGCTTTCAATAGTGCTTATTACTGAAAAATTCTCAGGAAAAAAAAAAATAAACAGATTACCTGGAGAATTCGCAAGGACTGCCGAGTCACGTGACTTGAAGATATTTTATTAATTATGTTACGCGAGACTATTACTTGTATTTCGCCGAAGTGTTTATGATATTGGACACTGAAAAAAACAAACAGAAAAAAAAGCATAGCTTTCCCAAGATCACCCAAGAGAGTGAGTGCATCCTATCCGGAACTTCCAAAACTACCTCTTTGGTTCTTTGCCTGCATTCCTCTCCCCCCCCCCCCTTTCTTCTCCTCCATTATCTGATGTGTATTTGTGTGCATGTTTTCCAGGTCTGGCTGGTGTGTCGTACTAATAATGATGTCAATGGCAATCAGGAAAATGACAGGTAATTAATTACCATTACATATAACACAACAGATGGGGACGTTTGGTGGGAGAGAGAAGAGGAATAGACACTACGGCCGACAACTGTTTCTTTTTTTAGAATCTTTATCTGTTCACGTCTTTTGTGTGTAATTTTGGTCAAAGCAAACACATGTTTTAAAATCCCTTGATCCGAGACCCAGCCCATACCACTGTTGTAAGACAGTCTTAGAAAGGTGAAGATATTTTCGATGTAATGGCTTTGTAAATATCAAACCCTGAAGGTTAACTGTTGTGATAGGGGTAAGTGAAGTTCTTAGGAGCGTCTTTTGTTTTCTGTGTAAAGTAAGCAAATATACTTGTTGAATCCTGTCTATATTCTCTGTGGCCAAGACCTTTTGGACCGCTTTATCGTGGAGTAAACATGTGATTCTTCTTGTCGTATTTTCCTTCCCCAGCTCCAGCTGGATAAGCCATATACCCACTTCTGCAGCTGGGAGACTGGGGAATGGAACCACTGACTCTTCGCTTGAGAGATTAGTGAGTTAACCACTTCTCTACTCCGGCGCCCATCATTATGATATGCCTCTCTACAATAATCGACCAACTTCATTTCTGAAATAGTTGGACCTTTCGCACCTCTCTTTCTGTTTGATTTCTAAAATAAGATCTCTCTCTCTCTCTCTCTCTCTCCGTCTCTCTGTTTGACCTCTATAATAACATCTCTCTCCCTCTTTTTCTGTTTGACCTCTGTAATAAGATCTCTCTCTCCATCTCTCTGTTGGACCTCTATAATAAGATTTCTCTCTCTCTTTCCTGGACCTCTGTAATAAGCTTTCTCTCTCTTGGGCCTCTATAATAAGCTCTCCTTCTCTCTCTTGGACCTCTGTAATAAGCTCTCTTTCTCTCTCTTGGTCCTCTGTAATAAGGTCTCTCTCACTCTCTCTTGGACCTCTGTAATAAGATCTCTCGATCTCTCTCTTGGACCTTTATAATAATATATCTCTTGGACCTCTATAGTAAGATCTCTATCTCTTGGACCTCTATAATAAGATCTCTCTATCTCTTGGACCTCTAAAATAAGATCACTCTCTCTATTTCTTGGACCTCTATAATAAAATCTCTCTCTCTCTCTCTTTGATCTCTATAAGATCTTTCTCTCTCTTGGACCTCTATAATACAATCTCTCTCTCTCTCTCTTGGACCTCTAATATATATATATATATATATTATATATATATATTATATATATATATATATATATATATAAGACTGGTATTGGTTGTGGCAAATGAAATTAATTATGTTCCCAATGCTTGTTTTGCATACTCCACAGCCAGCATGAGGCCTTTTCTGCTGTTTCTGAAAGGCTTCTCAATGCCCTTGCTCTTGCTTGTCCCTTTATGCCCAGTTGCTTACATAGGTCATATGCTGATGTTGCTACGAATCCTCTTGCTCCCACTTCTACAGCTATCACCTTTGCCCTGAATATATATATTAGACCTCTATAATCAGATCTCTCTCTCTCTCTCTCTCTCTCTCTTGGACCTCTATAATAAAATTTCTCTCTATAATAAAATCTCTCTCTCTCTCTCTCTAATAAAATCTCTCTCTCTCTCTCTCTTGGACCGCTTATAATAAAATCTCTCTCTCTCTCTCTCTCTAATAAAATCTCTCTCTCTCTCTCTCTTGGACCGCTTATAATAAAATCTCTCTCTCTCTCTCTCTCTCTCTCTCTCTCTTGGACCGCTATAATCAGATCTTCCTTTTTTCTCTCTCATAGAGCCATGTGTTCCATTGCGTTTTTTTTTAAATTTCCAGCTCACATGTTTTTTTTTCTTCTTTCAGTTATTCAGCAGATGCACGCTTCTGTTCAGCAATTGCACGCTTCTGTTCAGCAACTGCACACTTCAGTAAGTGTTCTCTTCATATTATGGTGGTGGTGACTGTAGAGGATATCTCTGTGGCTACGGGCTAAGAATTCTTGGCGGCTGGATCCGCCTCTCACATGGCAGTAACAAATCAATTCTCAGTTCAGTACAATGCTTGTGTCTAAACTCAGTTCAGTACAATGTTTGTGTCAACCCCAGCTCAAAACATTGTTTGTGTCTCAACCCCAGTTCAGTAAATTGCTTATGTGTTAACCCAGTTCAATACAGTTTTATGTCTCAACCCCAGCTCAGTACTATGTTTATGTCTCAAGTTTCAACCCCAGTTCAATACAATGTTTATGTCTCAACCCCAGTTCAATACAATATTTAAGTCTCAACCCAAGCTCAATGAATTGCTTACGTCTCGACCCCATTTCAGTATAATGATTGTGTGACAACATCGTCTCAGCTCTGGTAGGTAACAAAATCTTTTTTACAGTTACAAGGAAACAGAACAACAACAAACTGGCACTTTATTATTTTTAAGTTTGTCAAGCATACAAGTCTCGTGTTTATATCAAGTATGTAGTCTCGTATTTATATCAAATATATAATATTGTATTTCTACCAAGTATATTTTCTCATTGTTATATCAAATATATGTCGTATTTATATCAAGCATACAAAAGTATGTAGTGTTGTATTTATATCAAGTATACAACCTCGTATTTACATCAAGTATATAGCCTCATATTTATACCAAACATATAGTGTGATATTTATACCTTGGTCTCATAATTATATTAAATATGTAGTGTCATATTTATATCTTGGTCTCAGTTATATCAAATAGTGTTGTATTTATATCAAGTATACAGAAGTATGTAGTGTTGTATGTATATCAAGTATACAGAAGTATGTAGTGTTGCATTTATATCAAGTACATAGCATAGTATTTATGTCAAGCATATAGTCTCATATTTATATCAAGCATATAGTCTCATTTATATCACGTATATAGTGTCATATGTGTATCAAGTATACAGTTTTGTATTTATATTAGTTATGTAGTCTTGTATTTATCTTAGGTACACAGACTTGCATTTGTATCAGGTATATAGTCTCGTATTTATGTCAGGTATATAGTCTCGTCAATTTACTTTCATACGATATGTAATTATTACAACAACAGGAAAAATAGAAGGAAGAAGAGCCAGGGAAGACCAAGAGAAATGATACTGGAAAGTCTGACGATATGGCGTGAGAAGAGATCACCAACTGATCTAATGGCCTGCATGAAGGATCGTGCACTCTAGAAAAGCATAATAGCCAATGTCAATAGTTACAGCACATGATGATGATGATGATGTATAGTCTAGTACTGCAGTTAGATGATGATTTATAGTCTAGTACAGCAGTTAGATGATGATGTATAGTCTAGTACAGCAGTTATCGAGGAGAGACGCTGGCGATGGTTGGGACTTGTGCTCCTGATGACCGACGACTCGCTACCAAAAATAGCACTAAGATGGACACCATAGAGGAACAGAAGTAAGGGTAGACCAACGGAGAAATGGAGTAGAGCAAAAGAGAGGATGTTGAGCAATAGAGGGCTCACTTGAGCAAGAGTGGGAAAAAAAAGACAATAGGACAGGCGTTTGTGGAAGACCCTTGAGGAAGCCCCATATATCTTAGACACTTAAGGTTCAGACATTATCTTATATCTTATATCTTATATCCTTCCCGTGCCGTTAGACGTCACATAGGGCTCGCAAAGTAGTTCGCCAATTTTTCCTGTCTTCGGCGAGTCTTTCAACCTCATCAAAGGATTTTATGCCTGTTAACTTGGCCTCTCTTAATAATGTTCTCTTCAGAGTTTCACGCGGTCTGCCCCTTTTTCTTCGGCCTGTTGTGTTCCACTTGATAGCTTGTTTTGGGATTCTCTGCTCATTTCTTCTCATCAAGTGGCCAACATATTTCCATCTCCTTTTCCTGATCACCCGTGAGACTGGTTGTTGTTCAGTCATCTGTCTTATCTCTGCATTGTTCTTGAATTCATTCCACTTGATGCCGAGTATTTTCCTTAGGCATTTGTTTTCAAAAGAGTCTAATTTCTTTTCTATTTCTTTAGTTGTTTTCCAGCTTTCGCATGCATAAATGAGGGTGGATATTACATTTGAATTGAATAGTCTTAACTTGGTTTTTGTGCTTATAACTTTTGAATTCCATATGTTCTCAAGATTCTTGAAGATTGATGCTGCTTTTGCAATTCTGATCCTAACTTCCTTTCTAGTGTCACCATCCTGGTCTATGTAGCTGCCAAGGTATGCAAATTGATTGACTTCTTCAATATCTGTCCCTTCTATTTCAGACATTATGCATACATACATATATATATATATATATAGTCTCGTATTTATAAGTCATTTTCAATATCGTGTCAAGCTGCTATAGCCTTCCTTATCAAGATTTAATAATACTTGATTATTGGTCACGTGCTGTCTGATTTTTGTTTTAAGTAAATTAATTTATTCGCTATTATCAAAGTCCCATTGGACTCTGTTTCTTGCTTGAAACACTTTCTTCTTCTTGTTCCGACTACACGTCTAACTCTGTTTCTTGCTTGAAACACTTTCTTCTTGTTCCGACTACACGTCTAACTCTGTTTCTTGCTTGAAACACTTTCTTCTTCTTGTTCCGACTACACGTCTAAGTCTATTCAATGCTTTTTTTTGTGGTTTTATTTACAAACTGTGTAGACTGTCAATGCTTTTTTTTGTGGTTTTATTTACAAACTGTGTAGACTGTTTTCGCTTTAAGCTCTCTGCAGCGAGTTATTCGGTTTTCCACAATCAAGGTAGCGTCAGAGATTGTGATTTTAATTTTAATTGCATAAAGATAGCTTGTATCATGAGGTAAACCGAAACTGAGATACAAGAATATGCAGGAAACTCTCTACCGTAGAGAGCGGAACAACAACACAACTCCTTCAGATCATCAGAGGAAGTACCCCCTCCCTCAGACAAGTGTTTCGGCCCTTTAAACCCCTGACACTCTAAGGGGGGTGGGCCCCTCTGGGTCATGACTCCCAGAGGTCTTGTGAGTTGTTGCTTTTTTTTATTTCCCGGTCCCGGGATTGAACCCATGATCTTCCAGTTGCCACTGCACTTTTTTTTTTTGAAGTGCGTCTTTAGCGATTTAGCTACGGAGGACTGGTATTGGTTGTGGCAAATGAAATTACTTATGTTCCCAATGCTTGTTTCGCATACTCCACAGCCAGCATGAGGCCTTTTCTGCTGTTTCTGAAAGGCTTCTCAATGCCCTTGCTCTTGCTTGTTCCTTTATGCTCAATTGCTTACATAGGTCATATGCTGATGTTGCTACGAATCCTCTTGCTCCCACTTCTACAGCTATCACTTTTGCCCTGAATATATATTAAGAATGTATATTAGTCAGCCACGAGAGAGTTTGCGAAACTTTACTCGCTGTTACTATGGCCAATTGTGCAAACCCAAAATTTGTAGAGTGTCTTGTGCTGGGTTTGTCAACAATAATCTACACATCTCACACAGTCCTAGCTGTTCAACAAAATGGTAGTCTACACATCTCACACAGTCCTAGATGTTCAACAAAATGATAATCTACACATCTCACACAGTCCTAGCTGTTCAACAAAATGATAATCTACACATCTCACACAGTCCTAGCTGTTCAACAAAATGGTAGTCTACACGTAATCTACATATCTCACACAGTCCTAGCTGTTCAACAAAATGGTAGTCTACACGTAATCTACACATCTCACACGGTCCTAGCTGTTCAACAAACTGGTAGTCTACACGTAATCTACACATCTCACACGGTTAACATCTACTACCCTTAATATCACCTGCCACAGAACGTGCGAAGACTTAAAGGCTAACCGTTTCAACGTTGGACAAAGACTCCAAGAGTGGCCATAGGAATATGCAAGTCTAAAGATTAAAGAATAGCAATGAAAGTATGTGTAAGGACAACGGAAATAAGTAGGCAAAAAGACCCCAGGAGTTACAATGCATCTATCCCAAGCATCTATCCCAAGTCTGAAAAAAAAAGCTAAGAATCAAGTCACAGAGAACTATGGACAAACAAGTGGATAAAGTAGTTTTTAAAAAGGCTTGAATCAACCGAGATTGATGGATGAGGATTAGTCTCAATGTGGGGCACGTGTCTTCACAAAGTATTGGCGAAAAAGACACGAAAAAACTGAAAAACACTATCCCTTATCCTCACCCAGGTCAGGATTTCAATTTTGCTGCCAGGAAAAAAAAAACGAAAAGAAGGATAAATCTAGATCATCTAATTATTACGCGATGGATAATTGGATGAGTCAGAAATTGAATTACAAACATGGCTACACCTGAGAGGCGGGGCCAATATCGGGTATATGTCAGTATCGAACCTGTCCTTCTGGATTTGGTCCCCACCCCCACAAAGAGAGTATGTGCATACAACCCATCCCATTTCGCTCTTTAAGCACCATTTTTCTCATTCCCCCTTCCCCGCCCCCCCCCCCCCACCCACCACCAAACAGACCCCTCAGAAAAATGTAAATAAGCCTGTTCTCCCACTTAGTATTGTTATAACGGAAGAAGATGAAATATTCCAGTGGAATCTTGGTAGTGTCGATGTGTGGGGGCATTGATGCCTGGGGGACGGGGGCATTTTTTTCGTCGTTTCTACGAGCGGAGAATTATTTATTATAGTACTTGCTTGTGGATACATTTGTCATACATACTATCACTACTGCTACTACTACTGCTACAACGACTACTACTACTACTACAACTACTATTACTACTACTACTGTTACAACAGCAATTACTACTACTACTACTACAACGACTACTACTACTGTTACAACAATTACTACTACTACTACTACAACGACTACTACTAATGTTACTACTACTACTATTACTACTACTACTGCTACTACTACTACTACTACTACTACTACTACTACTGTTACTACGAATACTAAAGGGAATGTTTTCAAATATGGCATAAATTTGTACACACAGATTACTGACACAAAAGAGATCAGTCTATGCCTCTAAATTGCATATATAGAAATTTAAACTTCTTTGCACCAAAAGTCTACAGTTTTGCCCTCATCCAAGAGTAAAAATCTACATTATTTGTTCCATCAAAGAGTAAAAATCTACATTATTTGTTCCATCAAAGAGTAAAAAAATCCACATTATTTATTCCATCAAAAAGTAAAAATCTACATTATTTGTTCCATCAAAGAGTAAAACATCTACATTATTTGTTCCATCAAAGAGTAAAAATCTATATTATTTATTCCACCAAAGAGTAAAAAATCTACATTATTTGTTCCATCAAAGAGTAAAAATCTATATTATTTGTTCCATCAAAGAGTAAAAAATCTACATTATTTGTTCCATCAAAGAGTAAAAATATGTATTATTTATTCAACCAAAGAGTAAAAAATCTACAATATTTGTTCCACCAAAGAGTAAAAATCTACATTATTTGTTCCATCAAAGAGTAAAAATCTATATTATTTATTCAACCAAAGAGTAAAAAATCTACAATATTTGTTCCACCAAAGAGTAAAAATCTACATTATTTGTTCCATCAAGGAGTAAAATTCTCCATTATTTGTTCCCTTAAAAGAGTAACAATTGACACATGTTGTTCTCCACAGGGGAGCAAACATGGTTTGTTTTGAGCTAAGGAGAAAAAAATCCACACTTAAAGAGCACAAATCTACTCTGTCTGTACACTGAAAATGTAAAATCTACGCTGTCTGTACACTGAAAATGTAAAATCTACACTGTCTGTTCATTCAAAATTTAAAATCCATGCTGTCTGTACACTGAAAATGTAAAATCTACTCTGTCTGTACACTGAAAATTTAAAATGTACGCTGTCTGTACACTGAAAATTTAAAATCTACACTGTCTGTACACTGAGAATTTAAAATCTACTCTGTCTGTACACTGAAAATTTAAAATCCAAGCTGTTTGTACATTGAAAATTTAAAATCTACACTTTTTTAATTCTCATCAAAAGTAAATAAAAAAATCGACACCTATTGTCCATAAAGAGTAAACAAATGTACATTTTTCCCACCGCAAAATAGTAAAATATCTACACTTCATTCCCATATTCCTATAAAGAGTACAAGATTTACATTTTTGCTCCCAAACAGAGTAAAAGACCTACATATATACATTTTATTTTCCCAAAAAGATTTTAAAATTTTACACGTTTTCCTATAAATAGTAAAAAATCTACACTTTTTTCCTCAGACTCTTTTTAAAATGTCATAAAATCATGCAACATAAATTCTTTCTGCAGAAAAAAAAACTTCACGTATATATTCTACTGTTGGGGTGGGGGGGGGAGTGGTTACATCTTTAAAACTTCATGTATATTCCAAGAGAAAAGTAGTTACATCTCAGTGGAAGAAACATTTATATTTATTATTTTAAATGTGTTTTTTTTTACATTTTCGCGGGGGGAAAGAATATTTAAACCTAAAAGGAAAAAGTGCCCGTTTTTTTTTTTTGTGTTTTGTTTTTGGAGGGGGATTATTTAAGCGAATAAATTTTGCCTAATGAAGTATTTAAATCTGCTGTTCAGAACGTCTAAATGTGATACTTAGAACACTCGTAGATCTTAGTGCAACCTTTTTTTGTATTAAATCTCTGTAATAAAATATTTTCTTTCTTACAGGCCCACAAGTGCTCTCCTCCTATTGATTGATTTAACATGTTAACCTGTAGGCATCCATCACAGAGAGCAGACAGGATTTGTGTGTTGAAATCCTGGTGGAAGTGCTACATATCTTTATTATATTTATTGGTAATAGCGGAGCTCTTGACAGCTAAAAACAGATGGCCTCTAATATGGTAATAAAGATTACAACTACAAGTTAAAAACAGATGGCCTCTAATATGGTAATAAAGATTACAACTACAAGTTAAAAACAGATGGCCTCTAATATGGTAATAAAGATTACAACTACAAGTTAAAAACAGATGGCCTCTAATATGGTAATAAATATTACAACTATAAGTTAAAAACAGATGGCCTCTAATATGGTAATAAATATTACAACTACAAGTTAAAAACAGATGGCCTCTAATATGGTAATAAATATTACAACTACAAGTTAAAAACAGATGGCCTCTAATATGGTAATAAATATTACAACTATAAGCTAAAAACAGATGGCCTCTAATATGGTAATAAATATTACAACTACAAGTTAAAAACAGATGGCCTCTAATATGGTAATAAATATTACAACTATAAGTTAAAAACAGACGCCTCTAACATGATAATAAAGATTACAACTACAAGTTAAAAACAGACGGCTCTAACATGGTAATAAAGATTACAACTACAAGTTTTTAAAAAACGCCTCTAACATGTTAATAAAGATTACAACTACATGTTAAAAACAGACGCCTCTAACACGGTAATAAAGATTACAACTACAATGTTAAAAAGACGCCTCTAACACGGTAATAAAGATTACAACTACAATGTTAAAAAGACGCCTCTAACACGGTAATAAAGATTACAACTACAGGCAACCCTCCGCCTTCCGACGGATTCCGTTCCGACTGCACTGTCGTAAAGCGAAAGGGACGTAAAGGGACGTAAATATGGGGGTAAATAAACATTATTTTACTGTCAATAAACAGGCATATTGTAAACATAAAAATACGGGTTTTAATTTTCAACTTTTGAAAAGTGAGTACTCAAATAGTTCTTTCTCGCGAAGTTGCCATAATATTGCACGTGGGAAAATTGGACAAATACTGAGTTAAACGGAAATTTTTTTTCAGAATTGCATAATTTCATTATTTCAAAAATTAATTTTACAATTAATAAAGAATGTGCTTATAATCTAATTAGTTGTCAAATAAGAACAGTGAGTCCACGACCAATAACCGTCTTATAACAAGGCCAAATGTGAAAGATCTAAGTCACAGACAGCTCCAGATAACCAGAACACATCGTATCATAAACAGCTCCAGATAACCAGAACACATCGTATCATAAACAGCTTCAGATGACCAGAACACATCGTATCATAAACAGCGCCAGATAACCAGAACACATCGTATCATAAACAGCTACAGATAACCAGAACACATCATATCATAAACAGCTCCAGATAACCAGAACACATCGTATCATAAACAGCTCCAGATAACCAGAACACATCGTATCATAAACAGCTACAGATAACCAGAACACATCGTATCATAAACAGCTCCAGATGACCAGAACACATCGTATCATAAACAGCTGCAGATAACCAGAACACATCGTATCATAAACAGCTACAGATAACCAGAACACATCGCATCATAAACAGCTACAGATAACCACAACACGTCGTATCATAAACAGCTCCAGATAACCAGAACACATCGTATCATAAACAGCTACAGATAACCACAACACGTTGTATCATAAACAGCTCCAGATAACCACAACACGTTGTATCATAAACAGCTCCAGATAACCAGAACACATCGTATCACAAACAGCTCCAGATAACCAGAACACATCGTAATTTGCAGTCATGATAATCCGTGATGGAGGAGACAAAAGTGTTAGTTTAGGCAATCAGCGAGCCCACGACTGACATGCGAGCATCAAGCTTGGCGAACCACAGCTGACCAAGACCCTGTCCCATGTCTTAGTTGGTTACCCCCCCCCCCCAAAAAAAAAAACAGGTCTAACCTGACTCGCTGTGCAGAATTCGCTAAAGAAGCAGTACACACGCCCCAGCTTTTCAACTCCACGCGCGGACCGGAAAATATAGCTGTCTTAATCTGTTCCCAAGTCTCACCATCTTCACAGCATCGGCTCCAAAGAGCATTAGCTCGCAGTTCCAGGGATATAAAAAAGACAAGACAAAACAAGACAAGACAAACCGCGATGAATGGACCATGTTCTAAGAGCAAAAACAGCGGCTATCAATAAACCACTATCGTGATACAGGGGACAGTACCTACTTCCGTAATTCAAATAAAAGCGATATTGAAATTATCGTCCTTGCTTACACTTCCAAATTTCCACCTCAAAAACACTTACTTGTTTTCTCTGTAGAATGGGAACTTTTCCATGATGAACTGGTAAATACCATTAAGTGTAATCTTTCTGTCCGGGGCCGACTGAATAGCCATGGCAATGAGGGCTATGTACGAGTAGGGCGGTTTCACCATCTCCTTTACTGGATGATGAGGATGGTGGCCCCCATACGGCCCGTAAGGGGAAGGGCGGGCCATGGCCCCGTACTGATCTGGATACATCCCCATGCCTCCCATTGCCATCCCGTACCTGTGGAAAAAAAAAAAGATAAAACATGTGTTTTCTAATTTTACCGCAACAGACATGGAGAACAGGTAACTAATAACATGGAAAACATTCAACAGACAGGGAAAACAGAGAGTCAACATGGAAAGCATGCAGCAGACATGGACAACATGTAACAGATGTGGGAAAACATATCAATAAAGCACAGGAACAGATAAAGGAAATTGCAGTTTATAAAGAAATATTAGAACATTGACATCTACAACAGATTACTCGTAGTTAATAAATTTAAACGACAAATAAAAGAAATGAATAAGAAGAGGGAAAACCAAGCGGCTTATGTATAATTGTAGGACTGAAGATCTCAAGATGAAATTTTACATAAAACAGAGAAGGAAAATCCACTGCGTAGGAAGAGAGTAATTCATAAATAACTGCCAACATATGCTGAAATACGGGAAACTTGATCTAGCTCTGGATAATGACCCAAAAAACAAACAAAAAAATTGATGAAAAAATTCTCAATAATTTTAAATTCCGAATTTCTTTCTTTTTTTTCACAATAAAAATGAAAAATTTATGCTGAAATTTTTTTTTAAAATCCGTACTTAAGAGAAATGAGTCATTACAGAAAATCTCAATCAAAATATTATGACTGGCTATTAGTGGGGAGCGAGTTCAGTCACCAAGTGAAACTCAAAATTGTTACAACAGAACTCATTTATTAATCAATGATTCTGCTTACAGCAACTACCTAACATTCAACACTGGAGAGATTCCAAAGACGGAATTATGGACGGAGCCAGAAAGCGGTCTTTTGACCTCTGATAAAACCTCTACGACACCGAAAGCTAGTGTAGTTACCTAGTATTACCTCATATAGGATAGTCAGAATTTAAAGAGATAATTTGACTGACCAGGTTCTAAAAGCCGGAGCAGTGAAATGAAGCTGTTGGCAAGCATATGTCAGTTTATATACCGATAGGTAAAGAATAAACAAAATTTGCAAAACTGAACAGGAGCTAACAAAAACCTCTCTCAGACAGATCAGTCAAGACATATCAGTTCACAGATCACCATGTGACTGCCAAGTTTTTATTTGGAATCTGTGCATGAATGTAATGGATTAATAACGTCTTGTGAAAATGAGTTTGAATATAATTGATGATTTATAAGGATAATTTTGATGTCTCACAAGTCACTGTTGCTGCCTATGGCTGTGTGACAGAATGAGCGAAATTCAAACAGTTGAACTATACATACAGTAATGTCAGCTTTGGAATAAGAGCAATGAACAATTAAAAAAAAATAATAAGAGAAATGACAACTATAGTAAAACTGGTTACAGTAATACAGTTAGACCTTTGTTTTAGGTCATAGGTATCTGACTGTTCCAAAGTTGTTTAACCATTTTCCATCTCTCAGCCAATGGCTTGTTTAACACTTTGTGTTAACGTATATCCGGGCACGTTTAGTGTCGTCTTCTGTTGTAGGAAGATAAAGCTAAGTTGCTCCATCTATTTTCAGTGGGCTTTTTTTTAATGTGTTGCGTTGTTCTTGTATGTAATCCTTGAAAAAAGGCTGACGCCGAAATATTGAATGTTCTATGTTTTTCATTTATACTTGTTCACTGCCATTTGTGTTTCTATTCACTTCCCTCACTCATTCTGCGCCTTTTTTTTTTAACTGTAACATACACCTCCATCTTTTTAAAAATTTATACAAAAGTGTTTTCTTCGCTACACAAATCTTGCCGTTATCTGCCGTACACAAGCCCCTTCTTTTGTGCCGTACACAAGCCCCTTATTTTCTGCTGTACACAAGCCCCTTCTTCTCTGTTGTACACAAGGCCCTTCTCTGCTGTACACCAACCCTTCTTTTCTACTTTACACAATCTCTCGTTTCTTTGCGGTATGCTAGCCTCACTGTTTCAATTAATGCTAAAAAAATGATTATTGAAACAATGGCACTAGCGTACGTTTGCTACACTAGCTTATCCTTTTTGTTTTTTTTTTCCTTCTCGTAAGTTTTTTTTTCCTTGTGCTCCATGGCCCATCTTAACCTAAGCTGTGAAGATGAAACCTCAGAGCTGGACTTCCGCGCAGAGTTATACGTGAACCTGTTTATCAACTTTTGAAATAGCACACACACACACACACACACACACACAAAAGACTCTCGTGAAATTATTCTTGTCGGGAGAGCCAGCCATTTTTGTCCCAGCAGCTGATGTACTGCCATCTCTGCCTTGCCATCCTTGAGGTGTTCTCTATGCTCTGACAATGGAGGAAATCTTTACTCTGACAAAGATACCGTTTCTTTACCCCTCCGGAAGTTTCTTTAGCCTGTCAGTCACTTTTAAAACGTCTCGGAATCCACCGACACATTAGCCCGTACAGCCGTAGCACAATTTAAGTATCGCTGACCCGATATCTTTAAGATCCATTGGCCCGCGAGCAATTCAGTCAGTTATCTAAAATTAGCAGGGGGTGGCCCCTCTTCTTTTTTTTTCTTCCCCTCCTCTCGTTTGAAAAAAAAAAGATGTCCTCAAAGCTCTAAGAAGCACGGGTCCGGGAGGGGGTTGGGGGTGGGGTGGGTGAGGGGGAAACTTTACGCCCCTGCTGTCTTCATTCTTTCATGGAAAGCAAACAAGCCACGGAAACGTACAAAATGGAGAAATCATTAAGTGTCAAGAGAGGCATAGAAAGTGTAAAATAAAATGAACGTTTCGCGTTAAGAAACTGACGAGAAGGGCAAGTTGTTGTAAATGACTTTGATATTTTGAAACATGTTACGAACCGCTTTGTCAGAAATAAATACTTTTTTTTTTTTTTACAAATAAAATACAGAAACTGTGTATAGATG
Organism: Achatina immaculata; assembly: GCA_009760885.1. Taxonomy (NCBI): domain Eukaryota; kingdom Metazoa; phylum Mollusca; class Gastropoda; order Stylommatophora; family Achatinidae; genus Lissachatina; species Lissachatina immaculata. The sequence continues at coordinate 70,219,238 of CM019716.1, read as the reverse complement.
AGTTTGTTGTGCCATTTAACACTTGCATTTTTAACCGGTAAGACAGTTTAACACTTTCACTTTTGAAATAATATCCATGCTCTGCCATAGTGAACTTTGATGAGAAACTTATGTACAACGAAACTAGAAGAGAGTTAACTCTATATAATTTCAAAATATGGGTTGTATTTAAAGTGTGCTACTTCTCATTTTATTTAGACTTCACTCCGATCACAAAGTCCAATAAGTGTGCAAGATTTACTAGCACTGTCAGTGCAGGTTTTGGAATTAAAGAGTTAAAAATGTGCAACACCTGATTTTGCAGTCAAAATACGACAGCCTATATTTGTTCATATTTTTTTGTTTCACTTTAGATTTTGAATTAATATAGAACTTGTTTTAAGCACTAAGAAAAACTAGTAATGCACATTCTCATATTATAAACCTAACTATGCAGGATTCGGGTAAAGTAAGAAACGAAAACATGGCTTCCCCAAGTCCAGAAGGACCAATGTACCCATATCTACAGCTACAGTTGTATGAATAAAAAAAATAATTAACCCTTTCATCTCCGCCGGAAAGACAAAATTCGGACTGTTTTATTTTGTATAAAGACTGTAATATACATCTTTGCCGACTTTGAAATATGTGGAACTGGTAACATAAGTTTTGCAGATAGTAAAGACACTGAGAAAATGTTAACAGTCAGTGAGGAAAGATTAAAAGACAACGAGGAAAGGTTAAAATTCTGCACAGCAGGAGCAAAATTATGGAATACATACTATTTTTGACGTAAAATCTATCAAAATTATGTCCAATGCGAAATAAAATTATTAAAAAATCTAGACTTTAAATGGTGGCATATTCCTGGACTTTAGACACCAGTAAAAAGACTTTTTTAAAATAGTTGTTTTATTTTTTTAATTTTGTTTTTCTCTTTGAGGGTACTGGTTTGAAATGAAAGAGTTAATTTTACATCTTAATTTTTTAAATGGTATTATTTTTCCTTTATCAATTTTAACTCGGGAAGTTTTAATTTCTCATTTCTTTTAGACTATTTTTCCTGTATTATTTCAGTCTAATTTTTTTATTTTAACTTCAGTTAGTTTTTTTTCCCCCCGTTTATATTATCATATTCCATTGTATCTACTTGCCAGCTTTTTTCTTCTGTTTCGTTTCATTGGTATTGAGTTTTTATTTTCTCTTTACTGTTTTGTATCAGTCATATTTTTTTTCCCCATATTTTCCACGTTCCTTTGCAGCATTTGTTTTCAAAATCATTTTCCTTTGTACCATACAGATAACGGCGGAAAACTGTTTCGTTGAAGATTTTTGGAAAAAAATTGTATTTCAAATAATTTTAAGCGCTCATTTTTTTGCCAATTTAACGCTAGATAGGTTTATATTTTAACACATTTTACCGTGTTATTTTATGTGAAAACTGAAATAGATGTTGACTCGTCGTTAATATTGTGGTAGAAGAGAATAAATATTCACTGCAGGTTTAATGATGTTTTTTGTGAAGTGTAAGTAAATAAATAAGATTTATGTGCAAGAAAAAGAGAGAGGGAAAGAACACACCAGCGAAACACGCTACAGTTTTGTATGAGGGCAGGTTATTCAGTCATCTACATGTCCCTTGTGGAACTTTGCCTCTCGGTTGTGAGCAAGATGGCCTGCTGCTGCTGCTGCATCCATTTGCGGATCATCAACGATGTCTTGCAACCATCTTCGCCTTGGTCTTCCTCTCTTTCTTTTTCCTATTATGTATCCTTTCAAGACGGTCTTCTCTAAATTTCATGACGGTTATTACTGTTATTATACAGGATGTTTTTAAAGTCTCACTACACTTTCTATGTAAAAATGAAGAACATGAATTAATAAAAAATGTGCTGCACAGAAGAAAAAAGCAGTCAATGGTTGCCATCTGCTGGAGTAATTTTTTGCACTCAAAACAATGGTGTTATCAACGGAAGAAATAAGTTTTTTTGGTTGAACAAGTGTTTCGAAATGGCGGTCGATACACACGGATGGTTGTTCAAAGATTTATAGCAAAATTTTCTGATAAACAACCTCCTCATCGCATTACGGTTGAATAAGTTTCGTGATACGGGAACTGTGGAAGATGCTCCGCGATCTGGTAGACCTGCTGTGTCTGAATAAAAATGTCTAGATATCCAAGACAAGAGTCCTGAAAAGTCCATGCAAGTACTTAAGGAAAATGTCGCAAGAAGTGAACGTATCACTGAGCACAGTGCACAAAATTCTTAAACACCGGTTAAATTTTCATCTATACAAGAATTCTGTTGTGTATGAACTAAAAGAGTGTGACAATCAATCCAGCGTCAACTACAACTACTCCACGTGGTTTCAAGCATTTTTAGTTGAAGAAGACGAGTCAGTTCTCGATTTAACATTCTTCTCTGATGAGGCATGGGTTCATCTATATGGATACGTTAATAGCCCAAATAATCGTATTTGGAGCAGTGTTAATCCCAATGCATTTCATGAAGCGCCGCTACACGATGCGAAAATTGGGGTATGGTGTGCCGTCAGTAGAAAACGTTTAATTAGACCAATTTTTTCAACGACACTACCGATCGGCACCGTACTGACATTCTGGAACCTTTTTTAGAACAGCTGAATGAACGTGGAATTGAAGAAGTGTGGTTCCAGCAAGATGGTGCAACTGCACACACAGCTAGAGCAATACATAGTTTTTTGGAAGAAATTTTCGCAAATCGCATAATATCTCGTGAAAATTTGGCCTGCTCGTTCTCCAGATCTAAATCCATTAGATTATTATCTATGGGGTTTCTTAAAAGGAAATGTTTACATAAATAATGTACAAACAATTGAGACCTGAAAGAAGCAATCAGAATTACCATTCAAGAAATAACAACGGACACGTTGCACAAGGTAGCTGACAATATGAAGAGACGTGTAACAGTAATGTCTTGAAGCCCGTGGTGGACATTTCCAACACCTGTTATAATGTTTCAGTGGTACATTCCAGCTAACCAAAAACAGCGTTGTATCATTGCAGCCACTATTGTAACTAATGAGCGCATTTTCTGATGACGTAATTTACTTAACCTATGGAAGCTGTTGAGACACTACGGAGTACCGGAGAAGATTACCACCATCATTAAAAACTCCTATGAAGGGATGACTTGTAAGGTAATCCATGGACAACAACTAACAGATGCCTTTCAAGTTAACACCGGAGTGAGACAGGGATGCCTGCTGTCACCATTTCTATTTATCCTGGCCATAGACTGGATTATGAGAAAATCAACAGAAAATAGGAGAAATGGTATTCATTGGACGCTCTGGACCCAACTGGACGACCTAGACTTTGCTGACGACCTGGCACTTCTCTCCCAGACTAAGCAACAGATGCAAGAGAAAACCATATTAGTGGCAGAAAATTCTTCAAGACTAGGCCTTACCATCCACAAGGGAAAGAGTAAAGTTCTTAGAGTAAATGAGGTCAACGAAATGCCCATTATATTGGAAGGAGAGGAACTGGAAGAGGTTGAAAAGTTTACTTATCTGGGAAGTGTGATAGACAAGCAGGGAGGAACAGAAGCTGATGTAAAAGCAAGAATGGGCAAAGCAAGAGTAAAATTCCATCAGATGAAGAAAATATGGGGAACTTCAGCCTTGTCAATTAAATTGAAGATCAGAGTATTTAACACCATGATAAAACCCATTCTGCTATATGGTTCAGAAACGTGGAGAACTACTGTTACGATCATGAAACGAATCCAGACATTTATTAACACATGCCTTAGAAGGATTCTACAAATACGATGGCCAGATACAATAAGTAGCCAAGAACTGCAGCAGCGAACAGGTCCGCAACCAGTGGAAGACGACATCCTACGAAGAAGATGGGGATGGATCGGACACACCCTACGGAAATCCACATCCAGCACCACAAGGCTAGCCCTAACATGGAACCCACAGGGAAAAAGGAGGAGAGGGAGACCAAGGAACTCCTGGCGCCGAAGTCTGGACAGGGACATCAAAATAATGAACCAGACATGGAGACAGTTGGAAAGAGTGGCCCAGGACCGAACTGCCTGGCGAACTCTTGTTGGCGGCCTATGCTCCACGAGGGGTCAGAGGCATAGATAGATAGATAGATAGATAGATAGATAGATAGATAGATAGATAGATAGATAGATAGATAGATAGATAGATAGATAGATAGATAGATAGATAGATAGATAGATAGATAGATAGATAGATAGATAGATAGATAGATAGATAGATAGATAGATAGATAGATAGATAGATAGATAGATAGAATTTACTTAATTTTTTTTAATAGAAAGTGTAGTGAGACTTTAAACACACCCTGTATATGTCGAATGTTCATGGAATATTGGTAAGTTTATGGATGTGAACTTTCAGTACTTTCTTTAGCTTTTGTGATCATAAGCCAGAATTTTCTCTCTCACTCTTTCTCTCTCTCTCTCTCCCCTTCAAAAGTCTAAATAGCCGTAGCACTTGCTTGAGGAGGTATTATCTCTGACCATCTTTAAGAGCTGTTCTATTGTTCCTCTCTCAGCAACGGTTTCCTACCTCCCATTATATGTGTCTTAACAAGTAGATGATCTGCACACACAAACTGTATCCACCGTTTCAGCTGTGGCTCTGAACCTTTCAGGGCCCTTCGTTGGAGCCAAGTACGCCGTATTTTCCAAGCTTTTTATGTGGCCCACATCTCCATCCGCAGGCCCAATCCGTCCAACCACGTTCAGCGATGTAGATGAGCAAGAAAGTGAACATTGTAGAGTTTTATGAATGTTTGGCTGTTGGTCGTCTTATATGGTTTTTTTTTTTTTTTAGTGTGACATTTTATATAAGCGCTAGCATCCACGTGTGTGTGTGTGTGTGTGTGTGTGTGTGTGTGTGTGTGCGCGCGCGCGCGCAATATCACAATATTTCTGCTGATTTTAAAACGTTTATTCATAGTATGTTGTGTTCATAATGTGGTTATAGTTTTCTGTTTCCCATGAAGGTGGCTTTCTAATTTTTAATATGCTGCTACAATTAAAAAATTTTTTTTAATTTCATGGTTATAATTACAGATTTTTCATAAGGTGACTATATTTTGTGTACTTCATAATGTGGCTATATTTTTTACTCTATAAGGTGGCTATATATTTTTGTATTTCATAGTTTGGCTATAATTTTTTACTTCATAAAGTGGCTATATTTTTTGTACATCGTAAAGAAATAGAAAAGAAAATAGACTCTTTTGAAAACAAATGCCTAAGGAAAATATATGGCATCAAGAGGAATGAATTCAAGAACAATGCAGAGATAAGACAGATGACTGAACAACAACCAGTCTCATGGGTGATCAGAAAAAGGAGATGGACATATGTTGGTCACTTGATGAGAAGAAATGATCAGAGAATCCTAAAACAAGCTATCAAGTGGAACACAAAAGGCCGAAGAAAAGGAGGCAGACCGCTTGAAACTCTGAAGAGGACATTATTAACGAGGCCAAATTAACAGACATAAAATCCTTTGATGAGGTTGAAAGACTCGCCGAAGACATGAAAAATTGGCGAACTACTTTGCAGCCCTATGTGACGTTTAACGGCACGGGAAGGAGATAAGATAAGATAAGAAAGTGACTATATTTTTGGGGTGCTTAATAAGGTAGTTATATTTTTATACTTCATAAGGTAACTATTACCAGAGATTAGATATGATGATGACACAACATTACTGTCTACAATACAAAAAGGAACGGAAAAACTAATTATGTCAGTCCATAAGAATAGTGAAGAGCAAAACCTCTATCTTAATGCGAAGGAAACTAAACTGATGACAAATGACAAAACAAATAAGCAGCTGAAATATATATCAATGAGAAAAAACTGGAAGAGGTGAAGAGTTTTGAATATCTTGGATCATTACTAATTAATAATGGAGATACATTGAGAGAAATTAAAAGGAGGACATCTATTGCTCTTCAAAAAGTAAAACTACTAAAGAAGCTGTGAAGAGGAACAGACAGAACTACAAAAATAAGATTTTTAAAGGCATGCATCTTTCCCATCGCAACATATACCTGTGAGACCTGGACACTTAACAAAACAGCTGGGAAACATAAATGCCTTTGAATGTAAGTGCTACAGAAGAGTTTTTCAAATATCATAGACACACAAAAAAAAGAACAAATATATTCATACTACAATAACTTAATATTGAAGAGGGTTGGCTAATAAAGAGAAAACGGAGAAAACGTAAATATTTTGGACACATTAAGCGTCATGATAATTTAGATAAGACCTTGGAAGGGTACATAATGGGAAAAGGAAAGAGAGGAAGACCAATGCGAAGATGGCTGCAAGACATCGTTGATAATCTGCAGATGGATGCATCAGCAGCAGGGCATGTTGCTTACAATATTGAGACATACAGGAGAGCTGTTAAGGTAGCCAATTTCCGCACTGGACATGCAAATAACTGACTGAAGGTAACTATATTTTTTATACTTAATAAGATGGCTACATTTCTGAGTACTTTATAAGGCAGCTATATTTTTCTTTTTTTCTCAAGACGGCTGTATTTTTCTGTTTCGTAAGGGCGATTAGATTTTTCTGCGTTTTGTAAAGTGGCTATATTTTTCTGTGCTTCGTACGCCGAGTACGTTTCTGTTTCCTTTTTTGTAATTCCTGTAAATCACATACACTTTATGAAGCCCACGTGACCAAAATGTCGGATTCACTTCTCTATATACATTACTATTATTAACCTTATTATTGTTGTTATTATCTCTCTGTCCATGTCCTGCCTCTCTCTCTCTCTCTCTGTCTCTCTCTCTCTCTCTCTCTGTCTGAACGTTAAGCTCTCAAGGCACATATGGCTTCTGCAAGGGTCTTTCACAAATGTCTGTCTTTCACCCTTTTTTTCTGCTCTTGCCCAGGTGAGCCCTCTCTATTGCTCAACATCCTCTCTGCTGTTCTTCTCCATGTCTCCTGTGGTCTACCCTTACTTCCCATGTGGTGCCAATCTTAGTGCTATTTTTGGTAGTGAGTCGTCAGTCATCCGGAGCACATGTTCCAGCCATTGCCAACGTCTTGTCTCGATAATCGCTGTCAGCGACTTCTTCAACATTTCTGCTAGCAAGATCTTATTTTGTATGGTGTTTGGTCAAAATATTCTTCTAATCCTTCGTAAACATTTAGTCTGGTAAGAATTCAGCTTGTTTTCTATAGTTGTGGTGATTTTCCAGCATACACTTAGAACATTAAATATCCTGATTTTCGTCTTCATGCTTAGTTTTTTTTTTTGTTGTATATTTCCATACAGTCTGCAGCATTGCAAAAGCCTGGTTTGCTCTAGTAAGTCTGTTATTGATGTCCTCAGTGCTGTCTCCATCTTCTACTACTCTAGTGCCAAGATATACAAACTCGCTGACCTCCTCCACTAACTTCTTGTTCACACTTTGGTTCATTAACCTTGTCTTTCCTGAGTTGATCTTTAATCCTGGCTTGCTAGCATTTTGGGGTTAGCCTGGTTGTTGTATCCTGCCTATGTGACGTTTAACGGCACGGGAAGGAGATAAGATAAGATAAGAAAGTGACTATATTTTTGGGGTGCTTAATAAGGTAGTTATATTTTTTATACTTCATAAGGTAACTATTACCAGAGATTAGATATGATGATGACACAACATTACTGTCTACAATACAAAAAGGAACGGAAAAACTAATTATGTCAGTCCATAAGAATAGTGAAGAGCAAAACCTCTATCTTAATGCAAAGGAAACTAAACTGATGACAAATGACAAAACAAATAAGCAGCTGAAATATATATCAATGAGAAAAAACTGGAAGAGGTGAAGAGTTTTGAATATCTTGGATCATTACTAATTAATAATGGAGATACATTGAGAGAAATTAAAAGGAGGACATCTATTGCTCTTCAAAAAGTAAAACTACTAAAGAAGCTGTGAAGAGGAACAGACAGAACTACAAAAATAAGATTTTTAAAGGCATGCATCTTTCCCATCGCAACATATGCCTGTGAGACCTGGACACTTAACAAAACAGCTGGGAAACATAAATGCCTTTGAATGTAAGTGCTACAGAAGAGTTTTTCAAATATCATAGACACACAAAAAAAAAAGAACAAATATATTCATACTACAATAACTTAATATTGAAGAGGGTTGGCTAATAAAGAGAAAACGGAGAAAACGTAAATATTTTGGACACATTAAGCGTCATGATAATTTAGATAAGACCTTGGAAGGGTACATAATGGGAAAAGGAAAGAGAGGAAGACCAATGCGAAGATGGCTGCAAGACATCGTTGATAATCTGCAGATGGATGCATCAGCAGCAGGGCATGTTGCTTACAATATTGAGACATACAGGAGAGCTGTTAAGGTAGCCAATTTCCGCACTGGACATGCAAATAACTGACTGAAGGTAACTATATTTTTTATACTTCATAAGATGGCTACATTTCTGAGTACTTTATAAGGCAGCTATATTTTTCTTTTTTTCTCAAGACGGCTGTATTTTTCTGTTTCGTAAGGGCGATTAGATTTTTCTGCGTTTTGTAAAGTGGCTATATTTTTCTGTGCTTCGTACGCCGAGTACGTTTCTGTTTCCTTTTTTGTAATTCCTGTAAATCACATACACTTTATGAAGCCCACGTGACCAAAATGTCGGATTCACTTCTCTATATACATTACTATTATTAACCTTATTATTGTTGTTATTATCTCTCTGTCCATGTCCTGCCTCTCTCTCTCTCTCTCTGTCTCTCTCTCTCTCTCTCTCTGTCTGAACGTTAAGCTCTCAAGGCACATATGGCTTCTGCAAGGGTCTTTCACAAATGTCTGTCTTTCACCCTTTTTTTCTGCTCTTGCCCAGGTGAGCCCTCTCTATTGCTCAACATCCTCTCTGCTGTTCTTCTCCATGTCTCCTGTGGTCTACCCTTACTTCTGTTCCCATGTGGTGCCAATCTTAGTGCTATTTTTGGTAGTGAGTCGTCAGTCATCCGGAGCACATGTTCCAGCCATTGCCAACGTCTTGTCTCGATAATCGCTGTCAGCGACTTCTTCAACATTTCTGCTAGCAAGATCTTATTTTGTATGGTGTTTGGTCAAAATATTCTTCTAATCCTTCGTAAACATTTAGTCTGGTAAGAATTCAGCTTGTTTTCTATGGTTGTGGTGATTTTCCAGCATACACTTAGAACATTAAATATCCTGATTTTCGTCTTCATGCTTAGTTTGTTTTTTTTTTTAGATTTCCATATAGTCTGCAGCATTGCAAAAGCCTGGTTTGCTCTAGTAAGTCTGTTATTGGTGTCCTCAGTGCTGTCTCCATCTTCTACTACTCTAGTGCCAAGATATACAAACTCGCTGACCTCCTCCACTAACTTCTTGTTCACACTTTGGTTCATTAACCTTGTCTTTCCTGAGTTGATCTTTAATCCTGGCTTGCTAGCATTTTGGGGTTAGCCTGGTTGTTGTATCCTGCCTATCCTTGTGCCTGCTTGATAGTAGACAAATGTCGTCAGCAAAGTCAAGATCTTCCAGTACTGTGTCAAGGGTCCTTTGTAGTGCTCAGTGCTTATCTGAAAAATTTAAGCACCTTTCGAAAAATATAGAAATACACCCACTTTATAAAACAGAAAAATGTAGTCACCTTATAAAACACAGAAAAATATAGTCACCTTATAAAACAGAAAAATTCAGTCACCTTATAAAACACAGAAAAATATAGTCACCGTATAAAACACAGAAAAAATATAGTCACTTATAAAACACAGAAAAATATAGTCACCTTATAAAACACAGAAAAAATACAATGACCTAATAAAACACAGAAAAATACAGTCACCTTATAAAACACAGAAAAAATATAGTCACCTTATAAAACACTGGAAAATACAGTCACCTTATAAAACACAGAAAAATATAGTCACCTTATAAAACACAGAAAAATATAGTCACCTTATAAAACACAGAAAAAAAAACAGTCACCTTATAAAACACAGAAAAATATAGTCACCTTATAAAACACAGAAAAATATAGTCACCTTATAAAACACTGGAAAATATAGTCACCTTATAAAACACTGGAAAATATAGTCACCTTATAAAACACTGGAAAATATAGTCACCTTATAAAACACTGGAAAATACTATCACCTTATAAAACACAGAAAAATATAGTCACTTTATAAAACACAGAAAAATATAGTCACCTTATAAAACACAGAAAAATATAGTCACCTTATAAAACACAGAAAAATATAGTCACCTTATAAAACACAGAAAAATATAGTCACCTTATAAAACACAGAAAAATATAGTCACTTTATAAAACACAGAAAAATATAGTCACCTTATAAAACACAGAAAAATATAGTCACCTTATAAAACACTGGAAAATATAGTCACCTTATAAAACACTGGAAAATATAGTCACCTTATAAAACACTGGAAAATATAGTCACCTTATAAAACACTGGAAAATATAGTCACCTTATAAAACACTGGAAAATATAGTCACCTTATAAAACACTGGAAAATATAGTCACCTTATAAAACACTGGAAAATACTATCACCTTATAAAACACAGAAAAATATAGCCACCTTATAAAACACAGAAAAATATAGTCACTTTATAAAACACAGAAAAATATAGTCACTTTATAAAACACAGAAAATATAGTTACATGTATGAAAAACAGAAAAACAAAAAAGATTAGCCACCTTATTTACTAACACCTTATCCCTATGTGCCTCTAAATCATGACAGGATTACCTTTACCTTTTTTTTATTTATCATTACTACTATTATCATTCAGCTGTGCTTCACTCCTTACCTAGCTTCACTTCCCTCCCGCGTTATGTGGCACGATTTTTTTCCCTCTTCTCATTCTATATATTTTCCTCTCTGTTAGCCTTTTTCCGCTCTAAATACCGCCTCTTTCTCTCTTCCCCCACGCCCCCCCCCCCTTTTTTTTTTCTCACTGTACACTAACTCCGCAAGTCTTCGATCAGCACAGACATGCCAGGCAAATCCATGATGAGCCTAGCAGATTCGTCACTCGACAAGCCGGGCCCATTGTGAAAGGTCTGGCGTGGATTTACCCGTACAGCCCCCAGTGTGTGTGTGTGTGTGTGAGAGAGCAAGCTTCCACGAGGATGAGTTCAGCCAGTTTTTTTCTACACTGCGAAAACGATGCACGCAATCGAGATGCGAGTCTTACAAAACTGTTTGTATAATTTATTTAGAATGAAGCGAAATCCAGAGTCGATCGTATGGGGGGTTATAAAGTGCACATAAAAAAGCAAATATCAAACGGTTTAGATTTGATGCTGCCTCTATACGGAGAAGAATTCCGCCTGTTTGCTGCGTGACGAAGTTTTTTTTTTTTTTTGGGGGGGGGGGGGGGCCTGTTTATTGTGTGACGAAAGGAGCTACCTTTTTGGCTGTTTGTTATGTGACGAAAGGAAGCTTTATTTTTTAAACTTTTTTGTGTGACGGAAGGAAGGCTTTGGGCTATATATTGTGTGACGAAAGGAAGGTGTTTTTTTCTGTTTGTTGTGTGACGAAAGGAAGTTTTTGGCTGTCTTTTGTGTGACGAAAGGAAAGCTTTTTCTTTTTTGCCCGTTTATTGTGTGACGAAAGGAAGCGTTTTGCCTGAAGTAAGGAAAAACTACCCCAGTATCAATGCATACATTTGCACTGGAACAATTGGAAGATATAGGAATACGTCACAAAGATGTAAGAACAAGTGGAAGATATAGGAACACGTCACAAAGATGTAAGAACAAGTGGAAGATATAGGAACAAGTCAAAGATATAAGAACAAGTGAAGTGGAAGATGTAAGAACAAGTCAAAGATGTAGGGACAAGTTAAAGATGTTAGAATAGGTGGAAGATGTAAGAACAAGTCAAAGATGTAGGAACAAGTTAAAAATGTAAGAACAAGTGGAAGATGTAGGAACAAGTCAAAGATATAAGAACAAGTTAAAAATGTAAGAACAAGTGGAAGATCTAGGAACAACTAGAAGATTTAGGAACAAGTCAAAGGTGTAGGAACAAGTTAAAGATGTAAGAACAAGTCAAAGATGTAGGAACAAGTTAAAGATGTAGGAACAACTAGATGATTTGGGAACAAAGAAGATGAATTAGAATGTATCCTCGAAGAAACTCTTCAGTCAATGGTTGAGACAGGGTGTCATCGATGTTTAATGAAAAATAATTTGGGGAAAATGGGGGACAGAGAAAGAGAGAGAGAGAGAGAGAGAGAGAGAGAGAGAGAGAGAGAGAGAGAGAGAGAGAGAGAGAGAGAGAGAGAGTTGTCTTCTTTACAAACGATTCAGAAAGTTCAGAATTCACAAGGCCCTCCAAGCTGTCGAACATCTCCCTCCCATTTCTGACGTAGGAAGCACATTCCTCTACCTCAGAAGGCCCCTGTTCATTCTCGCCCCCACGTACTGATCTTTTTTTTATTTATCATTACTACTATTATCATTCAGCTGTGCTTCACTCCTTACCTAGCTTCACTTCCCTCCCGCGTTATGTGGCACGATTTTTTTCCCTCTTCTCATTCTATATATTTTCCTCTCTGTTAGCCTTTTTCCGCTCTAAATACCGCCTCTTTCTCTCTTCCCCCACGCCCCCCCCCCCCTTTTTTTTTCTCACTGTACACTAACTCCGCAAGTCTTCGATCAGCACAGACATGCCAGGCAAATCCATGATGAGCCTAGCAGATTCGTCACTCGACAAGCCGGGCCCATTGTGAAAGGTCTGGCGTGGATTTACCCGTACAGCCCCCAGTGTGTGTGTGTGTGTGTGAGAGCAAGCTTCCACGAGGATGAGTTCAGCCAGTTTTTTTCTACACTGCGAAAACGATGCACGCAATCGAGATGCGAGTCTTACAAAACTGTTTGTATAATTTATTTAGAATGAAGCGAAATCCAGAGTCGATCGTATGGGGGGTTATAAAGTGCACATAAAAAAGCAAATATCAAACGGTTTAGATTTGATGCTGCCTCTATACGGAGAAGAATTCCGCCTGTTTGCTGCGTGACGAAGTTTTTTTTTTTTTTTGGGGGGGGGGGGGGGCCTGTTTATTGTGTGACGAAAGGAGCTACCTTTTTGGCTGTTTGTTATGTGACGAAAGGAAGCTTTATTTTTTAAACTTTTTTGTGTGACGGAAGGAAGGCTTTGGGCTATATATTGTGTGACGAAAGGAAGGTGTTTTTTTCTGTTTGTTGTGTGACGAAAGGAAGTTTTTGGCTGTCTTTTGTGTGACGAAAGGAAGCTTTTTCTTTTTTGCCCGTTTATTGTGTGACGAAAGGAAGCGTTTTGCCTGAAGTAAGGAAAAACTACCCCAGTATCAATGCATACATTTGCACTGGAACAATTGGAAGATATAGGAATACGTCACAAAGATGTAAGAACAAGTGGAAGATATAGGAACACGTCACAAAGATGTAAGAACAAGTGGAAGATATAGGAACAAGTCAAAGATATAAGAACAAGTGAAGTGGAAGATGTAAGAACAAGTCAAAGATGTAGGGACAAGTTAAAGATGTTAGAATAGGTGGAAGATGTAAGAACAAGTCAAAGATGTAGGAACAAGTTAAAAATGTAAGAACAAGTGGAAGATGTAGGAACAAGTCAAAGATATAAGAACAAGTTAAAAATGTAAGAACAAGTGGAAGATCTAGGAACAACTAGAAGATTTAGGAACAAGTCAAAGGTGTAGGAACAAGTTAAAGATGTAAGAACAAGTCAAAGATGTAGGAACAAGTTAAAGATGTAGGAACAACTAGATGATTTGGGAACAAAGAAGATGAATTAGAATGTATCCTCGAAGAAACTCTTCAGTCAATGGTTGAGACAGGGTGTCATCGATGTTTAATGAAAAATAATTTGGGGAAAATGGGGGACAGAGAAAGAGAGAGAGAGAGAGAGAGAGAGAGAGAGAGAGAGAGAGAGAGAGAGAGAGAGAGAGAGAGAGTTGTCTTCTTTACAAACGATTCAGAAAGTTCAGAATTCACAAGGCCCTCCAAGCTGTCGAACATCTCCCTCCCATTTCTGACGTAGGAAGCACATTCCTCTACCTCAGAAGGCCCCTGTTCATTCTCGCCCCCACGTACTGATCTTATTTTTATTCTTTCCGTAGCTGCCTATCATCACGGATGACTGAAGCTCCCTTGGTCTTCCCTAACAGATAAATGACAGCAATGCTTTCTTGAGCGCGCAACCTGAAGTAATTCTTGCATCTTTTCTCCGAGGACAATTTAAGTCTCACAGCGCGCCTGGCGACTGCGTTATTTCGAGTACTGCCGTGTAAACAATTTTCAAATATTCTACTTCACGAAGTTTCCGTTTCAGAAAGTCTTTTAGGTGTCACAGATATTTATTCGTCTAAAAACTCTCCGGTTTTTTAAAAGTATTTTATTGCTTCTTTTTCTTTTTATCTAAAAACATTTATCAGCCAGATTCTTTTTTCAGCAGTGCCATCGTCAGGTCTTCTAAGTTGCCTAGCTATGGACGATCGAATATTTTTATTTTATGAACTCTTCGGGGGTGGACGACCGTATATCTTTATTTTATGAACTCTTCGGGGTGGATGATCGTATATCTTTATTTTATGAACTCTTCGGGGTGGATGATCGTATATCTTTATTTTATGAACTCTTCGGGGTGGACGATCGTATATCTTTATTTTATGAACTCTTCGGGGTATCTGCCGTAGGTCCGTTGTCATTCTTCTCTAAGTTCTCTCCGTTTTTCTTGAGCTCTAGTTTTCCAGTGATTGACTGGTTCTCTGACTACTGTCCTCTCATCCACATGTTTTAGACTTGTCCTCTCATCCACATTTTTAGACTTGTCCTCTCATCCACGTGTTTTAGACTATCATTGTCAAAGCGAGTTTCAGCTCCGCTAGATGTTTTCCAGTATCGTTTGGAACGTTTAAGTTTTTCGTCGTAAATGACTTCATCGCAGTCAGGGCATTTTCCTATCTGCTCCACCACCTTCGATCCAGTAACAGCATCCGAGTGGGTGTTGCAGTCATCATAGACACTCCAAGCGCCTGCGCCAACTTCCATGGTAGAGTGCCTAAAATGTTGCCCCGACCAGGGTGTCTGTGTGGCGGTGTGGTTAATGCATGGCGGAGGTCGGTGGTTCGAATCCGGCCGGAAGCGCCCCCAGTCACCCAGCTGTAGAAATGGGTAGCCCGACTTCTTCTGGAGCTGGAGAAGGGAAAGGCGGCCAGTCGTGATACTGACCATATCACCCTCTAGTGTGCCGACATGTCAGTGAAAATATGGGCACTAAAACCATGTCATTTATGTTGTCTCTACGGCATGCCAGGGTTACCTTTACCTGCCTATCTTCTTTTTACTTGCCTGGGCAACGGCCATGTGACCTACTTTTTTTGGGGGGGGGGGAGAGGGAGATTTTCAATTGCCACGGTATCTTCAACATACGCGACAATTCACACATGGACGTTCGGTCCCACTACCTAGAGACCATGACGTTCGGTCCCACTACCTAGAGACCATGACGTTCGGTCCCACTACCTAGAGACCAACCAGGACGTTCGGTCCCACTACCTAGAGACCAACCAGGACGTTCGGTCCCACTACCTAGAGACCAACCAGGACGTTCGGTCCCACAACCTAGAGACCATGAGGTTCGGTCCCACTACCTAGAGACCAGGACATTCGGTCCCACTACCCGGAGACCAGGACGTTCGGTCCCACTACTCGGAGACCATGACGTTCGGTCCCACTACCAGGAGACCAGGACGTTCTGTCCCACTACCTAGAGACCAGGACGCTCTGTCCCACTACCTACAGACCATGACGTTCGGTCCTACTACCTAGAGACTAGGACGTTTGGTTCCACTACCTAGAGACTAGGACGTTTGGTTCCACTACCTAGAGACTAGGACGTTCGGTCCCACTACCTAGAGACTAGGACGTGTGGCCCCACTACCTAGAGACTAGGACGCTCTGTCCCGCTACCAGGAGACCGGAAGAATTTTATTGCTGGAGGATTCACAGGAAAAAAAAATAATTACTACTTTTTGGTGGGTTTCGAACCCAGAGCCTCCAGGACCTGGTACAAACGTCTAACCCTGAAACCACGCAACCTTTGTGGGACTTGATCTCTATTTCTCCGGAGGCATGTAACGTACATTGGCGTTTTTCTCCGTAAGCTTGTCTTTTCGCTTTACTTTTCAAGCCAGTTAAAAATGTAAGCGTAAAAAAGCTATGTCCAACAGATAAAAAATCTTAACTTTAATAACACAAGCCAGCAGCTTGGTATATAATACAAGGCAGCAGCTTGGTATATAATACAAGGCAGCAGCTTGGTATATAATACAAGCCAGCAGCTTGGTATATAATACAAGCCAGCTTGGTATATAATACAAGGCAGCAGCTTGGTATATAATACAAGGCAGCAGCTTGGTATATAATACAAGCCAGCAGTTT
This sequence comes from Achatina immaculata, assembly GCA_009760885.1. Taxonomy (NCBI): domain Eukaryota; kingdom Metazoa; phylum Mollusca; class Gastropoda; order Stylommatophora; family Achatinidae; genus Lissachatina; species Lissachatina immaculata. Next base: position 70,202,735 of record CM019716.1, on the reverse strand, counting down.
GGTATATAATACAAGCCAGCAGCTTGGTATATAATACAAGCCAGCAGCTTGGTATATAATACAAGGCAGCAGCTTGGTATATAATACAAGGCAGCAGCTTGGTATATAATACAAGCCAGCAGCTTGGTATATAATACAAGCCAGCAGCTTGGTATATAATACAAGGCAGCAGCTTGGTATATAATACAAGGCAGCAGCTTGGTATATAATACAAGCCAGCAGTTTGGTATATAATACAAGCCAGCAGCTTGGTATATAATACAAGGCAGCAGCTTGGTATATAATACAAGGCAGCAGCTTGGTATATAATACAAGCCAGCAGCTTGGTATATAATACAAGCCAGCAGCTTGGTATATAATACAAGCCAGCAGCTTGGTATATAATACAAGGCAGCAGCTTGGTATATAATACAAGCCAGCAGCTTGGTATATAATACAAGCCAGCAGCTTGGTATATAATACGGCCAGCAGCTTGATATACAATACAAGACAGCAGCTTGGTATATAATACGGTCAGCAGCTTGGTATATAATACAAGCCAGCAGCTTCGTATATAATACAAGGCAGCAGCTTGGTATATAATACAAGGCAGCAGAGTGGTATATAATATAGCCAGCAGCTTGGTATATAATACAAGCCAGCAGCTTGGTATATAATCGGCCAGCAGCTTGGTATATAATACAAGCCAGCAGCTTGGTATATAATACGGCCAGCAGCTTGATATACAATACAAGGCAGCAGCTTGGTATATAATACGGTCAGCAGCTTGGTATATAATACAAGCCAGCAGCTTCGTATATAATACAGGCAGCAGCTTGGTATATAATACAAGCCAGCAACTTGGTATATAATACAAGGCAGCAGAGTGGTATATAATATAGCCAGCAGCTTGGTATATAATACGGCCAGCAGCTTGGTATATAATACGGCCAGCAGCTTGGTATATAATACAAGCCAGCAACTTGGTATATAATACGGCCAGCAGCTTGGTATATAATACAAGGCAGCAGGTTGGTATATAATACGGCCAGCAGCTTGGTATATAATACGGCCAGCAGCTTGGTATATAATACGGCCAGCAGCTTGGTATATAATACGGCCAGCAGCTTGATATACAATACAAGGCAGCAGCTTGGTATATAATACGGTCAGCAGCTTGGTATATAATACAAGGCAGCAGCTTGGTATATAATACAAGGCAGCAGCTTGGTATAAATTATACAAGGCATCAACTTGGTATATAATACAAGGCAGCAACTTGGTATATAATACAAGGCAGCAGAGTGGTATATAATATAGCCAGCAACTTGGTATATAATACGGCCACCAACTTGGTATATAATACGGCCAGGAACTTGGTATATAATACACGGCAGCAATTTGGCGTATAATACAAGCCAGCAGCTTGGTATATATATATATAATACGGCCAGCAGCTTGGTATTTAATACGGCCAGCAGCTTGGTATATAATACAAGGCAGTAGCTTGGTATATAATAGATGTGTTTCTAAGATATAATATTTGTTTCTCCAACCCTTGCACGCCAACTATGGGTCGCTGCTTGGCAGATCGGAAAGCGCCTTCAGAAGAGGGAAGTAGAAGAGATCTTGGCGTAGGAAGAACAGCACGACAGATTTCCAGACGTCTCACCGCTCATTGTATCGGAAAAATAACAATGAAATGTCACTAAACCGGTGCACCAGTTAACAACAGTAATTAAATAAACAGAACAAAAGTACGAGATCATTCGCATACGGAACCCAAACAATTATAATGAGGAATTTCCATGGCATTTCCGCTTTCAATGTCCAATGACTGTATGATGCTTCTTTGTTGTCCTTCGTTTCTCTATAAAAGTTGTTGCATTTTACATGATATCGGTAGTAATTTTATGAAACATGTAGCAAGTACATCAAATATGCAGTAATTTCAGAGTGTCACGAGGTGCAGATGACAATAGATTCAGACGTGGTTCGCCCACTATATTCAAGACAGCGGTGAGGGAAGATTACTTTGTGGAACGGAATGAAATCAGCTCACTATTAATAATGACTGGCCTGTCAACATATTTCATTTTAAATTTCGCGGGTTATGGGAGAAGACGGCTGTTCTAGCAAGATGGTATTGTTTTCAGGATCAACGAATGAAAGTTTATCTTACGTTATCCACTGTTTTCATGATCCACGAATGAAAATTTACCATTCTTCTTCTTCTTCTTCTATTGTCAGACGTCAGATTGGACATCCATTAAGAACGCAATAGTCTGTTCTCAGACTGCCTTCATTAATTACAGCTTGGTCTAAACTGGTATTTGTGATGGACATGAATGCCTCTTTGCTTCTGATGTTAAGGGAAGTCCTGCAGTATTCTACAGTTTTAATTAATGACATAAAAATCGCGGGTGGATAGGACAGATAAGAAGCTAATTTCCTCACATAAAGCCACCACTGATATCTTTCCCACCAAATTCCGTGTTCGTGTTATAAGGTCTTTCGCGACGACATCTACCTCTAGAGGCTTCAAGCTCAAGACTACCAGATAGCTTGAGTAAAACTTTCAATATCCCAACATTGCACTGAATAACAGGACTATCAGTCAGTGATTTGCGTTTCCCTTGCAGAACTTTGCCTCCCTAACAGCTCTCTTGTAGGCCTCTCGGTTGCAAGCGAGATGCCCTACTGCTGATGCCTCCATTCGCAGATCATCAACGATGTCTTGCAGCCATATTTTTCCCATTATGTACCCTTCTAAGACTGCCTTCTCATACAGGACCATACAATGCTAAAAGTCCAGGCGCTGGAAATGTGTGGATACATATAGAATAGAGTGAAATACATGGAGTGAAAAGTAAACAAAGAAATTAAAATCAACTGAAATTAAAACGAGAAATAATGGGAAAAAAAACGTTTGAACTAGACAGTTAAAATATTTCGGTCACATCAAGATCTATTACAATAATGAAAGCTGCAGCAGAAGAAAAATATCAGGGAAAAAAAAAAAGAGTAAGGGGACGAAAATGATATAGACTGGTGGATAGCGTAAACGGATGTAGATTCAGGCCACGAAGACGTACGAAAGAGCAAGCTGGAGAACTGTTCCAGCCAATATACAACGGAAGAGGACTTATGATGATGATGATGATGACGATGACGAAACTGTCCAACGAATGGACAGAAGGACAAAGTAAACAGGCAGCCAGACGGACGGAGACAGACAGACAGACAGATATTCCGACCTGGGGCTAATGATTCTCGTAATAAACCAGCTGGACTTGTTCCAAAGTGTTTTTGTGCTACACGTGGGCCCTTTGACAAGACCTTATATGTACTCTTATATACCATCATATTCTGCTTAAAGTTCTAGAAATCTTAGACCAATAATAAGCGACAGCTTGACTTTCGTCTGGAGACCAATAAGAGTCAGCTTGTTACAGACTGCTCGCTTGCCAATATAGTCATTATTTGGGTTAATCTCAAGAACTGTCTAGTATAGTTAAAAACAGATTCGTGTGATTTGTGTATTGTAAAACTCTCGATAGAGACTCTATCCCACTGCGGTGTACCAGGTAACGAAACAGCTGACGTCCTAACAAAAGAAGATGGCAGATTACCACGAACAGATACAGACATGACATATGAGGAAGCTAAATCTGGGATAAAAATAACAATCCAGAACAAATGGGCAAAAGAGCACATTGGCTATCAGAAAAATAGTTTACTACCAACTCGGCAGACACGAGCAAGTGGTCTTTGTTCAACTCCGCACCGGTCACAAGACTGAGGTACTACCGCTTCAACAAGCTCAAGATCTGCCTCGACCGACATATGGCACATGTGGCACTGGTAAGATGACGGGAGAGCATATTCTGTAGGAGTGTTCAACATATGAGGAGAGCAGAAAACTGGTTTGGCCTACACCTGTATCAGCTCAAGAAGAAGAAGAAGAAGAAGAAGAAAACCCTAGAGACATAGACATTTTGATATAACAGCTGCCGCTTTCGTGTGTGTGTTTTTAGGTCATTAGAAACAACATGATAGCTGATGATAGAGAAACTGTGTAAAGAGAGAATGGGCTTGTGTCATCTTATCTTCAGTATCTAATTCTTCTGTGGGATTTACTACACCCATTCTCGGTGACGAGTTCTTTGGTGGCAAAAATGACACTTTATATTACAAAAAACGACCCATTCTTTTGAATTCTCTCTCCCTACTGTGAGACACTGTTAGGTAAAAGACTGTCGGGTCCGGCACTGTTTATTATGACATGTTTTGATTCTGGACTTCCCTGTCTGGGAGCGAATCTGTTGCATTTTGATACTTTTTAAACATTATCATCCTTTGCCGTCTCCGAGCTGGATCTTCAACTGGCCAAGTGTCACATGTTTGGATGAACAACTGAACAACATAAACGCCAGCTTTAAAATGTCTTACTTGTTTTCCAGCCTTCTGTGCCTTTCTTTTTTTCTCAGCTTCCACCAGTGTAGTATTTTGTTTATCGCTAGCTCCCACATACAGTGCTTCTAAACTTTATTTTTGTCATGGACCCCCTTTCTGGCATAATAACAATCATGGGCCTCTTACTAAAAATAAAGTAATAAATATAGCCTGGATAATGATAAGAGTAGGTTTCTTTTTAATCCAGCCCAGTCCATTTTCTGGTCTGTGGGCCCTCCAAAAATCATTCCATAGACACTCAAGGGGTCCATGAACACCAAGTTGAGAACTACAGTCTTAATGGTTTTCTATTATTTAATTGTCTCATTACTGAAAAAAAAAATTTTGTAAAACTTCTTTTTTACAAAATTAAAATGAGTTATACTTGTATGTATGTGCTTGGTATTATGTGTTAGATGTATGGTGTGTCCATATGTACTGTATGGTGTGTCCATATGTACTGTATGGTGTGTCCATATGTACTGTATGGTGTGTCCATATGTACTGTATGGTGTGTCCATATGTACTGTGGGGAAGAGAAGACGCTGTCCGATGAGGCAATTAGCGACCCATAGCTGATAGCGAACCAAAACTGACCAAGACCCTGTCCCACCTCTCCAGTTGGCACCCACAGTAACAGGCCCAGCTTGGCTAACGGGGCAGGGATCGCCAAAGTTTCCATGGTGGTGGAGTCTGCTAAAGAAGCATTGCACACCCCCTTGCTTTTTAACCAGACCCCGGGACTGAAAAAATAACTGCCATGACCTGCTCACACGCCGCTACGATGTTGTGCCTCGATGCCTTCACAGCATCGTCTGCAAAGAACACCATTCTGCAGTTACAAGGAGATTGGAGAAAGAAAGAAGAAAAGAAACAAACAAAGAAAAGAAAGAAAGAAAGAAAGATTTTAAAAAAGGAAGATGAAAAGAAGAAAGAAAGAAAAGAAGAAAGAAAGAAAGAAAAGAAAGAAAGAAAGAAAGAAAGAAAGCCATGGCTGAAGCATAAATCAGGTTAAGGCTTAGTGAGGCTTGTCGTGTAGGAGATTTAACACAACTTGACTTTTTATGACGCTACTTGCCATATTCTTGACGCAGAACAATACAAGGCTGTGTGAGGTTTCATAAGCTCTCAGGCATGGTGAGGCCTTTTTGGTTTTTTTTTTTTTTTTTTGAGGTTTGCACTGTTTGAGTCACAAGCTTTCAGGCACGGTGAGGCATTTTGTGAGATTTGCTCTGTTTGAGTCACAGGCTCCAAGGCACGATGCGGCCCTTTGTGAGATTTGCACTGTTTGAGTCACAAGCTCTCAGGCACGATGCGGCCCTTTGTGAGATTTGCATTGTGTGAGTCACAAGCTCTCAGGCATGGTGAGGTCTTCTCCTCTCCACTCCCCAAAGCATACTGCACACACTAGTTTAGTGAGGTATGTTATGGTTGAGGCATAATACACAATCATGTTCAGATGATGTCCTGTGATATTTTTTAATTATTGGTTTAAAAAAGCATATAGTTTAAAGAAAAACAATGAAAATGATAAATGAACTGAGAGATTTGGAGGGGGGGGGGGAGACAAACTATAAAAGATCTCAGTGACGTTTCAGCTTTTCAGGTTTTGATGCTTATCTTCTTCTTCTTCTTCTTCGTTCGCACTGTCTGTCTATATCTGCAGTCCTGTCTCTTGGATAAATTTCACTGTTTTTTGTAACTCATGTATGGAACCGTAGAGCTTATCTTCTTTAGTGGTTTCACTGGGCCAGTAATTATTTCTCAGTGTCTCGTAGTTGATGCAGTTCTGGAGGATATGTTCCACAGTTTGGGGCACCTGGGCACATGTACATAGATTAGTAGTACCAACCTTAAACTTTGTATACATATGACTTCGGAGTCGGCTGTGTCCTGTTCGGAGACGGAAGATGGTGACTTGTTCCTTTCTGTTTAGCATGTGATAGTCATCATGTGGTGGTGTTTGTGGCTTCCTGTAGGTTTTTATCATGCTTTTCTTCTGATTATAGGTGACTGGTATGTCTGGTTGCTCCATTTCAGTGCCCTCTTTGGCCAGATGGTCAGCTTTCTCATTGCCTGGTATCCCACAGTGGGAGGGAATCCATTGCAAAGTGACTCCATGTTGTAAGCCAATTTTTGACAAGGCATCCTTAAGGTCTGGTAGTTTGTTGCACTGAAGAGCCTCCAGTACTGATCTTGCATCTGTGAGAATTACTACAGGACATGTATCAATTCTGGAGTCTGATAGTTTTTCAACTGCAGCAATAATTGCCCTAACTTCTGCATCAAAGTTGTTGCAGTATTTACCAGTGGGTATGGAAATCTTGTCAATGGTGTTGTTTGGATATTCAATATATGCTCCTGCCCCACCATTCTTTATGGCATTATGTGCAGATCCATCTGTATACACACGTATCCAGGTGTCACATGGATATTTGTCATCTAGAACACTAAGTGTGGCTGTTGATCTTACAAGACTGCTCTGCATCTCACCATTCTGCACACCTTTCACTTCAGTCTGAATAGTTATTTGTGTATAATCTGCTTCTTTCCATGGTGTATGCTCTGGTACAGATGATAATGGAGTGACTACAGTTGGAAGGTCAGGTATCAGCTTACGCATACGCTTGGCCTGATGAATGAAGCTGCTTCTTTTAAGCCGTCCTAATGCCAAGTTATTGAATCTCTCCTTCAGGGGATGGCTTACAGAGCTAAGGAATTTTTCTCCCATGGTCATGACCTTTGTGTCTCTACGTTCCTTTAGCGGTTGAACACCAACTATTTTCTGCATTTCTACTATTGGTGTGGACCTCATGGCACCTGTGATAATCCGTAGTGACTGATTTTGAACCTTGTCTAGATTATGCAGCGTAGTGTTTGATGCTGTGCACCAAGATGTTGAGCCATATTCTAAATGTGGTAGAATACTTTGCTGATATACGTTCTTGAGGATTCTTTCACTAGCTCCCCATGTAGTCCCTCTCAATTTTCTTAATATGGCTAGTTTTCTTCTGGCTTTTGCTTCTGCACTGTTGATGTGTTGCTTCCAAGTCAGTTTTGAGTCAAGAGTCACTCCTAAGTAAGTGGGTTGGTTGTCCATCCTTAAGGGTATTTCATTTACGAAGATCTTACCTGCTTTCTGTTTAGATGAGAGGGTGAACAGAGTGGTGCTTGATTTCTCTGTGTTGATACTTACACACCATTTGTTTGTCCATGATGTCAAGATGTCTGCTGCTCTTTGGAGTCTCTGTGTAGCAACTGTCGCATATTCATCTGTACACCACATGACCAGATCATCTGCATACAGTGCTGCTTTGATTCCATAGGGAAGTTCCTTGACCAGGTCATTAATGAATACAAGGAATAGTGTAGGCGAAAGGACTCCTCCTTGTGGTACACCGTGTCGCAGAAGTACTTTCTGGCTTTTGTGTCCATCCATTACTACTCTAGCTCTTCTATTGTGTAAATAGGACTTTATCCAGTTGTACAGTCTTCCATTCACATTGCATTGATGCTTATAAATCATGACATTTTGATAAATATAAGTTACTGTATGTAAAATGTATGTTGATGCCCACGCGATGATCCTGATAAACTATTAACAAATAGGGATGTAGATACAGATTTAATGTGTGTAAGAGAAAATTACAGACCTGATCATCACAACTCACCATCTGGACTGATCAACACAACTCACCATCTGGACTGATCAACACAACTCACCATCTGGACTGATCAACACAACTCACCATCTGGACTGATCAACACAACTCACCATATGACGACCAAAGATACAACTCTCACGTCAAGAAAAACCACCATCTTCAGACTACCCAGGGGACACTGCAGATCGTGAGCACACCTGTATCGTCTCAGCCTGTCACACACACCTGACTGCACATGCGAGACAGGTATTAAGACTACAGAGTAAATTTTGCAGCTCTCCCCCCCCCCCCTCTCAAAGCTATGAAGCTCGAACAACAGCCCTGGCCACAGAGAGAGAGAGAGAGCTGTACAATGGGAGCCAAACTTTGGAGCGGCCTGACCTGCAAAGACTGCACAATTTTCCCAGACAAACAAAATATCTTCTTCTGTGATGGAAGGCAGAAGAAAGAAAAAGAAGAACCAATGTGGATATATTTTTCTTTTGCTCTCAGATTAAGCATATACATTCTTCTTTCTTTCTTCTCCTTCTTCTTCTTCCTGTTTTTTAAAATTTTCCTACTCTGGCTTTCAAAAAAAAAAAAAAAAGAGAATTTTTTTCCCGCCACCAGCTAGTTTTATCCACCCCCCCCCCCCCCCACTTTCCCCCTTTCCCCTCTCCCCAACTCACCACCCTTACGGCCCCAGGTGTAAGCGTCTACAAAATGTCAATCTGAGAACCTCGGAATTTCTGAGAATATGAGCACATATTGTTCGCATCCGCGCGGGAATAATCTCTTCCACACGGCGAAGTGGGACTACAAATGAAGGATTAAGATTTTTTTTTCCAGGACTTGCAGGTCGAGTGTAGGGATTTTCTTCTTTTTTAACTGCCAGTTTTTTTTTTTTTGTTGGACTGTGCAGGATTTGAGGGTTTGTTCTCCTCTGTGGGCCGTCCCAGACCTTGGACTTCGTCGTCTCAGGATGAGCCAGACCTGACTCTTTTTTTCTGGATTACTCGCTGAAGCTGACTTAAGACGGCTGGATTTTGTGCGGTTAAAGTGTGGACCGGTTGCTTCCAGGCCACATCTCGCCTGGACGTTTTCCTCGTACAGTTCAGGGCGTTTCGTACAAGCTGCTAGTCCCTCCAAGTCTGATATTCCTTGGACTGAACCACAGGTTTTATGATAGTTTCTCTTCATTCATTATTATCCGCGTGTAACGTGTACGGAATATAGCAAGACGTGCACCGACATGGAATCATCATGGAAGTAGAAAACAAGGAGGACCTAGACTTACCTGGAGAAGAGAAATTATGACAGTGCTCAGAGACAAGGGGTGCACGTGGAAGGAAGCAGAGAATAATTCCAAGAACAGGGATGACTGGAGAGTCTTTATCCGTGGCCTTTGTTCTCAAGGGAGTGAAAGGCGATGATGATGATGATGAAAGTATACATGGAAGATTGACAGAGAAATTGATGTTAGGATACAAACAGCAAATGCCGTTACATACCAGCTGTCTCCGCTACCTTCCCACTCTAACATAACCACTCAGAGACAGTAAGCAAAATAATTAATAGCATATTGACACCAACGTTGTGCTACCAATGCCACAATATGGGGACTAACTAAGAATCAGCAAAATAAAATATCCACATTCGAAATGAGATACCTAGGAAAAACAGGTTAACATTACTTGAAAGGATAAGGTAGGAAATAACGACGTAAGACAACTGGTAGGAACTACACCACGCCTATAATACAGGGTGTTCCATAAGTAAATGTGCACTAACCCAGTATCATTCTGGTATCGTAGTGATATCTTCATGTCTGCGGTATCTAGCCACATCTACCTACCGTGGCTGGAGTCGCCGATTACGCTACACAACAGCAGGCTTCAACCCACTAACGTACGCAGGTAGATGCGGCTAAATACCGCAGTCATTAAGATGTCACTACGATGCCAGAATCGATACTGGGTTAGGGCAGTTATTTTCCGAAGGCATTGTATATAGAGAAACACAAAATTAAGTGATTTGGTCACTTAATGAGAATGACGCATATACAGCCAGCCACACAAGCCTTCGACGAAAGAACTACAGGACACTGATCAAGAGGAAGACCCCGAAAAAAAAGATGGATAGGTGGAGTTATAGAAACACTCACGAATTACGGTGGTGGTTTTCGTTGCACCAGTTCAATCTAGAGTTGGACTTTCTCCCCGGAAAACCTCGATGTGTTTTGCATATCAGCATATCCCCGCCGGGTGAGAAGTGGTTGCCCATCCAGTCCAGCGTTGGACTTTCTCACCAGAACACCTTAGCGTGATTAGGATATGCATATATTCCCGTCGGGTGAGGTGGTTGCCTATCTAGACCACTGGTCCAGTGTCTCTGACTTCAGCATTTTGTGGTCGTGGCCGCTATCCATCCTAGCTTTGACCAGGGCGGAGCTTTTGTCGAGGAGGACGAATCCTCGCCACTAGTAAGTTTTACCCCTGGGTTAAACCAGTTTAAGCATATTATCCCAGTATGGGTGTATTTAGAACGGGACCGATTTCTAGAGCGGAAGTACCGTGACATGAAAAGTCATCAAGTTTTACACCTGGACTAAGCCGGTTTAGGCATATTTCACCAGTATGGGTATATATCGAACGTGGCCGACCTCTGGAGCAGAGGTGCTGTGGTATGAGTAGCTCTCGCCGCGAGACTATTGGACATAAAGATTAAACTTCATTTTATCCTTTCCATCACCTTTTCGCAGTGGCGCCGCACGGCAACCCTATTTACTTTTTCGTATTTTCTTCATTGGCTGGGAGGAGTTTCACTCCACGCACGGCAGTCGAAGAATCTCGCCAGCAGTGTCTTACTTTAACCACTGGGTTAAGCCGATCTAGGCAATCTGCCCGAGTATGGGTGTACATAGAACGTGGCCGGCCTCCAGAGCAGACATGCCACGATTTGAGCAGTCCTGACTTCGAGACTACTGGTCATTTCACTTAATCCTTTCCTTCACGCTTTCCATGACGGCGCCACGCAGCAACTCCAATCGCATCTTCTTAATTGGCCAGAAGGAGCCCCACCCCACGCACGGCAGCTGAAGAATCTCGCCAGCAGCGGAGACAAGCACATGACTACTGACAGAATCAACCAGATAGCTTTCTTCCTCGAGCTTTAGTCGGATATCTGCCGACAGCCCGACGTGAGGCAAGGGAGACAGCGCTCTGCTCAGAGCGAATCTCTTTCTACCCCGGCGGCGTTTTATTTCCTTTAACCACTGGCGGCGGCGGCGGCCGGCTCTCTCTGCTCTAACAAACGAGAAGAAAGCCCGGCACCGACAACCAACGCACATTACATACTGCAGACCCGATACTCTTTGTGAGAGATGGGCAATTTCGAGACCGCCGGTCGACAAAACCGTAGTACACCGACGCGTTAGCAAGAACCTGCCTGGCTAGTTGTTTATAGGCTTCGTTCGACTAACAAACCACTTGCTTCTGCACCGAAACACCTTAACTCTCGTCGTGCAGGAAGGGAGCGAACACCTTTTCCTTCCACGCACGGAACTCGAGAGCGCTTTTTCGCCAAAAGAACGGTCGGCCTGCGCAACAGCTGCCTGCGCTGTGCAGCGGCTGACAGTCCCTGTCCTTGCTTTGATGTATTTTAGTTTCAGACTCTTTTCTTGGTTTGACGTATTTTAGTTTCAGTCCCTGTCATTTCACTAGTCCTGCGTTGTCTTAATTTAAATATGCTGGACCAGTGGTTCTCAACCCTATGGCTGTGAACCTCCTTTCCAACCTGAGAACAGCTATGGACCCCGAATGTGGTCTGAGAACTGCTATGAAGCCTGAAAAAAAGCAATAAATAAACCCCAGGTTTTTTTATTATTATTATTAATGCACTGCATTTGCTGATCATTAGACCCCCCCCCCCTTTCAGGTTAGGAACCACTGTGCTAGTCTAAAGATATAGCAATCAGAGTTGGCGAATCATAACTGGCCAAGACCATATCATAGTTCTCTGACGGTACTTCTAGTAAGAAGCTTAGCTCGTCTAATGAGGCATTTCCACTGTACCCCTGGTAGTGAAATCTGCCAAAAGAAAAACTTGTTTTTGGGTCCAGTTGGAAGTCTTCATGCAAGGCATCGTTATCCACTCACAAACCGACAATATGTTTATGTTGGAGGGTTGGCTTTCAGTTCTAGAGCGGATAAATAATAAACACCAAGAACATCTGCTTTTTCTATCCATACCATCTTTACACTGCAGTTCTAAATCCTCACTTTTCTCTGTTGCTGTTATTCACGTTACTTCTTTAGAGTGTAAGTATTGATATTCATGTTACTTCTTCAGTGTAAGTATTGGTATTCATGTTACTTCTTCAATGTAAGTATTGGTATTCATGTTACTTCTTCAATGTAAGTATTGGTACTCATGTTACTTCTTCAATGTAAGTATTGGTATTCATGTTACTTCTTCAATGTAAGTATTGGTATTCATGTTACTTCTTCAATGTAAGTATTGGTACTCATGTTACTTCTTCAGTATAAGTATTGGTACTCATGTTACTTCTTCAATGTAAGTATTGGTATTCATGTTACTTCTTCAGTATAAGTATTGGTACTCATGTTACTTCTTCGGTATAAGTATTGGTATTCATGTTACTTCTTCAATGTAAGTATTGGTATTCATGTTACTTCTTCAATGTAAGTATTGGTATTCATGTTACTTCTTCAATGTAAGTATTGGTATTCATGTTACTTCTTCAATATAAGTATTGGTATTCATGTTACTTCTTCAATGTAAGTATTGGTATTCATGTTACTTCTTCAATGTAAGTATTGGTATTCATGTTACTTCTTCAATGTAAGTATTGGTATTCATGTTACTTCTTCAGTATAAGTATTGGTATTGTTGTTACTTCTTTAGAGTGTAGATATTATACGCTAGTTGGTAATTGTTTGCTTTGATAAATGCAACATTTACTGAAGGTAAAGGTTTGTCAGCAGAAAGAGCACTTCAAATGTGTGTGTTCCCCTTTCGTCTTCGTGTCGTTTTCGGTCTTTAGTATAACTGTCGATTTACATAACAAGGTAAAAAAAGTGATGGTCATGTCTCGTCTTCTGTCTCCCTGAATTCAAGATGATGTTCTTTGGGACCGATGTAGGTCTTTAGATACAGCTTTGTGTCGGCTTGGGAGCGGGTTATGACCGCTGTTTTTTCAGTCCATGAGTGCAGTTAAAAAAGCGGGGGGGGGGGGGGGGGGGGGTGCAATACTTCTTTAGCAGACTCCACCAAGACCCTGGCGATCCCTCCCCTTTCTAGCCAGGATAGCCCTGTCTACCGGGGGTACCAATGGAGAGGTGGGACAGGGTCTTGATCAGCTTTGCTTCGCCAACCCTGACGCCAGCAAGTAAGCTGAAGTCGCTGATTGCCAAAGCGGACATTGCCGTTAAAGACGACAGAGTGGAACCGAATGTAACCGAGTACAAACTGATTTTCATAGAAGCTGTGAGTCGACCAAGAAAGAAAGACTGATGGAGCAAAATTGAGAGAGGAAAAGTTTGTGGAAAAAAACATCTGAAGACATTATAGATCAAAGTCTAGGGTAGTTTCTCTTAAGACTTACAAAATGTATTTCTTTTCCGCTTTCATATTTATAAATTCAGCCTTCCATTCCTTATTTCTGTCCAACTCCCAGCCATTACCTCTCTCTCTCTCACTCTCTGTGTGTCTCTCACTCTCTCTATGTCTCTGTCTCTCTCTCTATGTCTCTCTCTGTCTCTGTCTCACTCTCTCTCTGTCTCTCTCTCTCACTCTCACTCTCTCTCTGTCTCTCTCTCTCTCTGTGTCTCTCACTCTCTCTCACTCTCTGTGTGTCTCTCACTCTTTCTCACTCTCTCTATGTCTCTCTCTGTCTCTCTCTCTCTCTCTCGCCTTCCAGTTTTTATTTTAAAGAAATTCCAAACTAAGATTCCACTTTCTTTATATAAGTTATCTTTCTCGCAGAAACCATGGAGATTCTAGTGGGTCACTTTCTTAAAAGAGTAATATTCAGTCTTCAATACTAAAGAAACACGAATTCCCAAACACACACACACACACAAACATTCCTCTCTCACACATACACACACGCACGCCTCTCACACACAAACATACATACACACACACACTCACACGAAGTTGATAAGCATGTACAAGTTATTAGCTTAATGGTTTCGTTTTTTTTTTAACAGAAACCTGAAAGCTTTTCCTGGTTGCTGAACTCGTGCAGAATTTCCCAGAGTTCCTTTCCTGGCGCAAAATCAGAGGAAAAACAAAATGAGAAAGAAGGTGAAGGTAACAGACTCTATGCGTGAGTGGACAAGAGAATGTCGAGAAAGTTTCAGCATATAGAGAATGTGGAGAAAGTTTCAGCATATAGAGAATGTGGAGAAAGTTTCAGCATATAGAGAATGTAGAGAAAGTTTCAGCATATAGAGAATGTAGATAAAGTTTCAGCATATAGAGAATGTAGATAAAGTTTCGGCATATAGAGAATGTAGATAAAGTTTCAGCATATAGAGAATGTAGATAAAGTTTCGGCATATAGAGAATGTAGAGAAAGTTTCAGCATATGAATTAAAGTTTAGGGTCGCTCAAGTTAGCTACTTGCTACAGAGCCGATTCTGTGTTTCAGTTTGGAAGTATCGGGAAGATTGTACCGTGGAAGTATGTAAACCTGGGGTTTTTGTTTGTTTGTTTGTTTTATGTTCTTGTCTTCTGTTTGTTGTTTATCTGTCATTTTGTTTTAGCTTCTCCATAATCAGTAGTAAAATTTTCTTCTCCGTCTACTACTGCTGCTACTATCACCACCATTTCTACTAACTACTGCTACTACTACTACTACCACCACTTATACTACCTACTGCTATTGTTACTACTTCTACCACCACCACCACTTCTACTAACTACTGCTACTACCACCACTTCTACTGCTACTACCACCACCACCACCACCACCACCACCTCTACTAACTACTGCTACTGCTACTACTGCTACTACCACCACCGCCACTTCTACTAACTACTGCTACTACCACCACCACCACTTCTACTAACTACTGCTACTACTACCACCACCACCACTTCTACTAACTACTGCTACTACCACCACCACCACTTCTACTAACTACTGCTACTACCACCACCACCACTTCTACTAACTACTGCTACTACCACTACTTCCACCACCACCACTACCACTTCTACTAATTCTACTACCACCACCACCTCTAATAATACTACCACTTCTACAGCTTCTACCACTACTTCTATCACTTCTAATACTACCAGTACTACAACGGCTACTACTATCACCGCCACTACTATTGATGTGACTCACTCCTGGTACTGAACTTGTCTTTCCATTGTTCACCATCATTCTCTCGACCAGGTTGTCACTAATCATTTAACACATTTCCCCCCCCCCACCCCCGTCATCACTTACAATACGTACAAAACATAATAGCTCAGGTGCTTGGCTTATGTATTTGTTCTTCCCTATTACTTCATGAGGGCCAGATATTAGTCTGTTGCCTTGTGTGGCCCAAAGTTTATTTCAGCTTTGTTTTGTGCTGTTTCCACGTAAAATATTGCCGCTGTCCGATCTCGTTTACTTGCCCCCTCTGCAGGTTCTTCGGAACATCAACTCTTTGCACATTTCCAAAACCATTTGCTGGACCAGAGACGCAAGTAAAAGATCATTTAACTATAGCTTTCGCCTTCTCTCTCCTCCCCTCCCCTCCCCCAACCCATCCCATCCCTGCTCCCCAACCCCTCCTCCCACATTTAGGCCTCTTAGTATCGAAGATTGAATCCAAAATTAAAAGTCCTGACCTCATTAAGTCCCGACTCCTGGGTTCAGACAGCGTCGCCCCAGATACTTCGACCTATAGGACAACTGAGGTTTCCAACAGCGATTTCTGGCTAACCGGTTTATATCGATACGTGGCATTCAATCGATACCGCAGAAATTATCGAGTTCGTTTTCTACTGCAGTCGGTCCCGGCTGTCATGTCGGCCTGGAATTTTGTAGTCATCATCATTATCATCAGGTGCCGTGCCGACTGGCGTTAGCTGTTATGCTCCTCCAAAGTACACGATCCTTCATGCAGGCCATCAGCTCAGTTGGTGATCTCCTCTCACACCATCTCGTCAGACTGTCCAGTATCATTTCTCTTGGTCTTCCTCTTGACCTTCTTCCTTCTATTTTTCCTGTTGTTATAATATTTTCTATGCCCCCTCTTCTCATTGCATGTCTTATGAAAGTACATTGTCTCTCTCTTATTTTTTTTACACGATTTTTTTGTCTCTCCAGCTCTTCTCATACATTCTTCATTAGTTATTTTTGCTGTCCAGGGGATTCGCAACATTCTTCTAATAAACCACATTTCTGCTGCTTCCAATGATTTTTGTGCAGACCTGCCTGTTGTCCATGATTCACTTCCATATAACAAGATAGGTTCAATATAGCATTTTAGGACTCGTTTTCTAACTTCCATTGATAAGGATGTGTTGGTTAATATGTTTCTCATTCTCTGAAATGGGGTCTTTGCTTGGCCTATTCTGCTCCTAATTTCTGTTCTGCATTTCCCATCTGAAGTTATTACTGCTCCAAGGTATTTGAATTTCTGCATCTGCTTTAGAATAGTTCCTTTTAATTTTACACTGCAATTTGGTGGATTCTGTTTCTTAGATGTAACCATAGTCTCTGTCTTTTTGATGTTCAAAGTAAGGCCTTTCTGTTCACTTTCTTTGGCGACTTTATCCAAGAGATTTTGGGTGTGGTAATTTTGTAGTAACGACAGGTTAAAACATATACATACTTTTAACAACAAAATTGCGTTAGTTTGTCTGAATTATATATTCTGCCAGTACATAGTTTGAGCGTGAAGATGCTGTCTGATCTGAGAGCGTGAAGATGCTGTCTGATCTGAGAGCGTGAAGATGCTGTCTGATCTGAGAGCGTGAAGATGCTGTCTGATCTGAGAGCGTGAAGATGCTGTCTGATCTGAGAGCGTGAAGATGCTGTCTGATCTGGCAGCCAGCGATCCGTAGCTGACATGCCTGCTTCAGGGTTGGTAAATTATGGTTTACAAAGACCCCCCCACCCCCACCTCTCCGTTCCTACCCTAGTAACAGACCTAGCCTGACTGACGAGACAGGGATCGATATAGTCCCCATGGTCGCGAAGTCTGTTTAAGGAAGCATTGTATACGCCCTTGCTTTTTATAGTTCCAATCAGGGACTGAGAAAACAAAAACAGCAGCCACAAGCAGCTCCCAATCCGATACGATGCTGCGCTTCAACACCTTCACAGCATCGGCTGCAAAGAACACCAGCTCGTAGTCCCCGGAAGCGGGAGACAGAAGAAGAAGAAGATCTCTCTATTAAACTAACTAAACAATATCTCTCTACCAAGCTAACTAAACAATATCTCTCTACCAAACTAACTAAACAATATCTCTCTACCAAACTAACTAAACAATATGTCAAAACCGACTAGTGAAAGTGCATGAATTGACTTCCAGCAGGTAATTAAAAAAAAGAAAAAGAAAAACAAACTTAGAAATCTCACCATGACCAGAAACGATAAAGTGTTAAAGATGAAAACAGTACTAACTGAAACAGTATGTGTTGTACTGAGTGCTGGTGCTAAACACATACGAGCTATGTTGACATAGTGGTGTGACCAAGTTGCAGATATACAGTAACAACATGACGAAGACTCCCTGTAATGATATGCTCTTCACATGGCAGCCCCGGGAAGTTCACAAACTGGCACATAGGATTAACAATCAAGACCGTTCATTACATGGAGCATGATGATGATAAATACGAATCGGGCAGACAAAATATATTAAGTGACGTCTCCAGCAATGCAGAATTTCTTCACTAATACGATTCTTGGCTGCTAGGTTGCTAATACTAAATTAGCGCCATGAGAATCAAGTAACCTTTCATCTATCCACACACTTCAAACTTACATTAACTTGTACAATAACATTTCTAGCAAGACAACACTAACACAACATCCACGTTTCACAGTCAAACTTCAAATGACCCGAGTTAGAACTTTCGTCTCACACCCAGACCATAAAACATACTTTTCACGAGCAAAGAATGAACTAGAAGTCATGGACAAAATAATCTAGAAGATTCTACAAAACATATAGCCATCATGGGCCTAACTCTGAGTTACTGATTCAGAGTTATATCAAGAGTTAGATATCCTTGACCAAATACTGTCACATAACATTAATGAGGAAAGTAATAATAACACTGAAGATGAAAGCAGTACAAACATTAAAGAGGAAAGTAATAATATAAATGTAGTACTAACGTTAAAGAGGAAAGTAACAATGACACTAAAGATAAAGACAGTACTAACATTACAGATAAAAGTAATAATAATACTAAAGATAAAAGAAGAACTAATACTAAAATGGAAAGAAGTACCATCATTAAAGATGAACGTAATAAAAATCACTAAAGATGAACATAATAAAAACACTAAAGATGAACATAATAAAAACACTAAAGATGAACACAATAAAAAACACTAAAGATGAACATAATAAAAAACACTAAAGACGAACGTAATAAAAAACACTAAAGATGAACATAATAAAAAAACTAAAGATGAACATAATAAAAAAACTAAAGATGAACATAATAAAAAACACTAAAGACGAACGTAATAAAAACACTAAAGATGACCATAATAAAAAACACTAAAGATGAAAGTAATAAAAACATTAAATATGAACGTAATTAAACAAAACACTAAGATAAACGGAATTTTAAAAAAACCACTAAAGACGAACGTAATAAAAAACACTAAAGACGAACGTAATAAAAAACACCAAAGATGAACATAATAAAAAAACTAAAGATGAACATAATAAAAAACACTAAATAAAAAAAAACCACTAAGATAAACGGAATAAAAAAAACCCACTACAGATGAACGTAATAATAATGCGAAAGATGAAAGTAAGGGGAAGAGAGTAAACAAAATCTGAATATACAAAATAAAAGTAAAACGAACGCTGTTCTAATAACAGAATCATTTGGGCCAAAAGACATCAGCTGGAATAGAAGGGGTATGACACGTTTAAACTAACTGACGGACATTTGCCTGCTCCTAGTTCTCCCACAGACTCAGGACAAAACATTTCAGATTTCAGAATCCAGCATCCTCGTATTTAGGACATTCCCATACACGCTCCGTCGCCTACTCCAACATCCATCGAAGCGCCTCTCTACCGATTGTTCCTGTCAAATGTTGGTTGTTTATTAAACGTTTTCTCCCACTTAGTTCAGATATTCTTCCAGTACCCTTGCTCTGTCCCAGCTTCTATCATGTGTATAAGCATATTGTCCATCCACTTCCACCTGTCGTCCTTCCTCACACTGTCTAATACGGCCTTCGCTGTGACGTTCTCCTTATCCATTCACAGCCTGTCCAGCCAGTCTTGCCAACCAGTTCATCCCCACGCACACCCCCCCCCCCCGCATGTCCTGGGCAGAAGATCCAAGTTAATTCCCTCACACGTGGGTCTCCAGTCAGGTTTACCCGTTCTCTCCGAAGAAATCTTCCTCGGCATGCTCGGTGAGTCCTTCATAGCAATACCCCGAAACACTTCTACTAGCCGACTGCCGCCGACACCGCCTCAATCTCCAATCCCATGCTGGATGTAGTGAGTGCAGAGGCAACCCGATCAGTGTGCCGCAACTCTTACATGGCGATAGGCGACTGCACGTCACCTTCGTTTCCATGAGATCAGCTTGTTCTGAGATCACATAATACAATTTACAATATCTGTGTGATATTCTTGTCCGAATGATGTAGTGGCAAGGTCGATGGTTTTTGTTCAGTCCGAAACCACTCCGTCTGTCAGTCAGTCAGTCAGCCATCAGTCAGCCATCAGTCAGTCGGCTATCAGTCGGTTAGTCATTTGCATGTCTCTTGCGGAACTTTGCCTCCCAAACAGCTCTCCCGTAGACCTCTGGGATGTAAGCAGGATGACTTGCGGCCGATGCGTCCATTCGCAGATCATCAACGATGTCTTGCAGCCATATTCGCCTTGGTCTTCCTCGCCTTTTCCCATTGAGTACCCTTCCAAGACTGCCTTCTCTAAATTCGTATGACGTTTAATATTTCCAAAATATTTACATTTTCTCTGTTTAGTCTTCTTTACTAGTCAACTTTCTTCAGTATTAAATCCTTGTAGTATGGATTTATTTGTTCTTCTTTTGTGTCCATGATACTGAAGATTCTTCTGTAGCATTTACAAGGCATTAATGCATTTCTCAGCTGTTTTATTAAGTGTCCAAGTCTCACAGGCAAATGTTGCGATGGGAAAGATGTATGCCCTTAAAAATCTTATTTTTGTAGTTCTGTAGTTTTTTGTTTTTTTTTGTAGTTCATCCTCTCCACAGCTTCTTTAGTTGTTTTATTTTCTGAAGAGCGATAGATGTCCACCTGTTAATTTCCCTCATTGTATCTCCATTATTAGTTAGTAATGATCCAAGAAATTAAAAACTTTCCACCTCTTCCAACTTTTCCTCGTTGATACATATTTCAGCTGCGTTATTTGTTTTGCCAGTTGTTATCAATTTAGTTTTCCTCACATTAAGATAGAGGTTGTGCTCTTCGCTGTTCTTACGGACTGACATAATCAGTGCCACTGTAGAAATGGGTTTCCAACTGCTTCGTCGTAAGCTGCCGAGGACAAAGCGGCCAAGTGTGATGTAGATCACATCATCCTCTAGTAGAGTCTAAGGCTGGAGAGAGGTCAAGGAAAAACGTGGGCCCTGGCACTACATACTCCAGGGGGTCTCTGTACCAGGAAGAGGTTACTTATTTTGTTAATATCCAGGTTAATTTGCATACGAACTAAAAACTAGCGTAACTGGATATGCCAGATTGGTGAACTTATATAAATAAGCTGCGGGCATTGATTCCTCGAAACTGCCGCGTTAAATAACAAATTGGGTCTTCATTGTCAGAAAATAAAACAGCTTTATGTTATCAGCTCCGGTAGACACAAAACGGAGGAAATACGTCCGAAAAAAAATATATTTTCCTTAAATCATACTGAAAACTTCATATCCGCCGTTCTCAAGCCACAGCAAGTGAAAAGGATTTATTCTAAGAATGTTTGCTTTGGTGCCACTGAAACCTGAAATCTGGCCACATTTATTAGACTTGTCAACACTGGAGACACTTGTTATATTGTGCCAGGTTATTTACAAATGTAAAAACCCTGTAACTTCCACTTACTGTATAGATTGTTGTGATAAGAATATAGTTAATAATTAACTTGGTAGTTGCATGTTCAGGACAGGTTAATACCTTGCTAGATCTATTACTGTCACAGCATTGAAAGGACAATTGCTGATATTGTAGTTGCGTTGGAGAAGACTGCAGATAATGTACTACTGTCTGTGCCAGAGATAGTGTATTACTATCTGTACCAGTGATAGTGTATTACTGCCTATATGAGTGATAGTTTATTACTGTTGTACCAGTGAGAGTGTATTAACTGTATGTACCAGTGACACTGTATTACTGTCTGTACCAGTAATAATGTATTACTACTTGTACCACTTATGTATTAAAGTGAGGTCCATTGAAGGATATTTGGGAGCCCACGGACTATATAATGGATTGGATAGGAACTGTCATCGCCAGGGTTACATTTATTTCTTGAGGGGCCCACGCTGTTTTCATGCTGGAAGGGGGACCCACGGGCCAAAACAATGAACCAATGATCTACAAAACAATGTTAAGAACCAATGATCTACAAAACAATGTTAAGAACCACTGATCTACAAAACAATGTTAAGAACCACTGATCTACAAAACAGTGTTAAGAACCACTGATCTACAAAACAATGTTAAGAACCACTGATCTACAAAACAATGTTAAGAACCACTGATCTACAAAACAATGTAAAGAACCACTGATCTACAAAACAATGTTAAGAACCACTGATCTACAAAACAATGTAAAGAACCACTGATCTACAAAACAATGTTAAGAACCACTGATCTACAAAACAGTGCTAAGCAACACTGATCTACAAAACAATGTAAAGAACCACCGATCTACAAAACAATGTTAAGAACCACTGATCTACAAAACAATGTTAAGAAAGACTGATCTACAAAACGGTGCTAAGCAACACTGATCTACAAAACAATGTAAAGAACCACTGATCTACAAAACGGTGCTAAGCAACACTGATCTACAAAACAATGTTAAGAACCACTGACATACAAAACAAATGTTAAAAACCACTAATCTACAAAACAAATGTTAAGAACCACTGATCTACAAAACAATGTAAAGAACCACTGATCTACAAAACAATGTTAAGAACAACTGATCTACAAAACAAATGTTAAGAACCACTGATCTACAAAACAATGTAAAGAACCACTAATCTACAAAACAAATGTTAAGAACCACTGATCTACAAAACAATGTTAAGAACCACTGATCTACAAAACAAATATTAAGAACCACTAATCTACAAAACAAATGTTAAGAACCACTGATCTACAAAACAAATGTTAAGAACAACAGATCTGTGTTATATTTTTCAAATAAATCAGTAGAACAATCTTAAACAACAAAAAATAAATAAAACTCAAGGCCACTATAATCTTATCTTATATCTTATATCCTTCCCGTGCCGTTAGACGTCACATAGGGCTCGCAAAGTAGTTCGCCAATTTTTCCTGTCTTCGGCGAGTCTTTCAACCTCATCAAAGGATTTTATAATATAATAGCTAGTATAATAGCTAGTATAATAGCTAGTATAATAGCTATAATAGCTAGTAATTATTTAGAAAACAATGTCTACGTTAAACAGAAAAAAAAAAACCGCAGAAAGTCGGCAATATAAAGAAAACTCTTAATAGCTTAGGCCTAGAACAACAATACTAAGATTACACAGCTGGCTACACAGACAGAATGTGTGAAAAGAGTGAACAGGATGTATGAAAATGGGGAACAAAATAAAGATTAGGTGCAAAAGTAACAAGAACATAACTGACAGAAGGTATAAAATTAATAATAAAAATAACACTTCTTCTTCTTCTTTTTCTGCCGTCTCCCTGGAACTGCGAGCTAGAGATCTTTGCAAATGAATGGTGAAACACATCATCATATCAGACTTGGAAGTGGCGCTATTTTTTTCGGACCCTAAGCGCAGCTAAAAGAAGAAGAAAAAAAACCAGGGTGTGTATTACTTCTTTAGCAGACTCCACTACCATAGGGACTATGGCGATCCTTGCCTCGTTAGCCAGCCTAAGCCTGTTACCGGAAATACCAACGGAGAGGTGGAGCGGTTTTTTGGCCTAACTATGGTTCGCCACCTTTGATGCTATAGCATCAGGGTATGAGCTGTGGGTTCCCGATTGCCAGATGCGACCGTAAATGTAAAACTGACAGACATTAACGTAGCAACAGATGTAAAACTGGCACTAAAATAACGGACTGTAGGTGTAAAAACTTGTAAAACTGGTACTAAAATAATGAACTGTAGGTGTAAAAACTTGTAAAACTGGTACTAAAATAACGGACTGTAGGTGTAAGAACTAACCCAATATAAAACTGGCACTAAAATAACGGACTATAGGTGTAAGAACTAACAATATAAAACTGGCACTAAAATAACGGACTATAGGTGTAAGAACTAACAATACAAAACTGGCACTAAAATAACGGACTATAGGTGTAAGAACTAACAATATAAAACTGGCACTAAAAGAACGGACTGTAGGTGTAAGAACTAACAATATAAAACTGGCACTAAAATAACGGACCATAGGTGTAAGAACTAACAATATAAAACTGGCACTAAAATAACGGACTATAGGTGTAAGAACTAACAATATATAACTGGCACTAAAAGAACGGACTATAGGTGTAAGAACTAACAATACAAAACTGGCACTAAAAGAACGGACTGTAGGTGTAAGAACTAACAATACAAAACTGGCACTAAAAGAACGGACTGTAGGTGTAAGAACTAACAATACAAAACTGGCACTAAAATAACGGACTATAGGTGTAAGAACTAACAATATATAACTGGCACTAAAAGAACGGACTGTAGGTGTAAGAACTAACAATACAAAACTGGCACTAAAAGAACGGACTGTAGGTGTAAGAGCTAACAATATAAAACTGACAACAACAACAAAAAATAACAGAGCGTAGGTGTAAAAACTATCAATAAAAAACTGGTACTAAGATAACGGACTGCAAGTGTTAAAAACTGACAACACAAAACTGGCATTAAAATAACGAAATGTAGGTGGTAAAAAAACTAACATTATAAAATTGGCACTAAAATAACAGACTAAGTATAAATACTAACAATATAAAAATGGTACTAAAATAACGGACTGTAGGTGTTAAAAACTAACAATATAAAACTGACACTAACATAACCGACTGCTGATATAAAAACTAACAATATAAAACTGACATTAAAATAACGGACTGTAGGTGTAAAAACTAACAATAAAATAACAGCAGATGTAAAAAAAAAAAGACTGTAAAACTGAGCCTGGACTTGTAGAGACAGCATATATAAAAGAGATGTAAAATGATGGGTATAAAATTAACAGTTGTTAATGGTAACAAACAGAAACAACTGTCAAGAAACAGCAGCTGTTTTAAAGAAGAAACAAAAAAGTACTAGATTTCACGTATAAGGGAGAAAACCCTGCAAGAGCTATTAACTTGGTATTATGTTGTCTGCGAGACGCAACTGCTGAAATACAGAAAAAAAAATATTACCCTGCCAATGTAGAGATAACGAAAAGGAAGAGAGAGAGAGAGAGAGAGAGGGTTGTCAGGAACAACAAAAACTAAAACTTCACAAAACCCATGTCCTACATCCCATGATGCTCCTATAAGACGGTTCTTGTGTTACATCACCAAGGTCGGTAGGTTGGCATTATCTTAAAAAGTTAAAGAAAAAAAAAGAGGGGACACAGTCGCCATGTTTTTACCGGAAATGGCACGATGCCAACTGCGAGTTTACACGGCGGTTTAAAATTATGAAATCTCATGCACAAAACAAATTCCGAACTGCGACTGTTTCTTTTTTTTAAATTTAAAATGTTTAAAAATTCTTCATGCTTGCCCCCACCCCGTACAGAAGACCCCTCACCCCTACCCCCTGTAGAAGATCATCACTAATCAGAAGTTAACGCATGGCAGTCCTCGTATCCTCCAGAGTCATCATCTACACGACCCAGTCAGGCTAAGGACCCGTCTGGACCCCAGAAAAGAGAAGCTCTATGGCATAGTGAAAACCTGAGAACAAGTTCCGGTATTTTGAGGAAGAGAGGGTGGGGGGGGGGGGGGGGAGAGAGAGAGAGAGAGAGAGAGAGAGGAGAGAGAGAGAGAGAGAGGCTGGCCCCGATGTCTGAGCAAATGAGGAGGGATCATGAAGAAATAAACGAAACAACAAACAATAGGTTTTGTTTTGGTTGTTTTTTTTGTAGTTCAGAATCCTATTTGTTTTATAAAATAATTAAGATTGACCATAGACTAGCCCTACTATATTTAGTACCACAACAAATCTGTTGGCCTGTAGAATCAACTTTATAGCTGGTTTTCAAGGATCTTCAAGGGAGATACAAAGATCTTTGCCAGAATTTTATGGCGGCTGAACTTACCATATAGTTCTGTGCTCGGGTTCATTTCGTTTTCGGAGGCGCATGGCATTAAAGCTGAAAGAAATGGTTTCCAGTGACCCATAGCTGACTGCTTTTGCTGGTCAGTCAGAGCCGGCCAAGACCCTATTCTGTGTCACAGTTGTGGTCCTGCAGACACCAGAAGTCTGGCCAAGTGAAGAGGAAACGCCATGGGAAGACGAACCCTGTCCCAAAGATTCGCCGAGCCGAAGTCAGATATGCTAGACTGAAAGCCGACATAACTGCGACGTAACCGCGACATAACTGCGAAATAACTGTGATATAACTACGACATAACCGCGATAAAACTGTGATATAACTGCGACATAACCGTGACAGAAATGCGACATAACTGCAACATAAATGCGACATAACCGCGACAAAACTGTGACATAACAATGACATAACCGAGACATAACTGACATAACTGTGACATAACTGCGATACAATCACGACATAACTGCCACATAACTGCGACTTAACTGTGACATAATGCAACCAACGGCCTTTTGAGAAGACGAGAAAGAATTTAGTTTGCAATTCATAGTAGAAAAAAAGTGTTACACTGTGCTTCTGCGTGAAATTTAACTTTTAAAAAATGCAAGCAAATAAACATACAAAAAAAAACAAACATACAAGACTAATAAAATAAACTCCGTGGGAGGGGAAAAAGCCAAAGACCAGGCAGAATGATAAATTTGAAATTTCCTGGCCCCTGAACTTACGAGTCAGGCCCATTCCTGAAATCTAAAGCATTCCATTGGCCAGGTTATGGAGAGTATAGTATTGTCAGGTCATACAACAATGTTATTTAAGTTTGGGAAAATGGAAACCCTCCTGGTCTTTGGCGTTTAAAATAAAACCGTTTAAGTGCCCCGGTTCCACGCAAGTGTGAGAAGCTGTTGCTTTCAGCCAAAGTTTGACAGGGGGTAAGAGATGTTTGTTCTTTTATATAAACATAAGAAATGTTAAATTTAATACATGTTTTTATGTTGAAGTGTTAGTTTTATTGATGCTGTTTTATTATTCATGATGTTGTTTTTAGCGTCCGTGTCCCCTAAGATATTTTTTCTAACCGTGATTTCATTGAGCGTGCTGATTTTTGTTTTGACAAATTAACGTGCTAACTCATTCAATGTGTATATCACGGGCATGTTGATTTTCGTCTGATAGAGTCCTGGTGGGTGTTTACATCACGTGAGATGTTGGCTTATATTTGATAGATTATCGTGCTCAGTCCTTCTAGATCTGAAAACCACAGACATATTGACTTCTACTTCGTGCATGAATGAAAACATGCTTACAGAAACCATATACATATACATATATATATATATTATATGGAGAAAAGACACGGCTTTAATGAAGACTAAAGATGAATACGGCTTTTAGGAAAAGGAAAAAAAAAATTCCGTGCATGAAGTTTCATGTAAATGGTTTTCCTATCGTTTTCTTTATGTATTTATTCATTTATTGTTAAATTATCAAAAGATATTCCAATTAGATCAATAATAATAATAACAGTTATAATAATAACATTGACGATGATAATGATGCACCATGCAAAGGCATTTATATGTTTCTCAGCTGTTTTGTTAAGTGTCCAGGAAAGATGCATGCACTTAAATATCTTATTTTTGTAGTTCTGTCTGTTCCTCTCCACAGCTTCTTTAAGTTTTATTTTTAGAGGAGCGATTTACAGAGTATCTCATTTTAATAAATAAATCTTTATATCATTTTTCATTTACAACATTGGACATATCACTTTCAGTGCACAGTCTGGTGTGACCTTGTTTACGACAATATCTTCGCCACAAACAGCCTTTGATGTGGACTCCACAAGGTAGACGAAGCATGGGACGACCCGGAAGAGAGACACGGAGACGTGCAGCAGAGAAAATGCTGATAAACGAAGGACTGACATAGAAGACAACCAAGAAGTTCGCAAAGGACAGACAGAGGTGGAAATCTCTTGCTACCAGCAGCCGAAAGTTCCTAGGGAGGATTAACTCAGATGATATTTGCCTCCCATTGGATATATTTTAACAAGTTACTTCCCCTTTGAGATATTGTAATGTTACTTCCCATTTTAATGTTATTTCCCCTTGGATATATTTTAATACGTTACTTCCCTTTGAGATATTTTAATGTTACTTCCCCTTTGATATATTTTAGACTATTTTTGTTCTGCTTTTTTTTTCTGGTGGTAGGAGAAATGAGTGATCGGCGGGGGGGGGGGGGGGGAGGGAGTGGGGGGGGGTGAGACCTAACCCGTTTAAAGCGTGATGGAACGCCTGTCTCTATATTATTCATCACCTTTCACACAACAATATTAATCAAAGATGGGATATTAATTATATACTAAAAAGTAAACAGAGAACACTATAGCTTTGCAGGTTAATCACGCCGTGACTGGAGTAAACCAGGTTAATGACGAAGTTAATGAGAAGTAAAGTCACGTCGTGAACATAGTTAAGCGTTAAGTGGTTTCTGCACACGCTGAATGAACTACGAAAGGACAAACAAAGCAAAAACAACAAAAAAACAAAAAAACAAAACAAAAAAAAAAAACTCAGATTTGAAGCCCTCTCCCTTAAGCCACAACATTATGATCGTGTTACCAGCGACTGTACACTGAAGGGACCCACTGAGCAGGAGATGAGAACCACTGGTGGATTATGTTCCGATAATGTCAGTTACTACTACATTTGCTACTTTGAATCTTTTTTTTTAAAATCACACAAAAAACACTATTTGTTTCCGCTGAGAATAATGTGAATAAAAAATATATTACTTTGAAGATTATTCGTTACTTTATGAGATACGGTTGTTATTTTAGATTAGAGCAATGGTTTCTAACCTTTTTTTTTTCCTGGTCGTGGACCTACTTCCTGGGGTGAAAACAAATGTGGACGTCTCAATAAAAATTAGAACAATAAATGGAATCCAGATGATACTTAATTTGTAAGCAGACAAACCCATTTGCTGTTTCGTTGATTCTACAGAAATCCTTCCTTGTGGATCTAGACACAAGCTAAGAGTCATTAGATTAAAGGAATGTCGTTTTAAGCAAAAAAAATGTATCTAAAAGAAAGTAAAAGGTCAAATCCCAGACTCCATACAGTAACAGCATACTGGTGATACAGTGTTAGGCCAGTATATCCAAGACCTTCAGAACATGAAAGTATGATGTGATCAGTATCATTGCCTGGCCGCATTTACCTTCCTAGATTTCTCTAGTACCCATTTTTTAGAGGCTGGGTGGACCCCTAGAGCCTTTTTGGTGTGATGGTTCATTCCTTCATGGCATGCCCCTTGGGGAACTTTGCCTCCCTGACTGCTCTCTTGAGAGCCTCTCGGTTGAAATATGTCCTGCTGCTGATGCAAGTGGTTCTAGTAGAAAATCCCCATTGCTGGGACTTGAACACGATACCACTGGATTAGTAGACTGAGCGCCCAACCACTCAGCCATCCAGCACGCCATTTAAAATAAAGTGGGAGGAGAAATCCTGACAAGAATTTTACAATTTTATTGTAAAATAATTGTTTTACATTTTAAAAAACACAAAACATTATAGCCTGTAGCGCCCTTTTAGCTCTGTGGTTTGTTTAACATTGTTACATTGACCTCTGGGTCACAGATGTAACTCGTTCAGCCTTCATGTAAATGTAGGCACCCGACTCTTACTGGTATGCACTGTGTCATTTCTAACATATATAAAATGTGAGAATCAAATACAAAAATAAAGAAATTAAACTTTCCTTATTTTAAAATAATTGTTTTGCATTTTATAAAAGTAACAAGCTGAACTTAAATAATACATTAAATATATTCATATTTCTCTTGTTTCAGGGCAGTAAAGGGTATTCTTCCGCCCCATGAATTGTTCTGCATTGCTGCTATCTCAACAGAAGAAACGTCAACTACAATCAACACATATTTGTAGTTATTTTTCTAGGAAACAACAAAAAGCTAAAGTTACCGTGTTCTCATAAGCGTTGCGACCCGAACTGGCAGCCATCCTGTACTTGGTTACACTGCAGGAAATTGATCCCGCTATTGTTCATTCTAAGCATCTCCAGGTAAACAAAAGCAGTCTTCTTTGTTGTAATTAAATCTTTCTAGACCTGGGGTGTCCAACTTCAGTGATCTCAAGGCCACAATTGCATGCGGAAATCGAGTGGCGGGCCACATAGTTTTTGCCAATTTACATAAAACGTAGGGAGAAAAAATGACAGTTATGAAGTAAAGGCTGCATTTAATTTGTTTCCAGGTCTTTTAATAATGGTATGCGCCCACTTTTTAGCTTAAGTACAACAACCGTATACTTTGATTATATCTTGTATTTCAGTAACTTCCCAGGAAGTGGTGGCCTGAGGACCGCATACGGCCCGCGAGGTCCTTTTTTCAGCCCTCGAGAATATTATGAAAATGCAATTTATATTATTTAAATTAACAAGAACATATAAATATAAACATTGCTATTATTCACTCTCTTATCTTAGTTCAATCATATACATATACGTCCTATCAATATGGATTTCTCTCGGTATATAAATTCTATATATAAATTTCTTTCCTCTTTCGCCAACTTGTTTCCCCTGGAGTCCTAAATAAAGTGGTCAACCATCGCGTTTATAAGGACAGTGATGAGATGGCAAAGCAGGGTTTTGTACGATCAACAGCCTCACTTGGTGTGCTAGATGACAGATATCCATGTGATATCTGGATACATGTGTACACAGATGGATCTGCACACAATGGCATAGAGAATGGAAGAGCAGGAGCACATATTGAATATCCAAACAGCACCACTGACAAGATTTCCATATCCACTGGGAAATACTGCAACAATTATGATGATGAAGTTAGAACATTTATTGTCACAACTGAAAAACCATAAAAATCCAACATTAATGCATGTCGTGTAGTACTTCTCACGGATGCAAGATAGGCACTGGAAGCTCTTCCGTGTAACAAACTAACGCAAACTACCAGACCTTAAGTAGGCCTTGTCGAATATTAGCACACAGCACAGTGCAACCCCGCGGTGTATTTCATCCCTCTGTGGATGCCAGGCAATGAGAAGACAACTGTCTGGCCGAAAAAAGGGGCGCTGAAATGGAGCGACCAGAGATATCAGTCACCTATCTTACATTTTAGATCTTACATCGTTCCCGTGCCGTTAAACGTCACATAGGCCTCGCATGGTAATTCGCCAGGTTTTCCTGTTTTCGGTGAGTTTTTCAGCCTCATCAAGGGATTTTATGCCTACTAATTTGGCGTCTCTTAACAATGTCCTCTTTAGAGCTTCACGCGGTCGGCCTCTTTTTCTTCGGCCTGTTGTGTTCCACTTGATAGCTTGTTTTTGAGATTCTCTGATCGTTTCTTCTCATCACGTGACCGATATATGCCCATCTTCTTGTGATCACCCCAAGAGCCCTGTACCCAGAAGAAAAACAGAAATAAAAGCCTGCAGAAAGCCACAAACACCACCACAAGATGATTATCACATGTTAAACAAAAATGAACAAGCCATAGTTTTTCGTCTCTTAACAAGCGACTTCGCAGTCACAGGTATACCAAAAGTTTAAGGTTTTTAATTCTCTTTCTTCTAGCACCCAGGCGCCCCAGACTGTGGAGCATATCCTCCAAAACTGCATGAGCTATGAGACACTGAGAGGCAATTACTGGCCCAATGAAACCACCCAAGAAGTTAAGCTCTACGGTTCCATGCGTTAATTATTATTATGAAATTTTACATATTATTATTTGTTATTATTATTATTATTCATTATCCGTGATTGATAGCGCTGTTTATCATGTTTCTCCATCTTGTATCGTCCTTGGGGGTTTCTAATTAATTCAGATGCTTTTTTTTTTCATGCCATTTGGTCAGTCCACAGAGATATTTTTCTTTTGGTCTTCCTCACTTCCTTTTTCCGTTGAGTTTTCCTGTTTTTTTACTAGGTTTCTCCAGCTTCCGTCTTCTCATGACACGCCAGAGAAATTTTAGAGAACCAATGGTCTCCTACAGGAACTAAAAAAAAAAAAAAGGGTCAAATTTGTCACGGAAACAGAGCTGGAGATATAGACATAGAGCTGGAGACATAGACACACAGCTGGAGATATAGACACAGAGCTTTAGATATAGACACAGAGCTGGAAATATATACACAGAGCTGGAGATATAGACACACAGCTGGAGATATAGACACAGAGCTTTAGATATAGACACAGAGCTGGAGATATATACACAGAGCTTTAGATATAGACACAGAGCTGGAAATATAGAAACAGAGCTGGAGATATAGACTGAAAATGCGTATGAAGAAGAAAAAGAAGAACATACGGACAGCGCCGTATTTTAAGGATTTGTCCCAGAAATCGTACTGTCTCGTATTCTCATCTTTGATAGCCACATGTTTGGAATTATGCAAGATTTTCAAAATTATCTTAATTAAAATGTTGCTATTTTCGGAAGAAGAAAAAAATCATTCTATAAAGAAGCATAATCATAACTCCTGATTGTCAAATTTTGTAAGTAAAGTTATAAATTTAGATTGGCACATCTGTAAGTAAAGTTATAAGTTTAGCCTAGTGATTGGCACATCTGTAAGTAAAGTTATAAATTTAGCCTAGTGATTGGCACATTTGTAAGTAAAGTCATAAATTTAGCCTAGTGATGAAGACTTGTGGATAAATTTAAATTTAACTTTAAATCCCTATCTGAGTATCTCCAGATTTGAAACAGAAAAGACGGTCATGATAATTTGGATGATTCTACGAGTATATCCATGGTTCCAACAAAATATTTATCTAACTATCCCGGACTAAAACCAAAGTCACATATTCGAAGACATAGGCAGTTCAAATGGCTTTTTATAAGTGAAAATCTTTGGTTCAGGGAAAAAAAAACATAAAAAAGCAACGAAACGGTCTTCCCTTCTCCCAAAATATTTAGACAACCTGAAGCACAAGAAGAAGAAGAAGAAGAATCTGACTTATTCCTGGAGAAAACAATTGTCCCGTCAAGGGGACGACTGTCTCACAAATTCGAAGTAAATGCTTGCCCGCCATGACCTTCCAGTACTCGGTCGAAACACCTCATGGTCGAAAGAGTGAGGAAACGGTACGCCCTCATATCTCTGCCCTAGCCCACGTCGGCGTCGTTTATTAACGCAAAAGAAAGAAGCTTCAGGCGGTTCACAGAACAATCACTTCCTTGTGATCTACAGCTGAAAGTATGCACTGGGTATGGCTGGTTATAGAATTTGACAGAAAGAAATTACTACTGAAATAAAAGTGTTTCTAAGGCATAGAAAGTGTGAGCTGAAAAACTTCAATACTGACTACTCGGGAGTGAGCGAAGGTGCGCTGTTCCCAGGAAAAGAAAGAAGATGCATTACTTGGAGAATGAAGAGGCTTTGTTCCGAGAAAGAAAGGAAAATGAGTTGTTCAGTCACATAAAGGAAGGCAAAGAACTATAATATAACGGGGAAAAACAGACACTAATCCCAGAGATGATCGGCAGAAGAGGCAAATCCAGGCAGAATTCTCCAGCAGTGGAAAGGGGGGAACAGCCCAATAAGTCACTGGCGGAGCAGACCAGACAACAATCCCAAAAGTGCATGACGAAGAACCTCCCCCCAAAAAATCATAGAAGACCAGAAACAATCCCAGAAGTCATAGACAAAACAGACAGCAGTCCCAGAATTCATTGGTAGAACAGACTACGCCCACAAGAAAAGAACAGAACAAACGTCAAGCCCAAAAAACTGTAACCAGAACTTAAGAAGAAGCGAAAAAATTTTTTAAATAATAAAAAAGTATAAATGTATTTCAATCAGAAAGTGAAAAATATATTCGACTTTACAAGAAGAAGATGTCTTAGTTGAAACTAAAAAGGAAGACAAATGCGAAGAGAGTGGAGCGTGACATAATAAAATAAGAACACAATACATGGCAAGAAAAAATAATGAGAAGCTATCTGGAGCTCTGACGTTAAGGAGGTTACTGGAGCCAAAAGAGGTCTCAGCTTGATGAGAAACACTCTTTCTTATTGGGAAAAAAAAACACAGAGAGGAATGTCAATATTTCAATCATTGCAATCAGCCGAAGTATCTTATTCTGTGCTTTCAGCGCTGCTTTGGTATCCACAGAGCATATCAAAGCTTTCTTCAGAGAACTAAGATACGAATGGAGAGTAGAGAAATGTGCCTGATCTAATTGCCTGTAAATCAAAAATTCCTCTTGTGGTCCTCTTTTCCCCACCCCACCCCATCCTCTTCCTATGCCATTAAGGGATATTGAGGAAAACGGTCTTAAGCCCGTATTTTCCACGACCTTCGGCACTTGAAAGTGTGATATGGTCAGTATCACGCCAGGCCGCATTTACCTTCCCAGATTTCTCTGGTACCTATTTTTAGAGGCTGGGTCGACCCCGGGGCCCTTTCGTCGGTGTGCACCAGGAAAAAAATCCCTACTGCTGGGACTGAACCCGGTACCACCGGACTAGTAAACCGAGCCATAACCACTCAGCCAACCAGGCCGCCTTACTTTGTAGTAGTTGTTTTGTTGGCAAGTGTAGGAAAACTTTGCAACTGACTTTTGGAACATGACAAGAAAATCATGACAAGTAAATACGGTTAATCAGCGTTAGCTCGACGAAAGAGACGAAAATCTTTTAGAAAAGTAAAGAGCTGAAAATCAAAAGGAAGGAAAATCTTCAGACTTATCTCAAATTAATTAATATATATATATATAGATCAGTCAGTCATTTCCATGTCCCTTTCGGAACTTTGCCTCCCTAACAGCTCTCCAGTAGGCCTCTCGGTCGTAAGCAAGATTCTTCTTCTCAAGATTCTTCTTCTTATTCTAAAAGGAAGGAAGAAAAAGGAATAAGCATAGATATAAAAAGGCAGACCAAAACAGAGATGGAAAAGCAACACAGACAAGGATGTACGGGAAACTGGTGTCACCAACTGGAGAAAGAAGATTCGGAATAGGGAGGAATGGAGGAGAACTTTATTTGCAGCAGTCAGCCTTAATGGTTCGGAAAGCTGAAGAAGAAGAAGAAGAAGAAGAAGAAGAAGAAGAAGAAGAAGATATAAAACAATGTGAGACACATATCCTTGCCCTATAAAGCAGATCGGAGGGGTTAAAATACCCAGTAAAAAGACCCAAAATTATCAAGCAAACTGAACTGCAACTACTGCATATGAAAGAAGAACATAGTATAATATGTATCATATGAACATGTAGATCTTCTAATCGTAATATAACTCAAAGTATAGTTTTAAAAACGTTGGGTTTTTTACTGCACTCTTTATGTATATACTTCCTGCAGCCTCGCGTCCGAGTTTCAAATGTGTCAAAATATAAATAAGTATGTCAAAGATATTCCAGTATATCAAAAGATGCGTACTTATTTCTTAAAAGACACATGTTATATAAGGTAAAAAACAATAATCGAAAACATAAATAACATGGCACAGATCAACTCGGATATATGAAAAAACGAGTTGAATAAATAATTTCAAAGAATGTATGCTGAAGTATAAGAATACATCACGCAGAAATATGACACATTATGTGTTAACATATATATTTTATAGCTATGAAGACTTCGCCCTATTTGACAATCAGCGAGCCACGGCTGACATGTTGGCGTCATAGCTGACCAAGACCCTGTCCTATATCTCTGCTGGTACCCTCAGTAACTGGCTTAGCTTGGCGAACAGAGCAGGGATCCGCTAAAGAAGTACTGCATACACTACCTTATGGCTCCATTTAGGAAAATATCCGGCCAAAACCCGCTCCCAATCTGT
The DNA here is from genome assembly GCA_009760885.1 of Achatina immaculata. Lineage (NCBI taxonomy): Eukaryota > Metazoa > Mollusca > Gastropoda > Stylommatophora > Achatinidae > Lissachatina > Lissachatina immaculata. Next base: position 70,167,059 of record CM019716.1, on the reverse strand, counting down.
CGCATGTGTCTCGACATCTTCACTGCATAAGCTGCAAAGAACCCCAGCTTGCAGAAGAAGAAGAAGAAGAAGATTTACTTACAAGTCAAAAATACATACAAGTAGCCCAAAGTAGGTATAGATATGCCAGAGGATATATACTTCTTATCTTATCTTATATGTTATATCCTTCCCGTGCCGTTAAACGTCACATAGGGCTCGCAAAGTAGTTTGCCAATTTTTCCTGTCTTTAGCGAGTCTTTCAACCTCATCAAGGGATTTTATGCCTGTTAATTTGGCCTCTCTTAACAATGTCCTCTTCAGAGTTTCACGCGGTCTGCCTCTTTTTCTTTGGCCTGTTGTGTTCCACTTGATAGCTTATTTTGGGATTCTCTGATCATTTCTTCTCATCAAGTGACCAACGTATGTCCATCTCCTTTTCCTGATCACCCATGAGACTGGTTGTTGTTCAGTCATCTGTCTTATCTCTGCATTGTTCTTGAATTCGTTCCACTTGATGCCGAGTATTTTCCTTAGGCATTTGTTTTCAAAAGAGTCATTTCTTTTCTATTTCTTTAGTTGTTTTCCAGCTTTTGCATGCATAAATGAGGGTGGATATTACATTTGCATTGAATAGTCTTAACTTGGTTTTTGTGCTTATATACATTTAAATGTCAAAAATATGTACTGATATGTCAAAAATATGGAGTTTTCATGGAGGCCATAGAAATGTGGTTCATAAGAAGGATATTGAAGGTACCATGGACAGTTAAGAAAACCATCGAAGAAGTCTTAAGAGAGGCTGGAGTTAAAAGGCAAATTACAGCAAAGATCAGAGGCAGAAATGCGAGATTTGTAGGACATTTCCTGAGAAGAGGAAAATTGGAACACACTGTGGCAGCTGGAAAAATTGAGTGAAGAAAAGACAGAAGAAGACACAGAGAGAAGTTACTGGATGGGCTGTCAGTGTGGCTAGGAAGAAAGTCACCGGCGGATCTCATAATCAAGTCTAAAGACAGTGAATTGTGGAGAGAAATGATCGCCTACACCACGAGGCATGACTCTTTGATTGATTGACTGATGTCAAAAATATGTACTGGTACAAAAATATACATTGATATGTCAAAAGACAATGAACTAATACGCCATTATTTTTCTACTGTGTCAAAAGACATGAATAATGTCAAGATCATGTAGTTCAATATATCAACAGTCAAGTATCAGAGTGTCTCACAGTACGGAAATGGAAAGGAAGGTGAAACCCTAAAGGCCATTAACAATCTTAATGAATGAATGACCTTTATTTTTAAAGGGTGAAGAATTGGCAGTAGGCCCGTCTTACCTTCTGCCTGGTGATTGTAGCAAGCAGTGGGACTCAAAGTTAAAATCTAGCAAAGATTTTTCAAAACTGCGATCTTTCCGATCTTTCCGGAAGCAAAATGAAAGCAAAATGAAATGCAGTAACTACAGCACATAAAATAATAAGTATTTTTTTTTCAGATTTTTGCACATGCTTTCTGGAATGATCAATGACTTTTGGAAAGTCTAACGCTTAATGATTTCTGGAAAGTCTAGTAGTTAAGGATTTATGAAAGGTCTAATAGTCAAGGATATATGAGTGGTCTAATGATCAAGGGCAAGTTGAGAAGAAATTCGAGAACAGAGATGACTGGAGAGCCATTATCCGTGGTCCATGCTTCCAAAGGAGTGACAGGCAGCGATGAAATTGATGATAATAAAGTGACAGGCAGTGATGAAATTGATGATAATAAAATAACAGGCAGTGATGAAATTGATGATAATAAAGATTTGCTAGAAAAGTCTGATGTGAAAATTTCATTGAAGATATAATTATCAACAGTTCTGGAAAGTCTAAAGATTAATTATTTTTTTTAATGTCCAAAGCCCAAAGACTTTTTGCAAAATTCTAAACATCAAGAAATTCTGGAAAGTCCAGTGATTATAGATTATACAATAATTTTCAAAACGGGCTGGTCCTAAACATGATACAGAATTAAGGGAAAAAAATATGCGAGACTTAAAAAACAAAAGAAAATAATGGCACAAAGGGACAGAAGTTGAGCAAGTCCTGATAAAGGGAAATGTCACTAAACAAGCCAGCAGAAACCAAAGGTTGCAATTAGAATATAGTTTCTGTTTTTAAAAAGCACCATAAAAATAGTACTCATTTTTATTAAGGAATTCGCTTTTAAAGAAAGCATTCTTTTTAAGAGCGTAGTCTCAACAGATAAGCACTGTGTGTTTTTAACTGGTGTATACCGAGAGAAATTCCACACTTTCTAATATCTCTTTGTTTTACATTGCTTCATAGAGCCAAATTCTCTGACGGTCGTAAAACTTGGGGCAGATGACAAACACGTGAAATTAGAAACAACAGAGGTGTGGTTTAGGACAGACAAGAAAAATAGACGAAGAGGGCCTCAGGGAGGTTTTCAGAACAACAGAACTAGCTAAAATTATAAGATAAAAAGAGTCAAAATTTCTTGGACGTGTCATTAGAAGACAAGAAGTTAGAGAACTAGGACATGTCATGAGAAGACAATAAGTTAGAGAACTAGGACATGTCATGAGAAGACAAGGAGTTAAAGATGTATGGCAAACTGGTCGGACGTGAAGAACTACTTCTGACTGTACGATTCATGGGAGCGACCTGTCTCAAGAAGAAGAAGAAGAAGAAGAGAGATAAGGAAAGGCAAGACAAAAAATATTTTACTGGGCTTACAAAGGACCAAGTGGCGCGGAATAAAACAAGTACTGGAACTGAACGGACAAGTACTGGAACTGAACGGAAACACCATGGGTCGTACGAAATAAAGAACTGTGACAGCGCTGTCTAGCTAGCGCTGCAGATGATACAATTCTTTCTTTAAAGAAACCATGTTAGTTATACTGTGTGTACATGATAAGTAATTTATGCACGTGTGTGTAAATGTATGATGTGTGGAAGCGCGCGCGCGCGTGTGTGTGTGTGTGAGTGCATGTGTGAAGAGAGGAGAGAGAAGAATAAACTTTCATGAAAAAAAAAAGAAACTTTATCTGAGACGCTAAAGCTGGGGCAAGTTAATTTGTAAGAAGGAAAACAAGACACCATGACTTGTCTAAGGAAGACTGTTAACTTGTAAGAAGGAAAAAAGACACCGTGACTTGTCTAAGGAAGACTGTTAACTTGTAAGAAGGAAAACAAGACACTTTGACTTGTCTAAGGAAGACTGTTAACTTGTACGAAGGAAAACAAGACACCACGACCTGTCTAAGGAAGACGTAAGAAGGAAAACAAGACACCATGACGTGTCTAAAGAAGACTTAACTAGTAAGAAGGCACCATGACTTGTCTAAGGAAGACTTAACTAGTAAGAAGGAAAACAAGACAACATGACTTGTCTAAGAAAGACTTAACTAGTAAGAAGGAAAACAAGACAACATGACTTGTCTAAGAAAGACTTAACTAGTAAGAAGGAAAACAAGACACTATGACTTGTCTAAGGAAGACTGTTAACTTGTAAGAAGGAAAACGAGACACCATGACTTGTCTAAGGAAGACTTAACTAGTAAGAAGACACCATGACTTTTCTATGGAAGACTTAACTAGTAAGAAGGAAAACAAGACACCATGGCTTATCTAAGGAAGACAAGACACCATGACTTATCTAAGGAAGACTGTTAACATCTCGCTTCCTCTTTATATATCTCATCCCTTTTTCCCCTTCTCCATTCTTTGTTTTTATATGTGAGCGCAGTATCTTCTTGCTATCTTCAATACAGAAAATAAGCACTATCCTAAGTACAAATCTTTATCACCCATACAGACATGAACATATTATTATGAAAACATGAAATACAGTACAATTTTACTGTGGAATCTTACAGTGAAAAATTTCATGGTTCATTCAAACGTTATTGTAAGGAAAAAGTAAAAAAAATATATATATATTTAGTGTTTAAAATATCTGCATTAAAGAAAAAAATAATAATAAAGAAAACATAATAAGAATGTCTGGAAAATTTGTGAATTGGGCTATATGCTACTATTGCTACTACAACTACTACTAATAATAATAATAGCGTTTTTCTTCCAATGAGTCGGTTTAGAAGCAGGCAGACATCAGCTTTTGTGGAGTTTTTGCCAATCATCAACTTACTGAGCAGACGTGATGATGATAATTTTGATGATAATTATAAAGATAATAACAATAGTAATAATAATAATGAATATTAATAGTAATTTCCGTCACGTTTGTGAAAAAAGAAAGGGATATTTTTTGTTTGTTAGTGAAATAATAAATATTTGTTCAGAATTGCTAAAAAAAAATGTATTTCAAATTTTGTATTTATGAAAAAATGATTAATTGATATTTGAAACAAAATATATTGCTTTCTTTTGACTTTTACGGATTTTTGCTGATAAATTCGATCAGGATAAGAACTGTGCAAGAGATTTTCTTTTTTCATGAAAAATGGATGCAACAGAGGGGCGAACAGAAATGAATGCACGCTCAGAGTTTACTCACCCGCCATGGCGGTAGTAGTTCTGGTCCCCATACAGGCCCGACATAAGGCCAAGACCGGCCGTGTTGCCTATGTTGCCTATGGAAATATTGGGAATCGAACCCATGCTCCCCACTGCTCCGCTGGGATAGGGTGACTGCAACCCCACCGTCTGCATGTCCAGCATAGTCGGATACAGGCTGTGATGAGGCTGTGGGTTGAAGTAGGGTCCAATATTTTCCCGAATTGCTGCGTCCCGGGCAGACACGTCGCTGGCAGTAATGGCCTTCAGATCTAACTTGTGCGTTGTAATCTAAAATATGTTATCCGTTACATCTAAAATAGGAAAATTTTGTTTCTTAAATTTGTCTAAATAAAAGTTGCTTATCATTCTACGTCTAAAACTCCTATTTTCGCAGCTGTATCATGTCCCGGGCACTCTTTAATTCCGCTGGTAAATCCTAAATATTGCTGGGATCTTTTCATGCCAGAAAAAATCCGGAAGATCAGAAAGGATAACTTTATTAAAACAACTTTCTTGCTTGGCCAGCAGTTTTTTTTTTATGCGGCGAGTACGCGTAACCTGTAGTTCATTGGCTGTGGAAACACTACTCAAGAGATTCGTCAGTTCCCAGAGCTTTGTATGTCAAAACATGAAAATAGCACACGCCGAGTCTAAACCGCTTCTTATCCTGTACACACCACAGCTCGCAATAATTTATCTATATTTTTATTGTTTGTGTTTTCGACGATTTTCGTATATTTCCGTTCCTCCGTAATGTTTGTTTCCAGGCATTAAGTTAAAAGTTATATAACAACGCTATCTCAAAACATGACAGTTGGAGGATATTGTTGAACACGTCTAATCCAATCTTCGCCGTTTAGAAAAACAATCTTCCATTACCTCCAAAACTCTGTGTTATGTCTCGCCATGTCATATCAAAAACATTAAGAGAAATGTCCGTGTTTTATACTGTCATATATGTCCCAGAAATCTTCGGTTCCAGTTCTTGCAGGCTGAAAAATACGAAGATGACTTTCATGGAAAAACAGCTTTTGTGGTCACTGCGGATTCGGAGTTCTTTGGGTTGTAGTTTTAGAAAATGGTCTAACGATGATCCTAAAGAGTGTATGGTTGTTGGTGGAGCTGAGCGATAAACAACGTCGAAGTGCGAACAAAACACTTTCTCGTGGGGCGCGTATACTCCTGGAAATCACTAACGCGCCGACTCGAACACACACAAGGATCAGCGAGTCGTGGAAAATGTATATAACTTCGCAACCTTTCTAGTGTTTATCATAAACCGGTCTGACGCTGCTTCTCTTCCCATCTGCCAATCACGATCCGCCTCGGCGTTATGGGCACGCCCGTTAGGCATAACGTGGCTCCCTATTGGTCCGCGTCGCTGGTGAATCGATGTCCAATAGCAAAGTGGGAAGCTCCACCGAGGTCCGGCTGACGTGCCGTCCCATAAAAATCATTCATCGTCCCACGAGACGTAAAGCTGGGAGAGCTGAGCTGTCAGTCATATCAAACGAGGGCCCTGGAAGCGCTGAAATCAATGTAGACGTTGAAATTTATTGGGGCGAGATTAAACAGGCGGATGAGAAATGAAAAGAGTACACCCACGGAATAAAATGAATCAGAAATCGAGAGGAAAAAAACAACAACGAAGGAATTGATTGGGGAGGAAAAAAAGTAAAACAGTGATGAAATTAATGTGATGAGCGGACGTACATCTTTACATGTGTACAAGAGCGTACAGTGAAAGTAGTTAAGTAAACAGCAAATTGTATAGCAGGGTACTAAGCTACATAATAGAACTACAAGTAAATGATACACATAAGCGTACATAGAGAGCGTTCACCTTTCATCCTCCTCCGTCTCTCTCTCTCTCTCCTCTCTCTCTCTCTCTATTTTTCTCAGCAAACAACACCTGTTTTCTTTAAGAAGTCGGTTCCTTCAAATAAGAGATTTCAAAGAGAGAAAGTCAGGAAAAGTCTCCATCTGTTTATCTGCTTGTTCACTGCGATATACGTACATTCGTCTCTACAGACAATGGCGCTCTTTATTTGCCGGTTTTCTGAAGTTAAGCATCAGTTTTATGAGCTAATGTAAAAAAATACGGACAGAGACGCAACGATACGGGACGAGTGAAGTAAAACGTGTGCTAAGGGGGGCTCCTGACTTTTTATTTTTTAGAAGGGGCGCAGTTTTTAATGGCCACTAGGGGAAAAATTCCACCCCTTCATTCTGTAATGTGAATCTTTCTTCTTTAAACATTTTTCAAGGGGCGTCATATCTTAACTTTTACCCAAGACGCCATAAACTTGAATAAAATCCTTAAACCTTTGTAGAAAACTTGGTCAGAACTGTAACAAAGTAATTCGGTATATTTTAATTTGTATATTTTAAAACATATCTTTTATCAATGGGCACTAACACCATATCCCTATGTGCCTCTAAGGCATGACAGGGTTACCTTTACTTTTTTTTTTTACTTTTAATCAATACACTTCATGGTACACAACTGCTTAGTCGTTAATCTGAAAATACATATTTCGTATGTGCTCGACACACATTAGCATATGAGAAGAAAGCACACATACTTCCCTGTCACACACACATACTTCCCTGTCACACACACATACTTCCCTGTCACCCACACATACTTCCCTGTCACACATACATACTTCCCTGTCACACACACATACTTCCCTGTCACACACATAAGGAGGGCACAAGCACAAGAAATGCTCGACAACACGTGACGAGAAATGGCTGCATTCCCTATTACCAATTAAAGTTTTGAAAGACTAGAGGCGTGGTTCATAACTCCCTGGTTTGGGATGGCCCCGGCGCTGTGCGGGTCTTGGGAGAGGGCGCCTGGAGGCAGGGATTATAGTTGATTTAATCAATTATTTCATCCGTTGGGGGAGCTTGCTAGCCTGCCATTGTTTCTGCGGCGTCCGAAAACACTGTCGTGCGATACCCGATTGTCAAGTAATGCAGCACTTTCATGTCTTGGGTTGGATATTCACACGCGCGCACGCACCCACAGGCACCCCCCACATGCACCCCACTCCCTCCATCCACCTTCTCTGGCGTCTTCGCTGTTACTATCTCTTTGTCCTTTCCACACTTTATTAACTGATTCACTTAGTACACTTGTCAGTCTTAGAAGATACAAGACTGACTACCAGCCAGTCCCAGGGTGAGTTTGCTTCTTTTTTTGTTTTGTTTTGTTTCTTAGTTTCGTGTGTGAGTTGAGCAACCCTGATCGTGCTGGTCAGAAGCCTGCCCCCATCTTTCTGTTGGTGCTTCTAATGACGTACTCAGCCTGGCAAACGAGATAACGCTTGACGTTAGTCCTCGGGGTAGTGGAGTCTGGCAAGGAGCTAGCTTTTTTTTTGGGTGGGGTGGGGTGGAGGGGTTCATTCCGAGTCTAAAAGCCATAACCCGCTCCGAATCCGATACCATTTATATGATCCAGTATTCGACGGAGTCATCTCCTAATAACGTTATGTTTGCAGTTCCGAGTAATTAAAAATGGGATGGCTTAAATGTTCTGGTACAATTTTAAATCCCAGACATACCTTCACTTGAATCATTGCTAAAATACCAAAAAAAAAGGGCAACCTTAGTGACTGTAACAATTGGAGAGGAATAATCTTAATATCAGTTGTGTCAAAAGTATTTTGCAAGGTCATTTTAAACAGACTTAAAGATATAGTGGATATTGCAATGACAGAAAAACAAGCAGGATTTCGAAAAGGGAGAAACTGTCTCGACCAGATCTTTACTCTAAGAATAATACTTTAAGAATATATTGAAAAGCAGAAACCATTAATACTGAACATGATAGACTTTAAAAAGGCATTTGATAACATACACAAAGATTCATTATGGAACGAATTCAGGAACAATGCAGAGATCAGACAGATGACTGAACAACAACCAGTCTCATGGGTGATCAGAGAAAGGAGATGGACATATGTTGGTCACTTGATGATAACAAATGATCAGAGAATCTCAAAACAAGCTATCAAGTGGAACACAACAGGCCAAAGAAAAAGAGGCATACCGTGTGTCCAATTAACAGGTATAAAATCCCTTGATGAGGTTGACAGACTCGCCGAAGACAGGAAAAATTGGCGAACTACTTTGCGAGCCCTATGTGACGTTTAACGGCACGGGAAGGATATAAGATATAAGATAAGATACCTTCACTTCAGATCTGTCTTCACTTCAGACCTACCTTCACTTCAAACCTACTTTCACTTCAGACATACCTTCACTTCAGACCTACCTTCGATTCAGACATATCTTCACTTCAGACCTACCTTCACGTGAGACATACCTTCAAGTCCAGAAATACCTTCACGTTAAGTCAAGATTTTTACACCGACCTGACACTTTTCCCTTAACTTACTGTGGGAACAAGAAACATAAGGATTAAGGATTATTTAAGATTTCTTGTTATTGTTGTTATTGTCATTGTTATTATTATATTTGTTATTGTTGTCATTGTTGTTGTTGCTACGTCTTCCTGTAACTATGGGTCTGAAGCTCTTGTGGAGATAAAGATCTCGGTGAAGATCTTATGAACATTTGAATCATAATGGATAGGGAGTGGGATCCAGTCGTTTCTTTTAATTCCTGAAAGAAATCGAAGAAGCGGGTGTTCTCTGAAAAGTTCGGCTGTCATGCGGAGAAGGCTGACTGCGTCTCAGAAAGTTCAGTCATCACAAGAAATATGTCGACAGCTTCTCTATCTACCAGCCCAGAGTAAGAGAAAACCATGTTTACAAGACTGTCTTTGGTCTTTGGTCTTAGATCTTTGGTCGTTGCTGAAAGAAGTAAGCCACAGCTAGGCAATCGACTTGTCAGTCGATTATCATCGTTTGGGGGGGGGGGGGGGGGAGACACGCTCAGACTGTATGAGACAGCAGTCAGCGACCCATAACCTATAGCATGAGTCAGGATTGGCGAACCATAGCTGGTCAAGACCCTATTCTACCTCCCAGTAGTGGCCCTGGAAATAGACAGGCAGGTCTGCCCCCAAACGAATAGGGATCGCAGTGGGAAGACGAACCCAGGCCCTAAAAATATGTCGTGCCGAAGTCGGATGTGTTGGGTCAGTGGGCGCATAACCGCGACACAGCGCAACCACCGCCCTTTTGAGGGCGAACGAAGAAGAAGATCATCGTCTAGTGATATTTGATATATGGGGAATGCTTATAGGCAAGTCAAAATAAGGGATGTGGGCATGTGGAGAAGACTTATAGGCATTAATCCATCCGTCCATTACTCTGGGCAAGTCAAAATAAAACGTCCCTTGAATAACGGACGCCGCCAAAAAAAAAAAAAACGGTACCGAACGATGAAGGGCAGGATGTCAGTAGGAAGTGAATGTCCACTTCTTTAACCCTTTTAGAATAAAGTTCACTTGTTGATTCATTTGTTAATTAGTTTTTTTTTTCTTTAACTGTGTCCACAGATGAAGCAGTCTGCTGTTGTGCTGTAGTGTCCATGCGGCACAAGTGGCACCTAGATATAATACAGTAAATATCTAGATAAAAATCGTAAATTCTACATTTAAAAAAAAAAAGAGAAGCAGTTAAAACTATATTAAGTAGAAAATTACTTTGACATACAAAGATAACAAATATTGTAGGATTAAACCTCGAAAAAATCGTAGACAAAGCGCTTTGTCTACGATTTTTTCGAGGTTTAATCCTACAATATTTGTTCTCTTACTTTACCGTACCAAAACCTCGTAGTTTCCTATTTATAAAAAAATTGTTCCTTAATGACATACAAAGAGACTACAATTTCGTATAAAACGAAACACTTGAAACGACTGACTTGTACTTGTACGAACTCCATGTAACTGCGAGCTGGTGTTCTTTGCAGCCGATGCTGTAGAGATGTTGAGGCACATCATCGTATCGGCGTGGGAGCGGGTTATGGCTGCTACATTTCCAGTCCCAGAGCACAGCTAAAACAGCAGGGGGTGTGCAAATCTTTAGCACATTCCACCGCCATGGGGACTAAAGCGATCCCTGCCCCGTTAGTCAGGCTAGCCCTATTACTGGGGGTGCCACGGAGAGGTGGGACAGGGTCTTGGTCAGCTATGGTTCGCTAACCCTGACGCTGGCTTATCAGCTATGGATCGCTGATTGCCTCATCGGACAGCGTCTTCGCGAAATCGCTGAAACAACTGAAGAGCAAAGAGGAAGGGCATCACACTGAAATAGATGGGCAGACAACATCAAAATATGGACATGAATTCAGCTTTCATGGGTGTAGCGTGAAGGTAAGGTTAGAGCAAATTAAAGTCATTGCTGCTAATCTTCAGTGTTTAGATGGCATAGTATGAAGATCATGCTGATGACACTATCAGCTTGAATATTATCATTATCAGCTTCTTCCAGCATCTTTTCATTGGATCTACCGCTGTGGCAAATATTTTAAGGTACATTGCGTTGTATGCGCAGTCTATTTGTTACGTCAGTTTCCTTGTTTTGTGTGCAGCTGTGGGTTTTTGGATGTTTTGATCTCTTGCGTCTCACACAAAGAAAATGAGTAGGGACTCTTCTAGTAAACTGCAAAGTGTGACATATCATTAGGCTTCACCGAAATGAGAAGACTGGCCCAAATAGTCCCAGAAACATTACAAGGAAGTAGGTTCTAATCGAGGACAATCAACAGAAGAACACAAGCACGTGATCGAACCATAAAAATTAACAGGAAAAAAAATTAAGGAGAGAACAGTGTAAAACAGCAAAATAAATGAGTTTGTTTTCTTTTGCCTCAAGTTTTCAACAACAACAAAAAAAGTCCGAAATGCACGAAAGACGACATAGAAAATAAGACAGAAGAATCTAGACCCTATCTGATGGATAGTTTTCATTTCTGCCTCTTGCGTCTTTTGATGCTTCAAGAACTGGCGAAAACGAAGACAACTTTGCTCAGGACCCTAAGATAACCATGGCCATCTTCTTTCTTTCTTCAACCCACCTCTCACCCTCCTCCTGTCAATTTCTTCCTTTTTAAAACAAAGTTTTTGCCCCCTTTTAAAAGCAGTCCCTGCCTCCTGTTTCGCGGAAGCTCTTCTGTAGTCCGGAAGTAATTTTGACCAAGAAAGGGACGGCACTCTCTCCACAGTCGATCCCTGACTGAGGCAAAGATTGCATTTCTGCCAGCCAATCAATGATCACTTTGTCAGGGACTTTTTTTTTTTTTTTGGCCGGAGGGGTATATGGAAAATTTGATATGCGCAGAAGGTGTCAAATTCTTTATTTATTTATTTGTTTCGTTTAATATCATCCTACTTTTTGTGTTATTAATTCGAATGTGAAGGACATAGGAATAAAGGAGACGGGAGCGAATGTTCCAGTAATTCCCCCCCCCCCCACACACACACACACAATATACGTAGAATAACAGAGAAACAGGGGGTAAATGAAGGCTAGCAAGTGATATCTCAGACGTTAAATCAAAGGACAGGATCCGTTGTCTGTTTTCAAAGATGATCCCAAACAAAATGCAGCTCAGATTTACACTGTCACTGAAATTAACACAAGACGTGTCTCCTGTTTACAGTAATCACTGAAATTAACACAAGACGTGTCTCCTGTTTACAGTAATCACTGAAATTAACACAAGACGTGCCTCCTATTTACAGTAATCACTGAAATTAACACAAGACGTGCCTCCTATTTACAGTAATCACTGAAATTAGCACAAAACGTGTCTCCTGTGTATAGTAATCACTGAAATTAACACAAGACGTGCCTCCTATTTACAGTAATCACTGAAATTATCTGTCCACAGCGCGCGCGTTGACTTTATTTTGTGGCGAAATTTTGATTTCACAAGATATGTCTCAACTTTAGTTTCCTAGCTGAACTTGTCGCCCCGTAAGCCACACTTCACATGTACTGTATTTTGTTGCTGAAATTATATCTCTCAAGACAACTTTTTTATTTTTTATTTTTACTTTGTCACTGCAATTATCTCTCCGCGCAATAAAAATAAAAATACGAAATGTCTGAAATTAGTCACTGAAATTATCTTTAAATGAAATAAGTTTAAATTCAGTGTCTGAAATTATAATTCCATAAAATATGTCTAAATTTATTGACTGAAATTATCTTTCCATAAAATATTTAAAAAAAACCATTTTTTGAATGAAATCATCTTCCCATAAAACATTTGTTTAAAATGTGTTTTTCTTTACTGAAATCATCTTTCCATAAAACATGTTTAAAGTTTTGACTGAAGTCATCTTTCCGTAAATTATGCTTAGATTTATTGACCAATACAGAATGATCTTTCCATAAAACACGTCTAAATTTATTGACTGAAATTATCTTTCCTTAAAAACATATTTAAATTTACACTCTAAAATTATCTTTAAAAAAAAAGATGCTTTAATTTAGTCACCAAAATTATCTTCCACAAACGAAGTTTAATTACTAAACAATTTAGTTTTGCTATTTAGTCACCAAAATTATCTTCCACAAACGAAGTTTAATTACTAAACAATTTAGTTTTGCTATTTAGTCACCAAAATTATCTTGACGCAAAAACAAGGCAGTTGCTGAAATTATCTGTCCAAACACACGCGTTCATTTCATCGCTAAAATTGTGGAAAATTTTTTTTAATGTTGTCATTGAAAGTTATCACTGAACAAAATATTTTCTAAAACTGAATTTAGTTATGAAATTTTTCAGCACAGGAAAAAATAATAATAATAAAGAGACTGTCACGAAAAAAAAAATGCTACCAGTGGAGTCGAAATATCTGATACAAAATTAACTTTAACATTTTTTTGAGGGGGAGGGTGGAGGGGGAGGGGCTGGGGGATTGGGTGGGAGTTGGAGAAATACCAAAGCAAGCTCCATCCCCCTGCCAGAAGTACAAGCGACATCTACATCTATTAAAATATGAACACATATAAAGGTTCTTTCGCACACGAGATTACCTGGACAGTTTTATACAGAGATTACCTAACAACTGTATATAGATATTATCTGGGCAGTTTTTATAAAGAGATTATCCGGACAACTTTATATAGAGATTATCCGGGCAACTTTATGTATAGATTATCTGGACAACTTTATAGAGATATTATCTGGAAATTTTATACAGAGATTATCTGTACAGATTTAAATAAAGATTATCTGGGCAACTTTGTCCAGAGATTTTCTGGGCAACATCAGACAGAGATTATCTCACAACTCTACAAAGAGATTACCTGGACAACTGTATACAGAGACTGTCTGACAACTATATATATATATATATTATTTGACAACTGTTCACATAGATTATCTGGACAATTTTATATAGAGATTATCTGGACAATTTTATAGAAAGATTATTTGACAATTTTATACTGAACTGCAGCCCGAACAAACATTACATAGAAATTATCTGGACAAAGGTACGTATAAACTGTCTATGCAGACGGCTAGCAGTTTAGACTAGGAGGTTGTCCTTTCAATATGTCAACATTAAAAAACAAAGGAAGGAGGATGGAAGAATGAGGAGTGGATTGTGTGAGAAAATTTGACAGCTGTTGACAAGTTGGAAGGAGAGGGTTCAAGACACGCTGGGGTTATTTTTGCGCAATAAATAATAAATAAATCATTAATAGAGAATTAATAAAAAAATTATTTTAAATTTTGTTACAGGCAAATAAACGTTTAACATGTCGCATTTTATTTTATGTTATGAAGTGGAGTTTTCTCACACGTAGGGCCAGTTATATGTTCTAATACTGGCTAAGGATTCTTGACATAATTAATGGACGACTCCCCAGATAAAATATACGAATAAGATAGGTAAAGGTATGGGTTGTAAACCAGCGTCATTGCACACGGTCAAACCATAAGTGTTCTGCTGCCTAGTCAGCAGTTGACCAGAAACTGCCAACCAGTGTCGCCGTCAGCACTAACTCCGTAGCTAGCGCTGTCATTCCTCTTCCGCCAGAGCATTAACCCTGGTACCTATCTTTTCTCTAGGCTCGGTCAGCCGCAGGAGCCACGGACTGACCGCCACTGTGTTGAGTGGAAATAGAAACCGGGTCGCCTGGTCGGTAAGCGAGTGACTAATCCACTGCGCTAACACGGCTCCCTATACGAATAGTTTTTGGGTTTAAGTATATACAATACTAAATATATAAATGTACAGAAAGCCACTGCAGTAAAGCTGTGATAACAAAATGTTAGACAAAAATTAGGGGCTGTTTTACTCTTTAACGAGCGCACAGCTGTAACGTTTCGGTCTACACCTTAATCATACAAAAACATACGGGACGAAGAACAAGAGAAAGGAAGAGAAAATATGAATTCACCTGAACGATATATAAGAAATGAGAATAGAAACATTAAACAGAGAAAAAGGGAGCACTTAGCTATGACCTGTAGGAAGTATTAAATTGTATAATATACAGAGATCTTCTTCTTCTTCTGTTACTACTATTACTACTACTATTAGTAACTACTACTACTACTACTACTACTACTACTACTACTACTACTACTACTACTGCTGCTGCTGCTGCTGCTGCTGCTGCTGCTGCTGCTATTACTACTGCTGCCACTACTACTTCTTCTTAAGTCTCCCTGGAACTGCGAGCTGCTGTTGTTTGCAGCCGATGCGGTGAAGATACTGAGACAGAATGTCGACATGGGAGCGAGTTACGGGGGCCATTGTGTTCGATCCCTAAGTGCAGCTATAAACCAGTGGGGTGTGCAATACCTCCAGCAGCCCTGGCAGCCGCCATCACCAAATACAAAAACAGTGCCTCCCACCCAAAAAATCTTGTTTTCTAAGACTCCTAGTCTGCTCTCCAGGCCCTTGAAAACTGGATACCATCATCTGATCACATTACAACTGACGTACTCAGTGCAATAAACCTACTCACTTCCTATGACATCAAGACCACCCTACAGTGGATACCAGGGCACATAGATATCAGAGGAAATGAACGTGCTGACAGACTTGCAAAGAGTGGAGCCACCATGTCACAGTCCCACATCTCCACCAACATGAGAACAGCTAAACACATTATACACAACAACTGCGAGCAGCAGTGGATGGACAGCTGGAATAGTAATCCAACTGGAAGATCCCTATATACACACCTGCCAAAGCCTAACCCCAGAGACCACATCAAAAGATTATGTCGTAGAGACCAATGCAAAATGTTCTGGTTGAGAACAGGACACATCACCCTCAATAAGCACTTACACAGAGTGACCGCTGACCACACACCATACTGCATGCAGTGCAACAGACAAGAAGAAGAAACTGTTAAACGCCATCTGCTGGACTGCAGTGCATTGAAGGACCTTCGAAAGAACCTGATACCACCAAACTCCTCAATTACCGACATTCTGTATGGAGATGTAGAACAGCTGAGGAGGACCTGTACGTTTCATTATCTGATACAAGGGTAAAAGAGTGAAAACTCGTAAACCCAGGGACCGGAAAAGTCAAAAGTCATTCAGACTCCACTGCCCCGTTAGTCAGGCTAGGCCTTTTACTGGGGGTACCAAAGAACATATGCCTGTGAGACCTGGACACTTAACAAAACAGCTGAGAAACACATAAATGCCTTTGACTGTAAATGCTACAGAAGAGTTCTCCAAATATCATGGACACAGAAAAGAACAAATATTTCCATACTACAAGAGCTTAATATTGAAGAAGGCTGGCTAGTAAAGAGGATTAAAGAGAGAAAACTTAAATATTTTGGACACATTAAACGTCATGATAATCTAGAGAAGACCGTCTTGGAAGGATACATAATGGGAAAAGAAAGAGAGGAAGACCAAGGAGATTATGGCTGCAAGACATCGTTGATATTCTGCAAATGGATGCATCGGCAGCAGACAGTCTTGCTCACAACAGAGAGGCCTACAGGAGAGCTTTTAGGGAGGCAAAGTTCCACAAGGGACATGCAAATGAATGAATGAACCAAAAGAGAGGTAGCACAGGGTCTTGGTCAGCTATAGTTTGCCAACTTTGACGCTAGCATGTCGGCTGTGGCTGGTTGCCAAATGGACAGCGTTTTCGTCCAGTATTCCGAGATAAAATACAGACTTTCACACAACCTGCAAGAGAATTCATGGCTACTGAAGCCCCTTTACATCATTATTTTATTGTATTTATTTGTGTGTGTGTGTGACTCTCCCTGTAAATTAGACATATTTTCCTATGACTTATTTCTCTGAGTTTCATACGCATGTGTTGTGTAACTTCTGTGTGCATATGAACGAACGATATTTATTGCACTCCTTATGTTGGAGCAGAGAAATTATGACAGTGTTCAGAGACAAGGGGTACATATGGAAGGAAGCAGAGAATAATTCCAAGAACAGGGATGACTGGAGAGCCTTTAACCGTGGCTTATGCTCTCAAGGAAGATGATGATGATGATGTAAGCTTATATTCATCGGAAGTCTTTTTCAATTGAAATAATATTTTTCAGTCATTTCAATGTTTGTGGTAGAATCTGCTATTTTGATAGAGAAACTTGTTTCTCTCATTTTGCCTTTATTTGGCCAACTTCAGATCACTTAATCCTGTTTTTCTCTACTACTTTCTTAATTATCGTTAAAAAAATACACTTGGTAGTTTTTTTGGTCTTTTCTATAGTATGTCAAAAATTGTAGTTTTTTAGTCTAGTTTTATATGGGCAGTACATAAGTCCTTTTTTTTAACATACAGAAAACATTTTTTTTAAATTTTCGTTTAAACTATGACAATTTTTGCTAACTCTTGTTTTCAAGCTCAGTCCAATGTTCCCTATAAGCTGCGCGGGCGTGAGGGCGTGCACACACACACACACATTCAAAACCATGCTTTTCAAAGAAGTTATTTACTTCTTGGAAAAAAAGTGGGGGGGGGGGGGGGGGAATACTGAGCTTTCATTTTTCAATTTTACAGAGCTCATGAAAAATATAGTAGAGTTAAATTAGTTTGTTTTCCTGGTTTCTTTAGATTTAACTCTCTCTCTCTCTCTCTCTCTCTCTCTCTCTCTCTCTCTCTCTCTCTTTCCGAGAACTCTATTTTTATTTCTTTAATTGTAACTCTAGTTGCACTTTAATTAGACCTTGAAATCTGACGTTACAACACACGAACCACAAAATCTTAGAGGGAACATAGGGCCAGTCCATGGTCCCTTTTACTGGTTACATGACTTCAAGTTAGTGCTGCCAGTGAATTCCTTCAGTTCAAGGTTTCTTAGCTTTTGTGTGTGTGTGTGTGTGTGTGTGTGTGTGTGTGTTTTGTTTAGTGACCTCCTATTTTACGTGTAAAACTCTACTCCTTTTCCAACAAGATTAATATATTTTAAGTGTTCTTCCCCCCCCCCCCCCCATTCTTAAAATAACTGCATGACTACCAGTGACAAATTTTTCTTGAATCTCCCATTTCTGTTTCAATTCTGTGACTCTTCAATTAATGTCTATGCTATTGTCAGAGCAAATAAATTTATGAGAATTTTGGTAGAAATAAAGTAAAAGAAACTAACTCTATAATTTAGAATATATACAGTATATACGTATATATAGTTTGGTTTAGAAATGTGCTACTTTTCACTTTATTTAGGCTGTTTAAATATCGTTCTAAGCATAGATTCGCAAGACTTACTGCTAGTATCATTTTGTAGTAAAAGAGTTTATATTATTTTCCTCGCCTGAAAGTTTTTTTTTTCTTTTTCTTACAGCTTTTCTCTTCTTCTTACAGCTTTTCTCTTCTTCTTACAGCTTTTTCCTTCTTACAGCTTACAGCTTTTTCCTTCTTACAACTTACAGCTTTTCTCTTCTTCTTACAGCTTTTCTCTTCTTCTTACAACTTTTCTCTTCTTCTTACAGCTTTTCTCTTCTTCTTACAACTTTTCTCTTCTTCTTACAGCTTTTCCCTTCTTCTTACAGCTTTTACTTCTTCTTACATCTTTTCCTTTTCTTACAGCTTTTCCTTCTTCTTACAGCTTTTCTCTTCTTCTTACAGCTTTTCCTTCTTCTTACAGCTTTTCTCTTCTTCTTACAGCTTTTCTCTTCTTCTTACAGCTCTTCAACTTTTGCTTTTTATTATTTGTGAACAAGATTTTCAAGATCTACTGCGAGCTGATTTTCGTCCTCATATCCTTGAACAAATTTGGCTATAAAGCTCTTATGCACTTTAAACTAATCTCCGTAGAACAGAGGTAGAAATATCACTTGGGTAGAATTATTCTGCCTGGTAATATATTCAGCGCCGCGATGGTGTAGTGGTTAGTGCAGTGGTCTGCTGCCAAAGGGTCTCTGATTTTTTTTTTTTTTGGGACCCACCAACACTCGAGTCAGTCCATATTCAGAAAATGGACAGCTGGAGTTTCTCTAGGAAAAAAAAAAAAAGACAGACAGACAGACAGGCAGACAGGTGCTGGGATTCCTACCTCAAATTCTATAGTGGCCTAGAAATGAGGAAGCATAAACACTTCAGGCTCCTACGCCATGCATGTGCTACGGGAATTAGATTTTTTATTAATTTATTCAGACTGTTCTCTCTTTTTTGTTTAAGTGGGACTCAAATAAATATATTTTAGCTGTAGCAGACTGGGCTGTAATGAAAGGGCATTAAGAACACTATTAAAGAGGTCAAAAGACGAAACTGGAAATGGCTAGGCAATATACTGCAAATGCCCTAATACCTCCTTGACTTGGACACCCCAAGGGAAAAGAAAAAGGGGACATGGAGATGCAGATACAGGAAGAACTGAAGGAAGCGGGAACGGCATTGTTTGAAGTATCCCGACTTGCTCAAGGCGGGGCTGGAGAACATTTGTTGATGCCAAATGCTCCAATGGGAGTACAGAGGATTGATGATGATGATGATGATGATGATGATGATGATGATGATGATGACATGGAGAAGATGAACCAGCTTTATACTCTTAGATTTGTCCTAACCGGATTTTCACGAGGAAGCGAAGTGTCAGGCAGCAAGGAGTATGAAAGTACCACGAGGCAAGCGACCCTATTATAAAGGATGAAAGTGAAAGAAAGAAAGAAAGAATAAGACCAAAGAAAGAAAAAAAAGGAGGAGGAGGAGGATAATTAATGCGATTAGTGGCTTTACAGAAAAGCACAAGTTTACACCCTTTGTATAATAATGTATTATGGTATATTGGTATCCATAAATACGGCGAACATGTTGATACGAAGCTGTTGTGAATCTAATAAATTCAAATTTAATCATTCAAATTAATATTCAAACTATTCGTTAAACTATTTTCCAGAATACCATACCACAAGCAGACTGGAAATTATGTATATTTTAAACCGCACATCGACGCTCCATATCGCTTCCATCTTTCGCCCAGCATTGTCATGATAAAAAAACTAGCATCGGAGAAAAAGCAAGAGAACAAATCTCTGGCAAAGCGAAGTGATACATTTTGCACTTTCAGTACAACACATTCAAGTCTGTTTGGTGCTCATCTGTCCATACATGCATCCTGTGGTTTCTGCATTCTTCTCAGCTTCTTCTCAGTGTCTGCAGGTGCAGGGAGCAGCGCTGTTCGTTTCTTAAAGTTGCTTTTTTTTTTTCTTTTTCTATGCGAAGACTCCACATATAGCCGAGAGTGCGTAAACCAACGTGTGTCCCTTTGTGTTTTTCCGGGACAGGAATATAAGGGAGCCCCGAGAATGATTCATTTCCTTTTTGGGGGAGGGAGTTAGAATGGAACGTGTCAGTGATTGTTGGTCACTTGATGGACTATTGTCCGGCTGTAATTGGACAGTTTGTACGCCTATGTTCGCGCAGGAGGCGAGATGGAGCAAAATGAGGCGGGGTCGAACTATAATGAAAATAGGTGGGACGTAGTTCAGTTGCCTGTCTCCTACAGAACGCAGACGACAATTAAGACGTGCTAAATATTAAACCACCCACATAGAGCCTACACTCTGGATCTAAGACATGCCCGTCCATGGTCTTAGTACAGAGCAGTACCCGTCCCACTAAACTCTTCCGATGAGTATCCATTATAGAGGAGATGGCATGTGAAATTGACTATTACAGATAGTGAAAGAGGAGTAATAGAGATATCACAATGGGAATGGAAGAGAGGCAGGGGAAGGCGGAGAGAGAAGATAGTGAAAAGTATGACACGATGGCGCAGTATTCACATCCGGAGTTGACAAGATGTCGTAAAAACTGATCGAGGATTGTGGACGTGCGTGATAATCCACGCAACTCGATGATGATGATGATGATGAAAGGAAAAAAAAAAACAGGAAAAAAGCTATCTGAGATATTTATCGGTTTAAAAATGATCAATACTGGATGAACGAGATATACAACTCATTCGCTCCTCACTACTCCACTCTTTTCCCTTTCTTTCTTCTCTCTTTCTTCTCTCTTTCCCCTTTCTTTCTTCTCTCTTTCTTCTCTCTTTCCGTTTTCTTTCTTTTCTCTTTTCCCTTTCTTTCTTCTCTCTTTGCCCACTCTTTCCTTAACTCTTTCCCCTTTCATTTTTCTCTCTTTCATCTCTTTTTCCCTCTTTTTTTTTCTCTTTTTCCCCCTCTTTCTTCCCTCTTTCCCCTCTCATTCTTCTCTCTTTTCCCCTGTCTTTCTTCTCTCTTTCCTCTCTCTCTTCTCTATCTTTCCCCTCTCTTTCCTTATATTGGCAGCGCCAGTTATGAGAGAAGAACACGACTGACGATTAAAAGAAGAAAAAAATAGCTAAAATATATAAAAACAATTTAAATAGCAAACAGAGAAGATTAAAATGTAACCTTTTATTTCTAAAGAAGTAACCATCTATGTTCAGGAGCTAACAATCTGACATTTTTAAAAAAAATGCATAAAGGTATTATTAGTCTACACTCTAGAGCAAGACTGTCCAGTAGGCGGCCCGCCAGTCTTTTTTTTTTGTGCGACCCGCAAAGTCATTATGAAAATGTAATTTATTTGATTAAAATTAACATTTCTTTTCTTCAAGACATGTAAAAAAATGTTTTAAAGAGCTGAAAAGCTAATTAAGCGCAGTCAGTTGACATTTATTTCATACCTGTCACTTTTTCTCGTTTTTATGCAAGTTGACAAGGGAGTGAAGACGCTTGTCCAATGAGGCAATCACCGACCTATAGCTGATGTGCCAGCGTCAGGGTTAGAGAACCATAGCTGACCAAGACCCTGTCCCACCTCTCCGTGGTACCCCCAGTAACAGGCCTGACCTGGCTAACGGGGCAGGGATCACCATAGTCCCCATGGTGGTGGAGTCTGCTAAAGAAGCATTGCATACTCCCTGCTTTTTAACAGTACTCCGGGACTGAAAAAGTCGCTGACATAACTCTCTCCCATGCCTATACGATGATGCACTTCAACACCTCCACAGCATCGGCTGCAAAGAACAACAGATCGCTGCTACAGGGAGTTAGTACAAGTATGCACGCTGGCAAAAACTAGTTGATTAGTTGCGGCCCGCAACTCGACCTCTGCATGAAGTTGTGGTCCTCGGGATTTCTAATGTTGGATAGCCCAGTTGTAAAGAGAATAGAACTCGAAGTGGAAAAAGAAAAAAAAAGGATAGCAGAACATACAGAAAAAGTCATTTGTCGAAAATTGTAATTAATAAAATTCTATCATTCTATAAATACAAGCGTATAAGTGGTGTAATAGTTAGTGCACTACCTCTCATGGCGAAGGTCGGGAGTTCGAATCCCGCTGGAGGCGTCTCAGTCGCCGAGCAGTAAAAGTGGATACCTCCGGCTTCTGGGGCTGCGGCCAGTTGTGATTCTGACCACGTTATCCTCCAGCGTGTTGGAAGGTCAAAGAAAATATGAGCACCAACAACAAATACTCTAGATGCCTCCATGGCACAGTAACCTTTACCGTTTTTTTTTTTTGGTCTACTGTATGATAAATTCACGTGAAGACGTACAGCAGAAATAATGCTGGCAAACACAAGGTTGACATGGGAGACAACCAAGAAGATAGCCAAGACCGACAGAAGGGAAATCTCTTGCTACCAGCAGCCCCCATGTACTATAATTTCTGATTAAAAGAAGAAAATTTTACTTACGACTTTCGGTATGACCCTCGTAACTTGGGCATCGGTGGGAACCATAGATAGATAGATAGATAGATAGAGAGAGAGAGAGAGAGAGAGAGAGAGAGAGAGAGAGAGAGAGAGAGAGAGATGGTAAATCTCGGACATTTCAGCTATTATAAAACTGTGACAACGTTGAAACAAACAAAAAAAAAATCACCGTTCGTAACAGAAAGTGTTATTAATAAATAAGTGTAACAAATGTACATGAAATTTAATCACAACGAGGTCATAACTTAGTCATAAATCCACGAGTAAGATAATTATCATAGAAAATAAAACAGTTGTTCGATCTCTTAGGCGAGTACCTCTCTGACAACAGAGGCGCACTCAGCCAATGTGTAGTTCAGAAATTTCGTAACAGTAAATTTTTATGGTTAATATTATTATTTTGAATAGTTATGCTAAATGAGTTATTATGTTAAGTTCTTATATGTGTTCGTGTGGATGCAGACTACAAGATCTGGTTTACTGACACTTGCCGAAGACTTTGAAGCACTGAGACCAAAAAGGGAGTGAAATGCAACAGCTGCGATTTTCCTAACGTCACGAGAAAGATTTATGAAGATAGATTTCTCTAAATGGTCCACTACCTTAAAGAAAGAAAAAAACAGCGATCCCTAGACAACGGACCAGGATGACCTTGCACCAAAGGATAGAATCGAGAACAGCCTGCACAGAGAGGGCTGACTCTTGACCGCATGATGATGATTTAAAGACTTTGCCAGACTGGACACATGGCCTGAGCTACAGTTATCTTTTCTTACACGTGCACTACGACCTTATTCTGCGAAACAACAGAGGTAAGACCCTGGGTTTAAGTATTTCTGTCAAGTGTTAGGCACTTTTTAAAGACTGCACCGAAGTTAACAAAATAAATAAACTCTGACCTTCATAATGCTAATAAGACAGGGGGTGGTAACCTGCCAGGCATGGGCCGCATCACGTCAATTACGGTGTTATTGTTACATAACATTATGTTCCTGGATCAATTTATGCCTTTTTTTTAGTCTTTATTGATTGTTGGATGAGCTAGAGAATGACCGAGATGATAAGTTCATTTTCCAGCCACAAAGGTTATTCTGGGGAGCTTATAAGGACACCAGCTGACAGAGGACAAGAACCTGGATAGGATCGCCAAGAGAGGCTCAGTAATTGAGAGTGTTCCAGGCACGGATGTACTTCTTTGGGCACCATCTCATTACATTAGGCTAGCGATTTAAACCATGAGCAGGATAGAAATCTCCACTCACGGCCATTTGACGGCCATTTGGCAGCGATAAAGAATGACTAAAGTTAAAAGACGAAGAAGTGAGATTGGGGAGAGAAGTAATAAGTGAAGAAGCTAAAAAGATATAAAGGAAATAAGAATTAGTAACGATAAATAAGAAGTAATAAGCAATAAGCACAACTCATTTCAATCAAACCCACCCCAAAACATAATTAATTAATAAGATATGTTTTACATTAGAACCACCGATATTTGCCATGAGAGGCTAGTGCACTAACCATTTCATCGCCCAAATGTCCCCAGTTAATAGGGTCACTAAATTTAATTTATTTATCACTTTGTTTTCCTTTTACGCAAATAAATAAAAAAAATGAATAAAATGAATAAATTGGCAGAGTTAGCAGGAAGACAGGTCTGAGCATAAATCGTTACAATAAATAACAGTGAAGACTCGTGCAGGAAAAAGGAAATGAACAAAAAAAAAACACGTTGAGAAATAGTCATAAAATATAAAAATCTGAAGATAAAATAACATCACAAGGTCAGCGTTGTCAGGAAAACAATGGGACGTTTGGCGTTTCTAGGGTTGCTGCCATTTCTTGAACTTTGACCAACACAGCAGTTAACCCAGCAAGTAGCACCGGGCCGCACCCAATGTAGAAGATTAATTCAGTTAATGTGATTAATTGATGGGATGATATGTCTTGACAGCCCGAGAGAGAGAGAGAGAGAGAGAGAGAGAGTCCAGAGTCAACGTCCATATATTTGGTGATGATTTCCTAGCACTTGAAGTGTTCACTACAGAAGTATGGGTACAGTCAAGGTTATGTAACAAAATACATAAATAAATGAAAGGTTAACTACCCGTTACGGGACCATCCATATCAAACCAACAACTGACACAAACATTGTCTTCTTATGCGATAGTCAGACAGCTGTCAAGGCTATACAAGACGAAGCAGGGACCACCCAACAAGGGATGTAAGGGAGAAACTAAATCAGCTCTCCACGACAAATAGATACCGCCACAGTGGATTTATGAAGGGGCATTCCATGAAATAACAGACAAGCTAGCAAAGGAAGACACAAAGAAAGAACAATTCAGGCACAGAATATAACAAAAGGAAGTGAAAACACTAGTTAAAATACACAAGGATACAGAGGGAAGACACCAGATACACACAAGACTCCATCATTAAGACTAAACAATCAACAACAAATCATAGTTTTCAGGTTACGAACAGAAAACTGCAGACTCAACGTTCATCTTCACAAAATAAAGGCTGCACCAACACCAACAGTCCAACGCATCTACCAGAGCGGACTCCAGACCCCTGAACTACGGGCCTGTGCAATACACAGAGATCTCAGAGCTCAGGAATGGCGCTGAAAGAGAAGCATGGAGGAGAAACTATGGGGTTCCTATGAAGACCTCCTGCTGATAGAAGGATTCATGCAGTCAACCCGACTCCCTGTTTGAGCATGTGAAACTGAAAGAAGAAGAAGAAGAAGAAGAAGCCAACAGCTAACTTGCTCTGAAAACCAGGGATCTACACCCAAACAATTCATCTCACGGCGTTAAATTTCACAGGGAACTTGGCAAGAGATAACGGATGGTTTGAGTTCTGGTTGTCAGATAAGTTGCGTGGTTGTTTCGCTTTCTGTAACACTAAGTTCCCTGCAAATTTTTTGTTTCCCTTAATGCTCACTTCTTTTACAGACTATTTGTTGCGCATTATCATCCTGCTCCGTCTCTGCAGATTAGACTAGTGTAATGGATTTACGTATTTGTTTTTACTCTAATTTGATGGCAGATTTCGATAAGAAGTTCATCTTTTGATGTCGCACTGGATACTTCTGATTCTAAAAAATCAACAATACTGAGGAGAAGTAACATTTTTTTTTTTTTGTCTAATCTAATGAAGAAGCAGGTATAACTTTTATTTTATTTAGAGAAATTGAGTCCCGTGGCCGAAGTGAAAAGACATTCGTCCGTACGCCTGAATGTTAGGAGCTTTGTTGCTGTAAGTAGGCACAACGTGTGCCAATTTCATTATTAGGTATTGTGTAGAATAGTATGGGCCATCATTTCTTCACATTTAACTGGAAATGTTAAGAATATTAAGAGCAGCTTTATCCAGTAACGTACACACAGCTATCACGTTTTCAATTTACACTTTAATCCTACGTAAACGTACAGGACAGTGAAATAGGAGAACGACAAGAAAATATAAATTCATTATCAATGATATATAACAAATAAGAATTGGAAGGTAAAAGAGGGGGGGGGGGGGGAATAGCAGGAAAAAAGGGAGCACTTAGCTGTGACTTGCAGGAAGCTGCGTTTGAGAGTGCATGTAATGGAGTATATATCTCCAGCCTCGATCTGTGACTTTCTGTAACTCCACTGTTTCGAAGTGAGGATAATCTTCTCTCTCAGTCTTCTTGCACCCTCTCTCTCTCTCTCCTACAGCACCTCCCCCTCCCCAAAAGATTTGTTTTGAGAAAACAGGTTTTGACCCATAACACGTAAATTGAAAACAATGTTATCCTTGTCCACAAAACTTTTCAATTACAAAGACACCAGAATCTAGAGTTTGTCTGTATGATCCTTCCTCTAAAACATTCCCTCCCCTTCTTTAATAATACTAACAAATTGATAATAATAATAATAATAATTCCTTCATTCCCAGTTTTCCTTCTTTCACTGTACCAGTTCTTGTTCACTGCCAGATATTTGTGTAAGATAAGAACAAGAGGAACCAAGGTTGACGTTATTTCACATTGTACCTTATCTACCTGATATTCACAAATTAGTATAATATTTATAAGGTTAACAAAATCGGCGAGAGCGCCCTCTGTCTGTGCGTCAGCAGATAAATGTTATGGGTTTCGTTTGGCGTATTGGTGACCTCTAAATTTATATCAGCATTATTCGGGCGGTGGGGGAGAGGGAGGGGCAGGGCATTAAGCTCCAGGGGTGCTGGACAGCAAATGACTTTTACAGGAATGTGTATAAACACATTTACATATTTACAACTAAAGAATCTATGGAGAGGAACAGACAGAACTACAAAAATAAGATTTTTAAGGGCATGCATCTTTCCCATGGCAACATATGCCTGTGAGACCTGGACACTTAACAAAACAGCTGAGAAACACATAAATGCCTTTGAATGTAAATCCCACAGAAGAGTTCTCCAAATATCGTGGACACAAAAAAGAACAAATATATCTATACTACAAGAGCTTAATATTAAAGAAGGCTGGCTAGTAAAGAGGATTAAAGAGAGAAAACTTAAATATTATGGACACATTAAACGTCATGATAATCTAGAGAAGACCGTCTGGAAGGGTACATAATGGGAAAAAGAAAGAGAGGAAGACGAAGGCGAAGATGGCTGCAAGACATTGTTGATGATCTGCAAATGGATGCATCAGCAGCAGGCCATCTTGCTCACAACCGAGAGGCCTACAGGAGTGCTGTTTGAGAGGCAAAGTTCCACAAGGGACATGCAAATGAATGAATGAATGAACATATTTACATACTTACACGCTTACATACTTACACGCTTAGATAATTACATGCTTACATACTTACACGCTTACATACTTACACGCTTACATAGGCTGGAAACTCTTTCGTAAGGACCGAAGCGGTGATAACACAGCACCTCAAATCATAAGAAAGGTATTCATGACCCCCCCCCCCTCCCCCGTCTCCCTGCTTCAGGCAAGCGATTAGGGCTGTTAAAACATTTAGGGAGTCGAACATCCCTGGGCCAGGGTCTTCACAGGTCTATGAGCTGTTGGTTTATAACCGCTCCACGAGGCTGAAGACGTTGCTTTCAGCTCTCAGATATGTCAGTGGTCCAGAACATTTTACAGCTGGAGAACCCCTGAAGCCGGTTATGAAACTGACTTTCAGCCCTATCACTCCCCGAAGATTGCTCCAGAAATTTCATAGAGGGCACACCTCCTACACGACAACCAGCAGCAGCTAAACCAGGATGTTTTTGTCAGCATATATCAGCCTGTTAATTAATCACATCATTAATTTAATTAATTTCCAACATTGGATCCGTGCCTTCTAGAACTGATGGACAAAGGAATCATCATCCACTAAACTTTCTGTGAATTGAAGGACAGAAAAAAAAAACAACTGTATCTTCATATCTCACAGTCTGCTTGCAGTACTTATCACAGTGCCCAACTGTAGTACTTGTTCCCAGTAACCTCTTCAACGGTTCTTCGCCAAGTTATACTTCTTCGGAGTCTTTTCTTTCTGGCGTCCATAGCTCTTCTGATGGCCTTCTAGCTTCATCGATGAATTGAAAACGGAAAAAAGGGTAAGGGGCAAGGAAGTTGTGGATCTTTGTAATCTCATAGATATGCCTTCTTTAGATCTCCCAAAACATCTATGCTTGATAAATGGTCTTACCAAAGACCAAAAGACCAATGTCTTCTTGGAACTTCAGGCCCACGTCTTTGTACGCTATAAACATGGTGGGCATGATACATTGTACTGTTCTGAGGTCAAAGATGGTAAAATTGAATTAAATATTTGAAACAAAATTTTCACACGTTTTTTTTCCTTCCCCCCCCCCCCCCCCCCCCCCCCCCCCCAGGGATTGTGCCGTTTGAATACGAGTTTCTCACTCGACAGGAGTGGGTTCGAATCACCGTAGGATCAGTTTTTTTTTTTTCTCCCTGTCGATTAAAGAAATAAAACCCAGCCTTCATATACCCTCGCGACCGCCATAGGTAAGCGACCATCAGTCCATCAGCCCTGCTGGTCGCTGGAAAACTGGTATATATGTTGTAATTGACAATTAAATTTTTTTTTACTCAGAGACGTTAGGACGTTAGTAATATTTTTTACAAATTCGACTCTTTAATAACGCTATATGTGTTATATAAATACTTATTTACAAAAACATGTACTTATGTGAACACAAAATAGATGTACACGTACATCATACTGCCGGAGTACTACATACATACATAAGCATACATCATATGGTGATGCTGAAAATCAAGGACGAAGTGCTGCATTTGTAAGAAACTGGCATCAATGTCTGCCCGAATGACGACGACGACGACGAAGAAGAAGACACACACTAGTAACCCTGGAGGAGCCCAATTGATGTGTATAAACTCTGCCTCGTCATCTGGAATGGCCCTTCCAGCGAACGATGATAATGGGAATACGACAGCGCCATTGGTGGTCCTTGGTGGTCCGCGGGAAGATTGCCTTCTCTGGGTCAACATCACCTCTTCATCCACAACCCTTCCTCCATTTTGCTTGTTCCCGAGCCAATACAAGGCATCGACAAGTATGTGCTAGCGTACTTCAACTGTTATCCGTCACTGCTCGCATATTTGATAAGTGGGGCTGAACGGGTGACACAAACCACGGAGACACAATTCTCACCTGGTGGATACACCTGGGAGAGTGTACGCCTTTTGTGGAACACCCGCATTCGGATTTTTATCCCGCTGTGTTCGGCACGTTTGTATCTATTTGCTCACCAACACCGCCAGTGAGCCAAACTTTACTTTTCATCTCATCCAAATAATTGCTCGCTTGTATTCGCGCTATAGAGTAGTTTTTCAAGACCGCCTTGAAGATTAATTCAATACTAGAATTCCTTCACACTAGAATTACCCATTGCTGGCTGGTACCACGATAGAGATGTTTCTTATAATGAACAATGGTTTTTTTTTTTTTCTTTTTCACCTGATTTCTATCATTTCAGATCTAATATAAAACTGCTTTCTATTTCAGTATGGAGAATCGTGGAGCGTAAGGAGTCAGTATAGCTAGTAATACATAAGAAGAAAATGCGAAAAAAGTCATTTTATTTCAAGCACAAGATTAGAGAGGTTGTAAAGCGGGCACTGATACACCGATATCTCGCAAAACGTGACCTTACATAAAGGACACATCTTGGAGATTCTTGGTCGCTTGCTTTATAGCGTACCACAGCTTTCTCGTACAAATGTGCATGGCCTGATTAAATAAGGGAAACTGCTCTATGTGAAATATTGTTTTCCTTGCTGTTACGTCTTGTTCTTTAATTTACTCATTTATACACTTAAATAAAAGGAAAACGTTTGTTTTCCGGATGCATTTATCTGTTTCGGGGCGGGTATGGGGCTTTATGTTGTAATTTATGCATCGACACTCATGGACAGTTGTTTTGGAAGAACATCTTTGGAGAAAGACTGGCTTGGTGTACGGAAGCATACATTTGCCGAATGTGCGAGAATCTGTCGATCCATCATAAAGTCTAATACAGCATTTATACGTAAATGAATTAGCAGGCGTGAGACTGTCTCTACGTGTAGCATTTGTGTGTGTGTGTGTGTGTTTAAATATAACAAGACAGGTCGTTGAAAGATGCGCTACAGCTTGGCCACGCCCAAGATTGTCGAACCGCCCACGCGCCAATAATCGGAATTTAGTAGGCAAATCATCACGACGGTGGGGCGGAATTTGCATACCGGAAACACAGGAACAAGCGGATTAGTTTGTCATGGCCCGGCCCATTCAAGGCTAGTAATTGCCCTGAGCTAGATGGGAAAGGTAAGCCCCATTTCAAACCGCTTACTAAATATTTTTTTGTAATCATTGTAAAATACATATGCCTGCCTCAAAATCGTGGGCCATTATCAACTGACCCCTCCCCCCCCCCCCAAGCTCTGGTCTGATCATGACCATTAAAACAACAGAACTATCTGCAAATGATTTATATGCAAAATAAACTGGAACTACTGAAGAACGTGACCTATATAACAAAACAATGATTAAAGCCGTTAGAAAGATAGAATTTTAGAGAAAAAAAAAGCGACTAAGAATGTACGAGTAGATTCTGGACCTAAATTATATCTAGTTTAGGATCTAAATCTATGACCCTTAAACCATTATAACAAGCACCCCTGTTTCATCACAAAAGGTTATAACTCGTATGAAAATAGCAAGAAGAGAGAAAACGACGTGAAAAATAGTTAACAAAGAAGATCTCACCGAAAGTAAACCTTGCAGACTGATTTGGTTCATCGTGAAATATGAACACGGAGTTCATGTTATTGGCACGGACGTCCTAATACCTTCAGATTCGTGCTACATTGGTGGCTACTTCATCAAATCCGAAAGTGTGGCTGTGGTCGAGGATGCGAGGGGGCAATATCCCTTAGATGTTTGGATTATCAATCTGGAACTAAGCTAACGACAACATGCCACTTGGCCAGACCGGCCTCCTGCTCGTTCGCAAACACAGCATCCGACGTCGGACCTGGAAGCAAGGGGACGGAATTCTGGGATATTGTCTGATGACCTTTCCCAGTTTCATGATGTCCACCAACTCCGTAGTTTTCCTCCGCAGGATGTAAGAGATCACCCACAACGTGACCCGGCTGGCCGTGAACGTGTTCATAAACTAGCGGTGTGGGAGGATTAAGCTACCCGTGTCGTGACAGAACAAGGGCTGTCTCTCGTCCTCGGCGTTTTTTTCTCGGGTTTCGGGTTACCAGTCATTCAGGAATTGGGGGTTGCAGGACAGAGAAGATGCAGGTTCAAATCCTAATCTTCAGCGTGTGTATTGCTTTACTTCTCTCTTTATTTACTCCACCTCCCCCCTTTTTTTTCTCTCTTGTTATATATATCAGATTGTGGACTGTTTGGACAAGAGATGATTTCTTTATGTACTTATTTTTTTTTCTTCCTGTTTATTATGCTCAGTAACAAACTGCTGAATATCTGTAACAGAGTGAAAGTTATGTGATGAAGGGCAGAATGTTACACGGGCGTACGTGCTCAGTTCTTAACCCTTTAAAAAGAGTTTTATCTATATGTCTGTCTGCCTGTCTGTCTGTCTGTCTGTCTGTCTGTCTATTACTTCTGTTTATGCTCTTTTGCTTCTTCGCATACTTCAGTGTGTGTGCGTGCTATATAGAAGTGGTTCCCAACCTTTACACACAGGGGCCAATTTTCGAAATACATACAAATTGCTGACCACGATCTTATATGAAGAATCGTGCTAGGGTTTTTTTTTTCTTTCAAACCAGTACAAACTATAGCCGTCTTTCCAGTTGCATGAAGTGCTTAACGAAATACCGGTTTTCTCAACAGAACATTCGGTACTTTATACTTTTTTTTTTCTCATTTAAAAATCAAATAGCAGCGGAAATTAACTGCTTGTGTGAATTTAGTTCTACTTTATTAGATGCGAGATTTAATCTTTACAAAAGCTGATATGCTGAATCAAAGTCCAAACAGGCTGATTCTTCTTCGTGCGAATTAATCATCATAGTAAGCCTGCTGGCCCGATTATCTTCCGACCGATATTTTTTTTTATAATATAAATCGTTTAAAGTAACCGACGATCTCCTGAAGTTTCGATATTTCTCTTTGTCTATGGATAATTTACCAGTGAATTACCGGCTAACGCTTTCATTGCTTATATGTAATAGGTAAGGTAAAGGTAATCCTGTCATGCCTTAGAGGCACATAGGGATGTGGTGTTACTGCCCATATTTTCCTTGACCTGTCAGCACACTAGAGGGTGATATGGTCAGTATCACGCCTGGCCGCCTTTCCTTCCTCAACTCCAGAAGAAGTCGGGTACCCATTTCTACAGCCTCCGGCCGGATTCAAACCCTGACCTTCGCCATGAGAGACCAGTGAATATTATATAATTTAATTAATTTAAATATATTAAATAATTATGTATAATATGGCAATACCATAAGCCCTAAATTTTTCTTAATATATATATATATATAATTATAACAGCAATTTCATAAAAGTAGCCACGGCGTACCCGATATAGCACTTATTATCATACTGATAACGCTGTCGCGGGCCACCTCACCATCCGATACCGATAGAGGTTGGGAACCACCGGTCAACCGTACCTGTTACCCCAAACTGAACATGACGCCTCTGACTGTGAACAATACACGGCACACAAGAGTTAACAATTCAGAAGAGGCGACATTCATTGTGCTTTCTAGACATCAGGGGCGTTACTGATCATTTCCGTATTATCTACGAGAAAACAAAAATGGCAGCCGAGTAGGCGGCAGACGAAAGTGACAGCTGGGTTTTTAATACAGGCAGGAAGGTTTTAGTGCAATTCTGGCTTATATTTTTCTTCATCATTTCGATAAAGTTTACAATGCAGTTCAGATATCCCAGACAGGCTGTCACATAACGGCAAGTTCTTCACTTAATTTTAGGTATACTTCTCCCTGTCCTCCGTAATTTGACAACTCATTCATTGTTGGGCCACAGTGTCTCGATCTAGGCGGTGCTGAATGCATTTAGGAGAGAAAGAACGGTGCTTTATCATTTCAAATTGTCCAGGAAAAAAAAAAACCACATTGAAACCAAGTGATCAGCGAGTGTCAAACTGTGAGATTATAGCATTTTCCCCTTGTTATTTTAATGACGATAAAATTTATTATATGCTTTGTATTCGACGTATTGTACACACTTGTACTTTACAAAGAAAGAGGATAAGTAAGAGATGCAGCCGGGAGAGGGGCAGAGAGAGAGAGAGAGAGAGAAAGAAAGAATAAATTAAACGCAAACTAATTCAAAATTGTTCGCAACCATGGACAAATCATATAAAATGAGAACCGCTGAACTTGAAGTCCACACGATACTCTATCTCACGGTAGCAGTGTTTATCAGAATGTTGGCCCAAAAAGTGCAGGAATATAATATTTGGCTTTTGTCACAACTGCATAGAGAGAAATGATGGTTTTAAGGTAGAGTTCCAGCAAAGATCAGGTAGAAGAGACACAAGAGCACATATTACTGATAAATAAGAATAACCCAGACATAAGTGACAGACAGACAAACGAAATTAGAAAAACGGATTACTATGGCGTCTTGTTTTGGCAGACAGACATATAAACTGACAGACAAGACAGGCAGGCAAGATAGATAGATAGATAGATAGATAAACACACAGACAGACAGACAGACAGACAGACAGACAGACAGATAGATAGATAGATAGATAGATAGATAGATAGATAGATAGATAGATAGATAGATAGATAGATAGATAGATAGATAGATAGATAGATATGCTTTTTGCACTAATTTCATGGAGAAAAGCGAGAAAGCGATGAAAATAAAAAAAAATATTAACCATCTGTACGAAAAGGAATGTAAGACGATGTAAAGGTAACACTCAGACAAATCAGATGCATAAAAGTAAGTCATCATCAACAGGTGCCGTGCCGACTGGCGTTGGCTATTATGCTTCTCCAGAGTACACGATCCTTCATGCATGCATTAGCTCAGTTGGTGATCTCTTCTCACTCCATCTCGTCAGACTGTCCAGTATCATTTCTCTTGGGCTACCCTGGGCTCTTCTTCCTTCTGTTTTTCCTGTTACAATATTTTCAATGCCTCCTCTTCTCATTGCATGTTCTATGAAAGTACATTGTCTCGCTCTTATTTTTTGACAAGATTTTTTTCTATTTCCAGCTCTTCTCATACATTCTCCATTAGTTATTTTTGCTGTCCAGGGAATTCGCAACATTCTTCTAATAAACCACATTTCTGCTGCTTCCAAAGACTTTTGTGCAGACCTGCCTATTGTCCATGATTCACTTCCATATAACAAGATAGATTCAATATAGCATTTTTAGGACTCGTTTTCTAACATTCATTGATAAGGATGTGTTGCATAATATGTTTCTCATTCTCTGAAATGGGGTCTTTGCTTGGCCTATTCTA
This sequence comes from Achatina immaculata, assembly GCA_009760885.1. NCBI lineage: Eukaryota > Metazoa > Mollusca > Gastropoda > Stylommatophora > Achatinidae > Lissachatina > Lissachatina immaculata. Next base: position 70,132,467 of record CM019716.1, on the reverse strand, counting down.
TTCTTAATTTCTGTTTTGCATTTCCCATCTGAAGTTATTTCTGCTCTAAGGTATTTGAATTTCTGCACCTGCTTTAGAACAGTTCCGTTTAATTTTATGCTGCATTTAGATTATAACCATAGTCTCTGCCTGTTTTGATCTTGAAAGTAATGGACATGCAAATGAATGAAAGAATGAATATATATATATATATATAATATATATATATATATATATATATATATATATATATTCTTACATCCTTCCCGTGCCGCTAAACATCACATATGGCTTGCATAGTAGCTTGCTAAGGTTTCTTGTTTTTGGCGAGCTTTTCAACCTCATCAAGGGATGTTATGCCCACTAAACTGGCCTCTCTTAACAATGTTATCTTTAGAGTTTTAAGTGATCGACCTCTTTTTCTTCGGCCTTTTGTGCTCCACTTGATAGCTTGTTATGAGATTCTCTGGTTGTTTCTTCTCGACACATGAACGACACATGTCCATCTTCTTTTTCTGATCATCCACGAGACAGTTTTTTGTTTGCTCATTTATCTTATTTCTGCGGTGTTCTTGAAATCGTTCCATATTGTACAGAGTATTTTCCTGAGGCATTTGTTTTCGAAAGAGTCTAATTTCTTGTCTATTTCTTTAACGAGCTTTCACGTGCCTGTTTGAGGATGGATATTACATTTGAATTGAATAATCTTAATTTGATTTTTTGTGCTTATAACTTTTGAATGCCATGTGTTCTCAAGATTCTTGAAGGTCAGTGCTGCTTTTACAATTCGAATTCTAACTTCCTTTCTGGTGTCACCATCCTAGTCTATGTAGCTGCCGAGATATGCAAATTGGTTTACTTCTTCAACAGCTGTTCCTTCTATGTATATTTTTCCTTCATGGTTAATGAGAAGTTTCATTATTTTTGTTTTTTTTTCCTTGTTAATTTCAAGTCCTATTTTACTAGCCACTAAAGACAGGGTATCCTAAATGGACAAATTATCATCATCGCACATAAACTGCCTTAGAAAGATTCTGAACATTTACTGACCACAAACAATAAATAATGGAAACCTACTTGCCCAATGTGAGCTAAAAGATATGCATATCATGAAAAAGAAATTGAATAGCCATGTGCTCCAAAGAGAGATAACTTGGTGCTGCCCTGCAAAAGGCCACAGAACGCATTGGGCAGTATTAGCCGATCACTGAACGGATGGAAAGAAGAAAAGGTTTTATTAGCAAAAGCAGTATTAAAAAATGCTAAGCAAAAGTTGTATTTTTAAAAAAAACCTGCTAAGCACAAGTTGTATTTTTAAAAAAAACTGCTAAACAAAAGTTGTATTTCTTTAAAAAAAAGTTATATTTAAGAAAATGCCAAGCAAAATTTGTATTAAAAATGCTAAGCAAAAATTGTATTTGAAAAATGCAAAGCAAAAGCTGTATTTTTTAAAAATGCTAAGCAAAAGTTGTATTTTAAAAAAATTGCTAAGCAAAATTTGTATTTAAAAATGCTAAGCAAAATTTGTATTAAAAATGCTAAGGAAAGGTTGTATTAAAAACTGCGGTAGCAATGACTGTTGTAGTAGATGGACAAGAAAAGTTGTTTTAACCATAGGTTTGTCATGATTGCGTACACATATGCCATATTGCTCATATCTTGATTGTGTTGGACGCTATATACATTACTAGAGATTATTAATAGATTATTAAAGATTATTATTAGATTATAAAAGAAAACTTGTAGCTTGCGCTAAGCAGAAACAAAGATGACTGTATTCCACAGACGCAGCAGTCAACTAAGCTAGCAGGCAACGAGAGACGTTTCAGAACACACGTTCATCTCCTTCTTCTGCTACTTCAGCCTGGTTTCAGAGACAGATTTGTGTTGGTCTTCTGTAGTAAGAGGTTCTTCCTAAAAGCTATAATTATAGCGTGTCTCCACTGACGAATTCACAGGAATATTTGTAACATACTTCTTTCTTCTTGTTGTTGTTTTCTTCTTCTTCTTCTTCTTTCTCCTCCTGCCTTCACTTCCATATCTATTATACTTAGCTATTTGGTCAACGAGATGGGACTGTTCCACGTATCCCATCATCAGCAACAGTTCTATATCAGTTACCCACAGTTTCCCATTCATCCGCTCTTCATAGAGCACTACTGACTCCGTGAATGTCTGCAGAGACCTGCAAGTTTTCATGACGTGCTCTAACGTCTCCAGAATGTTTTGCATTGTCCGGGGGTTGCTGTTTGGAAGCTCTTCATTTTATTTGATCAAGTTGCAGGCTTCTATTCAACTCAGAAACTTCACAACAGTTTCAGCCGCAAAAGAAAATCTAACCTCGCATTTAACAGGAAAATCATACATCACCACTGCACCAACAACAGCAAAGCAATAGCTATTCTTATACGCGACAAAATAAGAAACAAATATTTCTTAAAAAAAACTTCCTCTGTGTGAGTTATTCTGGTCTCCACAAATGATAACTGAATTCCGGTAAAATAAGGAATACCCAAGATCAGTGTTAGATTTACGGATAAGCTACAAGCTAAGACCAGTGCCAGATTTAGAGACGAGCTAAACGGGCTAAGACCAGTGCTAAATTTAGGAATACTCTAAACAAGTTAAGACCAGTGCTAGATTGTGGATAAGGTAAACAACCTAAGACCAGTGCTAAATTTAGGGCTAAGCTAAACAAGCTAAGACCAGTGCTAGATTTAGAGATAAGCTAAACAGGCTAAGACCATTGCTAGATTTAGGGATAAGCTAAACAGGCTAAGACCAGTGCTACATTTAGCGATAAGCTATACAGACTAAGACCAGCGCTTGATGTAGGGATAAACTAAACAGTCTAAGACCAGTGCTAGATTTAGGGATAAGCTAAGATTAGTGCTAGATTTAGGAATAAGCTAAGATTAGTGCTAGATTTAGGAATAAGCTAAACAAGCTAAGACCAGTGCTAAATATAGGGATAAGCTAAACAAGCTAAGATGAGCGCTAAATTTAGGTATAAGCTAAACAGGCTATAACTTAGTTCTTCATAAAACTTTAGATTTTTTTAAAGAGTTGATTAAGCTTAAAAAACCCTTAGCGTCTCGTCACGTCTAAATCCTGCACTGCAGCTTAAAACCTCTCTCTCTCTCTCTCTCTCTCTCTAAACCTTAAGTGCCCAGGGCACATGGGGCTTCCACAAGGGTTTTCCACAAATGCCTGTCCTTCGCCTTTTTTTCTGCTCTTGCCCAGGTAAGCCCTCTATTGCTCAACATCCTTTCTGTTGTTCTTCTCCATATCTCTTTTGGTCTACCCTTACTTCTGTTCCCCTGTGGTGTCCATCTTAGTGATATTTTTGGTAGTGAGTTGTCAGTCATTCGGAGCACATGTCCCAACCATCGCCAGCGTCTTTCCTCAGTAATTGTTGTCAGTGGCTTCATCTGTGTTTCTGCCAATAAGATGTTATTTCTTATAGTGTTTGGCCAAAATATTTTTCTAATTCTTGGTAAACATTTAGTCTGGAAAGAATTCAAGTTGTTTTCTATGGTTTTGGTGATTTTCTTAAAACCTCGACGAAGTCTAAATTCACCCTTACTCATGAAGCACAAAATTTCATCCTCTTGAAATCAAAGGACAATCATTTCTTTCCCCTCATGGAATGTTTACCGTTGGAAACGCCATTGTTTTCATGTTATTCTTCATTCTAACGTAATTTATCAATTCTTTTAGGCGCCCACGTTGCTATGATTAATTGCTATGGTTATTACCTCCAATAAACTCTGGAGGCTTTAAGAAATGTTCGTTTAACAGGGAGACTTTGTTGTTAGTTTTCTAGGACAAGCATTAAGAGTTTTCATGTGGAAGGAATGGACGGTATCAAAGTTCCATGTCAAACTGTTGATCACAATACTTCCATTTTTTTACATAACGGATAGTATTAGCTTTGTTGCTTTTTATTATTTATGAATGTATTTGAGTCATCCATCCATCCATCCATCCATCCATCCAATCCATCCATCCGTGTGGTCAGTTTCCATGAGAACTTCCCATAAATTCCCATGTAGTTTTATATTTCTAAACAAAGATAAGAACCCCACTCCCACTCCTGCTTTAAATCTGGATGCTATTTCCCACGACTTGGCTACGGCAATTAATTCCAGTTCTAAACTCGATGAAGTCGGCCAGAATTTTATTTTCATTTTCGGTCCAACAGCCTCAACCAGTTTCTACATCGGCAGCCACCAAAAATATGGCGAAACAATTTTTTTTTTCTCTCCCTCCTTCTGTTTTTGATCCTCCAAGACTCTGTAATGCCTTCAAAGCCACAAGATGGAACTTGACGTCAAACAGGTGCTCGATAATGCCTTTCCTCGGCCCGCGGAGAACGAAATCTTAAGGGATTCTGGTTACAGAAATTCCCACCCATGTGGGGCAGAGTTTCGAGGTTAATTCCTCAACAAAAACATAGAGCACGACATCTAACTTGTTAAGTTATTTTCTTATGGGAAATTTTAAAAGGGAATCAACTTCGCCATTCATCCATCCAATACCAGATCCCTGTTTGTCCTTGGAAAAATTTTACCAACAGATGGTCCCGGCTATTTAGACTGGGGTGGTGATAGCATATGTTCTCGTATACGGCACACGGCAAAGAAGCGCATAAGGCGAGCTCATAAACACAAGAAATGTACGGAGGAACTCGGAGAAATCTCTACCGCTAAATGCCTGGCTCGCTTCTTTTCTTTTGAGCAAAAATTTTTGGCCTCTTTGCTCCTCTAACGCAAAACATAAGGAAATTCAAAGACTCCTATCTCTGGTGCTGCGAGGGAAGTTATCCCCCTTGTTTACCTGTTGTGCTTGCTTGGATGAGCCGTTATTGGCGCTGGCATTAATAATATCGCGTAACACCTTCGGGTTATGCACTTCCAGAAGTTCTGGTGGCACAGCGCAACACCGTGTGCTTCGGTGCACAACTGCGCGGAAAGCCAGCAACAACAACACCCGGCCCTTCTCCACAATTGATCTTCAGTATGCTCTTCTGAAGAATATCCACTACCTCGTCGATTATGCCGTGATAATAAACAGCACGGTGAATGCACGCGTGCGCGCACATGAATCGCTTCATACATGTTTATATTTTATTTGAACAGTTATGTGACAGCTTACGACATATACATGGATACAGACTTAAAGGTCGCCCAAGTTGGGCTACACAAATATATAACTATGTCCTGTACGGGGCTCCGGTTTCATAACGTGTGACAGATTAGAAATTTGCTCGCTTCAAGCTCGAATGCGTCTATGCTCGCTTTACCTCCTTCTTTTGAGTTCTTGTTTTAGTATCTGGTCTTGGCTGAAATGTTTCTGCGGGGTATTTTTTTAGGTCGTGTAAGATTTGGTGAATTATGTTCACCTTCGTTTAATGGTGATGATGATGATGATGATGATAATGATGCAGTTTTAGACATCAGCGCCAGTCATCCTTTCCTTTTTGTTAATGTTGTATGTCTTCCTTTCCTTTCCGTTTTATACTGCAGCATAGTTCCATAGCTCTTTATTGCTATTTTCAAACTTAGTCACTGAAATCTTCAAAACAGTTATCGTTTCTCTCTCCCCTCCTCCCTGCCCTCTCATCAAGCCCTGGGCTCTCCCTCTATCGAACAACAACCGCAACACACGAACATTCGTTGCTACTGTTCCCCAAGACCGCCATGTGTTACCAAAAAGTGACGTAATGCTTATTTTAATACTTACGACTTTTAAAAACCACAAACTCCCATCTACGGAACGAGATCACGTGCCTTGTAATTTTTAACATATATCTTTAAAAGCATTCTAAGAGTCTAACCCTATTCAGTGATTCTTCAAGAGTCGGCAGTAGCTGATGTATGACCTTCAGTTGGTCAAGATATGAAAAAAAAATATAATAAACATGGCTACTGGGCACGCTGTATTGAGAAAAATGTCTCTCGCTAAGGACTTAGCTCATGTTGCTCCAACTGTCGCTGGTGGAGATGTACCAAGAATACGGTGGGAGCTTCTATGGGGACTTGTCAAGATTACAAAAAAATGTTATTCTAATTTGTTTAACATTTAACGTTCTTTTTTTTTTAAAAGTCCGACAACAAAAAATAACAACTTCTTCTATCTCTCTGGAACTACGAGCTCGATATTCTTTGCAGCCGGTAAAGATGTTGAGACACAGCATCATATGTGAGTGGGGGGCTTGTAGCAAACACACAACTTTAGGTTTGGTGACAGACGATACAGAATAAAAATAGCATTAAATGTTCTTGTGCCGATAAAGCTAATAGATTCCTGCAGTTCGTGCTAGATATACTATCCTCCGCCAGGAAATGCGTGGAATGAAGAAAAAAACGTTTACTATGTAGAAATACGAGGGCTGATTGATAAGTTCTCGGCCTAAGGTACAAATACTTGAAACACACAGTTGATATTAGGTGCTTTTGTAGATCAGGTTAATATAAGATTAAAAACTAAGTTTCAAGAAATTAACTGCAACCAATTTTTTTTTTACAGGCTACTGAAGTGGAAAGGGATGGCAGAAATTGAGAAAATGGATAAAATGTCTCACTGAGCAGTCATTCGCTACATCTGCATCAAGGGCTTATCATCGAAGGAGATCCATGAGGATATGGTAAAGACTCTAGGGGAGAGTGCCCCTTCTTACAGCACAGTGAAGAAATGGCCAGCTCAATTCAAACATGGAAGGGAGTGTCTGGAAGAGGATTCCCGTCAAGGAAGACCAAGAATAATAACCACCGATGAAACCACCGACAGCATCCGTGACTTGATAATAGAGGATCGACGATTAACTGAGCGGTACATTGCTACTGAGTTGGGCATCTCCCAGGAACGTGTTCATGCCATTATTCACAGTGATCTTCAAATGACAAAGGTCTCTGCTCGATGGGTCCCGAAACTTCATGGAGCTGATCACAAGTCGGCAGTGGCAATGGCTGCCACTCATGAATGCGGCTTCCAGCTTCTTGAACATCCTCCGTATTCCCCAGATTTGGTCCCTTCGGACTATTACTTGTTTACCAAACTAAAAAAGGCGCTCAGTGGTAGCACAATTTGCTTCACATTATGACGTCATTTATGCTGTAGACCACTTTCTATTGGCACAAGATGCTGACTTTTACAAAGAAGGGATCAATATGCTCCAAGATCGCTGGACTAAGTGCATAAACTTGCAAGGGGGCTATGTTGAGAGATAAGCTAAAAAAGGTTGTCCACTAACAATCCGTTGTACCTTAGGCCGAGAACTTATCAGTCACCCCTCGTAATAACTGAATGTAATTTTCAAGATGGGGAATACCTTGACAGAGACAGAGGAAATTCTAGAAAGATGGAAGGAATATTGCAAAGGAATGTATGAAACAACCGACTGTGGAAACAGAAATCAACAGTGTGAATTATTATTGGAGGAGAAAGAAACCGAACCGACAATAGAAGACGTTTTATAGGCAATAAAGAATCTGAAAAATGGTAAATCACCAGGATGTGATGAGATAACAGCTGAATTTATTAAAGCAGAAGGAAAGGAGTGTGCAATAATCTATCATGCACTGTGCAAAAAGATATGGCATTCAGGTATTTGGCCAAAAGAATGGAAAAGAACTGTATTCATACCACTGCCAAAAAAGGGTAACCTGAAATTATGCACAAACTACAGAACTGTTGCCCTGATTAGTCATGCCAGTAAAATTCTGTTAAAAATTATAATGGGTAGACTTCGTAAGAAAACAGAAGAAGAAGTCAATATGGTCCAAGCTGGTTTCAGCCAAGGAAGAGGATCAAGAGATCATATATTCAATATAAGATTAATAATAAAGAAATGCAGAGAGTTTAATGTGAATCTGTATTTATCCTTTATGGACTACTCAAAGCCATTTGATTGTGTACAACACCATAAAATGTGGGAAATAATGGAAAAAATGGGATTTCCAACACATCTGATACAACTAACATCACTGCTGTATCTAGACCAACAAGCAGTAGTAAGAATAAATGGTGAAACAACAACTTGGTTTGACATAAAACAAGAGGTCCATCAGGGGTGCATATTGTCACCCTACTTATTTAACTTGTATACTGAAAATATAATGAGGAATGTTAGAGAAGATGTACACAAAGAATATTACGATGCCATAACAATTGGAGGTTATGAAATACCAGAAATTAGATATGCTGATGACACAGTATTACTGTCCACAACACAAAGAGGAATGGAAAAACTAATTATGTCAGTCAGTAAGAACAGCGAAGAGCAGAACCTCAAAGAAAACTAAATTAATGACAACTGACAAAACAAACAAGGCAGCTGAAATATATATCAATGAGGAAAAATTAGAAAAAGTGGAGAGTTTTGAATATCTTGGATCAGTACTAAATAACAATGGAGATACAATGAGGGAAATTAAAAGGAAGACATCTATCGCTCTTCAGAAAGTAAAACAAATAAAGAATCTGTGGAGAGGAGCAGACAAAACTACAAAAATAAGATTTTTAAGGGCATGCATCTTTCCCATCGCAACATATGCCTGTGAGACCTGGACACTTAACAAAACAGCTGAGAAACGCATAAATCCCTTTGAAGAGTTCTCCAAATATCGACACAAGAAAGAACAAATATATCTATACTACAAGAGCTTAATATTGAAGAAGGCTGGCTAGTAAAGAGGATTAAAGAGAGAATACTTAAATATTTTGGACACATTAAACGTCATGATAATTTAGAGAAGACCATATTGGAAGGATACATAATGGAAAAAAGAAAAAGAGGAAGACCAAAACGAAGATGGCTGCAAGACATCGTTGACGATCTGCAAATGGATGCCGCAGCAGCAGGCCATCTTGCTCACAACCGAGAGGCCTACAGGAGTGCTGTTAGGGAGGCAAAGTTCCGCAAGGGACATGCAAATGAATGAATGAATAAATGTTCAAGTGTCGCGCCCTAAAACAGGTGCTGCAGGGGGGAAGTATATTTTATTCCTTATCTGTACTCCGCTTTTAATTTCCTTGCTTACTGCTTCTATTGAAGGTTCTGCTTCTGTATATTTCTGCTTATCTAGTGATCACATCTCCAACATTTATTTCCTCTGGTCTCTTTATATCTTCATACACTCTGTCTTATCTTGGTTAATGGTCAAGGCCACCTTTAGTGCCATATCTCTCAGGTGTATGCAGGTCCTGTATGGGGGGAAACAAATCTACAAAACTATAATAAGACCAGCTGTCATGCATGGATCAGAAACGTGGAGAAACAATAAAGAAAGATGAACACCAATTGCAGATCTTTGAGAACAAGATCCTAAAAAGAATCGTTGGGCCCATAAAGGATACCAACAGTGGAGAATGGAGAGCGACAAAGGACACTGAACTGAACAGCTTATTTAAATCCAACGAATTATAAATGTCTTGAAACTGAACAGACTGCACTGGTTGGGCCATGTAGAAAGAATGGAAAAGAACAGACAAACGACAATTATGTATGCACAATAGATGATCTAAACAAGATCAAGCGGTAGACCAAGACAGAGATGGAAAGACAACATAGAAGAGGATATCTTCTTCTTCTTCTTTTTTGTTCTCTTCTACCATCAAGACCGACCCGTGATCCTACTGAATATTGAAGAGGTCCTGTGGTCCTCCTGTGGTCCCCGAGAAGGCTACAGGAGATCCCCGAGAGGACCACAAGAGGTTCAGAGTATCGCGGGGCTTGGGCCTGTATTCTCGGTGGGTCACAAAAGCGGCATTCTGTGACACTGTGGTTTTCGTTGCACCAGTTTAGTCTAGAGTTTTCACCGGAAAACCTCGACGTGGTTTGGATATCAGTGCATATTCGCCGGGTGAGAGGTGGTTGGCAATCCAGCCTAGAGTTGGACTTTCTCATCGGAAAACCTCAGCCTGATTAGGATACGCATGTATCCCAGTCGGGTGAGAGATGGTTGCCTATCTAGGCTGCACTGGTCCAGTGTCTGCGACTTCAGCAATTTTGTGGTCGTGGCCGCTACCCTTCCTAGTTGTGACCAGGACGAAGCTTTTTTCCAGGAGGACGAATCCTCGCCACTAGTGAGTTTCACTCCTAGGTCAAGCCGGTATAGGCGTATTATCTCAGTATGGGCGTATTTAGGACGTGACCGACTTCTAGAGCGAAGGTACCGCGATAAGAGTAGTCATCAAGTTTCACCCCCTGGGTTAAGCCGGTTTAGGCACATTTCACTAGTATGGGTGTATATAGGACGTGGCCGGCCTCTAGAGCATATAGGTATGTGTAGCTCTCGCCGCGAGACTACTGGACATAAATTTCACTTTATCCTTTCCATCACCTTTTTCACAGCGCCGCTGCACGGTAACCTTAATCGCAATTTAGCCTTTTCTTCATTAGCCGGGAGGAGTTTCACCCCACGCGCGGCAGCCGACTAATCTCGCCAGCAGTGTCTTAGTTTAACCCTTGTGTTAAGCCGGTTTAAACAATCTGCTCCAGTATGGGTCTATATAGGACGTGGACGACCTCTGGAGCAGAGGTGCCGTGATTTGAGTAGCCCTGACCTCGAGACTACTAGTTACTTCACTTAATCCTTTCCTTCATCTTTTCCACGACGGCGCCGCTCGATAACCCTAATGGCATTTTTCTTGATTGGCCGGGAGGAGTTTCACCCCACGCACGGCAGCTGAAGAATCCCGCCAGCAGCGGGCTTTAAATCAGAGTTTTCCTTCTCCTAGATGAGTTACCAACCAAGACTCTCATCTATCTGGTTTTTAGGCGCCAGATATTTGCCTTTCGCCCCTTCTCCTGTCATTTAAACAGTTCCGCCACGAGAAGGCCAGGAGCTGGACTTGACTGTCAGAAGCTATTTGAGACGGACGCCATGGAAGCATTTAACTGCAGTGGAGAGTGTATCCTCCACCCCACCTCCAGCTATAACAGTCCTTAGAACCTTTCCATTTAGTTATAGGTCCCTTTTTTCATTACTATCATGGCCATTATATTCTTCCTTTTAGGCTTTTCAGCACTGGTAACTTACCTTTTTGCCGTCATGAACGTGCAATTTTAACGATTAAAAAAAATCCTAAGAAGTTGCAATTAAAATACACCTGGAAAACACACAAAATTTGGCACATGCAAAAAGGTTCAAAATCAGACTGGCAGCATTGTGTTCAGGACAGCCCCATATATGCTCCACAACATGCCACAGCATTCATCCAAGTGTATGTCTGCTAAAAGTTCCTATCAAGTTTTGGTTCTCTTTGATGCGTTTTCTGCCACATAGTTCATATTTCCTACCAGCACCCTTAATTTGTCCTACCTCCAGCAACCGCTTCAGATTTACACTGTTCTTCCATTCCGGCTCTTCATTTTCCTCGCAATCTTTCCAATGCAGCTTTAGCAATGTTGCCATGGTCCTTTCTTAGCTTGCCATTTATTTTAGCCTGTACAGCTAGTCTATCTGCACTTCACTGTCATGTACTCCTGCATGCCCTGGATAATAAAGCTACGTTAGGCCCATCATAGTTGACTAGTTTAACAGGTGAACACATTCTTTACGAAGCAATTAAAAAAAAAACAAATTTATGAAGCATGCTCAGTGAATCTGTCGAAATGATGCAATGAATTACACCATGGGCAACTAGCCATTACACTTCCACTGACATGGCCTCAATTTCCATCTGCATGCTTGATGTGGTCACTTCAAAGACTACTAAATCCTGTGCCACTACTTTTCCAATTTCGGTAGACAACAAAACCCCAACCACGTCTCCTGTCCACGACACTGAGTCGTCTGTATATATCACCATGTCGGAAGACCCACATTGATGCTGGATGAGATCTTGAACCCAAAGTTCAGCTGCCCTCCGTGCCCAATCTCTATTTGCGGCCCTTCTGTAAAACAATCTTCCTTAGCCGAGGCTGGTCCTGTACTTGTACCCAATCATCACTTTTAGACACCTCGTCTAGATCGCACGCTGATATTATTGGATTCTCGGCCTCAGCCATCTGCATCATTTGATGTGCCTGCCCTTTATCAACCCGGGTTCCTTGTTGGGGAGTATAGTCCATAACAGCAACAACCCCGATGTATGCCTTTACCTGAACACACCTGTGTTTTGACCTCACACTCAGCATATCGAGCAGAAAGCGCATGGCCGCCGCAGGAGTATTCCTGGTGCAACCCAAGACCACTCTCATTGGTAAAAGAGGATATACAAGAAACTGGTGTCACCAACTGGAGAGAGAAGATTAGGAATAGAGAGGAATGGATGCGAAATTTATCTGAAGCAATGAGCCTTAATACCTCCGAAAGCTGAAGAATATATATATATATATATATATATATATATATATATATATATATATATATATATATATATAGGCACTTTAGAACAGAACTGACAATTCCTAAAAGACCTGAAAACAGTTGAAAGTATGGAAAAGAGCTGAATATTTCCACAAGAAGAACTGAAAACAAAATAAACACTGAAACTTTAGGGGAAAAAATAAAAATTAAGAAAAAACAAGACTGGGAAATTAGAAAAGACATGAAAACAAAAGGAGATTGATAACACAGAGAAGAAATTAATACGTTAAATGTTTTTTTTTTAGTCAAAATACTACACTCAGAAACAGCAGGTAAAGAGTTATCATTTTATCATCAAAATAAGATTATCAATTATTAATCTCAACTTTCATTTGTAAGAATAAGGACAAACGCAAGTGCTCTCTGCAAGACATCACGGAAGGCAATACGTGCAGACCTCTGTGATAATTATTATAAGAACAGTTATAATAATCATCAGTCTAAGATAACATCTGGCATAAAACAGTGAAACTACATCAACACAGCGCTTCATCACAGAAAAAGAGAGAGAAAGGAAGATCTGGGCATACCCCCCAATCCATCTGTTGTTATTATACCCGTTTAACATCGCTGTTATCTTCAACCCCCCCCCCCCCCCCCCCCACCTCTGGAACTTCAGCGACACCGACCAACAGAAATCAGTTAAAATTTCGTACATCACGGATAAAAGACGATCACAAAGACTGTTTGACCTTTCTGTTGTAGCCGGCTGAGCTCTGTCATGGCGGAAATCCCTGCAACACCCCACGGAAGAAGCCGCGGGTCAGTAGAAAGATAGTCTGCTTGAGAGCCGATGAAAGGGAACTCTGGAAACAGAGAACTGCTCTGAAAGAGTCCGCTTTGAAATGTAAGGAACTAAGGAAACTCGCTAATGGTCTGGACAATTCCCCCCCCCCCCCTTTTTTTTTTTTGGTTTAAAATAAAAGGAGGTTTTAGAGTAGAGCCAAAGATCTGGACTTGATGTTTTACTTTGAAGCCGTATCTCTGAGTATCTTGATACTGACTTTCTAAAGGAAGGCATTTTGTGAACGCTGGAAAGACACTTATAAAAGCTGAGATTCTTGACACTGAGCCATCTACAAGATAAGACCCCCCCCCCCCTCCTCCCTCCACCTTTTCCCCCCTAAAAAAAAGAAAGGAGTTAGGTTTTAAAATTATATAAATTTAGCTATTACAGACTTATCAGTCATGAAAACATTAATTCTTCTTCTTCGAACTGAGAGCTAATGTTCTTTACAGCCGCCGCTTGAAAATGGTGTCGGACCTTTTTTTTATGGAGTCCTTGAGTGAAGGTTTAAAAAAAAAGCAGTGGGGTGTGCAACGCTTCTTTAACAGACTCCACCACCATGGTGACTATAGCGATAACTGTCCCGTTAGCCTGGCTAGGCCTGTTATTAGGGGGTTACCAGCGGAGAGGTGGGACATGGTCTTGACCAGCTGTGGTTCATCAGCCGCGACGCCAGCTTGTGAACCACAGGTAGCTGAATGTCAAATTGGACAGTGTCTTGACCACCCCCCCCCCCCGCAAAAAAAATATTTCGGCAGAACTGGAAAATGTCTTAATTCATTAGACATATGTGATCCATTGTTGAATGTGGTTATTATTGTTCGGTAAGACGTGATAAAATAATGTGAAACCCCACACAATGCTTTAGTTGAGTCTGATTCGTCAGACAATGTTGCTTAACACTGACTATAGTTAGATCGCTGGCATATGATTTCTTCTGAGCTGAGGAAAGAAGTATGGCCAGTCCGTGACGCTGACCACATCATCCTCTAGGGTCCCGACAGGTAAAGGTAAAAAAAAAAAAAGGACACGAACACTACGTCCACTATATCATAGAAAGACAACTTTTTTTTTTTTACATTTAAAAAGATGATATAGAAAGATTTAATTCAACATGTCGAACGGGTAATTTCTCTTTGCTGGATTACGCAGATAAATAGTTTCCAATCTCCATCACGCCATGTTTATATTCGTAGAGGGGGGAGAGGACGCTCTGTGTGCTACGGCAAACCAGAGTCAACCAAGACCCCGTGCCACCTCTCCTTTCCCACCCCACCCCGCAAATAACAGGCTCAGTCTGGGGTAACATTTCAGGGAACGCTTATAGTACTCATGGAGGTGGAGTCTTCTAAAGAAGCATTTCATCTCCTCTGTTATGATCAAGTTGCGTTCAAGATCTGATGAAGAAAAAAAAAAGCTGTGGCAACCCACTGCCAAGCCGACACCATGGTACTTCAACATCTTCACTACGCTGGCTACAAAGAACATCACGCGTTCATCTCCAGGGAGATTAAGCAGCAACATCAACAATAACAATTCGTTCGCGCGGCGTACAGCCAAGCACTTCTTACAAATAGCTCTTCTGATATAACAAGAGAGAAGAGAACATAAGAGGGAAGATAATGTTATCTAAAACAAATGATTACAGTCAGTTAATCGACGTATATTTTCAGCGCATAAATAAAAAAAAAGCGCTGGGAAGGATAGACAGAAGCCGTATTTACACAGGTATATCGATAAAGACAGTAAATGATAAATACATAAATCAAGGCGAATGTTTGTAGACACAGAGAAATACATGAGAGAAATATAAATACTCATCTTGCAGACACAGAGAAATACATGAAAAAAAGGGGGGGGGGGAACGCCTAGCAAAATGCTGGTGGTCTTTCTACAATTCCTGTTATCCTGTTTCGGTGGAGATCTTGCATGGGCTAAAGCACCAGTCTACCTCGGGTGACTTAGCGAGCACCGAATTCTCCCACACGAACAGATAACAAAAACAAAAGGTAAAGAGATACACTGAAAAAAACAACCAACTTACATGTAGACTTTGATTCCACAGACAAATCATTCCGTAGGAAACGGGCAATCATTTCTGTAATGTTTGTTTCCAGCTTGTGTTAAACGGAAAGCAAACGGCCACACATGCTACGAAGTAACATTAAGCTGTGTCTGCAGCTGGGAACTGGATCTTTTCTTTCGGGGAAGTTTTGCTGGGGATGAAACAAAAGTGGAAATTTGAAATAACATTCCGCCCGAGTTACAACATTCACAGAAGCTCGATGTGAACGGAATCAGTGGGAGATAAGGTCTCCTGTACATTACAAGCCAACACAGACCCGGAGAGTAGCGCTCTTCTTTCTTATTAAGTTAACATGCTGACATAATTTGGCGATAATGCTTTCCCACAACATCCTGTCCGTGGTTTCATTTATTAAATATATTTATCATTTTTATATAATTTAATGTCATTTAATGTTGCTTTCCCCATTTATCATTTTATCTTTTATCATTGGCTATGTTATATTCTCTCTTTTATCTGGTCTTTGTTCTTTCATACATTACTTTCTTTTAACTATTATCAACTTATCTTTTTAATATGTAGTCCATTCATTTAGGAGGGTGATGGGCGAAAATGATGATTGAATTATCACCAAATTATGTCAGCATGTTAACTTAATAAGAAAGAAGAGCGCTACTCTCCGGGTCTGTGTTGGCTTGTAATGTACAGGAGACCTTATCTCCCACTGATTCCGTTCAAATCGAGCTTCTGTACACCCCGGATCTTTCTAGCTCCACTTAATGACCGAAATATTATGCCATCTTAACCCACTCCAAATCCGAAACGGTCCTGCTGAGCTCAAACACTTCTCACTGCATTCCCTGCAATGAGCATCACCCTCACTGTTCCAGGGGGATAGGAGGAGGAGGAAGAAGAAGAAGAAGAAGAAGTCGTGCTTGTTCAATGTCTTATTTAATTAGTATTACTAGGTTGATGTTTTTTTTTCGGGTGGGGTCCGTATACAAGTGATTTATTTGCTAGGTTTATTTGTTCATTATAATATTATTTGTAGCTGACAGGGATTATTTATCTACAATAAATAAGTGGCCGTACTCTTTGAACACCAGTTTCTCATCCGGGAAACCACGGGTTCGAATCACGATTCGGTCGCAGCTGGTTTTTTTTTTTGGGGGGGGGGGAGAATGTGTGTGTGTGTGTGTGTGTGTGTGTGTGTGTGTGTGAAGGAGACTTTTGGAGGAGGAGGGAGGAGGGAAAATTAAAACCCAACCTGCTCCTTTTTTGTGACTCCTCCAGTTCAGTGGTTCCCAGCCTGTGTTCTTCGGATCACAAGTGGTCCTCAGAGCTTTAGCAGATATGCCACAGCTGCACTATCGACTTGGTATTAAATGCTGTCTATATTATTTAAAGGTTCATGGCACTGGGATATTGTATCTCAGTTAATGATCTACAACTTATATGTAGTTGGAAAAGTGGTCCTTGTGTGTAGAAAAGTTGAGAAACACTGTCCTGGACAACCTGCACATATCTCACCATCGAACAGTGAGAAACAGCTACATTACTGTGAAACATTTACACAATACAACAATGTATTGTGATACATTTTTTTTTCGCAAAATATCTTATGTGACAGGTGTCTTTTTTTAACAACAAATCTTATGAGACAGGTATCTTTTTTAATAACAAATCTTATGTGACAGGTATCTTTTTTAACAACAAATCTTATGTGACAGGTATCTTTTTTTTAACAACAAATCCCATGTGACAGGTACTTTTTTTGTAACAACAAATCTTATGTGATTGGTAACTTTTTTAACAACAAATCTTATTTGACAGGGATTTTTTTAACAACAAATCTTATTGTGACAAGTGCCTTTTTTTACATCAAATCTTATGTGACAGGGATCTTTTGTTTTTAACATCAAATATTATGTGACAGATTTCTTGGTTTTACAATAAATATTATGTGTCGGGTATATTTGTTGCTGTTTTTTTGTTGTTGCTACACATGTTATCTTTTATTTTACAATAAATATTATATGACATATAGCTCTACAAAAAACTGTACACTTTATAAGTAATTTTTGTAATTTTTTCCACGAAGTTATTTTGTTTCCTTTTTTTTAACATGAATTTTTACCATGGATGATTTTATCAGCGCTGGCAAGAAGAGAATATAAGAGAGTAAATTTAGCGCTACCTCCTATTTTTAAGATGACGTAAAACGATGATGAGGATGAAATCAAAATTTAAAAATAATAAATTATTTCGTAAAGAAAAAAAAAGAGAAGTCTTTCCATTTTCTGCATTTCAATGTCAAATTTTGCTGAAATAAACTTTCGTTGATTAATGTTATTTAAAATATTTGTTTCGCTTCTTCTCGCTGCCAAAAGAGGAAGAGATTTTGAGGAAAATGATGTTTCCATTAACCTATATCGCCAGGGTAATGAAGTAATTAAGGGTATTTCTGTTTTTAATTTTATTTTCTTTTTAACTCATGAGTCATATTTGGGCTTTTCTAAGTGCTTTTCATCAGCAGCGATCACGACAACTAATGAATGAGACAAGTTTAAGTACGGTTAATGGCCTGTGATGCCCAGTTCAGGCAACCAGAGATCTAAAATGGAACAAGTTCAGAAAAAATATATAAATTTTAAACAAGCACAGTTATTATTATAACAGGGTACAGTCAGTCGGTCGTTTTCATGTCCCTTGTGGGAATTTTGCCTCCCTAACATCTCTCCTATAGGCCTCTCAGTTGTGAGCAAGATGCCCTGCTGATGATGCGTCCATTTGCAGATTATCAACGATGTCTTTGCAGTCATCTTCGTCTTGGTCTTTCTCTCTTTCTTTTTCCTATTGTGTATCCTTCCAAGATGGTCTTCTCTAGATTCTCGTGATGTTTAACACTCTTCCCGTGCCGGAGGGAAAAAACGCGGATGTTAAAGTCTTTGCCAGACAAAAAGCGCGGGTCTTGGTGTGTATAGGGGTTAAGTGTAAAAGTAATTGAAAGAAATTATTTACACGTTATAAATATGCGTATTACACATCCAAATAGCTGTAAATCTATGAAGATTTCATAAATGCAGAATGTTTTAGGAAAAAAAGAAACAACGTGATTTTTTTACGACAATAATTTTGTCCTACTTACCATCAGATATGTCTAATGTCTAGATCGACACTAGTTATCATCTGAGATGTCTAGAACGCCTTACTTGTCGATGTTATAGTGTGATTATATGTGCCAACAATCGCTAAAAAAAATGTCTGAAATAACCCTCTAACTACTTCTCCAGTAATCTAATATGTCTAGATCTACGTGGGATACTTTCAAGAACAGTGCTCTAGTCGTATGGGGACATGTTTGTCTCTGAAGTCACACAAAAAAGCTGAAAACTTCGATCGAAAACATTGAATGTGACTGCCATTTGACCCCCGTTGTTAATGACGCTTTGCGAAAAAGAATGCTGGGTATATTTAACGCGTACACATAACATGCGATCTAAAAATTCAACCGATTTTACACCGAAACAAAGCAGAGGCCTCTATAAAGGCTCCCAGCAGAAGCACAGAACCCGGATGCGGCCTGGTAGTAGGCCGATGGCGTGGGAAGAGTTTTCTCTGTTTAATCTTTCTTACAGCCAACTTTCTTCAATATTAATTTCTTGTAGTAAGGACACATTTGTTCTTTTTTGTGTCCATGATATTTGAAGAACTTTTCCGTAGTATTTACAATCAAAGGCATTTATGTTCTGTTAAGTGTCCAGGTCTCACAGGCATATGTTGCAATGGGAAAGATGCATGCCCTTAAAAATCTTATTTTTGTAGTTCTGTCTGTTCCTCTCTGCAGGTTTTTTTTTTTATTTGTCTTATTTTTTGAAGAGCGATGGATGTCCTTCTTCTTAACTTCCCTCATTATATCTCCATTATTAGTTAGTAATGATCCAAGATATTTAAAACTCTCCACTTAGAAAAAGCTTAAAAATATTTTGGACACATTAAATGTCATGAGAATTTAAAGAAGACAGTATTGGAAGAGTACATAATGGAAAAAAAGAAAGAGAGGAAGAGCAAGGCGAAGATGGCTGTAAGACATCGTTGATAATCTGCAAATAGATGCATCAGCAGCAGGGCATCTTGCTTACAATCGAGAAGCCTACAGGAAAGCTGTTAGGGAGACAAAGTTCCGCAAGGGACATGCAAATGACTGACTGACTGACTAAATGACTGACTGACTGAGGACAGATTCGTCTTCTCTTTTCTATCTCTATTCACTCGACCCAACTACTGTATGTTTCCAGGGGACACTAAATGGGATGTAGTAGGATGGGGGTCTTGGTCGATTATGGTTCTCTAACAGTCAGTTCCGTGTTGTTGACAGTTTGCCTGTACTCGGCAGTACTTTTTCCGATGAATAATATCATATCTTGAACACACTCGTAGCTCAAGCCAGTTAAAGCAATAAAAACAAAGTTTACTTACTTGCCAGATATGAAGAATCTACTTTACAGCTCTCTCGGATCTTTCGGAGCTGTCACTATTTGCTAAACACAGAAATGTCCCAGAAAATAAAACAAGTCAAATTTCCCTTTTCAGAAACATTCGCCAAATTTTGGTATCACAATTTATATTGGAAATCCAACAGAAGAGCTGAAATAGGCGTCCATTTAAATGTCAGTCAGTCGCAAGATGGCGAGGCTTCATGCTAGAAAGTATTATTACTTTTTAAACTGATGATTCGCTCTCTCAACACGTATCTGAAAGTATGATAAAATGTCGGATATCTGTGCACTTTTAATCACTGAATTATTCCGCTGGAGAAGACACAAAACGTTTGATAGCTAAGCATTTATGCTCAGTCTGAGTGCATTTTTTATTTTTTTCTGTATTCTCCTTGAACTTGAAAATATTATGTTATAATAATGATACACAAATGTAGTTTCCCGCTTGGATTGGCAATCATGGCTACAATTACTCTAAACTGGCACCACCACCATCACCACAAAACCCTTACCTCTAGGAGTCATATACCTGACACTAAAATGCACTAAAACATTCCAGTTTCCTGCCGTCCCTTTTTCTCCAGTGGCAAAAGGTGAAGGAACTAATTTCCATTGTCTGTACAGACATCTAACTCGTCCCACGAAACGCTGATCTCATCAGGACTCAATTAACATTCAATTAACACTTTGCTCTTGTCCCAATAAACTACGGAGACGTGCCGCAAGTGACAACAGACTAAAAACTACATAGAAAGACACGCAGAAAGCTCGTACAGAACTGCCAGAAACACTCATATGACACAGGATGTGGTTTAACTGGCTCAAGGCGACCAGCAAGGACAGGTTAAAGCTGCTCATATATCAGCGACATCCCAAACAAGTGCCCAACCTTTTTCTTCCTCATCAAGTTCCTCCATGATAGATTAAGGGGAAACGTCTCTGGAATTCTTGCTGTCTTTGGCGCTTCTAAAATAAGTATGAAGGTGTGGATCTTATGAAGGTGTGGATCTTATGAAAGTGTGGATCTTATGAAAGTGTGGATCTTATGAAAGTGTGGATCTTATGAAGGTGTGGATCTTATGAAGGCGTGGATCTTATGAAGGTGTGGATCTTATGAAGGCGTGGATCTTATGAAGGTGTGGATCTTATGAAGGTGTGGATCTTATGAAAGTGTGGATCTTATGAAGGCGTGGATCTTATGAAGGTGTGGATCTTATGAAGGTGTGGATCTTATGAAAGTGTGAATCTTATGAAAGTGTGGATCTTATGAAGGTGTGGATCTTATGAAAGTGTGGATCTTATGAAAGTGTGGATCTTATGAAGGTGCGGATCTTATGAAGGTGCGGATCTTATGAAAGTGTGGATCTTATGAAAGTGTGGATCTTATGAAAGTGTGGATCTTAACAAAAGCAGTATCACTTGAAATTGTGTAGTATTTTAATCAGCTGTTAGACTAGGATCACATGAAGCTGTATGTTGCACATTTGTACGAAGGTGAAAGGGTAAATGAAAGGAGAAAAATGGTGAAAGAAGCGATAACAGCACAAAATAATGAAAAACAAGAGCAAACCTATATCTTGGCAGAGCGCCCTTATTAAAGAGTACAGAACAGATTGGTGCTTACGAGATCTCCATATCCTTTACCGACAGGACAAGGAAAATACGAGGGGCGCGCCAAAAGTTAAGTTTACAAGGCATGTAACGCCCATAAAAGTGCAGCACTGTGTAGCATCACCTGGGCGACATCTATCAGTTTAGGATGGAGGGTAGACTGGAGCAGTGGTCTAAACAGAAGATTCCTTCTGTGATACAATTTTTGAATGCGAAGCAGGAGTCAACTGTCGAAATTCAGCATCAGTTGGTCGAAAGTCTATAGAGACAGCATGATGAGTCGACAGGGTGTGGCAAAATGGTGTGCAGAATTTCGAACCGGGCGAGTGAAGGTCAGTGACATAGCGCAGAGTGGCATACCCACGACAACAGGCAGGGCAGCGAACAAAACGAGCATCGAACGTATGATAGTTGAGAGCAGAAGAGTGTGAAATAACTGACGCATGACTTGAGGCTGTCACGAGGAGCACTTTCCAGAATGATTCTGCAGTTGACGTTCCAAAAGATGAGTGCACGTTGGGCCTCGCGAGCCTTATTCGAGGACCACAGGGCAAAGATGTTGGCATTTGCCCTGTCATCCCTTCAAAAATATGCCATTCATGGCCACGACTTTCTGGAAAGCATTGTCACCGGTGAAGAGACATGGGTTCATCCTAACACCCAAGAATCTAAAAGTGCAAGCATGGACTAGAAGCGCCCAGGTTCCCAATGAACCAGAAAAGTGTCTGTTGGGGAAAGTGATGGCTACGCATTTTGGAATCAGAAAGGGATGTTTTGGGATCAGAAAGGGATGTTTTGGAATCAGAAAGGGATGTTTTGGGATCAGAAAGGGATGTTGCTGTTCGATTTCCTAGAAGGGGAATAATAATTATTGCAGCTGTGTAACACTGGAACGGTTACGAGCTGTCTTCTTCTTCTTCTTCTTTTTCTTCTTCTTCTTCTTCGTTTACAACAACTACTACTGCTCTTATTCTACTACTACTACTACTATTACTACTACTACTACTACTACTACTACTATTACTACTACTACCACTACTACTACTATGACTATTACTACTACTACTACTACTACTACTATTACTACTACTACTACTACTACTACTACTACTACTACTACTACTACTAATACTATTACTACTACTACTATTACTACTACTACTACACATGTTAGTATTCGAGAAAGACAGTCTCCATGCCACTGGCTCGCAGTAGGTGCACCCACCCTACAAGAATGCTCGTAATGACCCCAATATCAGAAATAGAACCATCATAGACAGTGCCAGGGCCTTGCCATCTAACCCAGTCATTAAGCAGACGCTGAACGGCTCATTGATGGTCTGACTAGTATTTGGGCACGCTTCTGAATACCCTTGTTATCAGCGCGGAGACCACTTCTACCGCCTGTAAAAACATCCACTCGCGTCGTTGGCCAACCGCCAGATTTCTTGTCAAGCTATCCATCCACCTCCAAGTTTCAGGCGAGTTTCATCAAGTAGCGAATTTGTACTTTGCCGCCCTAACTAAGCCTCGTCTTTTGCCTCTGTGTATATTCGTCCAGAGCTATATTGAAGTTCGATTACCTTCATTTTTGTTTTCTTGTTCTCTCAGGTGCAGTGCCGCGGTGGTGTAGTGATTATTACACTCGTCTGCCGATTAGAAAGTTCATAGTTCAAAATTATTTTTTTTGGACCGGCCGCTACCAGAGATCGACCAAGCCTCAAAAATTGGATACCTGGGGTTTCCTAGGAAAACAAAGTCATCGAGGACAAGTGCTGGCATCCCTAATTCAAATGCTGCAGTGGCCTAGAAATGTGAAGGCATGAACACTTCATACCCCTATGGCATGCAAATGCTACAGGACATAGCTTTTTTTTCAGATTTTCAGCTGCTTGTGCTGGACTTTTTTTTTTCAAATGATGATTGTTCTGATGTTATTCGTGAGAGATAATGTTGACAACAGGCTGTTGTGAACATCCTTGCATACCAGGCGTACCAAAAGAAGATGACCGGAAGTGCTTTCACGTGAGAGAGTTTCCGTCTACCCCAACACAACGAGGAACATCGCCACTAGCAACACATTCAGCTGTGCCATGATCTGGTGTACTCTGTTTAGAGTAAGCTGATGAGAGACTAGAAGGTAGAGAAGTTTAGAAGGAGCTGATGAGAGACTAGAAGGTAGAGAAGTTTAGAACCAGCTGATGAGAGACTAGAAGGTAGAGAAGTTTACAACCAGCTGATGAGAGACTAGAAGGTAGAGAAGTTTAGAAGGAGCTGATGAGAGACTAGAAGGTAGAGAAGTTTAGAACCAGCTGATGAGAGACTAGGAGGTAGAGAAGTTTAGAACCAGCTGATGAGAGACTAGAAGGTTGAGAAGTTTAGAACCAGCTGATGAGAGACTAGAAGGTTGAGAAGTTTAGAACCAGCTGATGAGAGACTAGAAGGTTGAGAAGTTTACAACCAGCTGATGAGAGACTAGAAGGTAGAGAAGTTTAGAACCAGCTGATGAGAGACTAGAAGGTAGAGAAGTTTAGAACCAGCTGATGAGAGACTAGAAGGTAGAGAAGTTTAGAACCAGCTGATGAGAGACTAGAAGGTAGAGAAGTTTAGAACCAGCTGATGAGAGACTAGAAGGTAGAAGTTTAGAACCAGCTGATGAGAGACTAGAAGTAGAGAAGTTTAGAACCAGCTGATGAGAGACTAGAAAGTAGAGAAGTTTAGAACCAGCTGATGAGAGACTAGAAAGTAGAGAAGTTTAGAAGGAGCTGATGAGAGACTAGAAAGTAGAGAAGTTTAGAAGGAGCTGATGAGAGACTAGAAAGTAGAGAAGTTTAGAAGGAGCTGATGAGAGACTAGAAGGTAGAGAAGTTTAGAACCAGCTGATGAGAGACTAGAAGACAGAGAAATTTAGAACGAGCTAATGAGAGACTAGAAAGTAAAGAAGTTTAGAAGGAGCTGGTGAGAGACTAGAAAGTAGAGAAGTTTAGGACGGCCTGATGAGGGACTAGAAGGTAGAGAAGGCGATATTCGTTTTTGAAATCAACGACCACTGGGTGACACATTGGCTTCAGGGTTTGTAAAGTATAATTGACCAAGACCCGTCTCACCTCTCCGTTAGTACCACCAAGCCTGGCTAATGGGATAGAGATCGCCATAGTCCCCATGGTGGTGGAATCTGCTGAAAAAGTACTGCAAACTACCTGCTTTTTAGCTACATTCAGGGACTGAAAAGTTGGCCTCCATAACCTGCTCCCAATCCGACACGATGCTGTGCCTAAACACCTTCACAGCATCCACGTCAAAGAACACAAGATGGCAGTTCCAAGGAGATAGAAGATAAGACAAGACAAGACAAGAGAGATAGACGATAAGACAAGACAAGAGAGATAGATGATAAGACAAGACAAGAGAGATAGAAGATAAGACAAGACAAGAGAGATAGAAGATAAGACAAGACAAGAGAGACAGAAGATAAAACAAGACAAGAGAGATAGAAGATAAGACAAGACAAGAGGGATAGAAGATAAGACAAGACAAGAAAGACTAGAAGTAGAATGTACATCACACAGTTATATGTATTATCATTTGATGATATTGCTATGTTTGTATGGTTAGTTTTTTATTCGTTCACATGAGGAAAATTAAGTGCCATAAATTTTAAAAGTACAAAAAGAACAGTTTAATATGCAGTAGAACTGCTTGAACTAAAAAACAAGCATGTACTAGGTTATTAGTCATAACAGTGATAGAATTCATTATAAACAGTGATAGAATTAGTCATAAAAGAGAGATAATTAGTCATAACAGTGAGAGAATTAATCATAACAGTGGTAGAATTAGTCATAACAGTGATAGAATTCATTATGAACAGTGATAGAATTAGTCATAACAGTGATAAGATTAATCATAACAGTGGTAGAATTAGTCATAAAGGTGGCAGAATTAATCATAACAGTGGTAGAATTAATCATAACGGTGATAGAATTAGTCATAACAGTGATAGAATTAGTCATAACAGTGATAGAATTCATTATGAACAGTGATAGAATTAGTCATAACAGTGATAAGATTAATCATAACAGTGGTAGAATTAGTCATAAAGGTGGCAGAATTAATCATAACAGTGATAGAACTAGTCATAACAGTGATAGAATTAGTCATAATAGTGATAGAATTAGTCATAATAGTGATAGAATTAGTCATAATAGTGATAGAATTAGTCATAACAATGATAGAATTAATCTTCTTCTTCTTCTTCTTCTTCGTTCGCACTGTCTGTCTATATCTGCAGTCCTGTCTCTTGGATAAATGTCACTGTTTTTTGTAATTCATTTATGGAACCGTAGAGCTTATCTTCTTTAGTGGTTTCACTGGGCCAGTAATTATTTCTCAGTGTTTCGTAGTTGATGCAGTTCTGGAGGATATGTTCCACAGTTTGGGGCACCTGGGCACATGTACATAGATTAGTAGTACCAACTTTAAACTTTGTATACATATGACTTCGGAGTCGGCTGTGTCCTGTTCGGAGACGGAAGATGGTGACTTGTTCCTTTCTGTTTAGCATGTGATAGTCATCATGTGGTGGTGTTTGTGGCTTCCTGTAGGTTTTTATCATGCTTTTCTTCTGATTATAAGTGATTGGTATGTCTGGTTGCTCCATTTCAGTGCCCTCTTTGGCCAGATGGTCAGCTTTCTCATTGCCTGGTATCCCATAGTGGGAGGGAATCCATTGCATAGTGACTCCATGTTGTAAGCCAATTTTTGACAAGGCATCCTTAAGGTCTGGTAGTTTGTTGCACTGAAGAGCCTCCAGTACTGATCTTGCATCTGTGAGAATTACTACAGGACATATATCAATTCTGGAGTCTGATAGTTTTTCAACTGCAGCAATAATTGCCCTAACTTCTGCATCAAAGTTGTTGCAGTATTTACCAGTGGGTATGGACATCTTGTCAATGGTGTTGTTTGGATATTTAATATATGCTCCTGCCCCTCCATTCTTTATGGCATTATGTGCAGATCCATCTGTATACACACGTATCCAGGTGTCACATGGATATTTGTCATCTAGAACACTAAATGTGGCTGTTGATCTTACAAGACTGCTCTGCATCTCACCATTCTGCACACCTTTCACTTCAGTCTGAATAGTTATTTGTGTATAATCTGCTTCTTTCCATGGTGTATGCTCTGGTACAGATGATAATGGAGTGACTACAGTTGGAAGGTCAGGTATCAGCTTACGCATACGCTTGGCCTGATGAATGAAGCTGCTTCTTTTAAGCCGTCCTAATGCCAAGTTATTGAATCTCTCCTTCAGGGGATGGCTTACAGAGCTAAGGAATTTTTCTCCCATGGTCATGACCTTTGTGTCTCTACGTTCCTTTAGCGGTTGAACACCAACTATTTTCTGCATTTCTACTATTGGTGTGGACCTCATGGCACCTGTGATAATCCGTAGTGACTGATTTTGAACCTTGTCTAGATTATGCAGCGTAGTGTCTGATGCTGTGCACCAAGATGTTGAGCCATATTCTAAATGTGGTAGAATACTTTACTGATATAC
Source organism: Achatina immaculata (assembly GCA_009760885.1). Lineage (NCBI taxonomy): Eukaryota > Metazoa > Mollusca > Gastropoda > Stylommatophora > Achatinidae > Lissachatina > Lissachatina immaculata. Next base: position 70,105,622 of record CM019716.1, on the reverse strand, counting down.
ATTCTTGAGGATTCTTTCACTAGCTCCCCATGTGGTTCCACTCAATTTTCTTAATATGGCTAGTTTTCTTCTGGCTTTTGCTTCTGCACTGTTGATGTGTTGCTTCCAGGTCAGTTTTGAGTCAAGAGTCACTCCTAAGTAAGTGGGTTGGTTGTCCATCCTTAAGGGTATTTCATTTACAAAGATTTTACCTGCTTTCTGTTTAGATGAGAGGGTGAACAGAGTGGTACTTGATTTCTCTGTGTTGATATTTACACACCATTTGTTTGTCCATGATGTCAAGATGTCTGCTGCTCTTTGGAGTCTCTGTGTAGCAACTGTCGCATATTCATCTGTACACCACATGACAAGATCATCTGCATACAGTGCCGCTTTGATTCCATAGGGAAGTTCCTTGACCAGGTCATTAATGAATACAAGGAATAGTGTAGGCGAAAGGACTCCTCCTTGTGGTACACCGTGTCGCAGAAGTACTTTCTGGCTTTTGTGTCCATCCATTACTACTCTAGCTCTTCTATTGTGTAAATAGGACTTTATCCAGTTGTACAGTCTTCCATTCACATTGCAGTTTCTTAGTTTCCACAGCAGACCTTTTTTCCATACTTTATCAAAGGCTTTCTTCAGGTCTATCCACGCTGCTAGTACAAGGTTTTTCTCTTGGAATGCATCCTCAATCTCTTGAGAGAGATAAGTCACTTGATCTTCCGTACTGTAGTACTGCCTAAATCCTACTTGTTGTGGAAAGAGAAGGTTTTCACTTTCTAGGTACCATTTTAGCCTCAGGTCAATGATGAGTTCCATCATTTTGCATAGGCAGCTAGTGAGACTGATTGGCCTGTAGCTGGAGGCAGTATAACTGTTTTTCCCTGGTTTTAGCAGTGGTACCATGCTTGCTTCCTTCCAGATTTGAGGTAACTTACCTGTGCTCCAGCACATATTGAAAATATCCAACAGCTTTCCCATTGCTGCCATTCCCAGGTTCTTGATCATTTCATTGGACACTCCATCTGCTCCTGGTGATTTCCTTGGTTTCAGTTTACTAACTGCTAGGTCTAACTCACTGCGTGTGATTGGTGCATCCATGACCTCCACTTTTCTGACTTGTTCCTCCTCTTTCTGTGGCTCGATGCGCACTGTACGCTCCTTCTCTGGATGGATATCAATGTTGCAGTCCTGTGCAAACATGCGAGCAAAGTGATCTGCTACCTGCTTACCTGTAAGAGTTTTCCCATCCCCTATTAGTGTAACCTTTGTACTTCTTCCAGTACTCTCATCATTTAACTGTTTGATTAGTTTCCACAGTTTCCTTCCGCAAAGAAGTATTCAGGAAAAAGCCTGTTACTCCATCTGACAGAGTTAAGTTAGTACTGCTTTTCCACCCACACGGTCAGATGGTTAAGAAAATCCTTTATCGTCATCTGCCGATAATCCAACTCGACTCCGACACTCGTAACATTTTCTCTGAAGCACCCCTATTGGCATACAAACGTGAGCCAAACCTTAATGACATCCTCGTCCACAGCCACTTGAAGCAGAGCCTTACGTATGTTGGCACCAGAAAATGTAACCGCCCCCGCTGCGTTACCTGCCCTGTAGTTTGGGAAACGAAAACAATCACCTTTCCCAAAACTATCCTCACTCTTCATGAGGGATTCATATGCGAGTCCCGCAATGTGATATATGTCATCGTGTGCAAAAGATGCAGGATGACATATATCGGTGAGACTGGCCTCAGATTAGGGGACCGCATGCAAAAACATCTATACGACATCACCCAGCATGCTTCGAACCAGTCCCAAATCATTTCAATGGCCTCAACCACAGAGGCAAATCTGATTTTCTGGTAACAGCCATTAAACAATGTCACGCAGATGACACAAGCCGCCTGGCACTTGAGAACCGCTGCATTCAAAATTATGGGACGCTGGAACCACATGGGTTAAACTCGCTGTTTAGTTACACGTAACATTATCTTCTTCAATAATTATAGTACCTCTCCACTAAATCCACCCCTTTTTACTTTTCAAACTTCCTCACAGCATCACTCTGCAACCCCGCTATTTTCTCAGCAACCCCTCTTCTCTGCAACACCTCTTCCCCAATCACCTGTTTCAAATTCTCCTAGCTAGGCCAGTAGTGCGTAACTCTCTCTCCCCTCCCCGGTTCCCCATCCACCACTCCCAGTTACAACCCACCGACCACATGTCACAGGTCTCTATTTAAACAATTTCCACGTCCTACCAGATCCATTCCTGACACACACCGCCAGACAAGCCACACCTTGCAATTTACAGCTAAGTACTTTTTTTTTTTTACAGTATTCATGTAAATCTATACTTTATCTCCTCTCCCTATTTCTTCGTCCTGTATGTTTTTGTATGATTAAGGCTCACGCCGAAACGTCACAACTTTGTAATCGTTAAGTAATAAAGCTGCTCCTACTTTTTTCCAATTTTATACATTACAGTTTCCTTCCATGATTGCTGCTTGGGTTTCTGAAATATGTATCAATGAGGAAAAACTGGAAGAAGTGGAGAGTTTTGAATATCTTGGATCACTACTAACTAATAATGGAGATACAATGAGGGAAATTAAAAGGAGGACATCTATTGCTCTTCAGAAAGTAAAACAAATAAAGAATCTGTGGAGAGGAGCAGACAGAACCACAAAAATAAGATTTTTAAGGGCATGCATCTTTCCCATCGCAACATATGCCTGTGAGACCTGGACACTTAACAAAACAGCTGAGAAGCACATAAATGCCTTTGAATGTAAATGCTATAGAAGAGTTCTCCAAATATCGTGGACACAAAAAAGAACAAATATATCTATACTGCAAGAGCTTAATATTGAAGAAGGCTGGCTAGTAAAGAGGATTAAAGAGAGAAAACTTAAATATTTTGGCCACATTAAACGTCATGATAATTTAGAGAAGACCATATTGGAAGGATACATAATGGGAAAAAGAAAGAGAGGAAGACCGAAACGAAGATGGCTGCAAGACATCGTTGATGATCTGGAAATGGATGCAGCAGCAGCAGGCCATCTTGCTCACAACCGAGAGGCCTACAGGAGTGCTGTTTGAGAGGCAAAGCTCCGCAAGGGACATGCAAAGGAATGAATGAATGAGTTTCCTTCCATCCTTTTCAAAGTTTAGATACTCTGTTTTCTCTCTCCAACTTTCCCGTCTGGCTTGCAGCTTTGCTCTCTGAAATTTGGCCTTAGAATGTTGGTAATTATTGTAGTGTTCTTGGCATGGTCTATTTTCTGCTTGCTTTCGAGCTGCTTCCACATCATCATGGAGTTTTCCCAGCTCACTAGACCAGTATGGTTTATAGTCCCTGCGAGCTCCTCTGGGAATGGTTTCACGAGCGGCCTGAAGGATACAAGCATTGAATTCCTTCACTATGCTGTTAATATCCTTACCTTCTATAGACAGCTGTCCCACCAGGATACCTGTACGATGTCTGTACATTGTCCAGTTTGCTTTTTTATAGTTCCATCTGGGGAGAGGGTTACTGGTGTTAAGGAGTTCATTTTCTATTGTCAGGAAGACTGGTCGATGGTCGCTACCTCCAAGTTGTTTTCCAACTTCACGTGTAATGTTCCACTTCAGATCTGGAGAGTGGAATGCTAGATCTGGTGTTGATTTTGTATGCCACGCCCTTGAGTAAAATGTTGGGGCATCCATTGGCTGGTTGGTCAGGAGAAGTCCATTATCATCCTGCCAGCTCTCAACTTCCTCTCCTCTCTTGTCTATGTGGTCATAGCCCCAGCTCTGGGAATGACTGTTAAAATCGCCACAGACCATCAGTCTCTCTTTGTGTGGGATTGTTCCTAAAGCAAGTGGGCGGTCATTAGGACAGTAATAGTTAAGGAGGTGGAAATCTGTATTACTACTTTTTAGATGGATCATCTGGTATTCGGCTCCTTCCATGTACACTCCCACCTGACATGCGCTGATGTTATTCTTAACAAGTGTGAGTACTCCTCCTTTTCTTCTGTCCTGTCGGTCTGATCTAAAACACTGGTAGCCTCTGATTTTAAATGCGGCATCTTTGGTTAGGTGTGTCTCCTGTATGCAGCATATACTTACCTGATCTGCAAAAAGTATGTTCTCTAGTTCAACCTTTTTGCTATAGCCATCTCTAACACTGCTGACACCCTCAGCATTCCACTGCATTATTTTAAGTTCTTGCTTTTTGGCTGTTTTCTTCTGTTGTATTTTTTGGCCAGTAGCTCTACTCTCATGTCTCCTGACTCCACAAGACGAACTGAGAGGACCTCCAGTAGCATTGGGTGGACCCTTTCGAGGCAGGGGGCCCGGCACTGCACCTGCCTGGTTAGTCTTCACAGGGCGAGCACCATGGTTGAAAACTGCAGATAGAGACATTTCATTAGCGATAATGCGTGTTACCCTGATTTTTGCGATGCGCCTTTTGGCTGGGTAACTCCGACTTCAGCACCTTTCCTTGCTAGGGCAGACTGTGGTCTTGCTCGGACTGCCATGAAGACAGTGTGACTGGCCTGGCCAAAACTTTGTTTTCCAGCCTCTGGTGGCTGTACTTAAGCCCCTTCTCCATGTCAGATGGTTTTGAGACAGTTCCACAAAGACACTCTGACTTTGAGATGAGGAATCTGATGAGTGCTTCAACGATATCCATTCCCCGCCACCTATAGTCTACTGGCTCTGTTTTATTTACATCATTCTGATAGCCATTGTTGTAAAGACCCATAGGCTTGTCACATCCTGGATTCATTGGTTTCACACCAGACTTCCCTCATCCCCGCCAGAAATCTCTATGTCCCCATCTGTCCACCAACTTGACATTACATTTTGCAAAAATAACAATTACAATTAGTGTTGATTGCTACAAGTTTCTGGGCTACAGAGGTAGGTCAGAGTTTTTAAGCAAACAGATCTATGTTACCTGTCTCACAAAACACTATGTTAAGTTGTTCCCAGGGGAATAGAATTAATCATAACAGTAAGATGATTAGTCATAACAGTGATAGAATTAGTCATAACAGTGAGATAAATAGTCATAACAGCGATAGAATTAATCATAACAGTGAGATAATTAATCATAACAGTGATAGAATCAGTCCTAACAGTGATAGAATTAGTCATAACAGTGATAGAATTAGTCATAACAGTGATAGAATTAGTCATAACAGTGATAGAATTAGTCATAACAGTGATAGAATTAGTCATAACAGTGATAGAATTAGTCATAACAGTGATAGAATTCATCATTAACAGTGAGATAATTAGTTGTAACAGCGATATAATTAGTCATAACAGTGATAGAATTCATTATGAACAGTGATAGAATTAGTCATAACAGTGATAGAATTCATCATTAACAGTGAGATAATTAGTCATAACAGTGATAGAATTAGTCATAACAGTGATAGAATTCATCATTAACAGTGAGATAATTAGTCAAAACAGTGTCAGAATTAGTCAAACAGTGATAGAATTAGTCATAACAGTGAGATAATTAGTCATAACAATGAAAGAATTAGTCATAATAATGATAGAATTAGTCATAACAGTGATAGAATTAGTCATAACAGTGAGATAATTAGTCATAACAGTGATAGAATTCATCATTAACGGTGAGATAATTAGTCATAACAGTGATAGAATTAGTCATAACAGTGATAGAATTCATCTTTAACAGTGAGATAATTAGTCATAACATCGATAGAATTAGTCATAACAGTGATAGAATTAGTCATAACATTGATAGAATTCATTATGAACAGTGATAGAATTAGTCATAACAGTGATATAATTAGTCATAACAGTGATAGAATTCATTATGAACAGTGATAGAATTAGTCATAACGTTGAGAGAATTCATCATGAGCAATGACAGAATTAGTCACAACAGTGATAGAATTAGTCATAACAGTGATATTCATCATAAACAGTAAGGGAATTCGTTAGGGATACGGAAGACTCCTTAGTGACAGTGAGACAGTAGGAGAATTCATAGGGAACAATGAGGATAATTCTCACCGAAGAAATAGTTCAGGACTGAAATAAATCACTCCCTTCCGTGGAAGAATTAGTTGGGGACAGCGGGTAGACTTCCTTCAGGACAGTGAAACAATTCATTAGAAAGAATGAGAGAATTTCCTTTATGGCAGTGAAAGAAATAATTACAAGAATAATGATATCAGCCATTCGCCGTTATAGAAGAATTAATTAGGGATAGTAAGAGATTTCCTCAAAGAAGTGCGTAAGTGTCCTCTTTTTTTTCATGAATTTCCATTCAACCTCCCCCCTCCCTTCCTTTCCCACAAACAAACACACTTTTTGTCCTAAATCTGTTTAGAAGTTTATGAATACAGTGCATCAAAAAGAAACCAACTGATGCGTAGTAACAAGACAGTATAAAGTGACAAACGAATATGTAGTCATGAAAATATGTAGTCCTAAACAGTTTGTCAACAGGATGGATGTATTGTAAGAAATACATAGAAATGCAGAAAATAGTTGGTGTTCAACCGCTAAAGGAACGTAGAGACACAAAGGTCATGACCTTGGGAGAAAAATTCCTTAGTTCTGTAAGCCATCCCCTGAAGGAGAGATTCAATAACTTGGCATTAGGACGGCTTAAAAGAAGCAGCTTCATTCATCAGGCCAAGCGTATGCGTAAGCTGATACCTGACCTTCCAACTATAGTCGCTCCATTATCATCTGTACCAGAGCATACACCATGGAAAGAAGCAGATTATACACAAATAACTATTCAGACTGAAGTGAAAGGTGTGCAGAATGGTGAGATGCAGAGCAGTCTTGTAAGATCAACAGCCACACTTAGTGTTCTAGATGACAAATATCCATGTGACACCTGGATACGTGTGTATACAGATGGATCTGCACATAATGCCATAAAGAATGGAGGGGCAGGAGGATATATTGAATATCCAAACAACACCATTGACAAGATTTCCATACCCACTGGTAAATACTGCAACAACTTTGATGCAGAAGTTAGGGCAATTATTGCTGCAGTTGAAAAACTATCAGACTCCAGACTTGATACATGTCCTGTAGTAATTCTCACAGATGCAAGATCAGTACTGGAGGCTCTTCAGTGCAACAAACTACCAGACCTTAAGGATGCCTTGTCAAAAATTGGCTTACAACATGGAGTCACTTTGCAATGGATTCCCTCCCACTGTGGGATACCAGGCAATGAGAAAGCTGACCATCTGGCCAAAGAGGGCACTGAAATGGAGCAACCAGACATACCAATCACTTATAATCAGAAGAAAAACATGATAAAAACCTACAGGAAGCCACAAACACCACCACATGATGACTATCACATGCTAAACAGAAAGGAACAAGTCACCATCTTCCGTCTCCGAACAGGACACAGCCGACTCCTAAGTCATAGGGAACAATGAGGATAATTCTCACCGAAGAAATAGTTCAGGACTGAAATAAATCACTCCCTTCCGTGGAAGAATTAGTTGGGGACAGCGGGTAGACTTCCTTCAGGACAGTGAAACAATTCATTAGAAAGAATGAGAGAATTTCCTTTATGACAGTGAAAGAAATAATTAAAAGAATAGTGATATCAGTCATTCGCCGTTATAGAAGAATTAATTAGGGATAGTAAGAGATTTCCTCAAAGAAGTGCGTAAGTGTCCTCTTTTTTTCATGAATTTCCATTCAACCTCCCCCCTCCCTTCCTTTCCCACAAACACACACACTTTTTGTCCTAAATCTGTTTAGAAGTTTATGAATACAGTGCATCAAAAAGAAACCAACTGATGTGTAGTAACAAGACAGTATAAAGTGACAAACGAATATGTAGTCATGAAAATATGTAGTCCTAAACAGTTTGTCAACAGGATGGATGTATTGTAAGAAATACAGTCGATGGCAAAGAAAGATAGAAAGGAGAGAGAGAGAGAGAGAGAGAGAGAGAGAGAGAGAGAGAGTAAATGCTAATTTGACGACAAAGATATGTAAATAATTTTGGAAGACACTGAAATGGAAGATTTACTAGGCAATACATTTGAGAAATACTGAATTAGAAGATCTACTAAGCAATAATTTTGGGAAACATAGATAATAATTTTGGGAAAGACTGAAGTAGAAGATCTACTAAGCAATAATTTTGGGAAACATAGATAATAATTGTGGGAAAGACTGAAGTAGAAGATCTACTAAGCAATAATTTTGGGAAACATAGATAATAATTTTGGGAAAGACTGAAGTAGAAGATCTACTAAGCAATAATTTTGGGAAACATAGATAATAATTTTGGGAAAGACTGAAGTAGAAGATCTACTAAGCAATAATTTTGGGAAACATAGATAATAATTGTGGGAAAGACTGAAGTAGAAGATCTACTAAGCAATAATTGTGGGAAACGCTGATGTAAAGGAAAATGTCTACCCCGGTCTTAACCAGAAAAACCGAAGGGAGGTCTCTACAAGTGTGTATTAAAACAATAAGGACTTGTTGATGAAGAAAATACACGCTGGTCAGGAAAACGCTCCTCAGAGAACTACAACTCCGATCGGATGAACTCGGGTCTTCCAGAAGTGGTAGCTAGGGGAAACAAACATACGAGGGAGCAAACTCGAGTCTGTAGCAAGCTGGATAAACATGGCGGAGAGCGAATTCTAGAGTAGCCCCGACGTTTATCCTCTGTATCTGACACGAACTTGGGGCCATTCTTGGAAAGCGCTGACACAGAGGGAAAGAAAAGAAGATGGAATCTGATTCAGGAAAAAGGAAGGCAACGGCGTACATACTGGGAGTACTTCTTGTTTGTTTGTCTATCCGTGTGTAGGTGAGAGCATGTGTATTTCTCTATATGTACCCACGAGGCGTTCTCGCTTCCCGCAGATGTTGTCTCCAGATATCACGAGGCAGAAACTAGTTCCTTGGCTGTGCTGGTGTGGATGCCGTGAAAATGTCTTTTGTTACGGACAGCAAGTGCTCGCCTAAAGCTCGAATAACCAACATTTGTGGATGAAGGCCAAATTAAAGCCTTTATCTCAGAAAGAGAGTTCACGAGATAATGTTACAAGTCTGGAGCCGCAGTTTGACTTCAGTGACCGCGTGTAGTACGATATAGTACTGATAAGTAATAGAATCTGAGCAATAAAAGTAAATTAACGTTTGAATATTTTTCTGCAGTTAAGAAACAACGAGGCTTTCGCACAGTAAAGATATATAACACAGTGGGGGTGCGAGATAGCGAAGTTTATTAATGCGCTGTTCTCTCGGGGCTGGACGGCTGCTCGTCCTACCGGAGTCCACGGTTCAAGTCCCAGGTAATTCTCATGTCATTTTTCTTTCTCTCGCGTCTAAAGGTGCTTCGTTTGTGTTTGTTTTTACAAGGTATAACAATACAACATTGTGCTCTATTGCTTTATTGAATAACTCTCTACAGTTTAAGAGAAGATGTGATTAATACACATTAAAATACATAGTTGAGATAACATTTATAACATTTAAAAAAAAACACTTTGTATTAGTAAAAGCAATTAAACGATGAATACCTTAAAAACAATAAACTACAAACGTAATACGTGTTAGAATCTAGACACTGAGATATATTAAACTGTAGAAAATATTTTCTAGTTTTGAAAGAGAGATAACGAACGAATTCAAACGAACGAACTTTATTTTCAAAGGGTTAAGAGAGAGACAGACAGACAGACAGACAGACAGACAGATAATTTCTAGAAATATTAGAACTGCAGGAAACATTGTCTAGTTTTGAATATTTCTAGAAGTATTAAAACTGTGATTTTTGTTTTGTTTTGTTTTGTTTTGTTTTAGGCGATGCTGGATAAGAAGTAATGACATATGGATTCCTGACTCGTTGTATTAGGGACTCCACAAAGAATCGAGATTGTCTATCTTAACGGCGACGTACACCATAGTACACTGCGTACATGGCTATAAACAATCTCTTCGCAGCCTTTGTCAGAGCTTTTGTGTGTGTGCTGTTTTGGTTTATATATTTGTTTTATTTACTTATTTCTTTATTTTGGATAACAGAATGTGTAGCCAGAATGTCCCAACGGCGGCCCGCGTGCCACATCCGGCCAGCGAGAATGTTTTTACAGTCCGGAGGTCACTGTGGCAATATAATATATTTGATTAAAAGTAACAAAAAACAAATTTTTTGTAAACAATAAAAAAATCCTATAAAAACGTTTTTCAAAAGACCTGAAAATTTAATTAAAAACGGTCCGTTCATCCTCACTTAACGACTATCACTTTCTACCCCATTTTAGTTCTAAGATGGCAAAAAACTAGAACATTTACGAGTGGCCCGTCGCTCGAGTTGTCATCCCTGAGGCCTCTGAAGTTGGTTACCCCTATACTAGAGGAGGAAAAAAAATTCTTTCTTCTTAGTTATTATAATTGATGTCCTAAGTGGAATGTTATAGGGAAATTTAGCATAGGACATAGAAATGAGGCAGGAGACAATCTAATGGCGTTTTGCATGGAAAATCAGCTAATGATCGCTAACACACTTTTAAACAACACCCAAGAAGACTTTACACATGGACACCACCTGATGGGAAAACCAAGAATCAAATAGATTACATTTTAGTGCAAAGAAGGTGGAGGTCAAGTATAACATCAGCAAAAACTTTACCAGGTGCTGATTGTGACACGGACCATGAGTTATTAATAGCAGACATGAAGATAAAGATAAAAAAGACAGTTACGGGATCAAGACCACTCCGCTTTGATCTTACAAAAATACCAGAACAATTCTGTATAGAAGTGAAGAACCGTTTTGAAATCCTGATGGCTGTACAGAAGGAGATGACACCAGATGAATTGGCTACGCAGGCCAGAGATATCTTAATAACAACAGCTAAAGACATGGTTTCAGTAAAGAAAACACAAAAGAATGGATGGATTACAGCAGGCACACTAGAATTGATAAAACAAAGTAGAGAAATGAAGACGCAATAGAAAGTGACAAACAACAACAAAGGTGAATATAAATCTTTAACAAAAGAGGTACGAAGAAACGTAAGAAAAGACAAAAAACAAGACATACAAGATTGTTGTGAAAGAATAGAAGAACATCAGAAGTGAGGAAGAGATAGTGAAATGTTTAAAGAAATGAAGACATTGACAAGAAATGTCACACCTAAGCTAAATGTAATTTGTGATGAGATGGGGAATACCTTGACAGAGACAGAGGAAATTCTAGAAAGATGGAAGGAATATTGCAGAGGAATGTATGAAAGAAACGACTGTGAAAAGCAGAAATCAACAGTGTGAATTATTATTGGAGGAGAAAGAACCAGAACCTACAATAGAAGTTTTATGGGCAATAAAGAATCTGAAAAATGGTAAATCACCAGGATGTGATGAGATAACAGCTGAACTTATTAAAGCAGGAGTAGATGAATGTGCAACAATCTATCATGCACTATGTAAAAAAATATGGCATTTTGGTATTTGGCCAAAAGAATGGAAAAGAACTGTATTCATACCACTACCAAAAAAGGGTAACCTGAAATTACGCACAAACTACAGAACCGTCATGACGATTAGTCATGCCGGTAAAATTCTGTTAAAAATCATAATGGGTAGACTTCGAAAGAAAATAGAAGAAGAAGTCGATATGGTCCAAGCTGGTTTCAGGCACGGAAGAGGATCAAGAGATCATGTACTCAATATAAGATTAATAACAGAGAAATGCAGGTTTAATGTGAATCTATATTTAGCCTTTATAGACTGCTCAAAGGCAAGAAAACTTGGGAAATAATGGAAAAAATGGGATTTCCAACATATTTGATACAATTAACATCACTGCTGTATCTAGACCAACAAGCAGCAGTAAGAATAAATGGTGAAACAAAAACTTGGTTTGACATAAAACAAGGGGTCCGTCAGGGGTGCATATTTTCACCCTACTTATTTAACTTGTATACTGAAAATATAATGAGGAATGTTAGAGAAGATGTACACAAAGAATATTACGATGCCATAACAATTGGAGGTTATGAAATACCAGAGATTAGATATGCTGATGACACAGTTTTACTATTCACAACACAAAACGGAATGGAAAAACTAATTATGTCAGTCCGTAAGAACAGCGAAAAACAAAACCTCTATCTTAATGCAAAGAAAACTAAATTGATGACAACTGACAAAACAAACAAGGCAGCTGAAATATGTATCAATGAGGAAAAACTGGAAGAAGTGGAGAGTTCTGAATATCTTGGATCACTACTAACTAGTAGTGGAGATACAATGAGGGAAATTAAAAGGAGGAGATCTATCGTTATTCAGAAAGTAAAACAAATAAAGAATTTGTGGAGAGGAGCAGAAAGAACTACAAAAATAAGATTTTTAAGGGCATGCGTCTTTCCCATTGCAACATATGCCTGTGAGACCTGGACACTTAAAACAGCTGAGAAACGCATAAATGCCTTGAAATGTAAATGCTATAGGAGAGTTCTTCAAATATCATGGACACAAAAAGAACAAATATATCTATACTACAAGAACATAATATTGAAGAAGGCTGGCTAGTAAGGAAGATTAAAGAGAGAGAACTTAAATATTTTGGACACATTAAACGTCATGATAATCTAGAGAAGACCGTCTTGGAAGGGTACATAATGGGAAAAATAAAAAGAGGAAGACCAAGGCGAAGATGGCTGCAAGACATAGTTGACGATCTGGAAATGGATGCAGCAGCAGCAGCCCATCTTGCTCACAACCGAGAGGCCTACAGGAGTGCTGTTTGGGAGGCAAAGTTCCGCAAGGGACATGCAAATGATTGAATTAATTAATGAAGTGGAATATCTCTCACATAGCATTGGAAAAAATCACTGTAAGATTTGAATGTAAGATGTAGTTACGTTAACTTTTGAAGAGCATACACTATGGGGTAGCACTCTTTAACATTAATGTGCCAGGTTTTCTGTATCAGACAAGAAAATAAATAGGTCTTAAAACTTTCCTGTGGCCTTGGTGCGCCTTGTGACTGGCTGCTTTCATCTTGATGTTTTGGAGAGCCAAAAGTGTCTCTCACAGGAAGGTCCATGGTTCAGGTCTGACTGGAGACGTTCCGCTCACCCAGTTGTAGAAATGGGTGCCTGACTCCTCTTGGACGCTGGGTAAGTAAATGCTGCCAGACGAGATGCTGACGGAGTCATCCTCTAATGTGTCGACCGGTCAAGCTAGCATGTGAACGTTAACTTATATCCTAGAAGTGTTTGTGGCATGATAAGGAAAACCTTTAACCTTCTTAACATTGTCCTATTTTAGTGGTCTTTTTTTTCTTTTATAAAAACTTTAAAAGCTTATCTTCTTCTTCTATCTCCCTCGAAATGCAAGCTGATTTTCTTTGCAGCCGATATGGCGAAGATATTGAGGCAAACCAGAGTGTCGGATGGGGAACGAGTATAGGGGCCATTTTTCAGTCCCTGATTAGAGCTAAAAAGCAGTGGGACGGGCAACACTTTTTCAGCAGAATCCACAGCCATGGGGACTTTGACAACCCCTGACCCGTTGGCCAGGCTAGTATTATTATGAAGGTACTAACGGAGATGTACGTCAGGGTCTTGGTCAGCTGTGGTTCACCAACCTTGACACTAGCCTGCAGCTATGGGTCTGTGATCGCCATATCGGACATCGTCAATGTTTCCTTATTTTCACCCCCGTAATCTCCATAGTGGGGGAGTCTGCTGAAGTAGCTATTGCATACCCCTTCTTTTTAGCTGCGCTCAGAGGCTGAAAAAAAAACCTACCAAAACGTGCTCCCAATCCGACATGATGCTGTACCTCTACATCTTTGAGGGTGCAAAGGACACTAGTTCGCATTTCCAGGGAGCAGAAGAAGAAGAAGAAGAAGAAGTATACTGACGCCTGATGTTGAGGAACTTGCCTTGCATAATTTTTTTTTCGTAGATCTATTTACGCGCCATCATACGAAATAGTTAATGGGTCGAAGCGCTTGAAATGTGGACTTACAGAAGAACGGTAAGAATTATATGGAGAGAAAATAAAACAAAGAACTAGTAAATCAAATTAAACTGAGAAGAGAAATAACGAAAAAAAAAACCCACACCAAAAACATTAGAACCAGAGGCAACAGAGCAGGAGGTAGAACCAGCGACTGAAGGAGACAGTCAAAACAAAATGGACTGAAGTGAGCATGGCGGAGAGCACCGTGAGAACTAAGGACAAAATAAGTTGGAGAGCCATTGCAGCCAACCGTTCCATTGGAATCGGGCACAAGATGATGATGGAAAAGTCGAGTCAGCGTCAGGAAATAATTTCCTTCCGACGTTAATGTCATTTCTTTGCCAGTCTGACCAACAGAACATCGTGATGTAGTTTTTCAGATTAATGATATGAACTATATTGACAGATAAAAAGGATGGCGACTGCAGTAAAACTGGCTTAAATAAAAAAAAGTAGATAGAGATGTATGGTACAGTTTTACAAAGTGAGGGAGGGAGTGAGTAAGGTGAGAAAAAAACGAATAGAAAGTATGAGAATGTATAAATGAAAAACATACAACATCCGATATTTCGGCGTGAGCCTTTTTCGAGGATTACATGCACAAGGAGACAAAAAAAAAACAAACACGAAGAACTTATCTGAATGTGTCTTCCTCCAGAAGTAGAAAACAGAAATGTGTCACAATTCAGATAAGTTCTTCGTTTTTTTGTCTCACTGTGCATGTAATCCTTGAAAAAGGCTCACGCCGAAATATCGGATGTTGTATGTTTTTCATTTATACATTCTCATACTTTCTATTCGTTTTTTTCTGACCTTACTCACTCCCTCCCTCACTTTGTAAAACTGCACCATACACCTCTATCTACTTTTGAACTATATTGAAGACGAATACGTAATCTTCCTAGTTTTCCGCCATTTTATTGTTACACTTATCACAGGAATCCGTCTTCATTAACCTGGCTTGTTTCTTTATATTAATGAGTCACGTGTCGTAATCAAAGTATGTGACATTTGTCTCTGTATACTAAATGGTATACTTAAGAGACGTAAACACCTGCAAATGTGTCTGAAGCACTGGGCTGATGATCCTACTAACTGACTGTAGCACATACAAAGTGTAGCCAATTCGCTAGGCTTCAGCTCTGTAGCACCTACAAAGTGTGGCCAATTCGTTAGGTTCCAACACTATAGCATGTACAAAATGTAGTCAATTCGCTAGGCTTCAACACTGTAGCATGTACAAAATGTAGCCAATTCGTTAGGCTTCAACACTGTAGCATGTACAAAATGTAGCCAATTCGTTAGGCTTCAACACTGTAGCATGTACAAAATGTAGCCAATTCGTTAGGCTTCAACACTGTAGCATGTACAAAATGTAGCCAATTCGCTAGGCTTCAACACTGTAGCATGTACAAAATGTAGCCAATTCGTTAGGCTTCAGCTTTTTAGCATGTACAAAATGTAGCCAATTCGCTAGGCTTCAGCTTTTTAGCACATACAAAGTGTGGCCAATTCGTTAGGTTCCAACACTGTAGCATGTACAAAATGTAGTAAATTCGTTAGGTCTCAACACTGTAGCATGTACAAAATGTAGCCAATTTTTTTGTTGGCGTGTAGTTTTAACGTATGAACAACTTTTTCCTGAGAATCTTAGTACAAGTTCACGAAGCTCTATAAATTGTTATTCGGTGTCAGTACTTTTCAGTGTCACAAGATATCATCATCATCATCAACATCATCATCATCATCATCTGCCGTGCAATTATACTATTAACTACAGGGTCTGGCATAAAGCATACCTGGATTTGAAAAATGGAAAATAAATAAGCAGTATACATGTTTTAGGTTAAACAAAAAGAAGAGGAAATGAAACTCAGAAAAGTAGGCAATTTTATTATTACTGACAATCATATTTAGGTTTTGAAAATTACGCCGGTTAGATGACCGTCATTACATTTGATACATTCAGCCAGGCGTCTGGAAAATTCCTGCATAACACCATTTAACATGTTCAAAGGGATATTTTGAATGCAGTCTAGGATTCGATCCTTTAGGTCTGTAATTAACTGAGGTCTACTATTGCATCATTCGGCGCCATTGGCACATATTTTTTTGAAGACGAAGAAGGGCACTCTCTTACTGTTAATACCGATCGCTTTTTGCAGATGCTAACTGAATACTTCTTTCCAGAGTTGCCCAGTAGAAATAAGAGACTAATATGGTTTCAACAAAATGGAGCAACTGCCCACACAGCCCGTCAGTCCATGGCCATGCTGTGACAAGTATTTCCCAGTCGTCTTATTTCCACATTTGGGGATATTCATTGGCCGGTAAGATCACCGGATTTATCGGCCGCAGACTTCTTTTTGTGGGGGTACCTCAGAACACGGTGTATGCTAGTCGACCACATTCAGTTTGCAGACCTAAAGGATCGAATCCGACACTGCATTCAAAATATCACTTTGAACATGTTAAATGGTGTTATGCAGGAATTTTCCAGACGCCTGGCTGAATGTATTAAATGTAATGGCGGTCATCTGACGGGCGTAATTTTCAAAACCTAAATATGATTGTCAATAATAATAAAATTACCCACTTTTCAAGTGTCATTTCACTTTTAAAAATTTTTTTACCAAAAACATGTATACCGCTTATTTATTTTCCATTTTTCAAATCCAGGTACGCTTTATGCCGGACCTTGTACAATCACCCATTCCACCTTCTCCCGGCTAGATTACCGTTGTATCACTCTCTCCCTTTTCGGCGGTTCCCCCTCCCCCTCCCCAACCAACCAACCCACCTATCACACATCACAAGTCTCCATTTAAACATTCTCTACACCCCACCATGCGCACTTCTGAACACAGCCTCTTACAAGTCACAACTAAGTGCTCCATTTATTTTAGTTTATTCTATTTTTTTTTTTTTAATTCTTACTTTTTACATTGCATTCATGTGAATTTATATTTTATCTTTTCTCTCTTTTTCATCGTCCTGCATGTTTTTACATGATTAAAGTAAAAACCGGAAGGACACAACTGTGTGCTTGTTAAGTAATAAAGCTGTTCCTACCTTTTTTTTCCCCCTAGTTTATACATTTCGTTATCACAGCTTTACTGCAGTGGCTTCGTGTATAGTTACATACTTGGTTGTATATCCTTATACACTAATTATTGGTGTGTCAATAGTGCACTAAATGCTTTTCGTTTTGTGTATGAAGTCTCATGTCATAATGTACCAAATGCTGCACTCTGTATGAGAGGACTGTGAGAGTATACAGAATATAGAGTTTTAAATCGGAGGGATGAGGGATGCGACAGTAGAAATGTCTTGCAGAAGGGAACAGGTTTGTATCAACCTTTAGAGTTAATTGACAGCTCTTACCGTCCATGAGGGGGCGGAGTCAAGAGAGAAAACTGGTAAGAAGGCGACAACAGCAACAGCTGAAACAGCAGTAACTAAGGAAGCCGTGCCATTGGCAACCGCTCTGACATCTCGCCATCTCAGGATTTGTTTACGTAACTCGCAATCGCGTCTGTTGCTTAGTAACAGGAGCTGGCTACTATGAACGGGTGGCCTCACACCCCCCCCCCCCCCGGAAACAGGAATGGCTCGGGGCATCACGTGCAGTCTTCAAGTGACGAGATCCAGAAAGATGAAAACTCGTTACTTTACCGAGTGCGTTTGACGATTTCAAAGCCCTGTCTTAAACGGAGATCTAGAATTGAGGCGAACTAATCTTCACCAAGGAAAAAAAAAATGTGAAGTCGAGATTACAAGACAGGAAGGAGAACAAATGGCATCTGCACAAGCCGCAGTGAAACATCTGTTTAAAGGACACTCACATTATAAGGGCGTTGGTTGCATTATGCCGCAACTTATGTACCTTCGGCCCAACACACCCGTCTTCGGCTCGGCGTATTTTAAGGGCCAGATTAACCTTCCAGTTGAGTTCCATATTCACTTGGCCAGGCTACTATCTGTTTTCAGGGGCACACTGAAAGGTGGAGTAACGTCATGGTCAGTTATGGTTATGGTTCGTCAACCTCGAATGAAAGCAGTCAATTATGGATCAATATTCAGTTACTTCACTGAGTATGAGTGATAGGTCTTAGTTGTTTAATTATGCAAGTAATTTATTTTTAAAAAATATTTTCACAAAAATTTGTCTTCAACTGACTCCATAACCAAAGGGTTAAAACTTCTAGCATCTAGAATTCAAAACTTATACACACAAACACAAATATCATGCAAAGACAGTTCAAGCTTCGATTATAAAGAGTTAAGATCTACAAGGACACAGTTCAAAGTCACGGTTATGACTCAACATTTCTATTACTCACCGTGGAGAATGAGTGACACCTTAAAAGGGCCTGGGCCAAGTCTAAAAAAAAAAAAAAACAGGACTTGTTCTGAAAGCCTTATTTCCTCCGTAATCCTCTGATAGCCATGTGTGCAGTGCAATCTACCGTGCCCTAGCTTTACAGACAGACTCTCTCTGTTTTCAGAAAGACTTTTTCTAGAACTCAACGTGCCGAGTACTCGTTTTTACAGCTGGGTGACTCCAAGCGGAGTAGAGAAGGAAGCGATGAAAGCTGCAGTCATGGTAATAATAGAACAAACAAACAAACAAACAAAAAACACAGAGAAGCAAATAATATTTTTAACAGACACGCAATCCGCCATACAGGCACTGAAACACCGGAAGATTAAAAACCTGGAGAGCCCGGTCACTAGCAAGAACAATATTCAGTAAAGTAGTCGTACAACGAACACCCCTCACTGTAACATCCAAGGAGATGAAGAGACAGATTGGAAAAAAAAAAAAAGGGGAAGAAGAATGCAAAAGATGTACAGAGGCTCAGAATATGAGTAAACCAAGAACAGATTAAAAACTGTACATAAAGAGAAATTTTTGGCAGAAATGCAGATGAAGCCACTGGCAGCAATTATTGAAGAGAGACGCTGGCGATGGTTGGGACATGTGCTCCGAATGACTGACAACTCACTACCAAAAATAGCAACTAAGATGGACACCACAAGGGGAACAGAAGTAAGGGTAGACCAAAAGAGACAAGGAGAAGAACAACAGAAAGGATGTTGAGCAATAGAGGGCTCACCTGGGCAAGAGCAGAAAAAAAAGGCGAAGGACAGGCATTAGTGGAAAACCCTTGCGGAAGCCCCATGTGCCCTGGGCACTTAAGGTTCAGAGAGATAAAGAAAAATTTATAAAACAACACTCCAGATCAAAAGGGATGACGACTTCTATACGCTCAAGGAATGACCAACTGAGAATAGGACACTGCGAGGTTGAGGCACCATCACATACCCGAGGGTTAAAAACTGACTCAACAGGCCTAAGTGACTGCAGCCAAGTGCAACAGGCACTTCACATCCTCCAGAGCTGCCACCTACACTCAGGCAAAGGACCTGGCCGACCCCAGCTTCACGGCGATGCTTCATTTGTTAGAGAGACTGGTGTCGATGCCTGAGTGAACAACGAAGAAGAAGAAGACTGGTGTCGATGCCTGAGTAATCAACGAAGAAGAAGAAGACTTCAGGCGATCGCAGCGGGAATGGAACCTACATTCTTCAATCCAGTAAACCTACATCGCTATCGACTCTGCCAGCCGTGAGCCTCTCTAAATGCCCAAACATCCCAGGACATAGACCAGAGAGAATTAATAAATAGACGACTGAGACGCGGCCAGAACTTGAACACATCTACTGCAAAGAATTTCACATTTCACTCGATCCAGTCATTTACAGTTAATGAAAAGATCTCGTACATAACAAGGACAAAACTTTGTAGATAGAGAGGGAGCATTTCAAAAGAGTGGCGGTGGAAAGAGTGGCATATAAGGAAATGAAGAAAATTCGATCATGAATTCCGATAGAGTGGAAGTGACACGTCAAAATGTCGTAACGAAGGAGCAGCATATTTCTTGGCTTAATCTATAAGCTCGGATATTATAACTTATTTAATCTATTTGGTTAAATCAGAAATACCAGGCGTAATCATTTGGTTTAAGGTTAGGGTTATCAGAAATACCAGGCGTAATCATCTGGTTTAAGTTTAGGGTTATCAGAAATACCAGGCGTAATCATCTGGTTTAAGTTTAGGGTTATCAGAAATACCAGGCGTAATCATCTGGTTTAAGGTTAGGGTTATCAGAAATACCAGGCGTAATCATCTGGTTTAAGTTTAGGGTTAGGACTTAGGGTCGGGGTTAAGATTAGGGTCAGTGACAAAGAAGCTCACAAAAAAAAAAAAAAAACAAACCCACAGGCAGATCAAAGGTCAAACCACTTATTTGATTTTTCTTAAACCTCCAAATATTTGTAACTGAACATAGCTGATTGTCACGCCTTCGTTACGTCTCTCCTTAACTATGGTATTTATGCCACCCCTTAGTTGTGTTATTCCGTTGATACACACAGAAGAGGACAAATCAAGAACATATAGACTAAATCTTTGCATATTCAGATGTCATGTCTCGCACATGTAGCGATCACGTCTTCTATATAAGCTGCTCATAACCTATTTTTTTAAAGCTTTTGGTGAGTGACACAATGAAAAAAAAAAGAAGAAAAGATAAACATAAGAGAACGCATCATCAACAGTCAGGCTGGGTCAGTGGTTGGAAGCGCGGTCTACTAATCTGGTCACACACAATAAATAGTATATAGGCATACAACCATACACAAAGCACTGCAATAAAGCTGAGATACCAACATGTATAAACTAGGAAAAATGTAGGAACAGCTTTATTATTTAACAGTAACAAAGTTGTGATGTTTCGGCGCGAGCCTTTGTCAAACAAAAACAAACATGACGAAGAATCAGAGAGAGGAGACAAAGTATAGATTCACATCTGACAAGATTAAAGATTTAAAAAAAACAAGATGTCTAACGCTTACATATTGTTTATGTTTCTGAATCTACACAACCTTTACAAGGACCGAGATAAGATTTCATTCAGTTATATTTTTTATTAATTTTTTTCATTTTTATTTTTGTTACATAAGTTTGATGTGAATGTATACTCTGTCTCCTCTCTCTGATTCTTCGTCATGTTTGTTTTTGTCTCCTCTCTCTAATTCTTCGTTCTATTTGTTTTTGTTTGACAAAAGCTCGCGCCGAAACGTCACAACTTTGTAACTGTTAAATAATAAAGCTGTTCTTACTTTTTTCCTAGTTTATACTAATCCGGTGGTACAGGGTTCAAACTCCACTAGTGGAGATTTTTTTTTTCTGGTATCACCACAACAAAAAGGCCCATGGCTCCACCCAGCTTCTAAAAATGGATAGCAGAGAAATCTGGGAAGGTAAATGCAGCCTGACGTGATACTGACCATATCAGACTTTCATGTGGCGAAGGCCTTGGAAACACGGGCCTAACACCATATCCTTAGTATGTCTTAATGGCGTGCAAACGGGAATTTTGCCTTATATAATACGAGCGACCCTACCTCAGACCCCCTTTGATCTGAGCTTGGGAACCACTGTTCTATATAAAGACATGACATCATTCAACTCAGATGTCCTCTCACACATTCTTGCTTTTGTTACAAAAATGCCGATGAAAACTATTTTGTCGTGTAATGATAATAGATGACGGCTACAGTAAATTATCCCGAATTCTACCCTGAACTTATTTAGATACAGGTGGTTACAAGATCTTTGCACAGGATCAAAGAGTTCTAAGTACGCGTCTTGCAGTGATGGTAGGAGAAAAAAAATATGTTAAGGACGCAAGATAAAAGTGTTACATAAACATAGTATCCTTGACATCAGTTGCTGTACGCTGAAGTATATTTTAAGGAGATGGGGGAGATATAGTCTTGTTCAAAGTGCAAGAATGATGTCAACCAACCAACCAACCAACCAACCAACCAACCAACCAACCAACCAACCGACCTACCGACCGACCGACCGACCAACGCGAAGTTAGTATGTATCTTAAATATCAAATTGTTCATTAAATGTCCAATTAACTTAATGAACTTCAGTCAACTGGGTAAGTGATTAATTTACTAACTAATCATCTAACTAAGTAATGAACTAACTGTTAATTAAATAATATTAACGAAACAATTAACTAATTAACCACTAATTAATTAAGTGGCGATTAGCTAACTGCTATTAATCAGTTAACAGATAACAAAAAAAACTACCTACCTACCTAACTAACCAAGTAACCGAACTACTTATTAAGCTCTATCATTTCGGAGAACATATCGGATCGTCCTCTATCTTGTATTGTAGGCTCTTGCTGGCAAGAAATATGTAAAGCTAAAGATTAATCAGATGCCTTTCAAGTTAACACCGGAGTGAAACAGGGATGCCTGCTGTCACCATTTCTATTTATCCTGGCCATAGACTGGATTATGAGAAAATCAACAGAAAATAGGAGAAATGGTATTCAATGGACGCTCTGGACCCAACTGGACGACCTAGACTTTGCTGACGACCTGGCACTTCTCTCCCAGACTAAGCAACAGATGCAAGAGAAAACCATATTAGTGGCAGAAAATTCTTCAAGACTAGGCCTTACCATCCACAAGGGAAAGAGTAAAGTTCTTAGAGTAAATGAGGTCAACGAAATGCCCATTATACTGGAAGGAGAGGAACTGGAAGAGGTTGAAAAGTTTACTTATCTGGGAAGTGTGATAGACAAGCAGGGAGGAACAGAAGCTGATGTAAAAGCAAGAATGGGCAAGGCAAGAGTAAAATTCCATCAGATGAAGAAAATATGGGGAACTTCAGCCTTGTCAGTTAAATTGAAGATCAGAGTATTTAACACCATGATAAAGCCCATTCTGCTATACGGTTCAGAAACTTGGAGAACTACTGTTACGATCATGAAACGAATCCAGACATTTATTAACACATGCCTTAGAAGGATTCTACAAATACGATGGCCAGATACCATAAGTAACCAAGAACTGCAGCAGCGAACAGGCCAGCAACCAGTGGAAGACGACATCCTACGAAGAAGATGGGGATGGATCGGACACACCCTACGGAAATCCACATCCAGCACCACAAGGCAAGCCCTAACATGGAACCCACAGGGTAAAAGGAGGAGAGGGAGACCAAGGAACTCCTGACGCAGAAGTCTGGACACGGACATCAAAATAATGAACCAGACATGGAGACAGTTGGAAAGAGTGGCTCAGGACCGAACTGCCTGGCGAACTCTTGTTGGCGGCCTATGCTCCACGAGGGGTCAGAGGCATAGATAGATAGATAGATAGATAGATAGATAGATAGATAGATAGATAGATAGATAGATAGATAGATAGATAGATAGATAGATAGATAGATTAAATAACTATGTGAGCCCTTTTCACACTTTTTCTGGTGCTTTCATGTTATATACACGGCTATATAGTAGGCTCAATATAGAGAGCTCGAATCTCTCATGTGTAGTTTAGAAGTCTCGAAACTATGCCACTCAGGTCGTTTACATTCATACAACACTCACATCGCTTATACATGACACTCAGGTCGCCTACATTCATAGATCACTCAAGTCGCTTACATTCACACAGCACTGAAGTCGCTCACATTCACATAGCACTCACGTCACATATACTCATTCACATAGTACTCACGCCACATATATTCACTCACACATACATTCGTGCACACAGCACTTACGTCACACGTACATTCATTCACACAGCACTCACCGTCACATACATTCATACAGCACTCACGTCAAATACATCCACACAGCACTCACGTCATATACAATAACTGAGACAAGAACGTCTGTGTAGTTACGTCATCACATATTTTCTCTCCCCCCTCCCCTCCTACAGAAAGTCGCTCCTGATAACCCTCTTTGCATCATGAAATGCCTGCGTTGATGGAGAGCCGAACTCACAATGTCTCGTTGTTGTCCGTCGTAGAAGCTCTTGTAACATGGTGAAACGCTATGTTGGGCCATGAAATATGTAATTAACATTGAGGTGTAGAATACAGGGGGGAGAAAAGTATGTATATATGGAGGAGGAGGATGAGTAGGAGGAGGGAGAAGAGGAGAACGCGGAGGAGGAGGATTATATTTCTGGTGTAAGTTCCGGTGGCAATCCCATTTGTGAGTTCAGAGGTCAAAGAAATTGTAAATTCTGAAACAAAGAACAAAGGGGCTTGTAAAACTCGGCAAAAAGGGTCAAAGGGGCTTGTAAACTGGAAAAAAGGGTCAAAGGGGCTTGTAAACTTTTTTAAAACAGGGTCAATGGGGCTTGTAAACTCGAAAAAAAAAAGGATCAAATGGGCTTCTAAACTCGAGTTTAAAAAAAGGTCAAGGGACTGTAAACTCGAAAATGCAGGTCAAAGGGACTGTAAGCTTAAAAAAAATAATTAAAAGCCAAGGGCCTGTAAACTCGAAAACGAAAGTCACAAGTCATGTAATCTAGAAAACAAAGGTCATAGGGCTTGTAAACTTGAAAAACAAAGGCCCAGAATGATGTTGATAATTAAAAACAAAAGGGCACCAAAATGAATGTTTCTGTCAGATCGTTCGTCCACAAAAGGGAACTAAAGTAAATAGGGCCGTAAACGAGCTCAGCACAAAGTATAAGGGCTCAAAATTACTGCAAAATATTATGAAAAGGAAGAAAGAAAGAGGGGGACAGCCAGGAAAAGTAAATATGGCCAGTGGACAGATGTCCAAATTGGTGCAAAATATTATCAAAAGAAAGAAAGAAGGAAAGACAAGAGGAAAGAAAGAAAAAAAAGAAAGAAAGCAAAGGCATGAATTCAGAATCTCGTGAGACACCTTATTTCCGAGATTGAGACAAAGCGATTTAGAAGATTCATTAGCGAAATTACATAATCAGGAAAGGTGCAATTTATATGCAAATGAAATTTTACCTTTGGGGTATAAATTTCAGTGTAAAGTTACAACAAAATATGCTATCCACTGTTAATGAATTATCTGATAAGTTACAGGACAGTAAGGAGAAGGCAAAGTTAATTTTCTTATCTGCCTCGAGTAGACAAATAAGACCAGAGAAATTAGACATATCAAAAGCAACATGAAAATAAAACCAGGCTTTACAGAAAGAAGCAAATGCTTACAGCTGGATACTCTCAGCTATGTGGCCGCATTTGAAGGCCCCCTGTGTATTGACTGTTTATTGAATTTTCTTAAAATTAACGGGGTGTAAGATGCTATCAGATCTGGCACTCAGTGACTCATAGCCGACATGCTAGCGTCACGGTTGACGGAACTGTAGACGACCAGAGGCTGCAACTTTCCCGTCAAGAACAAATCACCATCTTCAGACCACGCACCATCTTCAAACCACGCATCATCTTCAGACCACGCACCATCTTCAAACCAAGCACCATCTTCAAACCACGCACTATCTTCAAACCACGCACCATCTTCAAACCAAGCATCATCTTCAGACCACGCACCATCTTCAAACCAAGCATCATCTTCAGACCACGCACTATCTTCAAACCACGCATCATCTTTAGACCACGCACCATCTTCAAACCAAGCATCATCTTCAAACCACATGAGGAGGGGGGAGGGGACACCGCCGACTGCGAGCACACTTGTGCCACCTCAGCTTGTCACATACCCCTGACTGCTCATGCGAGACAATAATTCAGATTCCAGAGCATATCCTGCAGTTCTACCCTCTCTGTCAAGAAGCCCGAACTCAGCTTTGGCCACATGGAGCTACACTGGAGAACAAACTCTGGTGGGGGAGGAGACAGTGTACCTTGTCTTGGTACACCCAGTAGCAGGACTAGCCTTGCTAACGGGGCAGATAACACCATAGTCCCCAGGGTGGTGGAGGCTGCTAAAGAGGAACTGAAGAAAATGGTCGTCTTAACCGGCTCACGAGCCCACAAGAAGCTATGCCTAAACATGCCACCTATCAGCTGAAAAAGAACACCAGCTGGCAGTTCCGGGAAGAAGAAGAAGAAGAAAAAGAAGAGCTTAACAAGGAATACGTAAAATTTCAATATACAATAAAACATTTTATGTGATATTAACTTCTTTGATACTTATTAATAAACTATCCCCTATTTCGATCAACAAAACTCTAAATCTGATGAGTGTCTCCCGAATAAACTTCCCAAGCTTTTGTCAGTGACAACAGATTTATGAAACCAAGTCTGTTTTCACCAGATTAGACCCTTAACATAGAGTACTGCTGGGGTTCATGAACTCCGACACTTATCAGGGCTGCGACCCTCGTACCTCCAAGACACAGCGGAAGCCCCCCCCCCCCCACCCCCCAACCCCATTTCCAACCCCCAGCAAAAAAAAAAAAGGTTTTTATTCATTTGAGTCTAATGCCACTTGCGGCATCGTCCATTTCTGATCTTCACAGCGTTCCTGATGTGCAGCCCAGTTTTGAAATCACTGCGCTATAGGACAGAGCGCTTTGCAGAAGTTCTTTTCTTATTTCAAGAACATTCTTTCTTAATCCATGAACATCTTTTCTTTCTGCATAACATCTTTTCTTATCCCATGAATATCGTCTCCTACTCTCTCTCTCTCTCTCTCCCTCTCTGTCTCCCTCTCTCTCCCTTTTTAAATCTGGTTCGGAGAAAAATCCCTCAAGCTAGAGACCAATTTCCATTCTCTTGACTTTGTCAAAACCCATAGAAAAACACATACAAAAAACAACCTTACAACACATGCAAGAAAATGATTTGATTGTTGACTGTCAGTCAGGTTTTAGGCTGAAACATTCCTGCCACACAGCTCTCACAAAGATGACAGAACATTGGTTATCTAACATAAACGATGATAAATTATGTGGTGCTGTCTTTGTTGACTTTACAAAAGCATTTGACATGATTGATCATGAATTCCTAGTTAGAAAGCTTGAGACTTATAGATTACACCCTGACTTGACAAAATTTATTAGATATTTTCTTTCCAACAGACAACAGGTAGTTTGCCTCAAAATAAGTCAGGTTCATCTGTGGTTGATAATGGCGTTCCACAGGGATCTATTCTTGGTCCTCTCCTGTTTACCATCTACATCAGTGATCTTCCACTTCATCTCGAAAAATCATCTTGTGACCTCTTTGCTGATGACTGCACAGTTTACACTAGTGACAATGACTGTATCAACCTTGAGTCAACTGTTCAAATTGAAATAAACAGTCTAATTAATTGGAGCAATAACAACAGAATGCTCATAAACACCAGCAAAACAAAATCCATGCTCATTGCAACAAGACAGAAATTAACAAATTCACCAACAACAAAACTAGAGCTCCATGCTGGAACTTCACAGATAGAGAATGTTAGTGAACATAAAACTTCAGGTCTCATGATTGACCACCACCTCAGTTGGAGTCATCATGTAGACAGTCTAACCAAACCCATTGCAAAAAAAGTGTACCAATTTACTCAAATTAAACATTTTCTTGACATAGACACCAGAAAAATATATTACATACCACAGATACAAACACACTTGGACTATTGCTCCACAGTCTGGGATGGTTGTTCCATGTCAAACATGAACAGATTTTATTCACTTCAAAAAACGAGCAGTAAAGCTTATAGATGACAAACAGGTAGCACGTATTACAAATAAGGACAAACATCTTGATATTCTACCCCTCAAGAAGAGATTTCTTTTCAACAAGGCCAAGTTAATTCATAAAATTCTATCGCACAATGCTCCACCCTATCTGTGGTCGTTGTTCAGATCCAACCCAAAACACAGCCAACGCTTAAGCAATTGTATTCTTCCAAAACCAAGGCTTGACATGTTTAAAAAAAAGCTTATCTTACTCAGCTGCCCACCTCTGGAATGCCCTACCAATTCATGTAAAACTTATAAGTAATATTCGTTCTTATAACTTTAAACGTTGTCAAAATCTGTTTGATATGGACTATATGCCTCCCTAAGCATAGTTTAAATTATGTTTGGCTTGAGTGTTGTAATTGTGTTTTAATAGTGCTCTTCTATAAATTTGTTAGTTTTGAATGAATGTAAGAATGCAAGTTTATTTCATGTTGTTGCATAAATCAGAGTGTAGAGTGTATGGACATGAGATAAATTTATTATTTGTCTATGTAATCATTTAATGTGTCTTCATGATTATTATGCTCATTAACAAATGCTGAATGACTGTGACTGAGTGAAAGCTGTATGATGAAGAGCAGGATGTTAGACGGGCCTGCGTGCCCAATTCTTAACCCTTTGAGAATAAAGTATGTTCGTTCGTTCGTTTGTTCGTTACCTCTTTCTTTGTCTGTCTGTCTGTCTGTCTGTCTCTCTCTCTCTCTCTCTCTCTCTCTCTCTCTCTCTCTCCTTCTCACCCTCTCTGACCATTTTTTTTCTTATTTCATGAACACCATTTCATTCTCAGTGAACATCATTTCTTACTCCATGAATATCATTTCTTTCTCTATGAACATTTTTTTTTCTTACTCCATGAACATGATTTCTTTCTCCATGAAAACGTTTCTTTTCTTACTCCATGAATATCATTTCTTTCTCTATGAACATTTTCCTTTTCTTACTTCATGAACATAATTTCTTTCTCTATGAACATTTTTCTTTTCTTACTCCATGAACATCATTTCTTTCTCTATGAACATTTTTCTTTTCTTACTGCATGAACGTCATTTCTTTCTCTATGAACATTTTTATTTTCTTACTCCTAAAACGCTAAAAAAAAATTAAAAAATCACGATATTTTTTTTTCAATCTTTGAATAAAACAAGCTCTATTGTAGAGGTTATTTTATGTTAGAGAGCAGCTGAAACAAGATTTCATCTTGATTTCAACACGGCACCTGGCAAGTGAAATATTAGCTGCAGCCGGGATGTTTTATACTTGATAACCCAGGAATTCTGACGAAAGATCTAGACTGTCATAGCCAAGATGACAAAGCTTTCTTTTCTCTTAGCTTTTCCTGTGAGGATAACAGCCATAAAAAGGGCTTTATTATGTTCGTAAAAATACGTGTTTTAGAATTTGTTTATTATTGTGTTGTAGATGTGTTAACATTTCGTTTTATTCCCTGGAGATGTGGTGCTGAAAATTAGAAGTGTAAAGACAGTGTAAGAGAGGGTATAATGGGAGGGGGTTTTTTGGTGGTGGGGGGGGGGGGGGTTGCATTTTAAAGGACGGGTTTCATAGCGGTTAAGTTTTAGTTTCTTTTAAAGAGCTTACTGGAAAAAAGATGTTGCTGAGCAGCTTCGCGGTGAAGGGCGCCTGAGTGGTGTAATAGTTTGTGTGTTCGTCTCTGACGAGTGTGGACTGTGGTTTAAGTCTGGCTGGGAGAGTCACAGTCACCCAGTGGGTATGTCACAGTCACCCAGTGGGTATGTCACAGTCACCCAGTGGGTACGTCACAGACACCCAGTGGGTACGCCACAGTCACCCAGTGGGTATGCCACAGACACTCAATGGGTATGTCACAGCATCCAGTGGGTACGTCACAGTCACCCAGTGGGTACTCGGCTCCTTCCGTTGTCATAATTGTCAAGTTAACCTCCAGATCGTCGTAAGATCAAAGGCAATATAGGCACTAAAAATGTATCCATTTGTGATACTACTATATGATAGAACTACGGGGGTTTTTTTTGTTTGGGGGAGGGGTTCTCACATGGTCAGTTATATCACTTTTGAATCTGCATAATCAGGCGCGTTAATAGCAAACAGTGTTTGTGTTGTTAAGTTCAGGAAACCTCCCGTCTTTCGCTTTCAGTTCCAAAACAGGCTTCCTCCAGAAAAGTGTATCCACACAAGTAAGAAATGACAGTATTTCCCCCTATGTACTTTACATTGAGTCCGATACCGTGAATGAAACGAGCCATACGTAAGTACAGGAGAGGGGGCCCTCTTTAGTTTTGTGGGCCAAACAAAACGACTTCTTGCCATCTTCACGTGGGCCGCACACTTAGAAAAATATCAAATTTACGAAATTTAGACAGACAGACAGACAGATAACAAAATATAAAGCATAAAACATAACACATAAAAAAAGAATCATAATGTAATAATTTTTTTTTTTTTTACTGACACACACAAACGTACATGTACACGTACTGTGCATTCATACATTCAGCGCGTTTGTTCATCTCCTTCTCTTTGTCTTGTGGTGAATTTTTACTGTATGTTGTACATCAAACGTTCGTAAGTTATTCACAGCATGAATGAAAACGCATCAAACAATGCTATAGGACCTCGTCCGCAAGCATGAACGGACGTAATTCGGTCGGCCGTTGTCCGGGTCATGACTGTACTTGCTCGGCTGATCCTAACAGACATACACTGAGCCGAAGTTGGATGAGTTGAACAGAAAGTGTGTAACATTGGCAAGACGAACTAACGGCCTTCTGAGAGCGAACGTCATAGGAAAAGAAACAACAAGAAACTGTACAAGGAAAAAAAAAACACTCTACAGGATGTCTGTACATAAATTAGACTATGCAGGATGTGCGCACATACATTAGACTATAGATGATGTGTTTACATCAATTAGATCCTACAGGATGTCTGTACATAAATTAGACTGTACAGGATGTCTGTACATAAATTAGACTATGCAGTATGTGTGCACATAAATTAGATTTTATGTTATATCTGTACATAAATGAGATTCTAGGGGATGTCTGCACATAAATTAGACTCTACAGTATGTCTCTACATAAATTAGACTCCGTGGGATTTCTGCACGTAAAATAGTTTGTACAGGATGTCTCTACATAAATAGACTCAACAATATGCCCATACATAAATTAGACTCTGCAGAATGTCTATATATTAATTAGACTCTGCGGGATGTCTGTACATAACTTAGATTGTACAGGATGTCTGTTCGTAAATTACACTGTACAGAATGTCTCTACATAAATTAGACTGTACAGGATGCCTGTACGATTAAGAAATGAATGAAAAATAAGATCTAAAGGAAAGATGTCCATTACCATCTTCTAATGATTTTCTAACTGAGACTGGATCTAGTGTTTTATTCCCGGCTACCGGGCGGTGTAAGACAATAGACATATACAGGGGAAGTCTGTGACACGATATGTGACATAAGATAAGATCGAAGTAGCTTGATCGACTATTGAGTGAGGAAAAAAAAACAGCCGGAAATATCGTGTATCAGACTCTCCGACAATGTAGAGGAAGATAAAGAGAGAAGAGAAGACATGAAAACCATAAACATATAGGAAGATAAAGAAGAGAAGAGAGAACGTGAAAAACATACACATATACTGATTTAACACCGGTAAGGAAAAAAAAAATTAGTAGGTAAAAATTTTCAGTATCTGTACAAGAAGCTCGGCACTAGCGTACCTAAGTGGTTTAGTGCATTTGTCTTGCATGCTTGGTTCTTACTAGCAGTTTAGTACTGGCTGGAAGAGATTTAGACAACCTAACTGTAGAAATTGGTACATGGCTCCATTGGTGCTAGGAAAAGATGGATGGCCAGGCGAGATGCTGACTGCGTCATCTGCTAGTGTCCCGACATACTAGACAAAATTGTGGAGTTTAATACCACATATCTTATATGTCTTATTAATGACATGGATCAGAAGAGCCGTTCTATATGAAACTCTTCTTCTGCGTTCGCGGTTGTTGGTCACATCAGATCTTGATCTGTGGCGACATGGCAAAGCTCGCAGTCATCTCCAGATCCTGATAGGAGCCCCAAGCTTTATTTGAAATTAAAACGTTCGCAAGAAAACACGTTATCACTAGGCGCTGCTACATAATAAACATGATAATAAATTATACTTTCTCAAAAGACTTTTCTTTGATGTATGAAGGACATATGAAAAACATTTGAAGGACATTTGAAGGACATCTATTTGTCCACAATCTTGTCGTCATAATTCCATAATGAGATGGAGATTTTCCAGCACAAGATGAGATCGGAGAACCTATGAACTTGATGGCAGTGCAATGATGATAATCGTTTAATTCATTATGAATGTTGAGAAAAGTGTTTGTGGGAATGATGTAATCATCTTTTCAAACAATTTTTTTTATTCACATTTATCTTATTATTATTTTTTTGTTATTTTATTTCCAGCTAAAATTCCATTCTCTACACCAGAGATTCTCAACCTTTCTGTTCTCGTAGCCTCCCCCTCCCTCTCCCTTTTTTA
This sequence comes from Achatina immaculata, assembly GCA_009760885.1. Classification (NCBI taxonomy): domain Eukaryota; kingdom Metazoa; phylum Mollusca; class Gastropoda; order Stylommatophora; family Achatinidae; genus Lissachatina; species Lissachatina immaculata. The sequence goes on along the minus strand of CM019716.1, from coordinate 70,073,489 downwards.
AAAAATTCTTGTTTCTGTCCAGTAAAATTGTTTCTACGTTCTTCATCCACTCCTTTTATCATAGACAATATTTGAGATTTTAAATTCGGGGCCGTATTGAGAACTCCGCCCTACAAGAATCCGGATTGGCTGCTCAAATTAAAGAAATTATTGGCTGGCAGCACGGACGATCATTATCTTTTCTTCTGAAAAAAAAAAACGTCGTTCTTAGAAGTTCCGTGAATTCTCCTTATCAGGAGCAATTGAGCAACAATACACCTTTGTTGTCTGTGTAAGCGGTTGTCATTGATTTCCAATGACTAAACCACTAGGAACATTCTCCTCACCGAAACAACCAATCACCGTGGACTGTGATGAAGTAATTCAGCCAATCATATTAATCAGCCAGACAAAGGCCGCAAATGACCGATTCATATATGCACGTTCCGAATAATCCATACACAAGCGTTAATTATCTACCGTTATGTCAAACAACCCAGGGGCTCAGTGTCCCACAAGTACCCCCGCCACCCTCAGCCTCACCCATCACGCCTTTTGAAACCTAAACCCTTTGCCGAGATTCGTGACAGGCGATGAGATATCCATATTTCATCTCTTGTCAAATATTACCCTAGGAACAGAACAGATTGTTTGCCACCGCCCACATCCATTGTTTCATATCTTACATTTAGCGCCCCGCGCCACACAATGGCCTGTGTTTGCCTACCCACAGCGCGTCGTCTCACACCAAATGACGGTTCCGTGTTTTACACTGGCTCGATTATTTTCTCCTTATGCGCGCACAAAGTTGTCATCCCCTCGCTAAGTTCTAGAGACAACACATCTTGTATTGATGGTTTGAGAAATATCGTGCCCTTGTTAATATTTCATATTTACATATTTCAAAGATCCAGTAGAAAGCGGGAAGAAAGTACCACAGCTTTCTTCTTATACAGAAAAAGGGGGAACACTCTGCATCCAGTGAAACAAGGTTTCATGTATAGAATGCATAAAGTTTTATATATTTAAAAAATATATATTCTTGCACAGTTCTCATTTGAGGCCATAATGGGGTGAAGACGCCCATCCAATGAGGCAACCAGCGACCCATAGCTGATACACTAGCGTCAGGGTTAGCGAACCATAGCTGACCAAGACCCTGCCCCACCTCTCCGGTAGTACCCCTAGTAATAGGCCTAGTCTGGCTAATGGAGCAGGGATCGCCATAGTCCCCATGGTAGTGGAGTCTGTTAAAGAAGCACTGCACACCACCTGCTTTTTAGCTGTACTCCGGGACTGAAAAAACAGCTGCCATAACCCGTTCCCACGCCGGTACGATGCTGTGTCTCAACATCTTCACAGCATCGGCTGCAAATAACACCAGCTCGCAGTTACAGGGAGACAGCAGAAGTACAAGCTAAAACTATAATGTTCTGGTTTTCTTATAGTTACCATATACAGTTTTGAAGCAAATTCTACTGAATCAGTTCGTAAGCATATCTTATTTCTCTCTCTCTCCCTCTCTCCCTATCTCTCCCTCTCCTTCCTTCTATCTCCATCCATCCCTATCTCTCTCCCTCCCTCCATCCCTCTCTCTCTCTCTCTCTCTCTCTCTCTCTCTCTCTCTCTCTCACACACATGTTATGTTTCTAGCTTCAGACATCTATATCTACTGTTAAAACTATTTAGAACAAAAGTAGGAACGGCTCTACTAGTTTATTTTTATGTATTAGTTTACGAAATAAAGCTGTTAAAAAACTATTTAAAACAAAAGTAGGAACGAACGGTTTCACTAGTTATTTTTATGTATTAGTTTAGGAAATAAAGCTGTTAAAAAACTATTTAAAACAAAAGTAGGAACGAACGGTTTCACTAGTTATTTTTATGTATTAGTTTAGGAAATAAAGCTGTTAAAACTATTGAGAACAAAAGTAGGAACGTCTTTACGTAAACATATCCTATTTCTCTCTCCCTCCCTCACCCCCTCTCCCTCTCTCTCCCTCCATCCCTATCTCCTCCCCTCTCTCCCTCCCTCCCTCTCTCTCCCTCCCTCCCTCCCTCTCTCACACACACATGTTATATTTCTAGCCTCAGACATCTATATCTATTATTAAAACTATTTAGAACAAAAGTAGGAACAGCTTTACCAGTTATTTTTACGTATTAGTTAAGGAAATGAAGCTGTTCAAATAAAAGTTAGAATAGCTTTATTTCCTAAACAGGTCGACCACGTGAAACGATAAAGATGACACTGTTAAGAGAGGCCAGTTTAGTAGGAATAACATCCTTTGATACGACTGAAAAGCTCGTCTAAAACAGGAAAACTTGGCGAACTACCATGCGGGCACCGTGTGACGTTTAGCGGCAAGGGAAGGATGTGAGATGTAAGATATTGTCTGGATAACGTGCATTCTATTCGAGGTCATGCTCCCCCCCCCCCCAAAAAAAAAAGAGTTCATCTTCCAATGTAGCTCCCTGTGGCCAGAGCTGAGTTCCGGCTTCTTGGCAGAGAGGGTAGAGCTGCAGGATGTGCTCCGGAGTCTGAATTATTGTCTTGTATGTGCAGTTAAGGGTATGTGACCAGTGTGCTCGCAGTCGGCAGTGTCCCCCGCGTGACCTGAAGATGGTGCGTGGTCTGAAGATGGTGCGTGGTCTGAAGATGGTGCGTGGTCTGAAGATGGTGCGTGGTCTGAAGATGGTTCGTGGTCTGAAGATGGTGCGTGGTCTGAAGATGGTGATTTGTTCTTGAAGGGAGAGTTCCACCATCTGGTAGTTAGGTGACGGATTGTGCTGGTCAGTATGCAGCTTCTTGTGTTTATGTTTGATTATTGTGTTGGGTTTCGCTGTATGAGACGGAGTGGCGTTGTTGAGACTGTTTGCTACCAGATCTGGCAAGTCTCTCTGCTTATTCTTTTCCCGACTTATATATTAATATGTAATGTTTTAAACTGATAAATTCTTCACCATTCCTTCCCACATAAAACAGATAGCAATATAACCACACTTACAACGACATCGTCGGCCTACTTGGCTGAGTGGTTAGACACTCGGCCTACGAACCCGGCTGTACCGAGTTCAAGTCCCAGCAGTGGGACATTTTTTTTTATGGCACCACCAAACCGAAAAGGCAGAAGTGCCCACGCAGCCTCTAAAAATGGGCACCAGAGAAATCTGGGAAGGGAAATGCTGCCAGGAGTGATACTGGCCACATCAGACTTTCATGTGCTGAAGGTCTTGGAAATACGGGCCTAACACCGTATCCCCAGTATGACTTAATGGCATGGGAACGGAGATTTCACAGCTACTTTACAACGACATAAGCATATACACCCGTACACCAGTTTCAAACTGAAAGTCTGTTTAAATTACAGGATTGGAACCCGAAATTATTTTTAACCTTGGCTCCCTGAGAGCCAATAATAAAGAATTAAATACAGTTTTATACAGACTGCCTGCGTATCCATGGACACGGATACACAATTTTAGATTAATAAAACTAGTTAATATTTAGAGACAAAAACGGCCGAATCGACATTGGACGCAGAGTCTGGAACTCAAGGCCGCTCGTTGTGCTCCTATGCACCACCTCTTCTATTCGTCCGTGTTCTTGTTGGTGTTGCATGCACCATGTTGAGATCGACGGCCTCCGACACAGATTGAGACCGGAGCACTTATGGACTTGCCGGAAGTGCAGTGATAATAATCCTTTAACACTGAATTAATTTTTTTTAAGTTAATAAACGTTTTACATTAAATCTTATATAACTAGTTCAACCATTTAAGTTATTTTCACTAAGCCATATAAGGTAAGTCACTGGGAAGAACGCCTGACAATCGAACGGACATTGAGAACATTATTAAAGATGTCGAAAGACAAAGATGGAAACAGCTCGACCACATACTATAAATAGAAAGAAAAAAAAACAATAACCCCACAACCGCCTTCACATTGGCGCCTGAAGGAAAAAGAAGGAGGGACAGTCCATTAGGAGTATGGAGACGTACAATACAGGAAGAGCTAAAGGAAGCAAGAAAGACATAGTTTGAGGTAACCCGACTTTCTCAAGATAGGATTGACTGGAGAACCTTTTGCACCGTTGAGAGTACAGAGGACTGCCGACGTATAAGATAAGCTGAAAACCTAGTCTTTCGCCGAATATACATGCAAGTACAGTAAGAGGGAGGAAGCCCAGACAGTGCCTGCCTCGGGGACCCTGGGGAATTTCATTGCTTAAAAGTGGGGCTCGGAGCAGATGAAAAGAGATTAGCTGATCATTAGGGTAGAGGACTCGAAAGTAGTTTTACACTACATCACAAAAACCCTAGCAGAGCGCCCCCTCCCCCTGCCTATATGTGCCTACTTTAAATGTGCTCTGATAATTCGCTAGATTCTAACATTAATTCTGTGATTTGAGTGGACATTCTAACATTAACTCTGTGATTTGAGTGGACATTCTAACATTAACTCTGTGATTTGAGTGGACATTCTAACATTAACTCTGTGATTTGAGTGGACATTATAACATTAACTCTGTGATTTGAGCTGACATTTTTAAAAACTGTGAAACCAGACGGGAGCTGGCGTACAGTTGTCTTGATACCAGAAATGTAAACACTTAATCCATTGTTTCTGGATCGCTTAAGAGGGCGAATAAAAACTGTGACTGTAATTAGAGACTGATATCCCCATACTCCAGGTCTTTATGTGCTCCGCCTTCCTATTTGACTTTCCATGTTGCTGTTTGGGTTTCTTGGTATATTTCCAGAAGATAGTTTACCATTGCTTTCCTTCTGTGCAGTGACTGTATTAGTCATTGATCGTAGCCATTGTCCCTACATTGAGATCATCTGTAGATTTTTAAGGGCATGCATTTTTCCCATCGCAACATATGCCTGTGAAACCTGGACACTTAACAAAACAGCTGAGAAACACATAAATGCGCTTGAATGTAAATGCTACAGAAGAGTTCTTCAAATATCGTGGACACAAAAAGGAACAAATATATCTATACTACAAGAACTTAATATTGAAGAAGGCTGGCTAGTAAAGAGGATTAAACAGAGAAAACTTAAATATTTTGAACACATTAAACGTCATGATAATCTAGAGAAGACCGTCTTGGAAGGGTACATAATGGGAAAAAGAAAGAAAGGAAGACCAAGGCGAAAAAGCTGAAAGACATCGTTGATGATCTGCAAATGGATGCATCAGCGGCAGGCCATCTTGCTCACAACCGAGAGGCCTACATGAGTGCTGTTAGGGAGGCAAAGTTCCGCAAGGGACATGCAAATGAATGAATGAATGCTCCGCCTTCTGTTCCAACATCCACTGAAGTGTAGGCCTGCTGATGGAGTCAGTCACACACTGCTTGTGGGTAAAACACGCTAAACCACTCCTTTCGGAGAAAAAAAAAAGTCCACTTCCCCTCTATTCCCCCAATTCGATCATTCTCCTGATGCGACTGTCGTCATTCAACCCGATGTCATCCTTCATACGCAGCCTATCCAAGGTGGATCTTGCAGTCTCCTTCTTGTCCATTCCTAGGGTTCCCTGAAGTGATGTCGTGCCTGCTGGCTTGTCTGCTTTCTCGTTGCCTTTGACTCCATCATGGCCCGGGCAAAATATCCACGCCAAACTGGATAACCAAGAGCCCTCTAGAAGCTGGACCCACTCCCCGCGGAAGAAATGTCCCTCGATTCTCTTTAAGATCTTTTGGGAGTCTGCTACACTGATCCCATGCAAGTCGTCCTGTTCCACCAACCAGGAAACTGCTTTTGATGCTGCCTGCACCTCCATTCTCAAGCTCGAAGTGTGAGTTGCATGGACTCCTGATTTACTGGCAACAGGTTTGCCTTTATGGCAGACAATATAGGCCCATCCACTTTTTAGGCCTTGTGCCACTGACCCGTCTCTGAAGATCACAGGGTCATGTGGTTTGGAGTGAGGCTGAACCTGTTCCTGCACCTGGGCTTCTGCTTTACCCGGAACCCAGTCTCGACATTCACGGCCAAGCTGGATCACGTCCAGAGCGAATAAAGAGTTTAACCCAACAAACATCAGCTTTGCACTAACCAAAGAAAAGACGCTAAAAGATCTCCAAAATGTAAATGAGTTAAAAAAACAAATTAGAGTGAAGGTATTTGAAGTTTTACTGAAGCTATGAAGACAAGAAGAAGAAGAAGTAATATTTCAGCCATCAAAGTCTTCATTAGGAAAGAAGAAGAAAGACGATTTTTTTTCTCATGATGTCTTCGTAAATCTATACGCCCCACATCTGGAGTTATTACTTATATCAGCAATAGGTAACTATGGTGATGTTAAAACAACTTATTTTTCTTGAAAAATGAAGGCCAGGTGTTCTTTTGCTTGTAGTTCTGTAAAAGAGGCAAAGTAGTTAGTCCACTAGTCTTTCATGGTGAAGGCCAGGGGTTCGAATCCGGCCGTAGGCACAACCTGGTCACCCAGCTATAGAAATATGCACCTGGCTTCTCCTGGAAGTGGGAAAGGGAAGGCGGCCAGGTGTAATGCTGACCACATCACCCTCTAGTGTACCGACAGATCAAGGAAAATATGGATACTAACACCATATCCCTATATGTCTTCATGTCATAACTGAGTTACTTTTTACCTTAATTTATCTGAAAAATAAACGGTTGGTTTTTTTTTTTTTTAATCAAATGATGAGAAACTTTCAGATTTATTTTCTGATTTTCCAATCTTAAAATAAGATTGATATCTGTGAATACTTTGAAAATAGTAATTGGAAATTCTATCACAAAACAAAACAACAACAAAAAATCAACAACAGTGCAGTCTTTGCCCAATTGTCCTGTCTCGTCTAGACTTGACTTGCTTTGTCTTGTCATGTACCTTTCTTACAGTTGAGGAGGAGAGCAGAATTTTTATAGAGCTCGGTAATTCAGCTTCATAAAAAGGGATGATAATAAAATATCTATTATCTCCCCTAGTCACCTCCTGTTTCCTGCCATTCGTACTTAACTGTACTTGTCACATTATAGAGTTCTAAATTTGGAAAAACAAAACAGCAAGTACATAGATTTAGCCTTATATGCATACCTGGGCCATTAGTCCATCAAACGTGCTCACAAGCCATAAAAATCCGTTAAAATGTCGCTTAGAAAGCATGTACATTCCATCAAGGATGGATTATAATTGGCCAGATCCATCAAAGGTTGATCACTGGGTTTCGTCAAAGGTGGATCATAGCTCACTAGATTCTATCAAAGGTGGCCATAGTCCACTAAATTCTATCAAAGGTGATCATAGTTCATTAGATTCTATCAAAGGTGATTATAGTTAACTAGATTCAGTCAAAGGTGACCACAGCTCACTTAATTCAATCAAATGTGATCAGAGCTCACTAGATTCTATCAAAGGTGACCATAGCTCCTAGATTCTATCAAAGGTGATTATATTTCACTAGATTCTATCAAAGGTGATCATAGCTCTCTAGATTCTATCAAAGGTGATTATATTTCACTAGACTCTATCAAAGTTGAACAGAGTTCACTAGATTCAATTCTAATGTAAACATAGTTCATTAGATTCTATCAAAGGTGATCATAGTTCACTAAATTCTATCAAAAGTGATCATAGCTAACTAGATTCTATCAAAGGTGATCATAGCTCACTAGATTCTATCAAAAGTGATCATAGCTCATTAGATTCTATCAAAGATGATCACAGTTCACTAGATTCTATCAAAGGTATATCATGAGTCACTAAGCTCTATCAAAGGTGTTTCTGTCAAAATGTTCATAAATCGTAGGAATGTATTACAACAATGCCAGAAGTTTAAAGAACCTATTAAAACGTGGTTCATAAAAGGCCTGAATCAATTTCACTGTTGTTCGGAAATTACATGATCCTATTCAAACAAACATGAAAATCAAAAGTTTTTTAAAAATGCGCTGCAGATATCCCGGCAGTCTGTCACAGAGTGATTCAGAAAATCACAAATTCCAAAAAGCCAAGGTTATGTCACTGGGTCACAAAAAATATGTTCACAATAATCCAAGTAAAGTTCACAAAGACACTGACCACATTCACCTTCATCTTCTTGAGAGAAAAGCTACCTCACATTTAAAAGATACGGAAGCATAATATGGTGAACGTTGAACCGTTTTTGTAGAGAATGATTTTAGATCAAGCAGAAATGTCCATGCTTAAATCAAAGACCCCCCCCCCTTTCCTAAAAAAAAAAACCCTTTCTGTTTTGATTGGAGACGGAGGCAACCTCTTGCCCTTGTTCGCCGCCATGTTTTCACACTAAACACATAAAGGGTTAATGCAACAATTCCTCACCATATTCTCTCTCTCTCCCCCTCCCCCCCCCCCCACACAAAGAAAGGAGAAAGAAATTCTCCACATTCGCTGTCATAGAAGCTGAAACCTGTTTAATATTTAAAGAAAAAGAAAAGAATATATTTTTGTACGCAAAAATTTAAAAACCAGCGGAAAGGCCAAGTTAAATTTAACGTCGAAAGAAAGCACAAAAAAAAAAAAAACCCCGCGAAGATGCAGAGAAAGGTGGGTTGAAAAGTAAACAAGTATGCTTTGTTTGACGTGATAAGAGGTAAAGATCATTTTATAACAAGACCTAGACAGCGTCTGGCCCTGCTATGTCTTTGAGAGCCGTGCTGAAAACTCAACACTAACTTTGTCCTGGGATACACAAAGTAGTCCACAGCGTGCGCCGGGAAGAAAACCGAAAGATGACCATGAAGGAAAATATTATCCCGGCAATTTCCTGCCTTATTAAGAAGCAATGCTTCTAGAGCTTGATAGAGAATAAAGACAGGGCATAATTTTGATCAGGCGGCAGTCATTTGGGCGCGATTGTGTGGACGAGCTTACAAATTGCCGAGACCCACTTGAGCTGCTTTCAATCCGTGAATAACGATCTCCAACAGATAGCCGTGAACCGGTGCAAGGTGTGCATAGAGAGATAATGATTTGTGTATATTTTAACCGCATTAATTTTTCCATGAGCACGGAAAATTGAAGACATTGTTCGGAGGATGGTCGCTGTGTGTAGGAAGATTGCATACTTTGAGACGACTGTGTTGAGATTGTCATTAGGGCCAGCAACTAATCTTAAATGGAATTTGATAAGAATTATATTCTCGCCAGGCATCATCCATAGTGTCATCACAGCAATCCCTGACCAGTTATCACGGTTAACTCTCAGACTTTCCAAACAACACCCAGGACACACAAACACTTTTTTGTAATCAGTCATCACGGCTACTTTGTTACAACGTGAAACAATTTTATGGCTAATTTTGTACTCTTTTTTTTGCACTAGCTAATTGTGAACTCCGAACTACGCAATAAAACAGGAAAACAGCAGTTATTTCATTTTATTTCTCTTTTAAATTTATTTTTTAAAAAACAGTACTTAAATCATGGCAGATGAAGAGATGAAAGTATCACAATAAGCAACGGCCCATTTTCTTAAGTGACAGAACAAGACCAGCACTTGGAACCCATACCCTAGAAGGTAGAACATATTCCTGACAAGCAGGTACTCGGTGGTCGTTAACTCTTTCGCGATTTCTCCATTTCACCGATGTTCGCATTCCATAACTGCTACTTATAAGCTGATGTAACAGTCAGGCCTCGGTTGGGGGGGGGGGGGGGGGGGGGAAGGGGGGGGGAATCGCTTGTCAAACAACATGGCAGTCACGCCGTTGTCCTGGACGTTCGCAAGGACCGAAATAAACCATCTCGTCTTTTATAAATTAATAATTTAAATACGTGACAAATTCTGTGAAAATATAGCTTACTCGAAATACCGTGTCTCACAAATTGAGTCCCCATTACGCACTTATGACAGCGTGCCCACTACATTAATTAATTATAGTGCCAAATTATGCAAGAAGGGAGTTTTGACGTTCTATAATTACGACGTACAAGGTAATAATGTTCCCTTTAATATGCTCATAATTATAGTTTATTGAACTTTCTCATATCGTGTAATGGAACCTTTCAGTTATAAATAGTAAAGACGACAAAATTCACACAAAATAGGTTCATGTAAAAGAGGAAATATTTCATGAAGCTAATTGATATTTGTTGCTGATTGTCAGAGAGAAGGTGCTAACGGATAAACTTTTATTTTCAAAGAGTGAAAAACTGGCATTCTGTTCTTTAAGTATTAATTTTTACTCTGACTTGAACATACAACAATAATTTACCACAGACAGACAAACAGACAGACAGACAGGCAGGCAGGCTGTCTGGCAGGCAGGCAGGCAGATAGATAGATAGATAGATAGATAGATAGATAGATAGATAGATAGATAGATAGATAGATAGATAGATAGATAGATAGATAGATAGATAGATAGATAGATAGATAGATAGATAGATACAAACCACGTAATGAAGTATCAAGACAAACAGAACTGCCAGTTGGTTTCCTTTGCAGCCAGTGCTGTGAAGATGTTGAGGCGCAGCATCGTGTCGGGCTTGAAGCAAAGGGTGTGTCAAGCTTCTTTGGCAGATTCCTCCAGCATCGTGTCGGGCTTGAAGCAAGGGCTGTGTCAAGCTTCTTTGGCAGATTCATCCAGCATCGTGTCGGGCTTGAAGCAAAGGGTGTGCCAAGCTTCTTTGGCATATTCCACGAGCATGGGGACTATGAAGATCCCTGTGCTATTAGCCATAGAGGTCAAATTTGACCAAATCCCTTGATTTGTGGTGGCAGGAGATAAGGGGAACCAGGAGTAAATCTAATACCTTTTTCTATGATGAGTTGGTGCTCTATCCGTGGTTCCACTTCCGTGATCTGGTCAAATTTGACTTCCCTGTCAATCTTCTTAGCAACATCAAAGAGTGACGTATTTCAGTCAGGGAATCCGACCATTGAGATTATCGTTCCAGACTACTCCCCTCCCCCTTGCATAACACTAATTTTTTTTTATGGAGATGGGATCGGTGGCCATGGAGGACCAGGGTGCAAGTTTTGTCTGACCCCTACCCGCGCAGACCTTTCCAGGTTGGTTGGACCTGCCAGGAGTAAAACTCCAGCTGGTATAGTTCTGGGGGTGGTCAGGGTCAAGGTAAGCAAGCTGTCAGGCCACGACAAGGCACCCGCACAGTGTGACTAAATATTTTACTCAACTTATGAACAGTTGTCTCCCTTTTTCCATGCCTAACCGTTTACTTACGGCTAATTCTACTACAAGTATGTTACGGCCGCTAGACCACTAGAGACTTACGAATGGGCCGTTATGCGGCGAAGGACTGTATTGAGACATCGGGTTTCAGAACTGCTACGATTCCTCAGTCAGATGTCAAGAATCGCCTTCATTTGTGGTGGCAAGAGATAAGGGGAACCAGGAGTAAATCTAATACCTTTTTCTATGATAAGTTGGTGCTCTGTCCGTGGTTCCACTTCCGAGATCTGGTCAAATTTGACTTCTCTGTCAATCTTCTTAGCAACGTCAAAGAGTGGCGTATTTCAGTCAGGGAATCCGGCCAATAAGATTATTGTTCCAGACTACTCCCCTCTCCCCCCTTTCTATCTCTCTCTCTCTTTCCCTCCTCTCTCTCTCTCGTTCTCTCTCTATCTCTCTCTCTTGTCCCTTCAATGCACAAGATACATGGGGCTATTGGTAATAAAGATTTCCACTTTTGTCTGTCTTTTACCTGCACAAAAATCATTGGAAGCAGCAGAAATGTGGTTTATTAGAAGAATGTTGCGAATCCCCTGGACAGCAAAAATAACTAATGAAGAATGTACAAGAAGAGCTGGAGAGACAAAAAAAAAACCTTGTCAAAAAGATAAGAGAGAGACAATGTATTTTCATAGGACATGCAATGAGAAGAGGGGGTATTGAAAATATTATAACAACAGGAAAAATAGAAGGAAGAAGATCAAGAGGAAGACCAAGAGAAATGATACTGGACAGTCTGACGGGATGGTGTGAGAGGAGATCACCAACTGAGCTGATGACCTGCATGAAGGATCGGGTACTCTGGAGAAGCATAATAGCCAACGCCAGTCGGCACGGCACCTGATGATGATGACGATTACCGTTTCATTTGTTGTCTCCCATGTCAGTCCTTTGTTTGCCAGTGCTTTTCCTGCTGCACGTCTCCGTGTGTCTTTGGGTCGTCCCGTATTTGTCCCAAATTATATACGGCCAGTTAAATTTTACGTTTTTCTATGTTGTGAAACCGTGCTCCTGCTCTTTATGGGTGCTATACGGGACCATAGAAAGCATATCCCGAACAATGACCACAGGCTCGACCAAAAAAAAAAAAACCAAGCAAGGATGGAGGGCTGTGGGTTGTCAAAACGGGCCCTAACACTCGCTGATATACTCTCTGCCCGAGTAGAGAAACAGAACAGAAAGATAAACAGCCCCACGTCAAATCACGTATCTCACGCGGTCTGGGGGCCCAGCCTGCCTCCTCCAGGGAGCATTCCAGCTCACGTACCGTCCTCCCCGGCTTAATTTAGGCTGACAGGCGACGCTGGTCCTCTCTCTCGTCTACCCCATTATCGTGATCTTTCTTTAATTCTGTCAGCGGCCGCTAAATCGTTAAGAAAACACCAACCGGTGCTAACACAATAATGGGCCTACGAGAGACGAAGACGATGAGAAATTGGAAGAAATTTCCTTTGGCCGAAGTTACAAAACGCGGCTCGTGAAAAGCTGTGAAAATAAAATAAATGGTAATTATTGCGTAAGGTGGACAGTTAGAAGAGGATGATGTTGTCGCGCGGATGGGGTGCGGGTGGGGGGGGGGGCTAGCGGAAGAGAAGAAGGGATATAAAAGTACTCCCAGTAGGAGGAGAGGTGGAAAGATTTTATAGTAATTGCCTCCGAGTGAGAAAGGAGAAAGAGAGAGGGAGAGATGAGGGAAGGAGGAGTTGGTATAGGATCACGTGACAAAGACTGAGTGAAAGAGAGAAGAGGACAAAAAAAAAATAAAATAAAAAGAGACAGAGAGAGAGGGGGGATGGATGGGGGATAGATTCATGATAAATGAGAGATAAATGATTGTTGAGTGTTACCGTCAAGAGTTGTATGGTTAAACTTGGACAAATCTTAGACAAAGCAATTTAGACGTGACAGAAAGAAGAAAATGCACAAAAGAATTACCTTAGACTTGAACCGTGGACTCCTATAGGGCGAGCAAAGCGTCTAGCGATTCTAGTCACGAGAGCACATCGCACTAATCAACCTGGCTATCTCGCACTCCACATCACAATTTTTTGACAAGTATCCATGTATACAACTTTGTGAGGAACCGATGGTCAAACAGGTACATTGTGAACAGATGTGCACGTCATTTATGTTGCTTTTGTTATTATTGTTGTTGCTGTTACTGTTGCTGCTGTTATTGTATTTTTGTTGTAGTTGAGGTTGTTATTTTTTTTTGCTACTGTTGTTGTTGTTATCGCTGTTGTTGTTGTTGCTGGTGTTGTTGTTCCCGTTGCCTTTGATGTTGTTATTGATGTTTGTTGTTCCTGCTGTTGTTGCCAATTCTAATGCTGTTTTACTGCTGTTGCCATTGTTACTATTGTTGCTGTTGCTGTTTTGTTTCCTTGTGAATTTGTTGTTGCTGGTTTTTTATTGTTTCTATTGTTGCTGTTGCTGTTTTACTGTTTTTGTTGTTTTTGTTGCTGTTACTGTTTTTTTAATTGTTGCTGTTTTCTTCTTTATGGTGTTGTTGTTGCTGCCGTTTTGTTGTTCCTAGTAATGTTGTTATTGTTGTTAATTTATTGTTATTTTTGCTGCCGATTTCTTTTTATGTTGTTGTCGCTCTGTTGTTTCCCGGTGTAGCTGCTTTTATTGCTGCTGCTGCTCTTTTGTTGTTCATATTGTTGGATTTTTATTATTCATCTTGATATTGTTATTGCTGTTGTTGCTGCTGTTTCGTTATTCCTGTTGTTGCTGCTGTTCTTTTCGTGCTATTTCTTTTTGCTGTTTTGATGCTTGTATTATTATTGTTGCTGCTATTTTGCCACTTCATCAGTTCTGTTGTTGTTGTTGTTATTATTATTATTGCTGTTATTGTATTATTCCTGCTTTTGTTATTGCTGCTGCTGTTTTACTGTTCACGCTCTTGTTATTGTTTTCACTGTCGCTCTTTTGTTATTGTTGCCAATATTGTTCTTGCGCTCGTTGTTGTTCGTATTTTATTGTTTACGTGATGCCGGCATTGCTACTGAAATACTAGTGGTTTTTTTTATAGCTGTTGCTGTTTCTTCTGCTGTTGTTGCTATTATTGTTGTTTTTGTCGTTTCCCCTGATGCTGTTGTTGTTGTTGTTATTGTTGTTAATACTCATTAAGGTTTGATTTATGTATCTGATACCGGTTGAGGATGTTCAACAAAAATACACATCACAAATCTTGATGAAACAGTAGGTGTAACTTTACATAAACAAATTCATTTCCGAGAAATAAACGTAAATTTATTTTAAATTTACAGTCATTCTTCACCAGAAGTTTTCTTCAATTATTGAATGTTCGTCTTGTGACCAGTTATTTACACGTATATGTAAGAAATAAGCGAGAAAACCTTTAACCACAACACAGTAACGTACATCCTTGTAGATCTGAGCAATCAAGGGGAAATGATGATAGTACTCTTGAGACCATTGCGTCATTACGTTTTGCTTACAAACCGGTGACGTTATCTTACTATTTATAGCTTGCATGGTGTTCTTTCTGTTCCCATAATCCTCTGCGCTATCAGAGTTCAAATTAAAATGCGCATCGCAGGTCAGGGAATCCCTGTCATTTTTTGTACGTATATTTATAGTATAAGATAGTTAATATAATCAAAGCCCTATACGAGGGTTTTCAGTGCAAAGTTATCTGTGGAGAACATACCTCCAGCAGCTTTAGGGTACAAACAGGAGTGAAACAGGGATGTGTACTATCACCAACGTTATTTATCTCGGCAGTAGACTGGTTAATGATGGAGGCAACATCAGACAAACGCAGAGGATTACAATGGACCCTTGACACAGTGCTGGAGGACCTTGTCTTTGCGGACGACATTTGTCTATTATCAAGCAGTCACAAAGATATGCAAGATAAAATAAACAAACTAACTCAGAACGCAAACAACATAGGACTAAAGATCAACGTAGGAAAGACAAAGTTAATGAAGCAAAATGTGAACAACAGAAATATACTCAGAGTAGATAACAAGTTAGTGGAGGAGGTCAATGAATTTGTATACCTTGGCAGCAGAGTAGTAGAAAATGGAGACAGCACAGAGGACATCAACAGCAGACTTACTAGACCAAACTAGTCTTTTGCAATGCTGCAGAATATATGGAAATAAAAAAAACTAAGCATAAATATGAAAATCAGGATATTTAAGAGTAATGTTCTAAGTGTACTACTCTATGGAAGTGAATGCTGGAAAATCACCAAAACCATAGAAAACAAGTTGAATTCTTTCCAGACTAAGTGTTTACAAAGAATTAGAAAATTATTTTGGCCAAACACCATAAGAAATAACATTTTATTGGCAGAAATGCAGATGAAGCCACTGACAACAATTACTGAGGAAAGACGCTGGCGATGGTTGGGACATGTGCTCCGAATGACTGATAACTCACTACCAAAAATAGCACTAAGATGGACACCACAGGGGAACAGAAGTAAGGGTAGACCAAAAGAGACATGGAGAAGAGCAACAGAAAGGATGTTGAGCAATAGAGGGCTCACCTGGGCAAGAGCAGAAAAAAAGGCGAAGGACAGGCATTTGTGGAAAACCCTTGCGGAAGCCCCATGTGCCCTGGGCACTTAAGGTTCAGAGAGAGAGATATATTTATAGTATAGACATTTATTTCTTCTAATTAGATATATTTATAATATAATTATTTCTTTCTTCTAATTAAGATATATTTATAGAATAGTAATTTCTTTATTCGAATTTATATATAGTTATGGTATAATTATTTCTTTTTTTTCCAATTTAGATGCACCTATGGTATAATAATTTCTTTCTTCTTATATATATATATATATAATTTCCTTCTTCTAACTTAGATTTATTTATAGTATATTAATGTATGTCTTTCTTTCTTCTAATTTAGATGTATTTATAGTATAATTGTTTCTTTTTTTCTGATACAACTATGGTATAATAATTTCTTTCTTCTAATTTATATATATTTATAATAATTTCTTTCTTCCAATTTATATATATATATATATATATATATAAAATTTCCTTCTTCTAATTTTGATATATTTATAGTATAATAATTTATGTCTTTCTTTCTCCTAATATTATTTATCGTATAATAATTTCTTTCTTCTAATTTTATTACTTGGTTTGGTCAGGTACCTCATTTCATTAAATTCGGACCTCATAACTTTTCTTTCCTTAATGTCCAGGTTCGGTACTGACAGAACGGGGCTGGGAAGAAAGGTGTGTTTATTATTTATTCCTTATGTTGTTGTAACCTCGCTGCTGTTGTTGTTGTTACTGCGATTATTATGTTGGTCTGTCTTGATATAATAAACTTGATTCACAGCAACGAATATGACAGAAAGGAAAGTTGGCAGACAATGTAGGAGTTCATCATCATCATCATCATCATCTTCATCATCATAATCATCATCATCATCATCATCGCTTTTCACTCCCTTGAGAGCACCGGCCACGGATAAAGGCTAGTCATCCCTGTTCTTGGAATTATTCTCTACTTAGTTACTCATGGCTGTCTTAATTAAAACGAGAGAGGGGGAGAGATAGAGGAAGAGAGAGAGAGAGAGAGAGACTTTGATTAGTCTGACCTCGATAGACGTTCTACAGGAATTAGCTCGGTCCATTTTTTTTTCTTTTGTGTTTTATCCAGTGCTCTGCCATTAGGGGGGTGCCTTGTCTTGGGCGCTGATAGCGAAGAGGGAGGCAAAGGCAAGGGCAGTTCCGAGCTTGTTTTGATATAAAACAGAACCTCCAGTTAGCGCTGTAATCACGTTCTTTCTCCTCTTTCAAAATTGAGTGCGGATTGGATAGAAGTGGGGAAGGAGGAACGGAAATTTAAGGAAAAAAAAATTGGTGGGAGGGAGATGGGAAGATCCAAAAATAGGAGAGAAGTTTTATCTTCAGTTTTAACTTCGATAATAAAGGCAGTTTTCTGGGCTGGGGGTGGAGTGGGGGGAGGGATTCGGAAGGGAAAGAGCTGTGGATGAAGACCCTTTCCTTACAAGAGTTATATCAGTGATTCTCAAAATATGTTGTACCTTCCCCCCCCCCTCTCCTCCGGTCAATTGAGGGCGATGAGAAGATCAAAAGGATGCGGTGAAAGAAAAGAAAAAGAGGACCAAGCAAGGACACCAGAATCAACTGAAGTAGCGTATGACTTGAGTTTGGTGGGGGGGGGGGGGTTCGGGGCCCAGTAGGACTATGATCTAGGAGGCAAGGAGAGAGGAATCTAACAAGGGGGGGGGGGGGGTTCGGGCCCCAGTAGGACTATGATCTAGGAGGCAAGGAGAGAGGACTCTAACGGGGGGGGGGGGGGGTTCGGGGCCCAGTAGGACTATGATCTAGGAGGCAAGGAGAGGGGAATCTAACAAGTAAGTGTAGCAGGAACTGAGATATTGTTGTATTCCTCTTTAGTTCACATTTACGACTACTTAAGGACTTTTGAATAACTGACTCACCTGTACTCAGTTTTAATTATGCTCCTGAAAGTTACATTTTGAACTTGGCTCACACTAGTCTTCGTGTAACTGTTAGGCTGTGAATATTTTCACTTTCTGAGATTTCATTTCATTTCATTCATTTGCATGTCCCTTGCGGAACTTTGCCTCCCTAACAGCACTCCTGTAGGCCTCTCGGTTGTGAGCAAGATGCTGATGCATCCATTTGCAGATCCAAAAAAAAAACAACAATGTTTTATCATCAAATATTTTTAAAAACAGTTTAAAAATTCTTTTTACATCTTACATCCTTCCCGTGCTGTTAAACGTCACACAGGGCTCGCATGGTAGCTCGCCAAGTTTTCCTGTTTTCGGCGAGTCTTTCAACCTCATCAAGGGATTTTATGCCTACTAGTTTGGCCTCTCTTAACAATGTCATTTATTACCTCAACCAAAAAAAAAAAAAATGACCAAGATACTGGAAGCAACAGAAATGCAGTTTTGAAGAAAGATGCAAGAAATGCCCTGGACATACAGAGAAACAAAACGAAGAGATCTTCAAAGAAGTTTCAGAACAATGAAAACTAGTTGCATGCCACAGAAGAAACGCTGGTAAACATAGGACTTGACGCTGGTAACAACCAAGAAAATAACGAAGGACCAACAGAAATAGAAATTTCTTGCTACCAGCAGTCCCGTGTGTCTTGGGCACTGAATGGACGATAGACAGACAGACAGACAGATATTACTTTTTTTTTTAAATAAGGATTTATGACATTGTGATATTACATAAAAGCAGTAAGTCAGAAGCTTATTCACGTATGTTGCTCTAACAGTGGTCCTTGGGCGTACAAATGTTGGGGATCACTGAATTAGACATGTAATTTTGTGGGCTGTTAAATTGTTTTCTATTTTGATTGTTGTACATATTTATGTGTCGATATGTGGGGTAGAAAAATTTTGTTACTTGCTGTGTTTGCGTGTTCGTATGCGCTAGAAAGAGACTTGATACGAAGAGTTAATTTTCAAATGCTCAGTCTTACAAGCTCCATGAAAACTTCCTGATTACTACACATTTCTGTGGGTGTACATTCAATGATGGTGGATTATCCATTAAGCTAACAAGCTGAGCCTATGGGGCACCAAAGGACAGATGGCCATGAACCCCCCCCCCCCCCTAAAAAAAACTGCAAACAGATTATTGTTTTATGAGCTTTATATGGTAAGATAAACAGTATACATCTGAGTGGGCGGGGGCTCCTACTAAGTTTAAGTCTACTCTCTTGGGCACAGTCTCGGACGCAGCTTCAAGTCACGTGATAAGTAACGGTTAATCCCTCTTCCCCCCTCCCCCACTCCCCCCCCCCCCTTTTTTGTGTCTTTCTAATAATACGTATACATTTAGACTTTCTCTATTCTCCTGCATCTTCGTCCTGTATGTTTTTGTGTGTATATTACGGAAAGCCGAAATGTTAAAATATGTACAGTGTTTTAATGAACAAAAATTCTTCTACACATTTCTCTCCTCTCCCCTCCCCCAAACTATTTGTTTAAAAACTCTTTAACTTTTGCGCATGCGTGTAGATGAGTGTATGTAAGAAGTAGTAGAAGAACAGCTAGAAAACATGTAGGCGATATGTCACATCTCATCAGATGTGAAGCAAGTTAATAGATTTATCTTACCAGTACACGGTGCATGTACTGTCTCTTGCTCGTTCACAATAGACCAGGAATCATTTACAACTTTCCCTCCCCTGCGCACACCGGCAAATACAGTCCTCCCTCCACGCGACATTTTGGACTAATGCAATTATGGAGCCACGAGGCCGGAATGGATAGCGTTGAAGTTGTTAAAATTCCAACTCCTGCTGTCAGAATATACGGCTCACAGAGGTCCACACCCACTTCTCGAGGCAAATATAGAAAATGTTCCTCTTGAGCAACAACTGCAGTACTTTAGATAATCAAATTTAACATTAGACCTTCGAGTTCACTCAATCGTTATTGCATATACAAATAGTTACGACGCGCGGTTTTGTAATGTGAAAGCAAAATTACAGCAAACTGGATGTGTAAGCTAATAACGAACACATAAAGTGTTAGATGATATGCCATACATTGATATGAAATTATATGAAGGTGTATCAATAGCGGTTTGTGAGCTTTTTACAATGAAATTAAGAACACAATGAAAGGGCATCAATGGTGCATGCAACAATGGTCTAGTGAATCATCTTCACAGCAGATTACTATAATTCCGTCTGTCAGGTACTAGAGGGACTAGCACTATTTGCATAAATCATGGGAGTTCTTGGCGTGCATTGGGCTGAAATTATTCGTTTATTTTACAACATGAAAAATACTTTTGTACAATGGTTTATAAGCGTCCAAACGATGGATTAGCTGATTAGTTGTTTCTTTGGTTGGCTGGTTGGCGTGTTAGTTAGTTATGTGCTTTGGGTGGCTGGTTGGTTAATTAGTTAGTTGTGCCTGGTTGGTTGGTTGATTGACTAGTAAATTGTATGATTAGCAGATCGACTGGTTGATTAGTTGTCTGCTCAGCTGGTTGATTGGTTCGCTCACTGTCTAATGAACTGGCTGATTAATTAGCTTATTTGTTTTGTATATTGGTTAATTAGTTATATTTCCGTCGCTTCTTGATGTCTTGGCTGGTTATTTAAATTTTTTTCACTCCCTTGGGGAGGGGGGAGGGGGAAGAGATAATGGTTGTTACATAGTAGATACGTTGTTTTTCTGGTTGGTGGTTTGACTGCTTGATTAACTGATTCATTAGCTGTCTTTTTTTTTTAAGTTGTTAGAGCTTTAGAAGTACAAAAATACAAGATCTCTACTTATGTTTCATTGATTTACACCAAGGCATTCGACAAAGTGAAACATGATGCGATTATTAAAATGCTTGAAGACATAAACATAGACGGCAAAGACCTGAGGATTGTAAAACATCTATACTGGCAGCAGGAAGCAGCGGTTCAAGTTGAACACGAAACTGGAAAATAGGAACCAATAAAACAAGGAATAGGACAGGGGCGTGTACTATCTCCGGATCTTTTTTCCCCTGACAGTGAGTGGGACAGGGGTGTGTACTATCTCCGGATCTTTTTTCCCCTGACAGTGAGTGGGACAGGGGTATGTACTATCTCCTGATCTTTTTTCCCCTGACAGTGAGTGGGACAGGGGTATGTACTATCTCCGGATCTTTTTTTCCCCTGACAGTGAGTGGGACAGGGGTATGTACTATCTCCGGATCTTTTTCCCCTGACAGTGAGTGGGACAGGGGTGTGTACTACCTCCGGATCTTTTTTCCCCTGTCAGTGAGTGGGACAGGGGTGTGTACTATCTCCGGATCTTTTTTCCCCTGTCAGTGAATAGGACAGGGGCGTGTACTATCTCCGGATCTTTTTTCCCCTGACAGTGAGTGGGACAGGGGTGTGTACTATCTCCGGATCTTTTTTTCCCCTGACAGTGAGTGGGACAGGGGTATGTACTATCTCCTGATCTTTTTTCCCCTGACAGTGAGTGGGACAGGGGTATGTACTATCTCCGGATCTTTTTTTCCCCTGACAGTGAGTGGGACAGGGGTATGTACTATCTCCGGATCTTTTTTCCCCTGACAGTGAGTGGGACAGGGGTGTGTACTACCTCCGGATCTTTTTTCCCCTGTCAGTGAGTGGGACAGGGGTGTACTATCTCCGGATCTTTTTTCCCCCTGTCAGTGAGTGGGACAGGGGTGTGTACTATCTCCGGATCTTTTTTACCCTGACAGTGAGTGGGACAGGGGTGTGTACTATCTCCGGATCTTTTTTCCCCTGTCAGTGAGTGGGACAGGGGTGTGTACTATCTCCGGATCTTTTTTCCCCTGACAGTGAGTGGGACAGGGGTGTGTACTATCTCCGGATCTTTTTTCCCCTGACAGTGAGTGGGACAGGGGTGTGTACTATCTCTGGATCTTTTTTTTTCCCCTGACAGTGAGAATATTATAAGAACGATCATTACAGAACCAGGTATAAAAGTCAGAGGATACAATGTTAACAACCTTCGGTGTGTTGACTGATTGTCATGAACCTAGAAGAACTACAACATTTCTTGGATAAATTTGCACACACACAAAAAAAGTGAACAGAAAACTCATAGGGTTAAAAAAAAAAGAAAGAGAGACTATGGTTATATCTAAGAAATAGAATCCACCAAAATGCAGTATAAAATTAAATAGAACAATTCTAAATCAATTTCAGAATTTCAAGTACTTTTATTGGAGCAGTAATAACCTCAGATGGGAAATGCAAAACAGAAATGAGAAACAGAATACGCCAAGCAAAAGCTGCATTTCAGAGAATGTGAAACATCAATAGCGTCCTTATCAATGAATGTCAGAAAACGGGCCCAAAGATGCTATATTGAACCTGTCTGATTATGTAGAAGTGAATCACGGACCCCTATTGGCATACAAACGTGAGCCAAACCTTAAGGACATCCTCGTCCACAGCCACTTGAAGCAGAGCCTTACGTATGTTGGCACCAGAAAATGTAACCGCCCCCGCTGCGTTACCTGCCCTGTAGTTTGGGAAACGAAAACAATCACCTTTCCCAAAACTATCCTCACTCTTCATGAGGGATTCACATGCGAGTCCCGAAATGTGATATATGTCATCGTGTGCAAAAGATGCAGGATAACATATATCGGTGAGACTGGCCTCAGATTAGGGGACCGCATGCAAAAACATCTGTACGACATCACCCAGCATGCTTCGAAACCAGTCCCAAATCATTTCAATGGCCCCAACCACAGAGGCAAATCTGATTTTCTAGTAACAGCCATTAAACAATGTCACGCAGATGACACAAGCCGCCTGGCATTTGAGAACCGCTGCATTCAAAATTATGGGACGCTGGAACCACATGGGTTAAACTCGCTGTTTAGTTACACGTAACATCATCTTCTTCAATCATTATAGTACCTCTCCACTAAATCCACCCCTTCTTACTTCTCAAACTTCCTCACAGCATCACTCTGCAACCCCGCTATTTTCTCTGCAACCCCTCTTCTCTGCAACACCTCTTCCCCAATCACCTGTTTCAAATTCTCCTAGCTAGGCCAGTAGTGCGTCACTCTCTCTCCCCTCCCCGGTTCCTCATCCACCACCCCCAGTTACAACCCACCGACCACATGTCACAGGTCTCTATTTAAACAATTTCCACGTCCTACCAGATCCATTCCTGATACACACCGCCAGACAAGCCACACCTTGCAATTTACAGCTAAGTACTCCTTTAAACATTTTTTTTAAACAGTATTCATGTAAATCTATACTTTATCTCCTCTCCCTATTTCTTCGTCCTGTATGTTTTTGTATGATTAAGGCTCACGCCGAAACGTCACAACTTTGTAATCGTTAAGTAATAAAGCTGCTCCTACTTTTTTCCGATTTGATACATTCTGGACGATTAATACAGGTCTGCAGAAAGATCACTGGAAACATTGAAAATGTGGCTTATCAGAAGAGTGTTAAAAACTCCCTGGGCAGCAAAAACTACTACTGAAGAATGTCTGATAAGAACGGGAGATACAACAAAAAAATCCTTCTCATAAAACTACGAGAGAGACAGTATGCTTCCATAGTATGTGCAACGAGAAATGGGTGAGAGATGGAGGAGAGAAGTCGAAAATACTGTAAGAACATGAAAAATAGAGGGAAGAAGAGCCAGGAGAAAGAATTTGAGAAATGATACTGTGGATAGTTTGACGTGATGGTGTGAGATGAGATCACCCACTGAAGTGATGGCCTGCCTGAAGTATCGGGTACTATGAAAAAACATAATTGCCGCTGCCAGTCTGCACGGCTCCTGATGTTGATAAGAGTCGTGGGTCAAAAACAAGTAAATCAAGAACTTGGTTAAAAAAAAATAGGTGAAAAGGTATACAGTAAAAGTGATTATCTGTGGCTGGTAATGGAAGGTGTGAGCAAGCAATCAAATCTGCTGGAGGGTCAGTACACGCTGATAATTATAAATCTGTTTGCTGTAGAGAATGGGTTTTTCATTCAGTGTCGAATGTAGTAGTAATCAAGGGCCCCGATGTTCTCATTTGTCCAGAAGCATTACCAGCTCATTTCCCATTGTAGTGACCCGTGAATCAACTTATGGCAAACCTCGAGCTCCGTCTCGTCTCTTGTTTTCCATACAACATCCGACTCGCTCCAGCGCACGCTTTCCGAGTTCCTCCAGACCGACTGCGCATGTTCAATACCCACGCGCAGACGTGGACGTCCGGTAAAGTGACCAACCCATTTTACCCAGCGAAAGAGAAAATGGCGGCCGTGAAAACAGTGTCCAGCACTCGAGATTGTTTTGATAAATTTCTTGTGTCCATTGCGTTCGAACACTTCTGCCGGGGGAATATTTGAAAATTGTATGAGGGCTGCTGCCAGAATCTGCGGCGGGCTGGCAGGGAAATCCAATAATGGCGGGATAGATCTAATTAATACGACGACCAACCTAACGGCTAGTTCAAACAAATATGGCTGCTCACTCATCTTCGTAAAATATTGAAACTCACTATTGTTGTGTTTGTCTGTGAGAGTGCTGCGTCCACGAGTAAGGTCATCTGAACTGGGTGGTCACTAATGGGAAATGAACCAACAGACTATGAAACTTATTGTGTGTGTGTGTGTTTTTTTTCTTCTTTTATAGTGGTGGTGGGCGCATGAGTTCGTGTATCATTTGTCCTTTATTTCTTTTCGTCATTTGTATTTATGTACAACCAGTTCATTTTCCCCCCTATTACGTGACGTTTTTCTTTGTCATGGAGATGTGAAAACTTGTACAGAAGGTGCCTGACTTATGTAAGTAGATTTTTTTTCCGCACCCCTAGGAATAAGTCGATCTTTTACGTACCCATAGAACCATGCTTTGTGATATATTATATGTTCTTGGTTCTTAACCGGGGCTTTTTTATGCCGGGGTTCCCTTTTTCGCATCTAGAAACAGCTGTGGATCCCTACATTAAGGGGATAAGTAGAACCTAGATGTACATTCTACAAGAACTTAATATTGAAGAAGGCTGGCTAGTAAAGAGGATTAAATATTTAAAATATTTTGGACACATTAAACGTCATGATAATTTATGGAAGACCGTACTGGAAGAGTACATAATGGGAAAAAGAAAAAGAGGAAGACCAAGGCGAAGATGGCTGCAAGAGATCCTTGATAATCTGCAAATGGATGCATCAGCAGAAGGGCATCTTGCTTATAACCTATAGATCTGCAGGAGAGCTGTTAGGGAGGCAAAGTTCCACAAGGGACATGCAAATGACTGACTGAGATGACGCTGAGATTCTTTTTTTCCTTGGAGTCATTCTATATCCTGGTCCATTGACGCCATAACATCTTTCCATTGATTCTAAGTTAACAATCTTTGCTTTATATGACACTGTACGTAGTCAGCTTTTTTTTTTTTTGTACATGTATTTTTTGTTGTGCATCTCGGAAAATTGTTTTTGACGCAATTCTGCATATACATATGTCGGAAATACATCAGTCGGATTATCATTTCTGATCATTTGTTTATTTATTTTGCGTTCCTATTGAAAAACTAAAAAACAAAACAAAACAAAAAAAATAGAAGATATTGTATTTCGATGAACGAAACAGTGAAGCATATATTGCATGGATGGATGGATGGATGGATGAATGGATGGATGGATGGATGGATGGATGGATAGATAGATAGATAGATAGATAGATAGATAGATAGATAGATAGATAGATAGATAGATAGATAGATAGATAGATGGTCTTACTTAGCGAGTGCTGAGAAAGCATGTATGTGGGATGATTTCAGGCTTTGTCCTATTTTTTCAGTGTAGAAGAGGTCGGTCATGAGTCTTGATAAGAGCCATAGTGAAGTATTCGAGGGTGTTGTTGCACGCGGAGCTGTCACTATATACAACATGAATCATCAAACATTCGGTCATCAGTTTATGTCGTATACGTATGAGAGCCAAGCGTGTATGAGAATGATGAAAATATTTCAGATTTAATATTTGCATGTATTTGTGAGGAGAGAGCTAGAGAGCGAGAGAGGGGAGAGAGAGAAGGACAGAGGGAGAGAGAGAGGGAGCGAGCGAGAGACAGAAGGAGAGAAAGAGGGAGAGAGGGAGCGAGCGAGAGAGGGAAAGCAAGCGAGAGAGGGAAGGTGAGCGAGCGAGTGAGCGAGAGAGGTGCGAGAGAGACGGGAGTGAGAGGAGAGAGACTAGAGGGAGAGAGAGAATGAATGAATCTTTATTTCTTTATTTTTCAAGGGTAAAGAATTGGGCACGCAGGCCCGTCTTACATTCTGCCCTTCATCACTCCATCTTTCATTCTTCCCACACACTTGATTTAGTACAAATATACAAATTAAATTAGGAAAGAACACATCAAAAGAGTGTAAGATTTAACTACTACATTCAAAGTAAAAGAGAAGAAGTAATTAACCTAATAAAATAGCACTCACGTACACATACATACGCAGACATATACATAAACAAAAATACATTGTAAATACAGATCTTCTAACATATGTTTTTTAAACAGACATTAAAATAATTTCTAACAGTATCTAACAAGTTGCTTTTCTAACTATGTCATTTTAGTACTTGATGATTGGCGAGTCACGTGTTGAGAGAGTGCTGGTTATTTTATGGAGGCATATAATTACAAGCAAGTAAATAATGAAACAGGTTTGAGTTAAAGGATGAAGTATTACCAATGGATTTTAAATGGTAGGGGAGGGTGTTCCAGAGCTGTACTGCAGAGTATGCAAGGCTTTTCTTGTACAGATCAATCCTGGGTTTAGGAAGAAAACAGTTTTTTAAACGCTGGCTATGTTTAGTATTATACGTAAACAGTGACCACAAGTAAGGCGGAGCATTGTGCGACAGAATTCTCTGAACAAACTTAACTTTGTTAAAAATGATTCTATTTTTGAGGGGTAGAATTTTGAGTTGTTTGTGTTGATCTACAGTCTGTACTGGGTGTTTGTCACAAATAAGATTTAATGCTCGCTTGTGAAGTGAGTGGAGCCTTTTTGTGTTTGAGACTGAGCATCCATCCCAGACTGTGGAACAGTAATCTAAGTGTGTTTGTATGTGTGATATGTAGTATATCTTTCTTGTGTCTTTGTCGATAAAGTGTTTAATTTTGGCTAATTGGTAAACTTTCTGTGCAATCAAGTTTGTTAGGTTATGTATGTGAGAATTCCAAGTTAAATGCTGATCAATGATGAGTCATAGGGTTTTATGTTCATGAACATTTTCTATTGACTTAGTCCCAGCACAAAGCTGTAGTGAAGTTTTAGTTGCATTCTGCAGTTTCTGTCTTGTAGTGATGAGCATGGATTTTGCTTTGTTGGTGTTTATCGACATACCATTTTTATTACTCCATTTAATCAAACTGTTTATATCATTTAGGAGCGTTGTCTGTAGTTTATTGATGTCATAGTCACTATTGTAAACAGTACAGTCATCAGCGAAAAGACCATATGAAGAGTGCTTTAAATGTAGTGGTAGGTCGTTAATATAGGTAGCAAAGAGAAGAGGACCAAGAATGGAGCCTTGAGGAATACCAGTATCAACTACAGACGAGCCAGATATTTTGTTTCTAAAGCAAACTACGTGTTTTATACCTGAGAGAAAAGATGTAATAAATGTTGTTAGGTGAGGGTGTAATCTATAGCCTTCCAGCTTTTTTGCAAGAATTTCATGATCAGTCATATCGAAGGCTTTCTTGAAATCAACAAAGACAGCACCATACAATTTGTCATCATTTATATTAGACAGCCAGCTTTCTGTCATTTTAGTTAATGCTGTGTGGCAGGAGTAATTTGGTCTAAAACCTGACTGACTGTCTATTAGTAGATTGTTTTCTTGCAGGTGGAGCAGTGTTAACTTTTGTATATGCTTTTCAAGAGGTTTAGATAGTGATGACAGAATGGATATGGGTCTATAGTTTGAGAGGTCACTAGCCTGTCCAGATTTAAAAAGAGGAAAAACTTTGGCTACTTTAAAAGCGTCAGGGAAATATTGTTTGTCAATGCACAAATTGTATAAGTATGTTAGTGTGTCTGTGATAACTGGTGCAGCGTAGCGTAGTATCTTGAGACGGGCAGAGTGAGAGGGGAGAGAGAGACGGACAGAGATCGAGCGAGCGAGAGAGGGAGAAAGAGAAAGAGAAGATTTCACTTTCAGACTAAACAATTGGTCACCCAAGCCCTTCGTCTCTCATTATAACGCAGTCATCATGAAACATTAGTTTGCTACCAGCAAGCATGAAATGAAAAAGAGAGTATGTGTGTGAGAGAAAGGGAGGGAGAGAGGGAGGGAGAGACAGAGAGATTCCCTTGAAGAGAAAGAGAAACATGAAAGAAAGAGATAATTAAAGAAAAAAGAAAAGAGAGAGAGAGTGAGATGGATATAACAGAGAGAAAGAGACAGACATATAAATGAGGGATATCACAGGAAGAAAGAGAGAGTGTGTGTGTGTGTATGAAAGAGGGACAAGAGAGAGAAAGAATGAAAGAGAGAGAGCTAGAAAGTGAGAGAGAGAGAATGAGAGAAAGAGAGAGAGAGTGAATGAAAGAGAGAAAAAGAACTGAGAGTGAGAGAGAGAATGTGAGAGAAAGGGAGATGGGAACAAGAAAGGGAGAGCGAGAGAAAGAGAGAGAGAGACGATTATTTAGGGCACTGATCTGAAAACTATACCTCACAAATCTCTCCAGTCATTTATGCACGTGGCTACGGGAGAGATAGGACGTTACCTTGCCTTGTTTACATTTGATCAAGTCAGCAACGACCATATCAGCCAGTGTCATAGTGTCAACATGGGAACAGCCCGACATCCGTGTCAAAGGTCAGAGGTAGCAGGTAATGGAAACTGAGTGCGTAAGCAAATGAAGCAAGTGCATGCTGGGACGTAATAAAAAAAAAGTAAGGGACATAATGCTGAAAACATTTTTGCACAATAGTTCCGGTAATATTCGAGAATTTTGTAGGAGTGGGAAAGAGGTTTTAATAAAAGAGGGAGGGAGGAGGTAGAAACGAGGTCAATAGTTTTTCCCACTGTCCCTCCAGTATATCCCAAGCACACAACAAAATAATTTCTCCCCCAAATCACCCCCGGTGTTGATTGGTTTCAAAACTAGGTTTACCAACTCCGAGGACGATCTGGAAAAGGTTAAAGAGATTTATAAAATAGGTTCACAAGGAACCATATAAAATAGGTCCACGAAGAGGTTTATAAACGTACTCTTTCTTTCTTTCTTTACTTTATATACATATCTTATATCTTATATCTTTCCCGTGCCGTTAAACGTCACATAGGGCTCGCAAAGTAGTTCGCCAATTTTTCCTGTCTTCGGCGAGTCTTTCAACCTCATCAAAGGATTTTATGCCTGTTAATTTGGCCTCTCTTAATAATGTCCTCTTCGGAGTTTCATGCGGTCTGCGGTCTGCCTCTTTTTCTTCGGCCTGTTGTGTTCCACTTGATGGCTTATTATGGGATTCTCTGATCATTTCTTCTCATCAAGTGACCAACATATGTCCATCTCCTTTTCCTGATCACCCATGAGACTGGTTGTTGTTCAGTCATCTGTCTTATCTCTACATTGTTCTTGAATTCATTCCACTTGATGCCGAGTATTTTCCTTAGGCATTTGTTTTCAAAAGAGTCTAATTTCTTTTCTATTTCTTTAGTTGTTTTCCAGCTTTCGCATGCATAAATGAAGGTGGATATTACATTTGAATTGAATAATCTTAACTTGGTTTTTGTGCTTATAACTTTTGAATTCCATATGTTCTCATGATTCTTGAAGATTGATGCTGCTTTTGCAATTCTGATCCTAACTTCCTTTCTAGTGTCACCATACTGGTCTATGTAGCTGCCAAGGTATGCAAATTGATTGACTTCTTCAATATCTGTCCCTTCTATGCGTATTTTGCCACTTTGATTGAGAGGAATTTTCATTATTTTTTTTTGTCCTTGTTAATTTCAAGTCCTGTTTTGCTAGCCAGTGAAGACAGGCTATCCGTTTTTTCTTGCATGGAATTCACATTATTACTGATAAGAGTTATGTCATCAGCAAAATATATACATATATGCTACAAATATTGTGACGCATGATATTCTCACTGTATAAGGAATGGTACATAATAAGAAAAAAGAAAGAGAGGAAGAACAAGGCGAAGATGGCTGCAGGACATCGTTGAGGATCTGCATATGGATGCATCAGCAGCAGGCCATCGTGCTCACAACCAAGAGGCATACAGGAGTGCTGTTAAGGAGGCAAAGTTCCGCAAGGGACATGCAAATGAATGAATAAGGAAAATAAATGTCACGTGATAACTTACATTCTTGGCGCACTCAGATTTTAATTTCCTAATATGTGCCAATTTCTTGGTCTACCTTTATTGCTGCTGATCGCGACCAATAGATGTTTTAAATAATTCTCAGGCCCTTTCCGTACGTGTTTAATTTTTCTAACATATCCAATACTTGGTTGTGCCTTTACTGTGTCAAAGGCCTTGCAGTTATCTACAAAACATAAATATAAATTAGCCTTAACTTCTATGGCTCTTTCTGCCAGCCTTCTTAACGTATATATTGCATTACTTGTAGCCTTCCCTTTGGCAAACCCACATTGTTCTTCTGCAATCTCTAGTTTTATTTTAGCTTGTACTCGTCGCATGATTATTCGGAGAAGAAATTTGGTGACGCGACTCATAAGACTGATCGATCTATGATCTCCAGATTCTATTGCGCCTGGTTTCTTTGGTACAGCGATAAACACTGATTTCATTAGATCATTTGGTATATATCCAGTATTGTGGGCGTCATTCAAAAGTATGGTTATTACTTCTAATCCATATTCCACACCGGTGTCCTCTTCTTTGGTTACGTTGTCGGGACCTGGTCCTTTTATTATTCTTCATCTGGTGGATAGTTTCTGTGACTTCTGTAGTTATTATAAGTGATCCCTAACTGTTAATTATCGGGGTTTAGATAAGTTCTTTCGTCACTGTATGGGTGTTCGGTGAATTCATTCAACCTGTTATTTCTTCTCTTCCATTATAATTTTTCCGTCCTCTGATGGAGATACAATGAGGGAAGTTAAAAGGAGGACATCTATCACTCTTCAGAAAGTAAAATAACTAAAGAATCTGTGGAGAGGAACAGACAGAACTACTAAAATAAGATTTTTAAGGGCATACATCTTTCCCATATGTCCGTGAGATCTGGACACTTAACAAAACAGCTGAGAAACACATAAATGCCTTTGAATGTAAATGCTACAGAAGAGTTCTTCAAATGTCATGGACACAAAAAAGAACAAATATATCCATACTACAAGAACTTAATATTAAAGAAGGCTGGCTATTAAAGAGGATTAAACAAAGAAAAGTTAGATATTCTGGACACATTAAACGTCATGATAATCTAGAGAAGACCGTCTTGGAAGGGTACATAATGGGAAAAAGAAAGAGAGTAAGACCAAAACGAAGATGGCTGCAAGACATCGTTAATGGTCTGCAAGTGGTTACATCAGCAGCAGGCCATCTTGCTGACAACCGAGGGGGCTACAGGAGTGCTGTTAGGGAGGCAAAGTTCCGCAAGGGACATGCAAATGAATGAATGAATGAATGAAGTTTTGTGATGTGTTCTTCTGCCTGTTAATTCTTCACTATTTGAAAATAAAGTTTATTTGATTCTTCTTCTTCTTACACCCATTATACTCTGTTGACCACTGCGGCTAGTTCTAGCGGTTTCTTCGCCACTAAACTGCGGAAAAACACCTAAATTAAGAACTGTCCCTTGATACACCTCCGTGGCTATTCATGTTTCTCGGACGATACTGTTAATACCGGTATCGATATTACAATTGTCTCCGGATATTATCTTTCCAAATTGCAACTGTCATGTGGGCTGCGTCCACCGGAATACGGCCGTGTAACAGGTGAAAAGACGCCCAGGTAACGCCAGTGGGAGAGCCAACATAGTGACACAGATGGACAGTAAAGTCGGATGTCAAGCGGTGTCAATGTCATTGATGAGGTAATTGTGGATATGATTGACTGTCCAACATCAGTTATTAGAAGTTTGCTTCAAGTTGATTGTTGGCCATGGAAAAGTAATCATTGATTAACTTGATTAGTTTGTTTTTTTTTTTTACAAATTAATCTTTCTTCATCACTATCAATGTTCCCTGTAAGCCGAGCGAGCGTGTCGCTCATAAATTTGTCATGTGACTCGGTTATTCTTTCTTCGGTTCCACTACTGTTTAGGTCTTTCTGCTTATAAATGATTGGATTACATAATTTACGGCTCACTTTTGCACATGCCTTAGAGGGAACAATGCTCACAGCATGTGTGTGTGTGTTTATTTTTTTCTCTGTGGTCAGTGTTGTCTGGTAAAAAACTATTGCCAAAATATTACATATTTACATCGTGTGAGTGGCGAAGTGGTTAGTGCATAGTCTCTCCTGGCAAAGGTCCCGGGTTCGAATCTAGTCCGAGGCGCCCCAGTCCCCCAGCTGTAGAGACGGGTACGCGACTTCTTCTAGAGTTGGGGAAGGAAAAGTGGCCAGGCATGATACTGACCACATCACCTCTAGTGTGTCGACAGGTCAAAGAAAATATGGGCACCATATCCCTATGTGCCTCTAAGGCATGACAGGGTTATCTAGTTTGTCACACAAAGCATTGCCTGTTCTTTTAACCTTGTAGTCATTTTCAGAGGTCCTAGAGTAGTTATTCCGTTTACACGTTTCGCTCCTCCTCCTCTTCTTCTTCTTTCTTCTTCTTCTTCTTCCTGGAACTGCAGTGTTCTTTGCAGTCGATGTCGTGAAGATGTTAATGCACAACATGATGTCGGATCGGGAGCGGGTTAAAGCAGCTCATTTTTTTTCAGTCACTGAGTGGAGCTAAAAGCAGAGAGAGGGGAGGGAGGGGAGAGGGAGGGACGTGTGCAATACTTCTTTAGTAGACTCCACCGCCAGGGTGATTCCTGCAAAGTCAGTCAGGCTAGGCCTGTTACTGGTGGTACCAAAGGAGAGGTGGAGCAGGGTCTTGTTCAGCTGTGGTTTGCAGCCCGGACCCTAGCATGTCAGCGTTTTCGTCCCCGGTTTTGCTTTCGCCGACAGAGATCCGAACTTGTTTGATTACCGCTAGGCCAAGCTGCTTAAACTTCTGCTCTATCAGTCCTTGCCTTTTGTCCACTAACCCGAATGAGGAAAGGGTTTACGGTTTTTTTGTTGCTCGTGAGAACGGACGAAGACAACTTTTGGTTGAGATATTTAGTGATTAGAGTTCTTCGGTGGCGCTGTCCAAGGTCTATGGAGCTTTGGACTTCATTGACGTTCCTGTACTCCTATGTGTGTGTGTGTGTGGGGGGGGGGGGACCACAGATATTAAACAAACAAGAAAATGCTTCCACGTTATCAAGTTCAAATTTGAAAATGATGGCGCATGTTCTACTGCAACGGTGCTCTGCTCATCGTGATCTACTTTTGTTCGGGCACCTGGGTTTCCAATTAACATCCGGGAACCTACAACCTGGAACTAGACACCGAGCAGAGTTAACAAAGTATCACCAGCGCTGGTCTAGGGTTGCATGTGCAACTACAAATCGCTTTAGCACATCACGGCACAGCGTAGGGGTTAGAAATGAGTTTGCTTAAATAAAGAGAGAAAATAAAATGAGAGAATTCTGAAAACAAATTGACGGAATTGGCAGATCGTTTAGCGTAATTTTAGACCGACGTGCTAACTAGAATCTAGCGAAGATCTCCAGAAAAATGAATGCCATAGGTGAACGAGCTATGCTGAGTTAGCGCCTAACAACGAGGGCAGATAGTGCAAGACCAGAATTTGACGTGTCAGAAAATGCCTAACTGGAGTTTAAACTAAACAATTAAGGGATGTTTTAGTTGTTGCCCTTGGAGATCTGCGGTGCGAATTTTTGGGAAAATCCGATTAAATGTTTGTATGCAGTGAACAATTGATAATGAAGGAAAGAAATAAAAACTAATGCATATTACATTACTTTATAATCTATCTTTCAAGTTTAGAGGTCCTTGTTCGTCTGATAGTTTATAAATCAGACGTAGCCATGAAACTTTTCTTAAAACACCAGGAGAGGCTACTCACTAATAGTTCTCAGTTTCAGTAATACAATTTTAGGAGTCAATAGTGGATATTTCGGTAATAAAACGTCCGGAGCCAACATCGGATATTTCAGTAATAAAACTTCAGAAGTCAATAGTGGATATTTAAGTCATAAAACTTTAGAAGCCAATAGTGGGTATATCAGTAATAAAACTTCAGGAAACAATAGTGGATATTTCAGTAATAAAACTTCAGGAACAAATAATGGATATTTCAGTAATAAAACTTTAGGAGCCAGTAGTGGATAAATCAGTAATAAAACTTCAGGAATCACTAGTGGATATTTCAGTAATAAAACGCCAGGGACCAATAATGGATATTTCAGTAATAAAACTTCAGGAGCCAATAATGGATATTTCAGTAATAAAACTTCAGGAGCCAATAGTGGATATATCAGTAATAAAACTTCAGGAACCAATAGTGGATATTTCAGTAATAAAACTTCAGGAGCCAATAGTGGATATATCAGTAATAAAACTTCAGGAACCAATAGTGGATATTTCAGTAATAAAACTTCAGGAACCAATAGTGGATATTTCAGTAATAAAACTTCAGGAACCAGTAGTGGATATTTCAGTAATAAAATTTCAGAAGCCAGTATTTGATATTTCAATAACAAAATTTCAGAAACTAACATTGGATATTTCAAGTAATAAACCTGTGGAAACTGATAGTGGATACTAAGGTTTAATCTCACTGAAATATCCATTTCAGTACAATAGGTTTTAAGTTTAGGAAATTTTACATTATTAATTTTATTTCTATTCAGACTATTAGAATTCCTTCAGTATTGGGCCGAATGCAATGCACATTCGAATCGAATATTCCGTGATTCTTAAATTTAAACGAAGCATCGTCTCTTCAGACTGTGGAAAGGGGAGTGATTATGTGAGAGAGATTATGTGAGAGAGATTATGTGAGAGAGATTATGTGAGAAAGATTATGTGAGAGAGATTATGTGAGAGAGATTATGTGAGAGAGATTATGTGAGAGAGATTATGTGAGAAAGATTATGTGAGAGAGATTATGTGAGAAAGATTATGTGAGAGAGATTATGTGAGAGAGATTATGTGAGAAAGATTATGTGAGAGAGATTATGTGAGAGAGATTATGTGAGAGAGATTATGTGAGAAAGATTATGTGAGAGAGATTATGTGAGAGAGATTATGTGAGAAAGATTATGTGAGAGAGATTATGTGAGAGAGATTATGTGAGAGAAACTGCACCGTCGTTACACTGGTTAACCACAAAGATTCAGTAAACAGTTATATTTCATAGTTACGAGTAAAAGTAACAAGGCAAATACTGTTCTCCATGAGGTAGTGGATCTTGCTCAGAAGCTTTTTTTTTTCTTAAAATCCGATCGAAGGATTAGTACAAAAGACTAGTTTAAACCAGACTGGAGTGATAGGTTGTTTTGAAGATCTTCATAAAAGGGCATGAACTGTAGTTTGCAACTGCAGGGAGATAATAAAAGAACTAACCCAAAGAAGTTATCTGGGAGTAGTACCTAGTAGTATGGCTTGATACTGAGTGCACTCAGAAGGCGATGAAGGCGCAGATGTGAAGGAAATTTGAGAGCAGATTGACGAGGAGCAAGCGAGGCCTCAAAAACAGAGTGGGGAGAATTTTTTTTTTAAAACTTCTTAGAAAGCCATTTAAAAAAGAAAAGAAGAAAGGAAATGGAAGTGACAAAAAAATCTGCACAAGGAAGAAACCGTTCACCACGTTCCAAAACCGAGTACAGAAGGATATTGATGGCAGCAAATGGAATCTCTGAGACTAGTTTCGAGATTTGCAATACGTTCCGGCTGTATAATCCACAGTTGGCGTAGGAATTTTCGAGGAAATAGATCCTGCCTGCACGTGCACGCACTGAGATTCTCCTGGCTGTCACCTGCCCTAATCTTTCCCAAAACCTCACCTCAAGTTCCCAACTCTCGTTACCTCACTCTTTCTCGTCCATTCTGCGTTCTCTCTCTCTCTCTCTCTTTCCCTTTTCTTTCTCTCTCTCCCTCCGTCTCTCTCTTTCTCTCTTTCTCTCTCTCCTTCTCTCTCTCTCTCACACACACACACACATTTGCACAGGCACATTCCCAATTACACATTCTGCTGTAAACCTCATTACAACCAGGGTAGCAAATGAATGTGAAGACTGCTTCAAGACAGCTCCATAGTGCAGAAACACTGCCGTCGACAAAAGAAAGTGGTTAGACGATTAACGATACAATAATATAGACAATAGAAGAATGAAATGCACTTTTCAGACGAAAAGAAAAGATGAAAAAAAAAACAGTTACAAATAAACAAAAGAAAAAAAAGCAACACAACTTTGGATTTGTTAACAGGTGTGGAAATATACTGAGAACTATACCCTGAAGAGTCAAATTACATGGATGAATCAAAAGGTAACGTTCTATATTCTTTGTGTGTGTGTTGTTGTTGGTTTTTTATGTATTTGAATAAAGTGCACAAACATGATTGAAAACTCTCTTTTGCTTTTCAACGTAGTCCTCGCCATGTTCAGTGCAGATCTGTCACTGATTCACTAATGCATGGATTTCTCCAGGGGAAAAAGAAAAATCTTCTGACTGACCATGTAGCCAACCATGCACGGCCTCTTTAATGAGAGGTCCACACATGACGTGAGTTCGGATGAATATGTAGGATGTGGAAGACACTCAAAACACATATTCGTAATTTGTTGAGCTGTTGTATGTGCCATGTGGGGCCGTGCGTATCATGCTGTATCAGCACGCCAGAACTAAGTAAAACGCGACGTTTTGTCCTGACTGCAGGTTTCAGATGGGTCTCAAACAGATCACAGAATGCTTCGTTCTTGATTGCGGTTCCTCTGGGGCATGAAATGTTCCAGGTTTGGCCCTTTACAGTCCCAGGAGATCGTGAGTGTCAATTTTCCAGCCTACGGTGTTGTACGGGACTTCTTTGCTTTCGGCTAGAAGGAATGTCGCTACCCGTTGCTGGTTCGCTCTGTCTCTGGCTGGAAGTAATGCACCCAGCATTTTAGAAGTGATGTACACAGTATTTTGGAAGTAATATATCCAGCATTTTGGAAGTAATGTACCCAGCATTTTGGAAGTAATGTACCCAGCATTTTGGAAGTAATATGCCCAGCATTTTGGAAGTAATGTACCAAGCATTTTGGAAGTAATGTACCAAGCATTTTGGAAGTAATGTATCGATTATTTTTGGAAGTAATGTATCCAGCATTTTGGAAGTAACTTATCGAGCATTCTCTCCACTGACTATACGTCGTAGAAAGTCATCTCCTCTAGTTTCAGAACATTAGGCGCCTAAGAATTGAATAGCTGTACAGTTTTCTCTTGTCGTGGTGCATGCTTGCAACGGGTCGGCCATCTTTGATCTGGTCTGCAGACACCATATTTCCAGTGGGTCTAGAGAGGGACCCCTTGACATATCCACAATAGTGGGTCTAGAGAGGGACCCCATGACATATCTACAATAGTGGGTCTAGAGAGGGACCCCATGACATATCCACAATAGTGGGTCTAGAGAGGGACCGCATGACAATCTGCACCAGTGCATCATTATACGCTTGAAAAAAGATATTGCAATCTAAAAAGTGTTCACAGTTTAGATCAAAAAATATGTTCTCACTATATACCCTATAAAGCGTCTTTACCTTGTAAAGTTGCTCTTCTTCTTCTTCTTCTTGTCAATGTCAATCAGTCATTTTCATGTCCCTTGCGGAACTTTTCTTCCTTCCAGCTCTTCTGTTGGCCTCTCGGTTGTAAGCAAGATGCCCTTCTGCTGATGCATCCATTTGCAGATCCTCAACAATGTCTTTGCAACCATCCTCGTGATGGTCTTCCTCTCTTTCTTTTTTCTATTATTTATCCTTCCAAGACGGTCTTCTCTAAATTCTCATGACGTTTAATGTGTCCAAGATATTTAAGTTTTCTCTGTTTAATTGTCTTTACTAGCCAATCTTCTTCACTATGAAGTTCTTGTAGTATGGATATAGTTGTTCTTTTTTTGTGTGTGTCCATGATATTTGAAGAACTCTTCTGTTGTATTTACATTCAAAGACATTTATGTGTTTCTCAGCTGTTTTGTTAAGTGTCCAGGTCTCACAGGGTTATGGTGGGATGGAAAGATGCATGCCCTTAAAAATC
Source organism: Achatina immaculata (assembly GCA_009760885.1). Lineage (NCBI taxonomy): Eukaryota > Metazoa > Mollusca > Gastropoda > Stylommatophora > Achatinidae > Lissachatina > Lissachatina immaculata. The sequence goes on along the minus strand of CM019716.1, from coordinate 70,035,488 downwards.
TTATTTTTGTAGTTCTACAATGCATTACGTGTAGCCAAGGGTAGAGGCTGCAAATCCCAAGTAAATAAAAGATCATGGGCAACACACAGTCAACAGAACCAATGTGAACTCTTTAAAACTGCTGTTACCTGATGTCTTTCTTTCTCTTCCAGTCATAGCGGTATATAGATGTTACCTTATCTCTTATTTCTCTTCCATCCTAGCGGTATATAGATGTTACCTTATCTCTTACTTCCTTTTCCACCCTAGCAGATATACAGATGTTATCGTATATACCTTCTCTTCCATCTTAGCGGTATATAGATATTACCTTATATACCTTCTCTTCCATCTTAGCGGTATATAGATGTTACCCTATCTCTTACTTCCTCTTCCACCCAAGCGGTATACAGATGTTACCTTTTATACCTTCTCTTCCATCCTAGTAGTATGTAGATATTACCTTATCTCTTACTTTCTTTTCCACCCCAGTGATATATAGATGTTTCAGAGACCTTCTATCTCCAGCCTCACATTCGTGCCAGCTACAGACGGCAATTACAGCAGCGATGAAAGGACAAGTAAAAACAAATAACGCCTTGATTTTCACGGATGGCCGGACTTCCTTCACAGTACAACCTCTGACCTTTACCAGGGGTTGATAACTCTGCTTCAATCCTCCAAGCAACCTGCCCGTGATTAAAGTATTTATTGACGCGTCTGCTAACAACTAGCTCAAAATAAACACGTCCAGTGCTGACTGACCATTGTCCAGCTGGTTCCTACTAACTGTATCCACCCGAAGACTCCGTGGATCGCTCCGGGGTGCTGAAGTATTGTCGTTGCCCAGAGAACCTCGTGGAGACGGTTGAGGTATGCCGCTCGCTGGTAAGCTGAAATCAAGTTTCTGCCACTTCCTGCTTGACCGCAGGTGTTTGATGTTTTCGTAGAAGGCTTCACTTTCTGTAATAATCTTGAGGTTTATTATAACGCTTCGGGTTAGCCTTTCGTATACCCTGCTACACACGTGCGTGCGTTCAGTTTAACCGTGTGGTGTGTCGTGCAGGCGAGTTTTAAAGAACTAACCTGAATGATTGATTTCTTGCGGGTGATATCTTCACCGCTATTACGACCATGTGTTTCTAGATTCTGACATCTTCAACAGTTTCTAAATTTAGAAATAATTCGTAGCCGGACCAATCAGATATTTCTAACAAACCCCGAATCGTCCAATCTCGTTTACAAGTTGAATGATAATATGAGTGTCTTAGTTTAATTATTTTATACCTCAATTTGTGTACTCAAACATACAACACATCCTTATCAATGAATGTTAGAAAACGAGTCATAACATACTGTACTGAACCTATCTTATTATACAGAAGTGAATTATGGACAATAGGCAGGTCTGCGCAAAGATCATTGGAAGCAGTAGAAATATGGTTTATTAGATGAATGTTGCGAATTCTGCAGACAGCAAAGATAACTAATGAAGAATGTAAGCGAGAAACTAGAGAGACACAAAAAAATTGTCACAAAAAGAAACAAGAGTGTGTGTATGTGAGAGAGAGAGAGAGAGAGAGGGAGAGAGAGAGAGAGAAACTATATACTTTTATAGCACATGCGATGAGAAGAGAGGACACTGAAAATATTATAACAACAGGAAAAATAGAAGGAAGAAGAACCATGGGATGACCGAGAGAAATAATTCTGGGATACTCTGACTAACTGACGTGAGAGGAGATCACCGACTGAGCTGATGGCCTGCATGAAGGATTGGGTACTATGGAGAAGTCGACACGCCACCTGATGATGATCATGCTAGTCATCAATGAGTAAAAAATCAATTATGAAGTCTTTTGAGAGCTTACGCAAGACGGAGTAATGTGGAAGGCAACTCTCTGTAACGACCCAGCATTATCTGCGAAACTTTAAGGAAAATGATCCTCGCAACACAAACATTGCTTGCTACTGCTTTGACCTCTTGTGCAAGTCCAGCATTGATATAATCAGCTTTGAGAACAGCTGTTCACCAAGATGGTGATAATGACAAGGAGAAATCAGCAGCAGCTTCAAACTGTCTTGTTAGATGAAAAGCGCCACTATTTCCAAAAGTTGGCTGAAAGAGCACAAAACGAGTTATCATAATAATAATAATAATCAGAAGAAGTTAAATACTGCTTTCCCTGCCATTAAGGCACCCTGAGGGTATACTGTTAAGCCCATATTTCCAAGACCTTCCGTGTGATGTAGCCATATTTACCTTCCCAGGTTTCTCCCCGGACCCATTTTTAGAGGCTGGATGGACCCCAGGGCCTTTTTAGTGTGGTGGTACCAGAAAAAAAAAATCCCACAGCTGGGATTTGAATCTGGTACCACTGGATTAGTAGAACGAGAGCGTAACCACTCAGCCACCAGGCCGTATAATAATAATAATAATAATAATGTGATACAGATATCCTCGGCGCAACGTCCTATACGTTGTGAAAACGGACGTTATGTGAGTTGGACATTGGATCAGCACCGCGTTATAACCAGTATGGAGCAATGTAGTATACTTGTATTGACTATAAAGCCAAAGTACATTGTCACATACAGTATTGTTTTTCAAATAACGTATCTGACCAGGTTAATCTGTGGGCTGAGCAGGTTAACTCAGTGCTGAATACATAATGTAATAATGCATTGTAAATATACGCTACTGTATGCATAGACTAATAAAGTATGTTTTTTTTTAAAATTAGACAGAATGATACAACATCCACATCCAAGAGAAGCACAATACGCGAGATTGTATGTTGCACCCCACCAGTCGAACCACACACTTTTATATGTTCAGCTTTTTATTTGTACTAGAGAGAATCACAAAGTGAAAACAATTTGAAAATTACGCGATAAACACAGCGGATGACGATATGCACCACGTTCGCAATGGCTGATGGGTAGCTCGAACACGCACAGGACTGCGCTATGGCGTTATTCCAGTTGAAAGGAAAATTCACATTAAAATATCGATTGAAAATATAGTGCGGTACAGTACAGTACAGTACAGTACAGTATAGTACAGTACAGTACAATTCATTAGATATGTTAACCAGTAGCACAGGCGTTTATTATGACTGTCAAGACATATCTGTTATAAATTATGTTTACAGCGCAATCACTTTATTTTTCATTATTATTATTTAGGACTCTTATACGTGAGATATACATGTTCAGTGCGGAAAACGCGCAGGAAGCTGTTGAGTTTGTCATATCCGGTTACGTCCCCTACGTCCCCGTTCTTCGATTATAATTACTGTGCTTTATTTAACAATATGGAACCACCCACGTATATGAGTTCAGACGTTATCCGAATGGATGTTATGGGGGTTGATATCTGTATATCACACAGCACTGAACCCTTTAAGTAATCTCAATGAATCCATTCTGACTGTTAAACCATCCTAAACAAATTCAACCCAGTAGTCAGTCCCAAACAAGTTCGTTTTAACAGTTACACTGTTTCAAACAAGTTCAGTCCAGCAGTTAAACCACCCTAAATAAGTTCGTTTCAGTTAAATTAAACCTTCCCAAAACAAGTTTATTTCAAAGTGATTCAGTTTCATTAAGATGCTATTTGACATAAATACCATCAAGCGTTTTTGTGTGCTTCAAGAAGATTCTACCTCAGACCATTATCTACATACCCAGTAACTGTATTATGCTGTTTACAGACCTAACTATGATCATGAGCTCTCTGGTCACTGATCGCATCCTTGTGAAATGAAGAGCAATCAAAACTAATAAACAAAAGGGGGTCAGTTTCTCACTGGACGCGTAAGTGATCGTGTTTGGTGTGTTTTTCTTTGGGGAAGCCAGTTATGTTTGCACATATGGCGCTAATGAGGCCAAGGGCAGATGGCGACAAGTAACTAGCTTTGGTGTCTTTGATGGCAGATTCTTGTGAAGATAACGTTTTTAAAAGTTACATCTATAGAACATCTAGAGTCTTTCAAGTGGTGCGATAAGGAAGTTGCTGATAACATTACAGATGCAGAGATATGGAGCTAAAAGTGCACAGCATTTCATTTGATCTTTTAACGCATAGATTTAGAGTCAAAATGGTCTGCTTTCAGTACTGCCACTCTTACACATGTCCCTGGCTATCTCTCTCTCTCTCTTTCTCTCTCTCTCTTTCTCTCTCTCGCCCTCACTTTAAATCGAGTGTTTCGGAAAAATGAAAGATGGAGTGATGAAGGGCAGAATGTAAGACGGGACTGCGTGCCCAATTCTTTACCCTTTAAAAATAAAGATCATTCATTCATTCATTCATTCATTCATTCATTCATTCATCTCTCTCTCTCCATCTCTCTCAAGGTCCCTGCAGACAGACGTAGGATATCATGTCCTTTCATAACCCCAGATTCTTTGTGTATTCTTTTCGCCAAGTATTTCCCGAGCTTGGAAGCCAAACAATCAAACATCTTTTCTCCTTGTCTTCCTCTGTCTCTTCTACCGTCGATCTTCCCTGTTGCCATTAGGTGCTCCAGCCCTCCTCTTCTCCAAACATGCCCCAGAAATTTGGATTGTCGTTTCTTGACTTTCGTTATAATGTTCCTTGCTTCTTGTGCCTCTTTCAGGAACTCCCCCGTTTGATTTTCTCACTGTCCATATTTCAGCCTTCTTTGTATCTCTTTACTGACCTTCCAGTCTTTGTATCCATATAACACCTAGGCTAACTATTCCGGCTTATTATAAATTTGTTAAAAGAAAACAGTCAACTTAAAAACTACAAGGTAACAATATGCTCGGAAAGTAGACAAAAAGATCAAGAACATAGAACTTGTTGATAAAACAGAAAATTAGTCATTTTGGCAGGCATAATAATGTAGTTAAAACCATTTCTAAGGCGGGGGACTATCATTTTCTTGGACCACTTCCAGACGGAAATGTGGCTGTAATGGATCTTCAAGTGTTCTAAGATAAGTCCTTTGCTTTCAGGTTAACTCTTTCAAGCTGATTTCTGTCCACTTTTTCATGTTTTCTATTTATCTATATTTTCCTCTTACCTTTTCCCTGTAACTGTAGAAAAGGGGCCTAGATCTGTTGCTGGTCCTGGGGAGTTGCTTCATTACACTCGGGGCACGCCCATACGTGTTCGGCCCTTGACATCAGGATTTCCCTCGGTGTTATTTTTTTTTTTTGGGAGATGACTCCAGTGTTGCGTTGACTGTGTGTTGCCTGTGCTCTAGCATTTAGTTGCTATTTGCAGCCACTGCCCTTGGCTAAATGTAATGCTGTGAGTCGTATGTGATAGGTACTCTGGAGGAAGTACTTTTCCCTCAAGGACTGTTTTCATCAATGTACTAATCCTCAATTTACACGCACTTGTTGGCAGAGATGCAGATGAAGCCACTGACAGCAATTATTGAAGAAAGACGCTGTCGATGGTTGGGACATGTGCTCCGGATCACTGACAACTCACTACCAAAAATAGCGCTAAGATGGACACCACAGGGGAACAGAAGTAAGGGTAGGTCAAAAGAGACATGGAGAAGAACAACAGAAAGGATGCTGAGCAGTAGAGGGCTCACCTGGGCAAGAGCAGAAAAAAAGGCAAAGAATAGGCATTTGTGGAAAAGCCTTGAGGAAGCCCCATGTGCCTTGGGCACTTAAGGTTCAGCGAGAGAGAGAGGAGAGAGAGAGAGAGTAGCTAAAATGTTGAGCAATAGAGGACTCACTTGGGCAAGAGCGGAAAAAAAAGCAAAGGACAGGTGTTTGTGGAAAACCCTTGAGGAAGCCCTATGTGCCTTGGGCACTTAAGGTTCAGAGAGAGAGAGAGAGAGAGAGAGGGGGGGGTAAAACATTAGTCTTGTTCTTTTATGTTTCATTTCTTGTTCTGTTTTCAACTCATCTATTATTTCTCTGTATTCTTGTTCTATATGTGAAGTGCACACCTTTCTTTCTTGTGTTTTATTTCGTGAGCCCCAGTTTTCTTGTCTATTCTCTTCTGTGTTCTCAGTACTTTGTGTCATACGGGGAGTGCAGAGCAACTTTCAACTTTCAACTTTCAACTTCATTTCCCGTGTAATTGTTAGCTGGTAAAATTCAGAATTTGAAACTTTTGAACTGAAAGAGCTCATTCAAAAGCAGCAAAGCGGGCGGTTGTGGTACAGATGGAAGGACAGCATGAATAGGTGGACAAGAGATGGTTTGTCGAAGTACATCATCAGGATAAAAAAAAACAAACCTGCTGGAGATTCGTTCATAGGAAACTGTACAATAATGTATGTGTGATACCAAGTATACGTTCTTCTTCTTCTTATTCTTCTTCTTCTTGGAACTGTGAGCTAGTGTTCTTTGCAGCCGATTCGGTGAAAAAGTTGCAGCAGACCATCGTGTCGGCTTGGGATCTGGTTTTGGCGGAGTTTTTTTTTTTCCAGTCCCTAAATGGAACTTAAAAGCAGGGGTGTCCAATGCGTCTTTAGTAGATTCCACCACCCTGGGGGGGGGGGGACTTGTGGCATTCCCTGCCTCGTTAGCCAAAGTAGGCCAGTTACTGGGAGTACCAAAGAAAAAGTGGGACAGATGTTGGCCTGGCATAGTTCGCCAGCCCCGATGCTGCTATATCAGCAGTGGGTTACTGATTGCTACATAGCACAGTGTCTTTGTTCCCGAGTATATGTGTTATGGTGTAATGTAAATATATCTACTTTTAGTAGGGGGCCAGTGTCATCAGCTGCTGTGCCTGTAAGCTTTGGCGATCATATTTCTCCATAGATCTTGGTTCGTGTCAGGATATATTTGTTTAAAAAAAGTAAATGTAAAAAAAAAAAAACTGAGAAAGGAAGGGAAACATCAATATAGATATTTCAGTTGAAAAAAAACAATTATTTACCAGAAAACCCGAGCACATTTTGTGAAAGTACCACACACTGTGTGTATATGTTAGCTCTATGTAACCATATGTTACAAAGCACTTTAGACATGGGAGAAAGGAAAAATAGTAAGAGAAAGACCATGGATTGAACCAAGGACTCAAGTAGGACGAACAACCGCCCAGCCACGAGAGGACAGCGAGAAAGCCGCGACGCTGTAGCCATTATGTCAGTTACAGGTATACCGGGTGGGGGGGGGGGGTGTCCGAATTTAAGAAACTTCAGGGTGTTAGTTTTAATCTTTCTAGTCGACTCTGCTCCTATGTCGCCGAGCTGGAGTTCCCCTGCAGGCTTTGCTGGCTGGCATAGAACAACCAAATCCCTGGAAACTGCCTGTTACGTTTTCAAATGAACCATGAAAGGTTATAGATGATCACCGGTGAACAGGCTGCGCTCAACCCCACAATGACAACCCGGCTATTTGTTGTCACACTTCACCTTCACATTTGTCCATTTATGACCCCGTGGCAGCAAACTCACGGGGCGACGAAATAAAGAGGATTTCTAAAACACGCCGTGAATGCAGCGAGGTAGCTATGGACAACCGTGTCTATTTCCACCCTCTCCAGGGGTGGTCCTAAGCCGAATCAGAACCAGTTCTGCGCCATTTCGTCATGAACGATGTTTATGCAGAACTCGCTCTTCACTTCCTGGGGTTGAAATGAGATACTTCTCACCTCGCCTATGACCAGGCGGAATGTTAATTTGTGTAAATTCATGTATTTGAGAGATCCTTCAGTTCTGCTTGGGTAAACGATTTCATTAAATTATTATCCATTTTTCCCCGTGTTGATTCAGTGCAATGAGCCAATACTTGTCGCTGTCGTGTGCACAACGATCTGAAGTGGGGACCTGCTTATGCTGTCTAGTAATATGAAGAATGTGAATTTCATATATTAATTTTTTTTCAGGTAAAAGTTATTATCATGAATTTATCCTCACATTTAATGATGTTTCCATTACCGCATGGTGGGAATTAGGAGTTATCGCCCCTATTTCCGGCACAACTCTTCTTCTTCTTCTTCTTCTTCTACTTCTTCTTCTTTTTCTTCTTCTTCTTCTTCTTTTTCTTCTTCTCTTTCATGGACAACAGCAGAGAATAAAAGAAGTTTCTAGTTTCTGTTTAATAGTCTCCTCGGAGCTGTGAACTTGATGTTCTTGGCAGAAGAACACGAGACGTAGTTCTCGGAATAGAGACATGAAATCTGTTGGACGATGTCTTGTCTTGTCTTCTCTTACTGTTCGGAGAAAGTGGACTTGGCAGTAGGTTGGGCCACAAGAGTGAAAGCGTGAGTCCTTTACAGATATTACCAGTGCTGCTTTCATCAGCCAGTTCTCAGTTTGTTGTCTGGTTACTGTAACCAGATCTTGCTTCTGGTATGTTTTATCTCTACGTTGTTCTTCAGCACGTCAGAGTGGCGCAGTGGATAGCGTGCTTGTCTCTCGGTGGTTCAAGTCCGGGAGGAGGCACTCAAGTCTTCTAGTTCTTGAAATGGATACCGGGCTCATTCATTAGATCTAGGAAAGGGGAGGCGACCAGACTTGCTGCTGATCACTTTAATCCACATTGTGGATTCAGGCCAAGAAAAATATGATAACTAATACCATATTCTCATCTGCCTCTGTGGCATCTGTATGACAGCGATTGCGTATATTTGTTCTTACATGCGTAAAGTAAAGTTGTGTTGTACGACACTCTCTATTTCTCTATACCTAAATAAGTATTCATTTTCCTTCTTCTAAATAACTCTTTGAACTTCTATCTTCAACTCACAAGATATATACGAGATGTGTTTTTTAAAAAAATGGAACTTTTGCTATAAAGACATAAGTGCCCTATTGACAACATTTTGAACACTGTCCATTTCAATACTCGCAGATACACTGTTCTCTGTCTGTGTCTCTGTATTCTCTGTCTGTCTCTCCGTATTATCTGTCTGTCTCTCCGTATTCTATGTTTATTTAAATATTTAAAATATTTCTGTTTTTTTTTTACATGACTCTGGACATCTCTGTCCTTCTTTTTTTTTTTTTTTTTGTAACTGCACTCGTCTTCAATGGCTCCAAATGACACGGTTTTTCGGTGCCTCTAAATCACTCTCTACTCGCTGCCTCTAAATCACACTCTTCTTCTTCGTCTCTAAATCAAACTCTTCTTCATTGTCTCTAAAACAAAACTTTTCTTCGCTGTCTCTAAAACACATTACCCCGCTGTCTCTAAATCACTCACTTCTTCACTTGTCTCTAAATCACTCTCTGCCAGCTGTCTCTAAATCACGCTCTTACTTAGCTGCCTCTAAATCACTCTCTACTAGCTGTCTCTAAATCACCTCTTCTTCGCTTGTCTTTAAACCACTCTCTGCTAGCTGTCTCTAAATCACACTCTTACTTTCCTGTCTCTTTCTAGGTCTAAATACCTACATGACGAGCCTCATCATTTCTGTTCGGCTCGCCTTTCCAACACTAAAAGTGAAGGAGTCAGTACTTGGTGAGACTAACTGAGCCGTTCCGGAATACACCAGAACGAAGTTGGTGTTTTCTCCTATCTGGCAAATAACACTTCAACTACATGAGCACATAGTACAATAAATGACACAGCTTCGCCTGTAAAACAAGGTCTTTAATTGTCAGGGGCAATAACCGGACCTTCGTTATTCCGCTACGTAACTTTAACGAAACTTTTCTTCTCTCATTTCTCGTATGTCATTTTTCAATTTCTCTGAACTTTTTCTTTCTGCTCGGCTTGAGAGTTCCTGGATGCTGTGGTCCAGTTCTCTATTTTAAGGCCGTCTATAAATGTTACGAGTGAGAGGTTTAGTTGAAAGTGGCATAAAAAAATTGTTGTTTGTTGGACGAGAAGATGCTTCGTCACATAAAATGTAGATGAATGAAGACCTACAAAACTAAAACTGGCCGGAGAGGATGGACCTGAAGCAGAAGCTACGAGGCTGCCGCGAGGACCTGGAGAGAACTGTGGGCTTTATCTTGGCGACCCGGCTTCCGGTTTAGCATGGCCCAGCACTTGAACACAGATGAAGAATTAATGAAAGAAAAATCGTGAAGGAAGGAAGGAAGGAAAGAACCCGTAGTACTATTATGAAATTGTCACAAGGAAAGACAAAAGACGGAAAGAACAGAAAATGAAATAGACGAGAGTGGCAATAACACTGGAAGGAACGAGTAAGATGGCTAAGAGTACCAATAACACAGAAAGGAAAGAGTAATACGGACAAGAACAGCAATAACACAAGAAGGAAAGAGTAAGATGGACAAGAATAGCAATAACACAAGAAGGAAAGCGTAAGATGGACAAGAACAGCAATAACACAAGAAGGAAAGAGTAATACGGACAAGAACAGCAATAACACAAGAAGGAAAGAGTAAGATGGACAAGAATAGCAATAACACAAGAAGGAAAGAGCAAGATGGACAAGAACAGCAATAACACAAGAAGGAAAGAGCAAGATGGACAAGAATAGCAATAACACAAGAAGGAAAGAGTAAGATGGACAAGAATAGCAATAACACAAGAAGGAAAGAGCAAGATGGACAAGAATAGCAATAACACAAGAAGGAAAGAGCAAGATGGACAAGAACAGCAATAACACAAGAAGGAAAGAGTAAGATGGACAAGAACAGCAATAACACAAGAAGGAAAGAGCAAGATGGACAAGAATAGCAATAACACAAGAAGGAAAGAGTAAGATGGACAAGAATAGCAATAACACAAGAAGGAAAGAGCAAGATGGACAAGAATAGCAATAACACAAGAAGGAAAGAGCAAGATGGACAAGAATAGCAATAACACAAGAAGGAAAGAGTAAGATGGACAAGAATAGCAATGAAAAGGAGGACAATATCAATTTTAGTGAAGACGGAAAGAAAATTGCCGAATGGAAAAGAAACAGAGACAAAAAAAAAAAAACAGATTTAAAATAAGAGGAGAAGACACAGAAGAAAGAGAAATTAATATGCAGAAAAAAAATCACAGAAAAAAACAACTGTGAGACTGTATTCTTGCAGAGTTCTAGAAAATGAGCCGTGGTTTTATTTCCAGAGTTTCCACGCAAAATTATTTTCTACTACCTATCAAAGAACACACAGAAACAGATGAGATGCATTATTTACTCATCACTGGCACTTACTGTAGGAGCAGCTCAAATAGGAGCACTCCTCGCCACCTCGGAGACGCATCTGTTGAAGATTCAGCTCAAGCTACTCGCTAGCAGATGCTCTAACTAGCGGTTTTAGAGAACACAAAAATATGCTTTATACTCTCGTTTCTCATCTCGTCCAAGCAATGGCGAGGGTGGGGAAGAAATGCGAGGGTGGGGAAGAAATACGAGGGTAGGGAAGAAATACGAGGATTTTTTCCCCCCATTTTGGTCAGATTAGAGAACAAGCTCAAGAAATGTAAAATTGCAGGAATTGTCAGGAAAACGCGGGTAATATCAGGAGGGTTCATTTCCGTGGGCGAGCGTACATGCATGTCGGAGTTTATACGAGTGAGCAGTAGGCGTGACATGGGTGGAGGAAACCCTCCACGGAATATAGATTGTGTGAGAGCAACAGAGAGCCGCAGTGTATGGAACATGTGCTTAGGTGAGCAGTGTTGGTTTCATAAAAGGAGTCAGTGTTTCTGGAATCGCTGATCTGTTGCTAGATGGCTGCTTGAATTCTCGCCTTGGACAAGAACAAACAAACATGAAAGTGCTCATACGATGGTTCAGCCGAGTTATATCAATAGGGTTTTTAACAAACATATTTTAGAGGACAAAAGTCCTCCTTGTAGCATGACGTTTATTACTTTCTTATGTTTCTTCACAAACTTTCCAACTCACCTCTTTCACTCTGAAGTCTATTGCGTGGCACAGCTGAAATGTATGCATACTCTCTCTCTTTCTTTCACTCTCCTCTCTCTCTCTCTCTCTCTCTCTCTCTCTCTCTCTCTTCTATCTCCTGAATAAGAAAACAAACTGGCTTTCATGCATTTAAGATAGTAATCTTAAATTTCTTTTACTAAAAAAAAACGCCAAAAGCTATCACGATTATTTTAATCCAGTTTCCCTCTTAGTGCAGCACATTATCATGCTATGAATAAATAAACCTTTGTTTTACTACCCCATTAACTTCACCATATCATGCTGTTTTGCGTACACTCCAAACAATATTAGGCTTTTCCATCTCTTTTTTCTATCTACTTTCAACAATATTATTTTCAAGTATTTTTATTGCCGATTCAAAGCTCGAGATCTCATTTATCTACCATGTTCTTCTTTGTTCTAATTCCATTTCCTTCCTTTTTTATTTTCATTCCGTTTAACTCTTTTAAGTCCGTTTCAACACATAATGCAGACATACGTTGAAATCTAAAGCCGCGGTATATCCTGGAATATTGTATTGTTCTGAGCCGTTGTTCTTTTCTGGTCTCCTTTCCTATCTTCCTTTCATGTGACATTTGTGTTATTTCTAAGTTTTCAAAATTAATTTAAAATTAGCATGAATAATGTTTTTATATATTTGTATGTGCGAGTAAAAAAAAAAAAAAGGTAAAGGTAATCCTGTCATGCCATGGAGGCACATAGGGATATGGTGTTAGTGCCAATATTTTCCTTGATCTGTCAGCACGCTAGAGAAGGTGATGTGGTCAGTATCATACTCTGGCCGCCTTTCCTTCTCCAACTCCAGAAGAAGTCGGGTACCCATTTCTACAGCTGGGTGACTGGGGTGCATCCGGCCGGATTCGAACCCTCGACGTTTGTCATGAGAGATCAGTGCACTAACCACTTCGCCATTCAGAGCCATATATACAAGTAGTACATACATACATAAAACATACATACATACATACATGCATAATACATATATACATATTACATACACACATACATACACACATACATACATACATAATACATACATACATACATACAAACATACATACATACATACATATATGCATATACATATATATATTGAATAAAAGTATTTTGTTGTCTGACATGGACCACTATTTCGGGTGGGGTGGGAACAACTCACTGAAACGCTAAAACTGGTTTTCAATAATATATATTTGTTTTTTTTAAACATAGTTACAATAGAATCGCTGTATGCATGCGGGAAAGTTGAAAATGTCCGCATTCACCTTGGTATTGCTGTCATTTTACGCGTGAAACTTACGCACAGAAAGTAATAATAAAAATATACAGTAGAATTAGAACAATAATAATAATAATGTTTTACTTCGCGAAGAGCGCAATTTAACACAATACGATATTTAAAGAGTTTTTAATCGTAATACAACTTGATGGGAGAATGTAAAGTGGGGAGGGGGGAGGGGAGGGGCAGGTACTTCTTTAACAGACTCCTCTGCCTTGGGTCTTTGGCGATTCCCTCTCCCGTTAGCCATAGTCCTGTTACTGGAGGTACCAAAGGAGAGGTGGGACAGGGTCTTGTGGGACAAGGACAGGTAAAGGTGAAAAGCCATGAAATGTCGTTCTCTTCAAGGGATCCACCACCTAAAACAGGTTGAGAACCCGCATTATAGACTGCCTGATATGACCCTGTCATTATGACCACCGCGCCCAAGGGTAGCTGCACTCCGTGGGCTGGTGGGAGTGGACGCTGGTAACACGCTGCTACTATGATGCTACATCTCCCCTTCTAGCGCGTACGTGGCACGTAATGGTTTTACTTGCCGGAGAATCGGGGTCTGAGACCAGCTTGACGTGGCTACTTCAGCTTCAGAGAGATGTTTCATATTTTAGCCGCAGTAGCCCGTACATTATCCGTGTTTCTCTTTCTGTGTATGTTATATGTGAACTATGTGGAAGTGAATGCTGGAAAATCATCAGAACTACAGAAAACACGCTGAATTCTTTCCAGACTAAATGTTTACGAAGAATTAGAAGAATATTTTGGCAAAACATCGTAAGAAATAGCATAGTGTTGGCAGAAATGCAGATGAAGTCACTGACAGCAATTATTGAGGAAAGACACTGGTGATGGTTGGGACATTGTGCTCCGAATAAATGATAAATCACTACTAAAAACATCGCTAAGATGGACACAACAGTGGAAACGATGTAAGGGTAGACCAAAGGGGACATGGAGAAGAACAACTGAGAGGATGTTGAGCAATAGAGGGCTCACCTGGGCAAGAGCGGAAAAAAGGCAAAGGACAGGCGCTTGCGGAAAATCCTTGGGGAAGCCCCACCTGCCCTGGGCAGTTAAATTTCAGATAGATAGATAGATAGATAGATAGATAGATAGATAGATAGATAGATAGATAGATAGATAGATAGATAGATAGATAGATAGATAGATAGATAGACCGTAAATAATGTCATGACAAAGAATGAAAATATACGTTTTCCTCGATTCAATTACTTTTACCGTTTAAATTTTCCTACAGCTTGGAACCAGTATGAAGAGTTTCTCATTTTCCCAAAGGACATGAAAAAAAAAAAAATCACGAGACCGGAGTGATGATTTGACGCCTAATTATCCAGTGAATTATGTACCATGTCTGCTTATTACGATCAATACATTTCTGTAAGCTGAAGTCTGCTTAGAGACGCCAAAACGTATCACCCTCTGGCTCTCATACCGTGATGTAGTGGAGGTTACAGGCACATAGACCAAGAAAATTATGATGTTAGACTGCTTGTTCTTGTTCCATCTCCTTGGAGCTGCGAGCATTATGTTCCTCGCAGCCAATGCGCTGAAAATGTTATAGGACAGGCTTACATGTCGAATGGACAGCGAGCTACTGCAGCTACATAGGAGACCCCAGGTTGGACTAAAATGCAGAATAGAAAAGAGAAAGGTCTATGTTTTTCAGAAGACTCAGTCGCTATATGGACCATATGCCTCGTTGGCCATACTGACCCTGATACTGGGAGCATCAGCGAAGAGGTAGGACAGGATCTTGATATGTCCTGGTTCCCTGGTGCCGACAATCGCGATGCCACTCTCATATTCGCTTGAGGAGTCACACCGCAGGTTTTTCAACACTTCCAAGGGACGTCTCAGTGACGAAGTGGTTAATGCACTAGTCTCTCATGGGAAAGGCCGGTGGTTCGAATCAGGTTGGAGGCGCCCCAGTCACCCAGGCTGTAGAAATGGGTATATGGTTTCTTCTGGAGGTGAGAAAGGAAGGGCAACCAGGGGTGATGCTGACCACGTCACCCTCTAGTGTGCTGACAGGTCAGGGAAAAATATGCATAGTCCTGTAACATCGTATACCTTAGAAACATTCGTGCCTCACTTCGGGTTTTGTTTATTTCAAGAAATAACACAGCAAACTTTACCAGCCCTTATAAGGTCCAAGAACTTCTAATTTTCAGCTGCTTGAAGACCTGGCTACAAGTACTGCAATTCATGTATTCGCTTACATAACTCTCTCAGACCGAAATCTGCATTCTGTGAGAGTATTAAGTCAAGAATATCTAATCCTTTATATAACTCTGAATCAATATCTCAGAGTTAGGCCCATGATGGTTTTATGTTTTGTAGAATCTTCTAGATTATTTTGTCCATGACTTCTAGTTCATTCTTTGCTCGTGAAAAGTATGTTTTATGGTCTGGGTGTGAGACGAAAGTTCCAACTCAGGTCATTCGGAGTTTGACTGTGAAACGTGGATGTTGTGTTAGTGTTGTCTTGCTAGAAATATTATTGTGCAAGTTAGTGTAAGTTTGAAGTGTGTGAATAGATGAAAGTTACTTGATTCTCATGGCGCAAACTTAGTATTAGCTAGCTGAGAATCTTAATCTTATTCGTGATGGAATTCTGCATTGTTGGAGACGTCCCTTGATATATTTTGTCTGCTTGATTCATCTTCATCATCATCGTGCTCCATGTAATAAACGATTGTGAGTGCTAAGATAATGCGGTCTTGACTGATAATCCTGTGTGCCAGTTTGTAAACGACCTGGGCTTGTCCTGTGAAGAGCATATCATTACTAGGAATGTTCGTCGGGTTGTTACTGCATATCTGCAACTTAGTCACACCACAATGTGACACAGTCAACATATATATGTTTGGCACCATCACTCAATACAACACATACTGTTTCAATCCAATTTTCTCCAGTTAAAGATATATTAGACTGGGGAGGGGGGGGGGAGGGGACATGGAGGGCATATTCTAATGTTCTATGACGACCCAGTCAAACTTTGCTTCACCTACGTCTAGGTTTCTCTCCTCGCGTCATGGCAAAGCAATCCATGCTCGCACAAACCATTACCTGATGCGTGTACATGCTCTTCATACATGGTCGGAGGCTGTTTGAGCACTCATAACTCCATCGAGGGGTAACATACACTGAGTGCCTCTACCAGCCTCCCTTCATTCTCATCTCTTCACGGTGTGCCACGATTCAAACTCCTCTTTTTACGTGCACTGGAGTATTTCTGTCCCTTCTTTCTCCATTTTTTTTTCTTTTTGCCTGCTGCGTCGAAGTTAGCCAAGAAATTGAATGATCAGACATCTGCTGTGTCGTCCTTGCTCGCTGCTAGTCATCGGCTTCATGATCGATGGATCTGATGAGAATAACAGGTTTTTGACATTCGTGTCAGAAGAATGGGAGCAAAACGATCGGGTATCTTCCTTCTACCACGTGTGAGCCTTCAGAGGTGTATACTCTTGAGGGGTTGGGTAAACCCATAAATTGGTGTTAGGCTTATCATCGTGCGCCTTGAAAAACACTGAAAGTAGAAATAACATTTCTTGGAGATAATTGGTACACATTCTCTCCCCTTTATGAAGTTCATAAATTTGGAGGCTGACCTTTTCGCGTGAATCTTGCCTGATACACTTCCGAGTCAGAAAATGCATTAAAAAAACAAAACATAATCATTTGACCCTCCATACCTAAACCACTTAGCAAGACCATTATCGTTTATGAAGGTGCTAGGGTTAAAAGTATCTAGAATTTCAGAAACATTGAAAACCAGAAGAAATTCCTTAGAACTGTGTTTCTCACGTGTAAAGTTGAAGCCACTTGTGGTTCATGATCTTAACGAAGTACTACTAAGAAAAAGCTGTCGAACAACTGTGAGAGTTCATAGAAATGAAAATCCTTAACAGGCTGTTTTAGTTTCTGTAGAAAACTAATTAATAGTGGCGTCCGCAGAAAATGTTGAAAACTGCTGTGAGAAACGTGCGGATATGATGAACGTTATTCACTTCATTTATTCTAAATTTGTAATAACTTTTGTCCCATCTGATATTTTCCACATACAGCTGGTGGTACAAGTACTGCATTTTGAAAATCACTGTCCTAGAAGATTATAAATACATACACACAAGCAGATGAGTATAAGACCTAAAGAAGGTCTTCGTCTTCTAGCCTGTCTCTTCCTCGGACATTGACACCCTTCTCTCTCGCAACTGCAGCGGTTCATCTCAGGTTTTCAGCATGGCCGTAGAGCTTCTCCTGGTGTCCGGCTAGGTCCTGTGCCTGAGTGGGTAGTGTAGCTATCAGCTGTGGAGGACGTGATGTGATGTGATGTGATGTGATGTGATGTGATGTCTGTTGCTCTTTGCTGTAGGTACATAGGTCTGTTGTGCCGTTTTTTTTTTCAGGTTCTGGTATAGATCGTGTCTCAGCCTGCAGTGTCCTGTTCTCATTCGGAAGATTATAACTTGGTCGTTTCTTGAGAGCTTATAGCAGTTGGAAGAAGGTCTTGTACAGGACAGTATGCGCTGAAATTTGGCACTGGATCGGCCAATCCTAGTACATCCATTCCTGACAGTTTTTGTCCTAAAGACGGAGATGTATATCAAGAAGGAAGTCTGAGATCAGTACACAGATTGTAAGACACTGTGGCCAGCGCCCTAAAGCTGCCTGCTTCCGTCAGGGCTGGCGAATCAAAACCGACCAAGACCCCCCCCCCCCCCCGCCGTCTACCTCGCGATGGTGCTCTCTGCCAACAGACTAAGAAAAGTCTGACCCAGCGAACAGGAATCAAATATGCAAGCTGCTCCTTAACAACAAGCCATGCTAAAGATGGATATGTTGAACCGAAAGGTGCAGATAGCGCAGCCTAACTGTAAACCACGACAGAACGCACCCACAGTTCATTTCAGAGGTAAACACAGAAAAAAGAAGAAGACATAATGTCGCTTGGGTTGTGGGTTATTGTTCTTCATGGAGAAAAACTTAGCAGCAATCTTCATATTAGACATCCTGACAGCATCTACTTTTATCACGTGTAAAATATTATGGGAAAAGAAAAAAAAATGTCAGGTAAAAATCATGATGATGAACTAAGACAAAATCTACACCAGGTGGAGAACATACATGCAACACACACTGCAGAAATATGCAGTGCCAACGCATTTATTACCTATTTCAGTTCATATGCGAAAACCAAAGTTTCTTTCATGAAACAAAATACATGATTGATAGGACATATGCTCTCATTAGCCCAAGTTTATTTTTGCGTATTCAAAAGTTTATATACATTTCCATGCACCCCCTCAAGGGAGTCGCCCCTGCCCTTGCCATGCATGCATCTGCGCGGGAATCCGTCACCTTCAGTCTAATGGGGCATCCGCTTGCCATTGCGGATCTATCATGCAGCTAGAACCGTCATGTCAGAGATGTTTTTATGGGATGTGTTTGCCTGGTTTTTCCCTCCACTTACCCAACTATTACTTATAATTAATCTTGTTCATTCTCCTCCTCAGAGAAGCGTGCCGTATCACCCCCCCCCCCTCAAACCCCCGCCCCCCAAATATCACGGATACTTAACATATTTTTAGGTCCCCCCTCCCCCCCTTTTGTACCGAAGGAGCAGTTTCAAATAAAATGGCATGTTCTTAGGCATCGACAAAATCTTAGTTTCAGCGCACAAAATAACCCTGTACTGCTTCGTATGGGCACTAACACCACATCCCTGTGTGCCTCTAAGGCATGAGAGGATTACCGTTACCTTACTTCGCTAGAGTCCGTTTGTTTGTTTGTATAGTCGACATATCGAAATGATACTGGACAGTCTGACGGGATGGTGTGAGAGGAGATCACCAACTGAGCGGATGGCCTGCATGAAGGATCGTGTACTCTGGAGAAGCATAATAAACCAACGCCAGTCGGCACGGCACCTGATGATGATGATGATGGTCGACCACGTTGTTTTGCAGTACACGTCAGTTTTTTTTTTTTCAGATTTATATTATGGCCGCTCTTACTTTCTCTATGTGTATCGTTCTTATCTTTTAACTTGTTAGGGTTTTTTTTTATCTCTTTCTTATTTTGTTTGTCTATTTACCTCTTGATGAGAAAGAAATGGAAATTCTGCTAATCCTGGTCTTTTTTTTTTCTATTACTGATAAATCTTTCGTGAAGTACGTTTCCTTGTAAATAGGGCGCTTTTCCCTGCAGATCATCGGCTGGGGATTAGGGGAAGCCACTTATTTTCATGTACTTGACAACATGCAGAAAATCCCCGACTTACATAAGTGGATCGTTCTGATACTCTATGTGTAAGTCCAGTTTTACGTAACTCGAATCTATCTATCTATCTATCTATCTATCTGTCTATCTATCTATCTATCTATCTATCTATCTATCTATCTATCTATCTATCTATCTATCTATCTCTATCTATCTATCTATCTATCTGCAGCACTTTACATTGCCAGTTTTTACTTTAATAATCCGTAGATAGCGAATGTAGTACATTTTGTACCTAATTCCAGATCTACGTATGCCGGTGCCACGCAAGTCGAGGTCCATTTGTAAAGTGTAGTTTTCCTTAATACAGTGACATTTATTATGGGTTTAATGCAATCCGCTGTGGCTCCCCGTACATTTTCGCCACATTTTTCTGTTGTAAACACCTGAGTTTGGTTTACTGCGCTCAGGTGAGGGGCTTGAGAGGAGCAGGTCCCGGAGTACAGCTAAAAAGCAGGGGGTGTGCAATGCTTCTTTAGCAGACTCCACCACCATGAGGATTATGGCGATCCCCGCCCCGTTGGCCAGGCTATGCCTGTTACTGGGGGTAGCAACAGAGAGGTTGGACAGGGTCTCGGTCAGCTATGGTTCGCTAACCCGTATCAACTATGGGTCGCTGATTGCCTCATCGGACGCGTCTTCTCCCTTCCCCTCCCTCCCTCCCCACCCCACAAAAAAGGATTAAAAACCTTGAGGAAAGTGGACATAACCAAGAAGGGCAGAAAGTAAAGCGAGCACATGCAAAATGAAGAATGCCATTTTATAGCATTTTGTGCCCGTCTTTCTTGCAAGGAAAAAACAAAAAAAACTAAGTGTTTCATTTTTCGTATATATTTCTTGCCTTTATCTGTCCCGTTCCCCCCCCCCCTTTTTTTTTTTGGTATGTGATCTCTGAAAAAGACTTTTGCCGAAATATTGGATTGTTGAATGTTCTCATTTGTATGTTCTGGCATTTTTTTTTCTGCCAACTTTACTTGCTCTGTCTATCCTTTTGTAAAGCTGAACCATACTCTTCCATCTACTTTCACTGCTAGAACCAGTTTTTCAGTATTCGTCATTTCTCTTTTATACCCATAGATCATACCGGTGTTTCTCATCTCTTTTTCTCCTCCAGCCCCGATATAAGAAGGAAGAGGCAAAACAAGGAGAAAATGGACAGCTTGAAGCTCTGGCTGTGGAGGGCACGTCCCGAAGAATTTTCTACTTTTTTTTTTATTATCTTGTCATGACTCCAAATCTGTGGATCATCAGTAACAAATCTATCGATGATAAATAGGCCCCCTACTTATAGCAAACCTAAAAATAATAAATGTTGTCCCTACTTATAGCAAAACTAAAAATGATCAGTATGGTCCCCACTCATAGCAAACCTAACAATTATGGTCTCAACTCATAGCAAACCTAAAAATGATCAGTATATCAGTATGGTCCCCACTCATAGCAAGCCTAACAATTATGATCTCAACTCATAGCAAACCTAAAAATGATCAGTATATCAGTATGGTCCCCACTCATAGCAAGCCTAACAATTATGGTCCCCACTTATAGCAAGCCTAACAATTATGGTCCCCACTCATAGAAAGCCTAACAATTATGGTCCCCACTCATAGCAAACCTAAAAATTATGGTCCCCACTCATAGCGAGCCTAAAAATTATGGTCCCCACTCATAGCAAACCTAACAATTATGGTCCCCACTCATAGCAAGCGTAACAATTATGGTCCCCACTCATAGCAAGCCTAACAGTTATGGTCCTCACTCATAGCAAGCCTAACAATTATGGCCCCCACTCATAGCAAGCCTAAAAAGTATGGTCCCCACTCATAGCAAGCCTAAAAACTATAGTTCCTACTCATAGCAAGCCTTGGATAAAGTGGAAGGTTTCAGATTAGTCGAACAAATATTTGGTCACTGGACAAAGTTTTTTTTTTTTTTAAATTAAGAACCAGGCCACGCAGGAACTTAAGATTCGTTTCTGAAGCAGGTCATTTAATGGCAGAATCATTTTTAGCGTGTACCTTCCCCCCTCCCCCCGAAACTTCACAAATCCGTCCATGGGTTTTCCCCCCAGAAAGAAGGTGCCATATTCAGTGTCCTGGGACAGGTGGAATGCAGGCTAGGAGTGTGGCCAGCAGCCAGGCAGCCCTGGCCAGTCAAGTCTGTCATAACGAGTGACCACCGAACAAAGTAATTCGTGAGATCGGTGGGCACAATAGCTGCTCACGTCATGCCACTGTTCGCCCTGTTACAACAGCCCGCTTTGGGGCTTTGTGTGAGTGCTACCGTCCCCTCGTTGTTTAATCAGAAACGAGACAGGTGTCAGAATTGTCTCTTCGGAGCACATGATCACTGGAGACCGTTACACTCGATCGGGCGGACACAGTCAGCAACAATCATAATTTTGAAACATGAGTCTTATATCTTATATCTTATATCCTTCCCGTGCCGTTAAACGTCACATAGGGCTCGCAAAGTAGTTCGCCAATTTTTCCTGTCTTCGGCGAGTCTTTCAACCTAATCAAAGGATTTTATGCCTGTTAATTTGGCCTCTCTTAATAATGTCCTCTTCAGAGTTTCACGCGGTCTGCCTCTTTTTCTTTGGCCTGTTGTGTTCCACTTGATAGCTTGTTTTGGGATTCTCTGATCATTTCTTCTCATCAAGTGACCAACATACGTCCATCTCCTTTTCCTGATCACCCATGAGACTGGTTATAACATGAGAAACATGAGTACAACTATATAATAACATGAAAGATGAAATATACAAAAAAATGTAAAATGTAACAAATGAAGTGTTGTTACTAACAAAAGTTCTGGGGGATATAGTGAGATAGTGAATTCTTCTAGGTTGCTCTTCCAGTCATAGTTATTCAGAAGAGTAACTCTTTGCGGCAAGTGAGTCCTCTTATCTGCTTGTATGTGTATACAAGGCATCTCTTGGAGAGAGAGTCTAATCATCTGTGTGTGTGTGTGTGTGTGTTAGGGGCGGGGAGACTGGGTAGGGGGAGGCGCTTCAGTTAATCTTGCCTTCTTAAGACCCTGGGTAGTGGAGCCTGCTCAGTGTTACATTTTAAATGTATGTGTGTGGGGGGGGGGGGAACTGATCAAGCTTCAGATCAATGCAGGACTGAAGCCCATAAACCAACAGACAGCAGAGGCGGAGGCCACAGACCTGGCTGGATATAATCTTAGCGACAAGAAAAGCTGAGTGGTCGAATATATACAGAGGTGGCTTCCCCGACTGACGATGTGGGTTCTCCCCCGGTCCGCAAACGCTTCCGTTCACCGTTTCGATCTGGGCGCCGCCACAGAGACTTGCGTCGTGCCGAGATACTTCCCCAAAGAAGCACTTGTAGCTTGTTCGAGATCGATGGTCAGAAACCTTTAATATTTTAGTGAATGACGGCGAGACTTGTCACTTGCTTTAGAAGAGCTGAACAAGCTTAGTATAAAACATTAACATCAGCTCAGTCAGAAGGATATCACGTTTCCATACGAGATTTTCTTTCTTCTTCCCGGCGCACATGGACTGTTGTACCCCGGCACACATAGACTGTTGTACCCCGGCACACATAGACTGTTGTACCCCGGCACACATAGACTGTTGTACCCCGGCACACATAGACTGTTGTACCCCGGCACACATGGACTGTTGTACCCCGGCACACATAGACTGTTGTACCCCGGCACACATAGACTGTTGCACCTCGGCTCACATGGACTGTTGCACCTCGGCGCACATAGACTGTTGTACCCCGGCACACATAGACTGTTGCACCTCGGCTCACATGGACTGTTGCACCTCGGCGCACATAGACTGTTGTACCCCGGCACACATAGACTGTTGTACCCCGGCACACATAGACTGTTGTACCCCGGCACACATAGACTGTTGTACCCCGGCACACATAGACTGTTGCACCTCGGCGCACATAGACTGTTGTACCCCGGCACACATAGACTGTTGTACCCCGGCACACATAGACTGTTGTACCCCGGCACACATAGACTGTTGTACCCCGGCGCACATAGACTGTTGTACCCCGGCACACATAGACTGTTGTACCCCGGCACACATAGACTGTTGCACCTCGGCGCACATAGACTGTTGTACCCCGGCACACATAGACTGTTGTACCCCGGCACACATAGACTGTTGTACCCCGGCACACATAGACTGTTGTACCCCGGCACACATGGACTGTTGCACCCCGGCACACATGGACTGTTGCACCCCGGCACACATAGACTGTTGTACCCCGGCACACATGGACTGTTGCACCCCGGCACACATGGACTGTTGCACTCCGGCACACATGGACTGTTGCACCTCGGCGCACATAGACTGTTGTACCCCGGCACACATAGACTGTTGCACCCCGGCACACATGGACTGTTGCACCCCGTACGTTTATGCTTGCATCATGGTATTCATCTATTTCTACACAAAAGAAAAGCCACACACCCCGGACTCTACTCTCTTTTTGTCGTACAACCCGCAGCAATATGCACTGACTGTCATTTATTACTTCACCACTAACCATTCAAACCATCACCGACTGATCTATCAGGCTCTACTGGTTTACCCTGTTATGGACAATCCCTCTATTAGCTCTGCCCGCCTTCATCATTGCTTCTCTTGAAGCAGCTGTCCAGATCTGTGCGTCCGGTGAAGAGAAGGTTTACACATGAGCACCGTGTCAAAGTTATTTCAAATCTCCACAGGTATTCCACCGGCTCAGCAAACTGACAAAACCACAATTGTTGTCACTTTAATCTAGGATCAGCCAGGGGTCGGGAACAAAAGTGTGAATTAAAAGTAAGAAAAGAGTTAACAGGACGAATGTTGACGCTGTATTATCAGAGGTCAAGGTGTCAATCTCGACTAGGAGGAGTCGGCGTTGCCCACTAGCCCCCAGGGTTAAGAATCAAATCATTAAATTTCCAACATCATCTATTACGGCGTCGCGGGCTGCCCTCTCTCTACTCCCTACTGATTCTCTAGCGTCTCAGTCTATGACACTTTAATTATCTATATTAGCGGTTCCCAACATTTTTAAAGATGGTACTCTCTTGCCATCTAGATAGCATGCCTAACGCTTCCATAAATCTTAATCTTACATCCTTCCCTTGCCGTTAAACTAGGGCCCGAGTGATAGTTCGCCAAGATGTCCTGTCTTCGGTGAGTTCTTCAGTCTCATCAAGGGATGTTATGGCCACTGAATTGGCTTCTTTTAACAATGTCCTCTTTAGAGTTTCACGTGGTCGACCTATTTTTCTTCGGCCTGTTGTGTTCTATTTGATAGCTTGTTTGGGGATTCTCTGATTGTTTCTTCTCATCACATGACCAACATATGTTCATCTTCTTTTTCTGATCGACCATGAGACAGGTTGTTGTTTGCTCGTCTGTCTGATCTCTGCGTTGTTCTTGAATTCATTCCACTTTATATGGAGTATTTTCCTTAGGCATTTGTTTTCGAAAGAGTCTAATTTCTTGTCTATTTCTTTAGTTGTTTTCCAGCTTTCACATGCATAAATGAGGTGGGTATTACATTTGAATTGAATAATCTTAACTTGGTTTTTGTGCTTATGACATATGTTCTCAAGATTCTTGAAGTAAATGCTGCTTTTGCAATTGGAATTCTAACTTCTTTTCTGGTGTCACCATTGTGGTCTGTATAGCTGTCGAGATATGCAAAATGGTTTACTTCTTCAACAGCTGTTCCTTCTACATATATTTGTTCTTCGTCGTTAACGAGAATATTCATTATTTTTGTTTTATCCTTGTTAATTTAAGTCCTATTTTACTAGCCATAGAGGACAGGGTATCTGTATTTACTTGTATTGATTTCATATTGTCGCTGATAAGAGTTATGTCATCTGCAAAATCAAGGTCTTCCAGTTGGGTCTCACGTATCCAATTAATGCCAGTTTTACCTTTGCCACATTGTTTCATTATGAAGTCTGGCAATTAAAAAAAAAAGCAAGAGAAATAATATACATCCTTGTTTCACACCTGTATCAATCTGGAACCATTCACTCATTCCTTCGTCTGTATTGACTGCACAAACATATCCATTGTAGAGGTCACTAATAATGTTGACAATCTTAGATGGTATTCCATATATTCTTAAAATTCTCCATAATGATTCTCTGTGTATGCTATCAAATGCCTTTTTAAAGTCTATAAATTTCAGGATTAATGGTCTTTGCTTTTCGATATGTTCTTCAAGTAATATTCGTCTAGACAGCTTCTCCCTTTTCGAAATCCTGCCTGTTCTTCTCTCATTGCAGCAACCACTATATCTTGAATTCTATTTATAACAACTTTGCAAAATATTTTTGATACAAATGATAGTAAGGTTACTCCTCTCCTCTTTTTTCGGTATTTTAACAATGATTCCTTTTTTTCCATTTAGAAGGGACTTTTTCTTCTGTCCAAAATTTATTGAACATTCTCTGTAGTTGTTTCATGTTGTCTATATTAATATCTTATAACATTTCGGGTGTTATTTCATCTTCACCTGCAGCTTTGTTGTTAGCCATTAGATTCACTGCTGTTTCAGTTTCATGCAATGTAATGTCGTCTAGGTTTACATTTAGTTGTGGGAATGGTAAATCAGTTCCAAGGTCTATAGGTTCTTTTGGATGAGGTCGATGAAGTAATTCTTGGAAGTGTTCGGCCCATCTTTGCTTTTGGTCTTTACTTGATGTTAAAAGTATGCCAGTTTTGCTAAGGAATGGTCTTTCTTTGGATGCAGTAGTACCTGTCAGCCTCTTTTGTATGTTATATAGAGTTTTGCTGTCTCCTGTTTTTGGTGCCATAAATAAACACGTACAAAGCCACACCTCAATTGGTTCTGATGCATCTCCTCAGCATTTTTGCTCTCACCACTTTCCTACATCTTCCTATGACCCCTAGTGGGGGATGGTATCGCACATTTTGGGAACCACTGATCTACGTAGAGTTTTTTTAATCGAAATTCAGGGGTACAAATACTTCTTAAAATAAGAGCAACATCTTCATGGACTTTATGGGTTCAGAAGTCTGTTGTGGTATCCTCCAGACTTTCCAGGATACTTTTCAAAATCAGGAGTGGCATCTTCGTGGACTAATAGCTTCTGAAATCTGTTAATTGTTTTTCTATCCTGGCTCTTGTGACGTACTTTATCTGGGAGAAGTAGCAAACACTAATGAGATCAGAGGAAAACTATATTTATTTACACATGCAGAGGGGAGCAAAGATGACTGTGATGGAACATTTAACAGTGTCAGGGAAAGAGAGCTGGCCAAGGACATGTCACACTTTCTCAGTTGGTGCTCCCAGGTAACCGATTCAACCCAGTGGACAGGACACGATTAGTCGTGATCTACATTTGAGTGAATTTTGTGGTGAATTTTGTCGACAAGCTTGGTTTTGGATCCGCTGTGGGTTTTCAAGTTAGTACAGGGTAATCCACTCCAAGGTAATACAGGGTAATCCACTCCAAGGTAAATAAGACAGTCGTGTTACAGCTATGTCACTCCGTGGACTGCTTTGAACATCAAACTTACAACTCTGTCACTCTCTGGACTGCTTTGAGCATCAAACTTACAGCTCTGTCACTCCGTGGACTGCTTTGAGCATCAAACGTACAGCTCTGTCACTCCGTGGACTGCTTTGAGCATCAAACTTACAGCTCTGTCACTCCGTGGACTGCTTTGAGCATCAAGCTTACATCTCCGTCACTCCGTGGACTGCTATGAGCATCAAGCTTATAGCTCTGTCATTCCGTGGACTGCTGTGAGAATCAAGCTTACATTTCCGTCACTCCGTGGACTGCTATGAGCATCAAGCTTACAGCTCCGTCACTCCGTGGACTGCTTTGAGCATCAAGCTTACAGCTCTGTCACTGCCATGACTGCTATGTGCATCAAGTTTACAGATCCGTCGCTGCCATGACTGCTATATGCATCAAGCTTACAGCTTCGTCACTGCCATGACTGCTATGTGCATCAAACTTACAGCTCCGTCACTGCCATGACTGCTATGTGCATCAAGCTTACAGCTCCGGAGAGATTGAACATTTGCCGACACAAAACTACTGTAAAATCTTTCCGCAGTTGTAAATAATAATAATAATAATGTAAAGGTTGGTCTTCCCCTGGCTCTTCTTCCCTCTATTTTGTTGTTGTTGTTGTTACGATATTTTCAGTGCTCCTTCTTCGCATCACAAGTCCTATGAAAGTAAATTGTGTTTTTGACATTGTAAACTGTGAAAGTACACTGTGTTTTTGACAAGATGTGTTCGTTTCTTCAGCATTTCTCATGCATTCTTCATTAGTTATCTTAGCTGTCCACACAGGTGAACTGACTTATACCCTCGAAGAGTTCCATTGTCTTAAGATCTGTCCTCTCCAAAACCTTTACTCTTTTTTTTTTCTACGTGGAAAAGTGTTATTATTTTACTCCTTTAACACTGGAGACAAGTATCTGACCCGAGGGGCAAGACCTTGTCCACTTTCTTGACGGCGATAAAATCTGAGGACAGTTTTATGTACGGCTGTTTCATTCATCACCATCATCATCCTCGTCGTGATCGGAATCATTGGGCGTGGTTCGGCTAGATGGATCCCTAGAGTAATGTTCTGGGAGCTGACATGCGCAGCCGGACATTATCTTCTGTTGGTATAACAGTTAGCGGTAATTAGTCGGCTGGGGGCACTGATAACAAGATGGATGCCAATCACCACAGGAGAGGTCCTTCGGGGGCCTATACCAAACCTCCTGCCTCTATCTTTGTATACAGTCCGGAATACTGGACATGTCTGAAAGATTGCCAAATCAAAGAGGGGGGAGAGCGAGAAAGAAAGAAAGAAAGAAAGAAAGTTTTTTTTCTTTATCTGACGATTAAAAAAATCCCCAGCCTGATAGATCTGGGAGCTCCGGTCATCTTTACCCCCACATGCGATGTTGAGAAACTAGGAAACTGCGTCAACAATACTAGTAGCATAAGCTCTATAGACAATGATGAGTCGGTCATACAAAGGAAAGTCTATGTAGTAAAATCTTGGTGACGCAGACAAGTTCAAAACTATGTTCAGGAAGGAACAAGTATATAAGGAAATAAACTAAAGAAACTTAAAATCCTTTCTATCACATTTTTTTTTCCTAAGAGTATATTAATCTTCATCTCCTCTATCATATTTTCTGTGAGCATATTACTCTTGAACTCTCTGATCACATTTTCTAGGGGTATATTAATATTCAGCTCTTCTATCACATTTTTGTGGGCATATCAATCTTGCACACCTTGATCATATTTTCTAGGGGTGTATTAATCCTCAACTCTTCTATCACATTCTCTTTGCGTATATTAATCCGGAACTCTTCTATCACATTTTCTATGGGTATTTTAATCTTCAACTCTTCTATCACATTATCTTTTGAGTATATTAATCCGGAACTCTTCTATCATATTTTCTAGGGTTATATTAATCTTTAACTCTTCTATCATATTTTTTTCAGAATATATTAATCTTGAACTCATCAATCATATTTTTGTTATGAGTATATTAATCGCGAAATTTTCTATCACATTTTACCAAAAGGAGGCTAGTGACTTTTGTCGTGTGGGTAAAATAAATGACAGGATAGCTGAGTTGTTGAAGATGAGGTCTAAAACTTAAATAAGTTTCTTATGTAGTATCGGGCAGTGTCCAAAGTGTGGCAGTGACCTCATCATCCTAAAGTCTTGAGAAGTGGTGACCTCTGACACGAATATCTCTTGAGTCCCTCAGTGGAGAGGCCATCTTCGAGTAAAACTGTGGTTTATATGGGCTGTCCAAAGGAGTGGAAATATTGCACTACATTTCCTATCTAATTCATTCATTCATTCATTCATTTGCATGTCCCTTGCGGAACTTTGCCTCCCTAACAGCACTCCTGTAGGCCTCTCGGTTGTGAGCAAGATGGCCTGCTGCTGATGCATCCATATGCAGATCGTCAACGATGTCTTGCAGCCATCTTCGTTTTGGTCTTCCTCTCTTTCTTTTTCCCATTATGTATCCTTCCAATACAGTCTTCTCTAAATTATCATGACGTTTAATGTGTCCAAAATATTTAAGTTTTCTCTCTTTAATCCTCTTTACTAGCCAGCCTTCTTCAATATTAAGCTCTGGTAGTATAGATATATTTGTTATTTTTTGTGTCCACGATATTTGGAGAACTCTTCTGTAGCATTTACATTCAAAGGCATTTATGTGTTTCTCAGCTGTTTTGTTAAGTATCTAATTCATAGAAAACTCATTAAAATGATCCCTAACACTAAGGATATATAGAGTAAGGCAGTATCATGCAGAGCTTTATTTGACAATCAGAAATAGTTCACTAATGTAATGTATCTTAATCTGGGGTCGATGGGCTCCTAGGTGTCCATGAAAAGATTTTAGGGGTCCACAAACAAGGAAATAGATTTGGTCCTTTAACAACAACAACAAAAAAAAAGGCGTAGTATAATCTGCAGTCCATTTATTGCTTTATTTTTTAAGGAAGGGTTCACAGCTTCTCTCAGACCTGAGTGGGCTTCACAGCTTCTCTCAGACCTGAGTGGGCTTCACAGCTTCTCTCAGACCTGAGTGGGCTTCACAGCTTCTCTCAGACCTGAGTGGGCTTCACAGCTTCTCTCAGACCTGAGTGGGCTTCACAGCTTCTCTCAGACCTGAGTGGGCTTCACAGCTTCTCTCAGACCGGAGAGGAATTCTACAGCTTCTCTCATATCAGAGAGGGATTTCACAGCTTCTCTTAGAGGGATTCTACAGCTTCTTTCAGACCGTAGAGAGATTCCACAGCTTCTCTCAGACCGGAGAGAGATTCCACAGCTTCTCCCAGACCGGAGAGGGATTCCACAGCTGTTCCTAGCCTGGGGATCCAGGAGCAAATTAAGATTAAGAAGCGCTGCGCTAGAGGAACCAAGAACAAGCTGAGAGGAGACAACTAGCCAAAGAAGGAAGTTTTGCATCCAGATTTACCTTTATAACCGAGTTGTCGCGCTTACAGTACTATCACTAACATAATAACAATGATAATGGCGGCGATAAAACTAGTTTCGGTAGATTTGACTTACAAGAAAATGTATAAGCATATGGTGTAGTTGCAAGAAAGATAAAAGAGGAAACTAATGGAGAAAAATTAAAAATACAAGATAAGAACAGTGAAATAGTTATGAAAACTAACAATCCAATATTTCGGCAAAAAACACCTTCATCAAGGACAACAGAGAAGACAAATCAGACAAATTCGCGCTAAAGAAATTTGTCTGGGTTCAGCTATGTTTGAAAATCGGTCAAATTCTTGGCGATAAATTGATTTAAGTAAAAATAAGAGAATTTTGACAGATAATATCGAAAGATAAGACACACAGACAGGAAACTTAATACTGACTGAATAAAAAAATTGAAAGTATTTTGTAAGAATTTTTTTTAAAAATTTGATTCGGAAGGAACTGTTTTTCTAACATTATTAAATGTTTAGTTTTCATTCTTGGATAAGTTTTTTCTTAAAAGATGTTGGGCCTGGTCAGCTGGAGGTCAAGTGCCAGATCAAGGAACCTAGGAAATAAACAAGAGGTATTGGATAAATAAAGTCACGTGTCTGGGAATTATAATGAAAAGTGCCACGCGCTGAACCCGACACTGCAGGAACGTGAGCAAGCTCATCCATGCCAGGTAAGACCTGACCGCATTTTTCCCGAGATTTTACGGACTCGTCACTCACGCTGGTTACGCATTAATTAATTTACCGCTTAATCCTGGTTCCCAGATCCCTGGCTAAAATCCCTCCGCGGAACCGTAAAGTCTTTCAGCAGAGTCGACAATAAGACACAATTAGGAAACAGGGCATGGATGGCATCGATGGAGGGATGATGGGTAAGGCTGAAATTGAAAGATCTCGTGGGAAAAGCTGTCGGTGGCTAGAAGCCCCGGGGCAGTTTTTAGAGCGCCTGCATCAGATCATAAGTGAACAAAAAGCAATGAACAGTTGAAAGGATGGACTGCCATTGTGATGAGAGAAGAAGGAAAAATAACAACGTGAAGAAAGAAAGGCTCTGAAGAGTATGAAAAGAGATGAATGAGCTTGAAAACTGCATTCATGCACCTCCCCCCCCCCTTTTTTTTTAAAACAAAAAAAAAATTCTAAGACTTGAACCACATGTCTCCAGTGTGGCACAGGATATCTGGGATGCGCTTCTTGTTCGGTCACAAAGGATCTTTGATGAAAGTGGAAAGTTCACTGGTATTTCACGGCCAGCTCTGGGATTTTTTTTTTTCGCCATAGGCAAGAGTAACTACGAAAAACCAGTGTTTATTCTAAACTGCGCGGCAGCATGGCCAGGCACACTAAAATGTCATTCCGCGCATGAAGTTTTATATGCCGCGCAAAAGAAAAAAAAAACATGGTAATCTTTTTTTTTCTCTTCTCAATTTCCTGATGCTCTGTGCTAAAGTAGCGTTGAAAAATAAGCGATAGCGTTATATGAGTTTGTTTTCTGGATTTTGTAGAATTTTAGTACTTTTTGTTTTCTTTTGTTCCTATGAGAAATTTAAATTACACTTTGTAACTCGAAGTAACGACATGCATGCGCGCGGAAAATTATTTTGAAAATATGTGAGCATATGGGTTCAAAATTTTGCACACGAACCGCAGACCCACAGATTGTGTTTGAAACTAGCCGATTTAAAAGCTGTTCCAACCAAAGATGAGTTCTAGGCCATCTTTCGGTGTTAGTCAAAGAAGCTAATATAGACTGCAGGAGTTTTTTTTAAATTTATTTTTCTTACAAATCATCATCATCATCATCATCTTCTTCTTCTTCTTCTTCTTCTTCTTCTTCTTTTTCTTCACTATATGGCTTTAATCTCTATTGTCCAGATAAATTGTGCAGTCCCATTGTGCGCCCCATTATTTGTCTTCTAATGTGTCTCCCTTGGCCATTGGCCATAGCTGAGTTTGGGCTCCTTGCTAGAGAGAGAGAGAGATTGATTGATTAATTGATTGATCTTTATTTCAAAAGGGTTAAGAATTGGACACGCAGGCCCGTCTGACATTCTGCCCTTTATCATACATCTTTCACTCTATTCCAGACATTCTACAAATATGCTGTTCATATAACAAACATAACTAACATTGAAGCTGAAAGACATAAAATATAACATTTACGTTTCGCTCTTAAACATTCACTCAGTACAGAAGTAACTACATACATTATAAATGACTATCTACTAAACAAAATTTTCGGGACTCTTCAGAAAACAATTAATTGTATTCGGTGTCTGTAAGAGCAGCTTAAGATAACTTTAATAAGAGAGAGAGAGAGAGAGAGAGAGGAGAGAGAGAGAGAGAGAGAGAGGAGAGAGAGTGAGAGAGAGTTGGGGGGGGGGGGCGGAGACGCAGAGCTCCAGAATGTACTTTAAAGTCTGAATGCCTGTCTCGTATGTGCAGTCAGTCACAGGCAAGTGACAGGTGTGCTCGCAGGTGACAGTGTTCCGCGTGCTGTCTGAAGAAGATGACTGTTTTGTTCTTGCTGCCAGAGTTGCGGCTGCTGACCGTTAAATGTTGAGTTGTCCCAGTCCTAGCCTACAGTTTCCAGTAGCGAGGTCTGATTATTGTTTTGGATTCGTTATACGGGACAGGGTGTTGCTGTCAAAATCATCTCTGGGTGTGCCCTGGAGCTCTAGCTTATCATCATCACTCTGTGTGTTCTCTTCAAGGAATTTTGGCTGTCTCATGACCAGAAAACTATCAGATGATAGACAATATACTTCTCGTTACATCAAAATGCTTTTGGATACATCAACATGCTTCTCACTAAATCGCCATGATTCTCACAATATCCAGATAGTGGTGATAAAAAGAACATCTCTATTAGTTCTTTATTTTCTGTGTGGAGACATAAGAAGGACACGAGAGAAGTTTGGGAACATAGAAAACTAGCTAAAATTATAAGAAAAAGACAGTAAAAATTTCTTGGACACTTCATGAAAAGACAGAACAAAAATTAGATGATCTGGACACTTCATGAAAAGACAGAACAAAAATTAGATGATCTGGACACTTCATGAAAAGACAGAACAAAAATTAGATGATCTGGACACTTCATGAAAAGACAGAACAAAAATTAGATGATCTGGACACGTCATGAAAAGACAGAACAAAAATTAGATGATCTGGACACTTCATGAAAAGACAGAACAAAAATTAGATGACTTGGACACTTCATGAAAAGACAGAACAAAAATTAGATGATCTGGACACTTCATGAAAAGACAGAACAAAAATTAGATGATCTGGACACTTCATGAAAAGACAGAACAAAAATTAGATGATCTGGACACTTCATGAAAAGACAGAACAAAAATTAGATGATCTGGACACTTCATGAAAAGACAGAACAAAAATTAGAGGACTTGGACACGTCATTAGAAGACAGAACAGAAGTGAGAAAACTTGGACACGTCATGAGATTACCTGGACATGTCACGACAAGACAGAACAGAAATTAGAACACTTGGACACGTCATGAGAAGACTAGTTAGAGAACTTTGGACTTGTCATTATAAGACAGAAGTTAGATAACTTTGGACGTGTCATTATAATACAGAAGTTAGATAACTTTGGACGTGTCATTAGAAGACAGAAGTTAGAGAACTTTGTAGCGACTAGAAAATTAAAGAGAAAAGGAAGGGAGAACAAGAGAAACTTTCTAAGTGAACTGATGGAATAAGAAATTAAAGAAATTAGAACTGTCCAAATTTATATATCAAACACACACACACACACACACACACACACACACACTGAGAGACATAGATAGATAGATAGATAGATAGATAGATAGATAGATAGATAGATAGATAGATAGATAGATAGAGAGACAGAGATATATAGAGAGAGACAGAGAGAGATAGAGATAGAGGGAGAGACAGAAAGAGAGATAGAAAGAAAGAGACAGAGAGATAGACAGAGACAGAGAAAGATAGAGAGAGATAGAGAGACAGAGAGAGATAGAGAGAGACAGAGAAAGATAGAAAGAGAGAGAGCGATAGAGATAGAGATAGACACAGAGAGATAGAGAGAGATAGATAGAGAAAGAGAGAGGAGGGTCATGGAAGCCATACTCTCATGCCTCTTACTTCCCTCTCCAATTCCTGGAATTTCTTAACTGACATGACTAACTTTTTTTTTTTTTTTTACATTTTTAATTCCATATTTTTAAGCATATTTCTATAGGTATAAATTTACTATGTTAGTAACTATAATTTTAATTTTAAAAAAAAAACAAGCCTCCAAATATCTTCAGAGCGACTAGAGATTGAGCACAGCATGTCTTACTGAAACAGTGAATGAGTGCAGTATGTCTTCTTAAGCAACTAGCCACTGGGCGCTGTTTTTTTTTTTTTGGGGGGGGGGGGGCTGGATAGTATCTTATCAACTTTTTAAAAATATATACATTGCATCCAAAATATACGTATTTAAACATAACCAAGAAGATGTACATTACGTTAATTTACATTTCATTCGTTTATTTTCGCAGAAAATCTTCCAGTGCTACTCCTCTCCCATCTCCAGATAGCCTCAAGTCCTCCTCTTTTCTCTCCTTACATTGAAAACCGCTACCACACACACACCCACACATCAACACACACACACACATACACACGCTCTGTACCCTCGTTGATGGTCTCATCATTTCGTTAATCATCGCTGGCTCGTCCTATCTCTCTCCCTCTTTCAGCCTCACAAATAAACAACATTCCTCTCACCACCTCCTCCTCCTCCCCCCATGAGGACAGATGCCAAACTCTGGACAGCGCCCTCCCTGCGGCATTTCCAACGTGACATGGAAGATCCTCCCGCCGACGTGTGATCAGAGCTCACTCTTAGAATTCTTCACAACTTGTGAATACCGTTTTCTGAAAGTTCACTTTCTTCTACGAGGGAGACTGTCTACCTTATAGGAATTCTCTTCGTCGTTCTAACAAAAAACAAAAAAAAAGGCCGACCTCAAAGAGACTCTACTGAACTTTGACCTTTGATTGTTCAAAACGAGGCTGGGTATTGTGTTTCACGGCTTGAAAGATCTGATCCGAGGTTCTCACGTGCAGGCAATATACTCGCTTTGGGCTGCGGCTCCACGTTAAGCTGAGGCAGGCAGCCGATAATTTCATTTGACGGCTGCCACCAGCGCGCAGGACCGTAGGGGCCCTCCCAGACTTCCGGTTAACATCCGTTACGTCATAATGCGTCATGCAGTGTGGGGGGCTGAACTTGCGTTGGGAAAGGAAATATGACAAATTTGTAGCAGGAGCTGGAGCTCAGCGAAATCATACTACAGAAGAAAGGTTTCACAAGGTTGTCGGCGACTTTATGGTGCAAACATCCTGGTCAGTCTAGACGGCTTCCAAGTCATTGAAGAGTGGATGCAGAAAATAAGAGAGCTCATTTTTTTTTTATCGATATAAAACAAACCAAATAATTTCTTGAGTTTAAGGACCAAAAAAAAGGTCTAATTCAAATACTCAAGATGTAGTGAGAAGCATGATGATGTAGTGAGAAGCATGTTGATGTAGTGAGAAGCATGTTGATGTAGTGAAAAGTATGTTGATGTAGTGAGAAGTATGTTGATGTAGTGAGAAGCATGTTGATGTAGTGAGAAGTATGTTGATGTAGTGAGAAGCATGTTGATGTAGTGAGAAGCATGTTGATGTAGTGAGAAGCATGTTCACAGGGTAGGATCACATCAAACCTCTGGTCAGTGGACCAAAGGAAGCCTAGAACATTCTAATACAGTCAGTTCCCGAGTTACAAACTCCCCACTTACAGACCGAACCCCAGGAAAATCAATCAAGCAATCAATCAATCAATCAAGTGCCATGCCGCGTGTCGTAGGCGATCATTTTTCTCCACAATTCCCTGTCTTTAGACTTGATTATGAGATCTGCCGGTGACTTTCTTCCTAGCTACACTCACAGCCCATCCAGTAGCTTCTCTCTCTGTCCTCCTTTGTCTCTTCTTCCCTCAAATTTTCCAGTTGCCACAATGTGTTCCAATTTTCCTCTTCCCGGAAAATGTCCTACAAATCTTGCTTGTCTGCTTATGATTTTTGCTGTAATTTGCCTTTTAACTCTAGCCTCCCTTACGACTTCTTTGTTGGTTTTCTTAGTTGTCCACGGTACCTTCAACATCCTTCTTATGAACACATTTCCATGGCTTCCATTTCTCGCTGTACTCTCTTGTTCATGGACCATGCTTTACATCCATAAACAAAATTGACTCGATGTAACATTTAAGTACTCGGAATCTTGTTTTCATTGATATGAATCTGTTGCACAAGATGTTTCTCATTTTCTGAAATGCTGACTTGGCTTGAGCACGTCTGCTTTTTATTTCGTTGTGACATTTCCCATCAGCTGTTATTATTGCTCCTAAGTACTTGAATCTATTAACTTGTTTCAGTTCTGTGCCATAGATGGTAATGCTACATTTTGGTGGCATTCTTTTCTTTGAGATGACCATCATTTCAGTCTTCTTTTTATTCAGGCTGAGACTTTTACTTTTACTTTCACGAACCACTGTGTCCAGAAGAGCCTGTAGCTCCTTTTCACTCTTAGCAATCAGAATTGTGTCGTCTGCATATCTCCGCCAATTGATATTCCTGGCAAGCTCTCTATATTTTTCATTTTATTTTCGCTGTACAAGGAGAAGAGGTCAGGAGATAGAACACATCCTTGTCTCACTCTCAGTTTTATGTTTTGGAATGCTCCTATTTGGTTTTCGACTTTCATTGCTGCTGATTGCTGCCAGTATATGTTTTTGATAAGTTTCAGATCTTTCCCATTTATGTTGATGTCTTCCAACATTCTTATAATTTCTGTGTGTCTCACTTTATCGAATGCTTAAGTATAGTTCCGTCTTTACTTCTATTGATCTTTCCATCAGTGTTATATATATATATATATATATATATATATATATATATGGCATTTTGCCTTTTCTTTCGACGAAGCCACGCTGTTCTTCAGCAATTTCTGGTTTTATTTTCCGCCTGACTCTTCTCATGACAATACGAACCAGGATTTTGGTAACATGGCTCATAAGACAAACGGTTTGATGGTCTGTCTTCACATTCAACTGCAACTTGTTTCTTTGGTAGGGCAATGAAAACTGATTGCAAAAGGTCTGATGGGACATAGTTACTGTTGTAGATGTCATTCAAGAGGCCCTTCATTATTATTTCGTATATCTATTTCGCCTCTATTGTCATCATAGAGTTCTCTAATGTATTCGCACCACTGTGCCATTATTTCATCTCTGTCCATTATTGTATGCACATTCTTTGACTTCAGGCAATCAGTCTTGTGGTATGCCCTTTTGTTTGTGAACTACTTTATTTGCTTGTATATGTCTCTTGTGTTTCCATGATGGTTGTCACTATTTCATTATATTTCTTATTTAGCCCCTCTTCTTTAGCTTTATTGCATTTGTGTCTTACTTCTTTATTTATTTTGTCATATTCATCTTTATCTTCCTTAAGACTTCTTCTCCGATCCATTAGTTGCAAAATTTCTTCTGTCACCCACCCCTGTTTAGCGTGTCGTTTATTTGGAGGTAAGATTTCGATCGATGTTTGCTGAATAGAGTCTTTAAGCATATTCCATTGTTCATCAGTCGTTTAAATCTTCTCTATAGCAGTATACCTATTATGTACTCTGGTCCTATATTGTTTTTGTATTGCCTTATGAAGCCAGCAAAACCAGTTATATTAAATGTCTGAGTTACTGTTCCTGCAATGGACTGTTACATCAAAAAGGCACCATTCTGCCACGGGCTTCATGCTTTCGTGTGTCTGGAAGTTAATTTTCAATGCTTTTTATTCATGCATGTCATAATGTATACACTAAAAAAAAAAATCAAGTGTGTGGGAAGAATGAAAGATGGAGTGATGAAGGGCAGAATGTAAGACGGGCCTGCGTGCCCAATTCTTTACCCTTGAAAAATAAAGATTCATTCATTCATTCATTCTTCTTCTTCTTCTTCTTCTTCTTTTTCTACATCATCATCATCATCATCATCATCATCAACATCATCATCATCATCTTCTTCTTCTTCTTCTTCTTCTTCTGCGTTCGAGGTTGTTGGTCACTTCAGATTCTGATCCCTGTCGACATGGCAAAGCCCGCAGTCCTCTCCAGATCCAAGCTTTTTCCCCCCAAGCTTGTGTCCTCTGGCCATGTCTCACGCCTCAGGCTTGTGTCCTCTGGCCATGTCTCACGCCTCAGACATGTGTCATCTGGCCATGTCTCATGCCTCAGGCTTGTGTCCTCTGGCCATGTCTCACGCCTCAGGCTTGTGTCCTCTGGCCATGTCTCACGCCCCAGGCTTGTGTCCTCTGGCCATGTCTCACGCCCCAGGCGTATGTCCTCTGGCCATGTCTCACACCTCAGGCTTGTGTCCTCTGACCATGTCCCACGCCTCAGGCTTGTGTCCTCTGGCCATGTCTCACGCCTCAGGCTTGTGTCCTCTGACCATGTCTCACGCCTCAGGCTTGTGTCCTCTGGCCATGTCTCACGCCTCAGGCTTGTGTCCTCTGACCATGTCTCACGCCTCAGGCTTGTGCCCTCTGGCCATGTCTCACGCCTCAGGCTTGTGTCCTCTGGCCATGTCTCACGCCCCAGGCTTGTGTCCTCTGGCCATGTCTCACGCCTCAGCTTTATGTCCAATGCCCATGTCTCACGCCTCAGGCTTGTGTCCTCTGGCCATGTCTCAAAGTTAATGTTCAAATGCTTTTTATTGATGCATGTTACAATGTATACACTGTAAGCTTTTTCTTCTTCTTCTTCTTCTTCTTCTTCTTCTTCTTCTTCCTCCTCCTCTTCTTCTTCTTCTTCATTATCATAATCATCATAATCATCATTATCTTCTTCTTCTTCTTCTGTTTTTCTTCTTCATCATCATCATCATCATCATCATCATCATCATCAACATCATCATCATCATCTTCTTCTTCTTCTTCTTCTGCTTCTTCTTCTTCTGCGTTCGAGGTTGTTGGTCACTTCAGATTCTGATCCCTGTCGACATGGCAAAGCCCTCAGTCCTCTCCAGATCCAAGCTTTTTCCCCCCAAGCTTGTGTCCTCTGGCCATGTCTCACGCCTCAGGCTTGTGTCCTCTGGCCATGTCTCACGCCTCAGGCTTGTGTCCTCTGGCCATGTCTCACGCCTCAGGCTTGTGTCCTCTGGCCATGTTTCACGCCTCAGGCTTGTGTCCTCTGGCCATGTCTCACGCCACAGGCTTGTGTCCTCTGGCCATGTCTCACGCCTCAGGCTTGTGTCCTCTGGCCATGTCTCACGCCTCAGGCTTGTGTCCTCTGGCCATGTCTCACGCCTCAGGCTTGTGTCCTCTGGCCATGTCTCACGCCTCAGGCTTGTGTCCTCTGGCCATGTCTCACGCCCGCAGGACTGCATGGTGTGGGTACTCTTGTCCATGGACGAAGAAGTTGTCCGTGTTGGCAATCAACGACCCATGGCGAACATACTGGCCTCGGGGGTGACTAACCATAGCAGGCCACGACCACGTCCTACCTCTCCTTTGGATTTTCCACTAACAATCCTATTCCTGGCTAACAGGGGAGGCATACCCATAGTCCCCATGGTAGTGAAGTCTGCGAAAGAAAGTAATGCACACACCCTTTTCTTTTTTTGGCTGCACCCAGGGATTGAAACAAAAAAATTATCCGCCATAACACCTCCCTCCGAAGTCGACACGAAGCTGCGCCTCATCATCTTCACAACATCGGCCGGCAAAGAACATCAGCTGGCTGTTCCAGGGAGATACAAGACACGGCAAGTCAAGACAGTAAACTCTATGCTATACACAGACAAACATGTGACTACTTAACGTCAGATATGAACCGTAGCTGATCCAAACTGACGTACAAATTCGATTTACGAACAGACGTAAGACAGAACTCGCTCGTAACTCGGGAGATAGCCTGCGTTTAGTTCCGTAAATGTCTTATTATATTTTATAATCGCACAACTTCATTAAGAAAAGAACAGGGCATTCTGATCACTACCCACGTGGCATATTCAAAAATAAATCTATATATAAATATAAGTAAAACGAAGCCGTTACCATAGGTAAAACATCAAACTCCCGGTTCCATGCCACTAAGGCATATGGGGGGGGGGGGGAATACGGTGTTAGTCCCGTATTTTCCATGAGCTTCGGCACATGAAAGTGTGATGTGGTCAGTATCACGTCTTGCAGCATTTACCTTCCCAGATTTCTCTGGGTGCACCCCATGGCCTTTTCGGTGTGTACCAGAAAAA
This sequence comes from Achatina immaculata, assembly GCA_009760885.1. Lineage (NCBI taxonomy): Eukaryota > Metazoa > Mollusca > Gastropoda > Stylommatophora > Achatinidae > Lissachatina > Lissachatina immaculata. The sequence goes on along the minus strand of CM019716.1, from coordinate 69,994,759 downwards.
AAAAATCCAACTGCTGGGACTCAACCCAGATGAGTAAACCGAGCGCCTAACTACTAGAAATAGAAAAATGCTATACGTATACTCGACTAAAAGAGATAATTAAATGTGAGAGGACGGACTGATGGATACGTATACTCGACTAAAAGAGATAATTAAATGTGAGAGGACGGACTATGGATACGTATACTCGACTAAAAGAGATAATTAAATGTGAGAGGACGGACTGATGGATGGATGGATGGATGGATGGGTTGAAGGATGGATGGATGGATGGGTGGGTGGATGGATGGATGGGTGGACGGATGGATGGATGGATGGATGGATGGGTTGAAGGATGGATGGATGGATGGATGGGTGGATGGATGGATGGGTGGACGGACTGATGGATGGATGGATGGATGGATGGATGGATGGATGGATGGATGGATGGATGGATGGATGGACGGACGGACTGATGGATGGATGGATGGGTGGGTGGACGGACTGATGGATGGATGGATGGATGGACGGACTGATGGATGGATGGATGGATGGATGGATGGATGGATGGATGGCAATATCACTTAAAAGAGCTTCATAGTAAAACAAGCGACAAAGTGATATCTGTTACAAAAGTAATTTAAGTTTAGTAGATAGTTTAACACAGATAATAAACTTTAATAAGCGTCCACATCTTCTACACGAAACTGCTACAAACTGATAACTTGGAAGTGTAGATGAACTACATTAGTATGTTCAAGACTTCGGACGCAGACAAATCTCATAGATCTGCGACCGAACGACGTTCAGAAGGGGATGGTTTTGAGATTCGAACCTGGTGGTTACAATAAAACGAACAGCCAACCATCCAGTCTCGTGAAACCAGTGGCACTATTGATGAGTGACACTGACACCGATTGGCTTCCTCTTAAGTTACACCAGGTGTGTGCCTGTAATACTGTGGGCCAAGGTTCCTGTACAAAATTTGTCTACGTGTGTAAAAGATCAAATTCTCTGTTCGATTATATTCTCTCTCTCTGAACCTTAAGCGCCCAGGGCACATGATGCTTCTGCAAGGGTTTTCTACAAATGCCTGTCCTTTGCCTTTTTTCTGCTCTTGCCCAGGTAAGCCCTCTATTGCTCAGCATCCTTTCTGTTGTTCTTCTCCATGTCTCTTTTAGTCTACCCTTACTTCTGTTTCCCTGTGGTGTCCATCTTAGTGTTATTTTTTGGTAATGAATTGTCAGTCATTACATGTCCCAACCATCGCCAGCGTCTTTCCTCAATAATTGCTGTCAGTGGCTTCATCTGCATTTCTGCCAACAAGATGTTATTTCTTATGGTGTGTGGCAAAAATATGTTTCTAATTCTTCATAAACATTTAGTCTGGAAAGAATTCAACTTGTTTTCTATAGTTCTGGTTGAATAATAACAGTTAACTTTTTGTTTTATTCCTATCGTTAATTTTTTTTTGTTTTGCTATATTCCTATATCGTAAGTATATCATTTTCCTGTCATTTTTTTAATTGATACATAATTGCCCACTGTTTAAGGCTGACAGGACTCTTTTGAACATAAAGAAAGATGGGATGATCATAACTGGTATGCTCAATGGAGCAAAGGAAAAAAATGAGTAGATATTGATTAGATGAGTAGATTAATAGGGGGACAAATGATAGATGAATGGACTATTCCCGCGCTTACAAATATTCTAATTCCTAAGGTAGATGGATGGAACATTCCCGCATTTACACGTAATTTAATTTATCCGGTAGATTGATGTGTAGGGAATATATAAACAAATAGTTACCTGGGTTGGTTGGCAACCCTAAGATCAGGAAAAATGGGTCAGTTACCGGTCAGTTTTCACAGATGCGCAACTCTGGGGGAAAAAAATCGGCTTACTGGCTCAGTATATAAAGAATACACGATAGAATTTTAACAGGTCGGGATTTTTACGCTGAGCGGATCGGGGGAGAGGTCATGTTGTCATTCGAGAGCGTATGAGAGTGTACTTCGTCTATGGATAAACATAGCAGACATGGTTTATATTTCTGTCACGTGGACGCGTGCAAGGCTGTGCTGTCGACTCCTTCGATTCACCCCGATTCACTTAGGAATGATTAGGATAACTGAAGGGTACATGAATAATTATAATTCTAGTTTAACATATTTGTCTATGTGAGATTTAGAGGTTTTGGTAATGTGCCATGATGGCTCATGTGTGGACATAAATACATACTTGTTGAAATTTATGTTGCAACAATTATTGCCAATTACCTCCTTATAATACATCAGATACTCAATCATTTAATGATGAAGATTAGAGATTTTGTATGAGTGGTTAACATTGATTCTTCAGAAGTTCCATTGTCGATTAAGATAATCTAAGAATTTGAATATTTAAGGAAAACATTTTAATGATTATGTTGTTAACGATAATAGTTGATGAATAACGATAATGTAAATTAATGATTCATTTGTTTGATTTTGTTAACTGTGTTAAATTAATAAATAACAACAATATGAGTTCATGATTGTTTGAAGAGGAATTGTTTAATTGTGTTTCTTTTCATCTGTGTAATATGTCGATGTGTAAGTGCGTAATCACCCTTCAGCCATACCATAAAACAATAAGAACAATATAAACATTACAAATTACACAAATATTATTACTCCCATCAAAATCTTTTTTATTTATTCTTACAGATGGACCATTTGCTCACTCACAAGTATTCTAAGTTCTAAGGTAGATTGATGGACCATTGCCGCACTTACAAGTATTCTAAGTTCTAAGGTAGATTGATGGACCATTCCCCCACTTACAAGTATTCTAATTTCTAAGGTAGATTGATGGACCATTCCCGCACTTACAAGTATTCTAAGTTCTGATATTACTTAAATTTTTGTTCTCATCAGGTCAAACTTATAACTGTCCTTTCTTTTTTAAATCAATAAGTTTTTTTTTTCTTTCCAGATGGTTACTATAGTGACCTCATATAAGTTTTTATACGAAAATTTAAATTTATACACAGAACTATAATTTACACACACTATAAAGTGATCTGCATTCTCAGACGCTGTATCTTATCTGTAGGTGGAAGGAGTCCAAAATAATAATTCATTCTTAAGCTCGGGGTTCCTAACCTTTTCATACCCCCCCCCCCTCCCCCAAGTGGATGGCCCAATGCGTTCCCATCACACCTTGGCCAAAATATTGAACTTATCATCAACGCTAATCCTGTTATGTACCAGTTTGACTTCAAAATACGTCGCCATCTTGGTTTTAATTTTACGTACAGGTAACCAGGATTAGAACAACTGAAATAAAATCCTAATCGAGTACCAGTTTTCTGATCCTATGATCTGATCCCACTGTTTTAAGAACCCCTGTCATAAGAGACTGCGCTTCTTTTTCATATCATTCATATCAGTTAAACTCGAAACAGTCGTCGAAGGTTTGTTTTTTATATTCCCCCGCCCCAGGGGAAAAGTATAAAATTCAAGCAATTTATATGGCCTAACGCCCCCTAGGGGCGCGAAATTTGATCCGTGTCCAAAAAGCGGAACATTTCGGCTGGTGCGCAGTCCAGACACACGGCATGGCTGTAAAGCCAGGCTAATCACGCGGAAGATGAGAAATTAAACCTGTCCAGAGATAATAAGATTGGCGTGACATTGGCATGTGAGTTTAAATGAGAGAGAGAGAGAGAGAGAGAGAGAGAGAGAGAGAGAAGGGGGGAGCAGGTTCTAGATCAGAGGTTTCCAAACCTTTTCAGGCTGCGACACATTTGGTAGCGCAAATGTTTGTCTCGGCAACACCTGTGTCCTTAAAGCTGGCCTCCCGTGTAGTTAACCATATATTTGTAGTATTTTCAAAGCTTACACGCTACACTCCATATAAACTGCGTTGTAATGTGCGCGAAAATATTCTTACTCTAAAATTTTGGCGGCACACCAGCGCACCGTTTGAAAATTCATGCATGAATGAGACTTTGGTCAAATAAAGAGGGACTGAGTTGTAAGAAAGAAAAGCGATGCCATAGAAGAAATAGATAACAACCCACTCTTATCAAACGATGTTCGATATTTTAGTGAGAAGAGAAGGGAAAAGACTGATCAACATGGTAAGATCACAGAGACACATGTTCGGCATCAGAGCTGTACGCCAGACCTTCAATACCATGAAGAATCCTCTATTTTTCTATTGTCCAGTTCCAAACCAGTTCCGAATCCTTTACAAAAAGCAAATTTTTAAAATCGACTCTAACTCAATGAAAGAATTGTTTCCGATTCTCTGTGTGTAATATTTTCTTCTGTTGCACTACTCTAGTGGTTAAAAAGAAAGAGAGGAAGACCAAGGAGAAGATGGCAGAAAGACATCGTTGATGATCTGCGAATGGATGCATCAGCAGCAGGGCATCTTGCTTACAACCGAGAGGTCATCAAGAGAGCTGTTAGGGAGACAAAGAACCACAAGTGACATGCTAGTGAATAAATGAACTAATCAAAATTCTTCATCAATGGTACATATTTTAAAAGCCGTTTCCAGTACAGAGTGGGGTTCACCTGCTGCTGCTGCTGTGCGGACAAGGAAGCTGGTACCATCAGCCCGCCTCGTACCTGTTGCCTTGTGGGCAGCTCGGAACAGTCAAGTCTCGGGGAGTAAACATCGAAAGAAAAGAATCCAGATGCAGGAAACTTAGGCCAACTGATGGCTAGGTTCAGTTCTTTAGTCAGCACAGCTTCTGGTGTCCCTCGCAACTTTGTTAGATTTCTCCGACGCATGGATCGTCTTTTTCTTTTCTGGAGTTGATTCGCAGGGTGCAGTGTGAGCAACCAACTGCTCTTCTTCTTCTTCTTCTTCGTCTTCTTCTTCTTCTTCTTCTGACAGTTTCGACCTGTGTATTGCTGAAGTAGCTGCTGGTAGTTTGGAGGGTATGGACATCCCTAGAGTTTTTGTGTGTTTTTATTAGCTGCTGTTGTTGTCGCTGGCCATATTTGCCTTTTCTTTCGTTCATATTGAGCGCACGCCTACAGTTTGTAGTCTGTCATCATCTTATCGATGCCACATGCACATTCACAAGTTGATTCTACCTAAAATTTGTTGTACAGGTGGGATCTTAGTCTGTTGTGCCCGGTAGGTAGCCTCAGGATGATGACTTGTTTAGCTGGTAGTAGCCATCGTTTCTTTGGTGTTCTGGGTGCTCTTTCTCCCATTTCCTCTTGTGGCTGAGATTTATCAGTGTTTTGGCCTCCTCAAATGGTGTCCGTCTGTGGTAGTTTACCCCCTTCTTTCGCTGGGGTGTCTGCTGTTTCCTTTCCGGGTATACCACAGTGGGATAGGACAGTTGTTCAGACGAAGCAGAATATGTTCATCTGCCGCTACAAAAACCGCCTATTAAGGCGAAAAATACTACTGCTCGGCTCCAGCCACAAAGTCTTGCTTATCAGCATGTACTACTGCTCGGCTTCAGCCACAAAGTCTTGCTTATCAGCATATACTACTGCTCGGCTCCAGCCATAAAGTCTTGCTTATCAGCATATACTACTGCTCGGCTCCAGCCAAAAAGTCTTGCTTATCAGCATGTACTACTGCTCGGCTCCAGCCACAAAGTCTTGCTTATCAGCATGTACTGTTGATGATTTTTTAGCATATCTACTCCTTCATTTGTCTGTTGTAGTTTCTGTCACTTCTGTCCTTTAACATAGCCACTCTTTCATCAAGACAACAGTATAAAGGCGAAGTAGCCCTAGCGTGGTATATAAACATCCAGGGCAGCGGTTCTTAATCTGTTTTTTAGCTGTGGACCTTTCCCCACCCCACCCCCTCCATATCGCCACTCCTTCTGGCTGGAGAACAGCTGTGGGCTTCTCATTATAAATGAAGCAATAAATAGAACTCAGATGATGCTTTCTCTTGTAGTCGAGTAATCCATGTTATGGTCCGGGGACCTAAACAAAAATTCTTATGTTAATATTTTGAGAGGTCCATGGGCTCTATGTTAGGAACCATTAATCTATGGGATATGGTGTCAGTGTCTTCCTGGACATGTTGACTTGGCAGAGGGAGATTTGTCAAGCGTCACGCTTGGTTGCCTTGTCTTACCCAGTGCACGAAGGAATCAGGTACCCATTTCTACAGCCAGAGTGCCTGGGATTCTAGCCTAACTGAGAGCGCCAACCTCCCCCCAGTGAGATGTGACCAGAACAACGAAATGTTCGCCATGAAACATCTTGTCAGGAAGAAGTACAGTTACGCAGGAAACAGAGAAGCAACAAGATTTCTTAGGCCAAAAGAAATTCTTCTTCATCGTCTTGACCGACTTTGGTTCGTCAGCCTAGATTCAGAAGTCAGCTGTAGGCCACTGGCCGCTATCACATTCAGGTAGAGCAGGGCGCCTTCGCTCCCACCCCAAGCTCCCCAGACTGAAACAAATGAAGAAGGATCATTGCATTCAACTATTAGCACGGTAAAAGTGATGATGGTGATGATGATGATGATGATGATGGTGATGATGATGCGATACAGCTAATATAAAAAAGACAAAAAAGATGTGTATCAAAATAATACAAGCCAGTTCCGTAAATACGGTCTCCCAAACTGTATCCTGTGGTCTGGAAAGGAAGCCATGACCTGCAAACATCTGCAACGAAAACATTCTCCAAACAACCAAACATTAGAATTTTCAGGTGTTATCAAAGTAAACAATAACCACGCCGTCCCGGTTATCAATGTTGTTGCTAAAATGCATTAGGGATTTTATCACTTGGATGTTGTTATTAGATATGTATCCACGTAAGTGGAAAAAGAAAAACATATGGGGGTGGGGGTGGGGTGGTGTTGCTGGGACGGAAAAATTAGTAGAACCCTACCTAGGGTGAAACATTGTCCCACTTCATTTCAGAGATTCTTGGTAACAGGCAGTGCCTGCGAACAGAGGAATGGGTGGAGAACGTACTGAGAGGTTTGCTTCCTGCAGACAGATCTGGAGTGATTGTCCAGTTTCTAACTGTTTGGTAGTGAGAAGGGGTCAAGAGAGAAGTCTTGTTCGCCTCTGTTATCTTTCGCTGTCATCGTTGTTTTCGAATAGAGTATCTAACCCATAATAATAGCATCTTCCACTTGGAGTTGTTTTTTTTTCGTTTCCGTTTTTGTGGCAGTCTGATGGGGTTTTATTTTTACGGGATAGTGTTGCTTGCTCTAATGCCGAACCCCTCTTATTTGCCTTTTACGATCATGCATGGTAGGTTGCAGTGGTCCTATTCTTTACTTCCCAGGATTGTTGTCAATGTCCCGGGCACACTGACAACAATTATTGAGGAAAGACGCTGGCGATGGTTGGGACATGTGCTTCGGATGACTGACGACTCACTACTAAAAAAAAAAGGAGACATAGAGAAGAACAACAGAGAGGATGTTGAGCAATAGAGGGCTCACCTGGGCAAGAGCAGAAAAAAAGGCAAAGGACAGGCATTGTGGAAAACCCTTGCGGGAGCCTCATGTACCTTGAACACCTAAGGTTCAGAGAAAGAGAGAGAAGGAACGAACGAACATAATTTATTTTCAAAGGGTTAAGAATTGGGCACGCAGGTCCGTCTGACATTCTGCCCTTCATCATACAGCTTTCACTCAGTCACAGTCATTCAGCATTTGTTAATGAGCATAATAATCATTAATGCACAATTAAATGATTACATAAATAAATAATAAACTTATCTCATGTCCATACACTCTACACTCTGATTTATGCAACACCATGAAATAAACTTGCATTCTTACATTCATTCAAAAGTAAAAAATTTATAGAAAAGCAGTATTAAAAATAATTACAACACTCAAGCCATACTTTAAACTACTTTAGACTATGCTTAGGGAGGCATATAGTCCATATCAAACAGATTTTGACAACGTTTAAAGTTATAAGAACGAATATTACTTATAAGTTTTATGTGAATTGGTAGGGCATTCCAAAGGTGGGCAGCTGAGTAAGATAAGCTTTTTTTTTAAAACATATCAAACCTTGAATTTCTGAGAATACATTTGCTTAAGCGTTGACTGTGTTTTGGGTTGGATTTGAACAACGACCACAGATAGGGTGGAGCATTGTACGATAGAATTTTATGAATTAACTTGGTCTTGTTGAAAAGAAATCTCTTCTTGAGGGTAGAATACCAAGATGTCTGTCCTCATTTGTAATACGTGCTGCCTGTGTGTCATCTATAAGTTTTACTGCTCGTTTTTGAAGTGAGTAAAATCTTTTCATGTTTGACATGGAACAAACATCCCAGACAGTGGAGCAGTAGTCCAAGTGTGTTTGTATCTGTGATATGTAGTATATTTTTGTGTGTTTATGTCAAGAAAATATTTAATTTTAGTAAACTGGTAAACTTTTTGTGCAATGAGTTTGGTTAGATTGTCTACATGATGATTCCAGCTGAGGTGATGGTCAATCATGAGACTTAGAGTTTTATGTTCACTAACATTCTCTATCTGTGAAGTTCCAGCGTGGAGCTGTAGTGTTGTTGTTGGTGAATTTGTTCATTTCTGTCTTGTTGTAATGAGCACGGATTTTGTTTTGCTGGTGTTTATGAACATTCTTTTGTTGTTGCTCCAGTTAATTAGACTGTTTATTTCAATTTGAAGAGTTGATCCAAGGTTGATACAGCATTTGTCACTAGTGTAAACTGTGCATCATCCGCAAAGAGGTCACAAGATGATATTTTTAGATGAAGTGGAAGATCATTGATGTAGATGGTAAACAGGAGAGGACCAAGAATAGATCCCCGTGGAACGCCATTATCAACCATAGATGAACTTGACTTAGAGTTTTTGAGGCAAACTACCTGCTGTCTGTTGGAAAGAAAAGATCTAAAAAATTTTGTCAAGTCAGGGTGTAATCTATAAGTCTCAAGCTTTCTAACTAGGAATTCATGATCAATCATGTCAATTGCTTTTTTAAAGTCAACAAAGACAGCACCACATAATTTATCATCGTTTATATTAGATAACCAACATTCTGTCATTTTTGTGAGAGTTGTGTGGCAGGAATGTTTTGGCCTAAAACCTGACTGACAGTCAACAATCAAATCATTTTCGTGCATGTGTTGTAAGGTTGTTTTTTGTATGTTTTTCTAGGGGTTTAAACAAAGTTGATAGAATGGAAATTGGTCTCTAGCTTGAGGGATTTTTCTCCAAACCAGATTTAAAAAGGGGATATATTTTTGCAATTTTAAAAGCCTGAGGAAAGTGACAATGTGCAATGCACTGATTGTAAATGTATGTTAGTGTATCTGTAATTACTGGGGCTGAGTTGCGTAATATCTTGTTGGTGATTTCATCAAGTCCTGCTGTGTTGTTGTTCTTTAAAGATGAAAGATAATTGTAGACTTCACTAACTGACATGAAAGGAATACTGAGTTGCTTTAGATTTGCACATTTACCACCTATAAATTTATTTAATTCACTTAAATCAAAAGTAGGGGTTGGTAGTGAAGATTTTAAGATATTGATTTCTTCTCTGAAGTGATTGCTGAACTCTTCACAAGCGGGCACATGATTATAACTCTGCAAGTCAGACTCTTTTCTCTTGATTGCTAGAATGTTAACTGCTTTCCAGACAGACTTACTGTCTGATTTATTCTGAACTAGGTTCCTAAAGTAACTTCTCTTTTCTTGCCTAATTAAATACTGAACTTTATTCCTAAGTAATCGGTAGCTAGTGAATTCCTTAATTTTGTGGGCCTGATCCCTTTCTCTCATGATTTGCAATATCTCAGGTGTTATCCAGAGGGACTTCAATTGATGTTTAACTCTCACCTCTTTAATAAGATCATTCTTGTCAAATATATCCCTGAAGGTTTTTATCCAGTATTCCAGGGCCTTATCAGGGCCAGTTAGTTGGTACACATGATCTAGAGGTGCTGCTTGTAACTCTTTCAGTTAGTTGGTACACATGATCTAGAGCTGCTGCTTGTAACTCTTTCAGTTAGTTGGTACACATGATCTAGAGCTGCTGCTTGTAACTCTTTCAGTTAGTTGGTACACATGATCTAGAGCTGCTGCTTGTAACTCTTTCAGTTAGTTGGTACACATGATCTAGAGGCGCTGCTTGTAACTCTTTCAGAAATGATTCTAAGCTGAATTTGCTAAAACTTCTAAATTTAATGCTGGTATGTTTATTTTGGGGAATTTTCAAGCCATGTCGTGTCCATGTGCAACTACCAGATAGTGATCACTCAGTGGTGTGTGAGGGACTTTACATTCTATAATGTTTTCTGGATGAGCCACATATACGTAATCTATTAGTATGGGTGATGTTTCAGTTACTCTGGTAGGTTTAGTGATAATTTGGGATAAATTGTATGATAAAACAATATCATTCCATGTAGCACCTGTTTGTCTGTAATCAATATTGAAATCTCCGAGAACAATTATATCCTTTAAATTAAAATACAAAACATAATCCATCATACTTGCAAAGTGATCATACCACGATGCTGTTGCATTTTGATTACGATACAGAAACCCAATTAAGATTTGGTTCTGCTTTGGAAGTCTGATTTCCAACCACATGCATTCAATATATGGTGTCTCAAGGTCTGTTCTACGGCAAGAATGTATGGCAGTGGTGACATACACAACTAATCCTGTCTCAAGCTTCCTAGTAGGTTCACGTTGAACTAAATTATAACCGTCTGTCCTAATGTCCTCGTCAGTTATATTTTTGTTTAGACGACTTTCTGAAAAGCCAAAGACATGGAAGTTATGATTAACTATGTTAGTTGCCTCAGAAAGTTTCCCTAACAGGTGGTAAATGTTTAAATGATCAATTCTGAGACCTTCCTTTCGTAGCCACTCATCAAATATCTGAGCCATTTTCTACAACTAGTAATGGTAAGGTTACAATGATAGATAATTGAATACAAGATATTTCATGAAATGTCACAGTTCCTATTGTCTGAACATCGGTGACATGTGTTGCTTGTAGATGACGGACATCATGAAGGCTTGGCTTAAAGCTGCTGGGCTGAACTGCATGAGATAATGTAAATCTTGATTCCACTGCAGTGGGTGTGGTAGATTCTGTGTTGTGCTGGCAGTAGTTTGCCTGGGCGGTTGGTGGGTGTGGTAGATTCTGGGTTGTGTGGGCAGTAGTTTGCCTGGGTGGTTGGTGGGTGTGGTAGATTCTGGGTTGTGTGGGCAGTAGTTTGCCTGGGTGGTTGGTGGGTGTGGTAGATTCTGGGTTGTGTGGGCAGTAGTTTGCCTGGGTGGTTGGTGGGTGTGGTAGATTCTGGGTTGTGTGGGCAGTGGTTTGCCTGGGTGGTTGGTAGGTATGGTAGATTTTGGGTTGTGTGGGCAGTGGTTTGCCTGGGCGGTTAGGACTGCCGAGTGGGAAGGGGCGGGAACACGGTGTCGTATGAAGAGGATGGGTCATATGGAGAGGATAAAGAAACTGGAGCTGGAGTTGGTATGGGGGCAAGTGGTGAGGTTTTGTAGGACACAGGGGGTTGCGTAATCAGAGAAGAGGTAGTCCCCCGTGTGTTACGGGTTTTTACTTGTCTTCGCTGCTTTATGTTACCTGACGGTGGCACTCTGCCCTACTTTATGTTACCTGACGGTGGCACTCTGCCCTACTTTATGTTACCTGACGGTGGCACTCTGCCCTGCTTTATGTTACCTGACGGTGGCACTCTGCCCTACTTTATGTTACCTGACGGTGGCACTCTGCCCTGCTTTATGTTACCTGACGGTGGCACTCTGCCCTGCTTTATGTTACCTGACGGTGGCACTCTGCCCTACTTTATGTTACCTGACGGTGGCACTCTGCCCTACTTTATGTTACCTGACGGTGGCACTCTGCCCTACTTTATGTTGCCTGACGGTGGCACTCTGCCCTGCTTTATATTGCCTGGCAGTGGTACTCTGCCCTGTTTTATGTTGCCTGGCAGTGGTACTCTGTCCTGCTGCGTTCGAGCGGGGTAAAAAAAGTAGTAAAGGTAACCCTGTTATGCCTTAGAGGCACATAGGGATATGGTGTTAGTGCCCATATTTTCCTTGACCTGTCAGCACACTAGAGGGTGATATGGTCAGTATCACGCCTGGCCGCCTTTCCTTCCCCAACTCCAGAAGAAGTCGGGTACCCATTTCTACAGCTGGGTGACTGGGGTGCCGCCGGCCGGATTCGAACCCCCGACCTTCGCCATGAGAGACCAGTGCACTAACCACTTCGCCACTCAGACACCCGTTCGAGCGGGGTACTTGATATTTTTAGCTAGTATGCTAGTACCGACCTTGTTGGTGTGGATCTGGTCACGATAAAGTCTTTTCCTGGGAGCTCCAGACTCCGAAGAGAAGAATGGGGTGTTATCGATGAAACTTAAATTGTTTTGTTGGCACAGTGTGCTGAGAATTATGTTGTTGTTGTTGTATGCCAAGCGACGCACAGCACCAGAGTAGACAGGTATGATTGAGGATATGAAGACTAACGCGTCTGGAAATTTTTGTTTAATTGTCGATATCAGGACATGAAGCTCGTAGGGTCTGAGGGTCAAACCATTCATGCTGTCATTGGTGCCAACATGAACTGTCGTCCTCATGATCTTTGGGTCGACGTTCAAGCTTCTCAGTGTTCCTGTGATTTTCATGATAGCGGCCCCTGGCACCGGAATCACTGAGACTATGGTTCTAAGGACTGCAAACGCGCCACAAACAGCCTCTGGCAGTCAAGTCCAGCTCCTGGCCTTCCCATGGCAGAACTGTTTTAAACTGACAGGAGAAGGGGCGAGGGCGAATATCTGGCGCCTGAAAACCAGTTACTTAGGGTAGATGAGTGTCACGTTTGGTAGCTCATCTGCCGCTGTTGGCGAGATCTTCAGCTGCCGTGCGTGGAGCGGTGCTCTTCCCGGCCAATGAAGAAATTTGCAGATGAGGTTGCCGCGCAGCATCACTGCGAAAAAGGTGGTTGAAAGAATAAAGCGAAGCAAACAGTCAAATCACGGCACCTCTGGTCTGGAGGTCGGCCACGTCCTTAGTGCAGTCATATCGGGTGAAATGCATGAACCGGCTTGTCCCAGAAGTTAAGTCACTGCTGGCTTGACTTTTCAAATGCCGCGCGTGGAGTGAAGCTCCTCCCGGTTAAGGAAGTATATGCGGAAATAAAGGTTGCTGTGCGGCGCCGATGGGAAAAGGTGGTGGAAAGTGAAGTTTAACCTGGTATGTCCAGTAGTATCGCTACGAGAGCTATACCACGGCACCTCTGCTCTAGAGGCCGCCTACGTCCGAAATACACCTACACTGGTGAAATATGCCTAAACCGGCACACACCAGGGGTCGAACTCGATGACTAGACATGTCATGCCACCTCCGCTCTAGAGGTCGGTAACGCCTGATAAACACCCATACTGGTGAATTTTGCCTAAACCGGCTCATACCAGGGGTGAATCTTGAAGGCTATGAATGTCACAGTACCTCTGCCCTAGAGGTCCGTCCCGTCCCAAACACGCCCATACTGGGATAATGCCTAAACCGGCTCAACCCAGGGGTAGAAGTCACTAGTGGCGAGGATTCATCCTCCTGGACAAAAGCTCCATCCTGGGCACAACTAGGAAGGGTAGCGGCCACGACTGCAAAATGCTGAAGTCGGAGACACTGGACCAGGGAAGTCTAGATAGGCAACCACCTCTCACCCGGCGGGGATGTCTGCGTATCCTAATCACGCTGAGGTTTTCCGGTGAGAAAGTCCAACCCTGGACTGGATGGGCGACCACCTCTCACCCGGCGGTGATACACGGGTATCTCAAAACACGTCGAGGTTTTCCGGTGAGAAAGTCCAACTCTGACCTGGGTGGGCTGACGCCTCTCACCCAGCGGGGATGCTCTGATATTCCAAACACGTCGAGGTCTTCCGGTGAGAAAGTCCAACCCTAGACCAAACTGGTGCAATGAAAACCACGGTGTCACGCAATCCCGCTTCTGAGACCCACCAAGAATACAGGCTAAAGCACTGTGACACTCTGAACCCCTTGTGGTCCTTTCGTGGAACTCGTGTGATCTATTTTGGACCACACAGGGGACCACGGGACCTAACGAGGACCACATGCGTGAATTCAGTAGGTTCACAGTGCGGTTTTTGGTGGTAGAAGTGAACGAAGAAGAAGAAGAAGACTGAGACTATGTCCTCCGCCGAGATGGACAACAGGTCAGCATATATTCCTTTCATTAGAGAGTCTCCAGTCACCAGATGATTAGTGTTTTCTTTGATGTGGAAGTTGTGCTGGTGACTGGGATGGTGGTGGTGGTGATTTCGATTTAGAAGCTGCTGAGAGGAATGCTTGTGAACCATGTCTGTTTTTTTGGTGATGTAGGCACTTGTTGACTGCTTGTTGCTGAAGTGTCCTGCAAAACTTCAAACCTGTTGCTAATGTGTACATCGATGGGGTACACTGTGTTGTCTTCTTTCAGTTCTTCTGATGATTCTTGACTGCGCTGTCTGGGCGTAAGTTCAAGTTCCTGTCGGGATTTATTTGATGAGCTCGGTGATAGTGGCTCGGTTTGTGATTGTGTCCCCCTGATTCGGGTCACTTTTAACTGTAGAAACGTTCTGGATGCTTTTTTCTTGAATGTTATTTTGGCTGAGAGTTTCTGACCGTATCAAATCAATAAGACATTTCATGCTATGATTTTCCTCTCTGAGAGTCATGATTTCACTTCTGAGACTGTCATTGTCACTACTGAGAGACTGTTTTATTTCGGCAGCCATGTCTTTGATGAGGGTCTTTACTAACTCCTTGACAGCATTTATTACTTCCTGGCTATAAGGAACTGATGGCCCTTCGCCAGAAGTTGAAGTTTCCAGAGAACTTCGATCATCAAGTGACTCTGGACAACTGTGGTTTGTGATGCACATGATAGTAGTAGGTAGACCAGGATCTTGTGATTTCAGCAAGAGAGAGAGAGAGAGAGAGAGAGAGGAGAGAGAGAGGGCGAGCGAGCGAACGAACATACTTTATTTTCAAAGGGTTAAGAAATGGGCACGCAGGCCCGTCTAACATTCTACCCTTCGTCATACAGCTTTCACTCAGTCACAGTCATTCAGCATTTGTTAATGAGCATAATAATCTGAGAAAAAGAGAGAGAGAGTGAAAGAGAAAGAAGAGAGAGAGAGAGTAACAGCATCATTTAAATTATCATAGTACTCATGATGTCAGCAGCAGTATCCAAACTATCATAGTATTCGATATAGCACCAGCAGTGTTCAAAATATCATTGAAACAGGGATAGTTACAGTACTGTCCCCATTGTCAATTGTCAAAAATAGGAAACAACGAGGCTTTCACAAAGTAACGCAATGAAAACTAACCATACAATACTGTGTTCTGTTACTTTACTGTCCCCATTATCATGTTATTCATTATAGTAACAGCGGTGTTCAGACTGTTATTGAAGTTGTGACAGCAACAACACTGTTCCCATTATTATAATCAGTTACTACGTATCAGTACTTGTCGAAATAAAAATGTTCAGGAACGATAAGTCCGTTTCCATTAGAAATATACAAGGGATGTTCAAGCCTCTCTGTGTCTCAAGGGGCACAAATGTATTCGGGAATGGAATGGCGAGCCACATCTAAATCAAGTGGTTTTTCTTTTTTTTTTGTTTGTTTGTTTGTTTGTTTTTTGGTAAACTTACTTAAAAGTGAGGAAAAACTGACAGATGAGAAGCACAGGTGAAATGATTGTATTTAATTAGACTTTCAGGTCATTAAAAATGTTTATTTTTACATGTTTTGAAGACAAGAAATGCGAATTTTAATAACAACAAATGACATTTTCATAACAACTTCGCTGGCCGGAAAGGAGGCCTTGCGTGCCGCATGCGGCTCCCGGGGCCACTAGTTGGACATCCCTGAAATGCACCACGGGAAACAATAGTTGAAGCAGTCTTAGAAAGAGCAGCAGGGTATTGTGAGGACTGGTTCTGTTTTCATTTATCTTCAGAACTCTGTCCAGCATTAAACTTCCTCTCCCAGGATTGTTACAATCTTTCTTGCGGCTTTTGGGCCTCACTTGCTGAACCAGAAAGGTATTAAAATTCTGAAACAATCGTCCAGGAATAGCTCAGAACTCTTCACGGGTTGAAAATCTCCATTCTTCAGAAAGGTAACTTTAGCCGCCCATGAGATCAACGTAGCTGAAGCGACAACAAGCAAGCCGGTCTCTCACAACAAACATGAGCGAGAACACAAGCCTCGCCTGCGAGGGATTTGAGTTCAAATACCTCTCTGTCCTGAATATGTACATGAAGGTAACTCGACAGATGGCGAAGGTCTTCTGTTTCTACATCAGTCACAGCGATCCTGGTGGTCTTTACGAAGACATTTCACCGACAGAGTCAGATTTGAAATGGATTACCACATATAAGTGTCTAAATCCAACATTTTTAATGAGTATTAAATGTTTGAATGAAAGAATTTTAAGCAGAATTTTGTTTTTTGTTTCTCTGCCAGAGAATATAAAAATGAACAAACAAACAAAATTGTGTTCAAGTGTGCGTAGTAACGTCAAATTACAGAATGAAATTTAAAGCTCTTATAGAAAAATAATTTTTTAAAATCCAAGGAAATCACTAAAACAAACTCATGTAGCGGTATCATGTATTTCTTCAGTGCAGTATAGCATAGAGTAACATCAGAAAACTGGAATATAAAAGTAACCTTTTTTTGTTTGTTTTACATGATGTATATAGTTTCGCCTGCGGCACGTTTGTTTGTGTGAGTGTGTGTGTGAAGCAGAGAGTGAGAGAGAGAAAGAGAGAGAGAGAGAGAGAAGTGCCGGGTTGCTGTGCAATATTTTTAGGGGGAACATTGCTAATGACTTATAACAACTTGAAATCTAGATTACAGTAGCAATGTAGTGTAGTAAGAATTGATAAGAAGAGTCCAACCAAACTCGAATACATACAAGGGTTGGAAGGGGCAAGAATAAGAAGCTGACCATGGTAAATATGAAGAATATGTGGAAGAGACCGTACGAGAACTTGAGTAAGACAGCCGAAGAATAGAAGCCTGGGACAAGGATGAATGTACAGGTACCGTATCTGCAGCAATAAGTCTTATAAGCTTACATTGCTACTGTCATCCTATAGTGAGTAATGATTCAAGCCCTATGCGACAGAGTACGTGCATCTGCACTGAGATCCTAATTTCACGTAGAGGATAAGGACTTGTCCAGCGTGTACTGATATGAATGCTTTGACATTTCATCAATGCAGGCGACTTATCTTTGACTCTCGTGGTCTGCGACGTGAAAGAGCTTAGAGACCTCTGCTCCACATGCTTTAAAGCACAAATTTAGTGAACTGGAAACAACGAGGCTTGCGTACGGTAAAGATTTAGAGCACAGTGTGTATGATAAGTCTCGAGAAATACTCGAAATACTCGTACTAGACAGAGCATTTTAGACGCCAGAGAAAGAACAATATCAAAATTATGACAGATATTCAAACCACGGACTCGATGGCTTGATGGTTTTCTCATCGTAGCCACGTCCAGCTTTGGTAGTCAGCGACCCCATACCGTGGTTGACATGCTAGCGCCAGGGTTGGCGGAATATAACTGACCAAGATTTTTGTTCTACTTATCATTTGGTATCCCCCTGTTAAGACCTTCTAACCGGTCCGGGGATCAACATAGACCTTATGGCGGTGGATCATCATAGACCTTATGGCGGTGGATCATCATAGACCTTATGGCGGTGGATCATCATAGACCTTATGGGGGTGAATCATCATAGACCTTATGGCGGTGGATCATCATAGACCTTATGGGGGTGGATCATCATAGACCTTATGGCGGTGGAATCTGCTCTAAAGAAATATTGCAGACCCACTGCTCTTTTTAGCTACACTCAGAGACTGGAAGTATAGCCGCTGCAACCCACACCCAAACCGTCACGATACTTAGCCTTTACATCTTCACCTCATCAGTCACAAAGACGGTGAGGTAGAAGAAGAAGAAGAAAAATCAAGCATCGACTATTCTCTTACTATTACTCTCACATCTTCATTTTATGTTTCATTCATTCATTCATTCATTCGTTCATTCATTAGCATGTCCCTTAACTTTGCCTCCCTAACAGGTCTCTTTTTTACAACCGAAAGGCCTTCAAGAAAGTTGTTAGGGAGGCAAAGTTAAGGGACATGCTAATGAAAGAACGAATGAATGAGTGAATGAATGAATGAGACATAAGAAAAATGAAGATGTGACAATGCATACATTTGCAATTCGTCAACAATATCTTGTTGCCATCTTTCTTTTTCCCATTATGTACCCCTCCAAGACGGTATTCTTCAAACTCTCATGACGTTTAATGTGTCCGAAATATTTAAGTTTTCTGTTTAATCTTCTTTACTAACCAACCTTCTTCAATATTAAATTCTTGTAGTGTGGATATATTTGTTCTGTGTGTGTGTGTATCCATGGTATTAGAAGGACTTTTTGTCTACTGTAGACATTTTTCCCTGTTTCTTAGCCACACACTTTGTCATTCAAAGTTTGTGAACCACTGGCCTAGCGGTTCTGCGTGGTTCAGCGTCATTCAAAGTTTGAGAACCACTGGCCTAACACGTTTCAAGCAAGCCGATATAAAGCACAAGCATCGTTCGTGCAGCACTAAACAGGAAAGCGCTAAATAATAGCCCGGCACGGACTCCATTAAATTTTTGGCTGCAATATGTGAGGGTGAGCGTGCATACTAATTTCTGATAATAAAATTAGCTCATATTGTTAGTGTTTATGTCAGATTACAGATTCTGACTACTTTAGGAACATGCCAGTCGTTGACTCTAGAAACCTACCACCGGTCGCTCTCTGGTGCGAAAACAAAAGCTGAGATGATGTTTATGTGGATGGGTACACAAACTGACAAGCAAAGAGACCAAAGCAAAGAGATCGTCTATGGATGAATGAAAAGACAGATATACAGAAAGGGATGAAAGAAAGGAACAGATTTATAACTGTATAAAAAGGGGTTTTAAAAATACGAGAAAATAAATTATATGAAGGTTTATTTTCGCAATGGGAATTTGTGAGCTTACTTGTGCAGCGCTTAATGTTAGCTGCAACATTTATATGCACATACTGCCATCAAAATTGTGGTCAAAGGGAAATAACTGTATTATTATTCGACAACTTTAACCCCGGAACGTCTGTTGCAGCGAATACAAAAGCCCTTCATTGAATTATCTTGAAGTTTATTTGACAGCTTTCTTACTCTTGTTTGGATTGTATATGATTTTCCAAACCTTTCAAACAGCTTTTATGGCCTTACATTAGCTTCATATCACGAGTTCTCACGGTTATTGTATTTGTTATCTCCCCTGACATTTGCTGCACTTTGCCAAAATGTTTGATCAGGTTCAAAAATTTCACGGTTCGTTGCGCGTTTAGCGACTTTTTTTTTTTTTTTTAGAATAGTCTAGTAAATAAAACCGATTTGACATTGTACTTTAGAAAGAGTAGCAACGAGAGAGTGAGAGAGGGAATGAAGTAAAATAATAATAAAAAATAATTAAATACTGTTTCCACCTCCTCGCTCCTGATTTTGTCCTGTCATTTAATGTTTAAAATCCTCCTCAAGCAGTGATTCATGAATGTTTGTATCCTCTGTTGTATTGTCCTGGTCATAATATATGTCTCTGAACCATATAGCAGGACAGTCTTTACGTTTGTATTGAAAAGCCTAAGTTTGGCTCTTGTTTTGATGTTCTTACATGACCATATTTTGTTAAGCTGGATTATTGTTATCCTGGCCTTGGTTATTCTAGCTTTGACATCCTTTTCTGTTCCCCCGTGTTTATCCTCTGTGCTGGGTAAATAAGTGAAATACTTTATTTCCTCATTTGGCACTCCCTCGATTACCACGAGGCTGTTGATTGCACTATTAATTTTCACTATCTTTGTTTTGTGTGTGTGTGTGTGTGTGTGTGTTAATATATAGTCCCAGTTTAGCTGAACTCTTGCTTAAAATCTGAAGTTTCTCTTGCAGCTATGTGTGGCTGTGAGCCAGAAGTTTCACATCATCTGTAAAGTCAAGATCTTCCAATTGGTTCCACAATGTCAGTTGTATCCCATTTCTTTTTCTTTATGTGGTAGTTTTCATGATCCAATCAATTGCTAGAAGAAACAGGAACAGTGATAGCAAACATCCCTGCATTACGCCTGTTTCCACTTTAAAACTCTCTGTGAGAGTTCCTCCATGAACAATTCTACAAGTTGTTCCTTGATATATGGTCTTTATAAGCTTTCTTATCTTGGCTGGGATACCATAGTGTTCTAGTAGTTTCCATAGCATTCTACGATCTAAATTATCCAATGCGTTCTCGTAATCAATGAATGTAACTAACAGTGAAGAATTCCACTCCATTGACTGCTCTATTATTCACATGATCTTCTTGCTTGAAACCTGCTTGCTCTTCTCTTAGTTTACTATCAACTGATGTTTTAATTCTATTTAGCAAAATCCTGCTGAAGACCTTGCTGGGTACTGAGAGCCGGGAGATTCCTCTAAAGTTCTTACATTATAATAGATCTCCTTTCTTATGGAGCTTTGCAAGATGGGCCTCCTTCTAGTCCTCTGGGACCTTCTCAAATCCTGTTAAATAGTAAGAGCAGTATTTCTGGTGTTATTTCTTTGGTCGCTAAGAGCACTTCTGCTACAGTTACATCTGGACCCGGTGTCTTATTTCTCTTCAGCTCTGAGATAGTGTTCAATTTCGACCTTTCTGGGTGGTTCTACTTTATGTCTAGAGTATTCTCTGTTGCTGGTATCTCTTTTGTTTCTATCGGTGCTGGCCTATTTAGGATTCCGCTGAAGTATTCCACCCGTCTTTGCATCTGCTCTTCTTTTGATGTTACTACTTTACCTTCCATGTTTTTGATGGAATTTTCAATCTTACGTGGTCCACTTCTGGGCGATTTCATACTCTCATATTGTTTTTAACCAGCTGCCTCTTCTGCCTGTCCTGCCATATTGTCAAAATAGGCCTGTCTGTCTTTCTTTATGCTTTCCCTAACCTCTTTATGGGCCAAATTGTATTCTATCTGAGGTGAGGCCTTTGCTGCTCTTGTTTTACTGTCATTTATTTTTGCTTTCATTTCTGTCCTTCTGTCTATCTTCTTCAGTGTTTCCAACGTAATCCACTCCTTATGCTGAAGCTTCTTAAATCCCACTGTCTCTTCACATGATTTGCTGCACATTTCTTTAGCACTATTCCACACAATGTTCACATCCGGTGTATCTTCTTCGTATATCTCAGGCAGAACCTGAAATCTGTTGCTCAGTTTCAGTTTAAAGTTCTTTGTGATTTCTGGGTCTTCCAACAGTACCATATTATATCTTTTCCTTGCCGTGTCTGTTTTGTGATGATTCTTCAGTTTCATTCTCAGTTTAGCTATCAGTTGTTGGTGGTCAGAAGCTACATCTGCACCTCGATTCACTCTGACATCTTGCAATGTTCTGCGAACACTTCTGCTGATACAAATATGGTGTATCTGGTTTTCAGTGACATGATCTGGTGATACCCACGTGGCTTTGTGTATAGTTTTATGTGGAAATATACTTCCTCCAATGACAAGGTTGTTAAGAATGCATGCATCTGCTAGTCTTTCTCCATTTTAGTTCATTACACCTAATCCATTTTGACCCATTAGTTTCTCATAACCTGTGTTGATCTTACCTACCTTTGCATTGATGTCCCGCATTAGAACTGTTATGTGTTTGTTGCCTTGTTGGTCTAGGATTTCCTTCAATATGTTGTAGAATTCGTCCTTTACTATCTCTTCTGCATCATTCGTTGGTGCGTATACCTGGATAATATTCAACTTAATATCCTTCTTCTTTGTTGAGAAGAAAGCTGTAATTATCGTTGAGCTAACTGCCTCCCAGCTCTTCAGTGCTGTCTGGGACTCTCTGGATAACATTAGTGCCACGCCCCCTTAGTGTGTTACATGGGTTTTTGTGCTAGTCTAAGCTTATCTGTTCCTGTCCAGTGTGTTTCGCTCAGCCCCAGTATCTTTATATTAATCTATTCATTTCTCTCTCTATCATGACAGCCTTTCCACTTTCATACATTGTTCTAACATTCCAACATACAATGGTTAAAGGTGTCTTGGTACTCAGTTTGGATGTCGGTTCTACAGCTTCCTTTCGGCTTTGACTGCACAACGTCATGAGCTCTGTTATCAGAGTCCCTTCCTTTTCCAAGACAAGGTTTCCTGCTTTTCCTCTTCGTGTTTCTCTAACGCTCCAGTTTTTTTTTTTTTTACAGAGAACAGGTCGTTAGCCTATCCCCCAACCTCCTTAGTCGCCTCTTACGACATGCGTGGAAGGTGGCAGTGGTTCTATTCTTTTCTCACCAGGGGCCCCGGTAATCACATGGCGCTTCCTCTACATAAAGATATATACAGTCGAACCCACTTAATATCACATCGATTTATGTCATCACCTGGATATTGTCGCATACGTTTGTATCCCCGGCCAACTCCCATAAGTAATCAATGGGCTTTACTCCAGTCAATATCATCCCGCTTATTCCCACAAATCGGTTAATGTCACGGTATTTTTGCACCCGGAGGAGCTAAAGACCCCGCTTCGTATCACAGACTGGGCGAGTACAATCTACAAACATCTCACAAAGAGTTATCAGCTTCACGATTCATCAGAGAAGGGGCTGACCGTTTGATCACAGAGTAATTGCCGCATCAACCTTTTGAACACGTGGGCGTCGAATCTCATGTGATGTGAATGAAAGGCTTACCACGGCCGCCATTTCGTGATTAAAATCTGGCTTTTTTCGGTCATTGGCTTCTTTATGAAGACGTGGGCGGTGTTAAAATGGCAACGTGAGGTGATAGTCAGACTCGTATAGTGTACTATGAATCGTATAGCCGGGAACATCTCTCTGGTTCTCATTGTGATAGATAATGGCTACTAAACACAAACGCGTTGATCTGGATTTGAACAGAAAAATGGATATTCTGAAGCAAGTTGATGAAGCAGTTACAAGAAAGGACATAGCGGATAAATTTTAAATTGAAACTGTATCGAAACTTGTCAAAAGATAAAATTGAACGTGACTTTCACTCGTCTTTATTTATGTCAAACTGTAAGCTAAGGCGTGCGAGTTCTTACATGGATATTGAGTGTGCTCTGCTGAAATGGTTCAACCAGACACGTTCTGCACTGTGGCCTGTGTGCGGTCCTATGCTGGCAGAAATCGCACAACGTTTTGCGAAAGAAATGGATATGCCTGGCTGGAAGTGTTCGAACGGCTTTCTTGAGCGCTTTAAGAAACGCCACAACAGAACATTTAAGGTCGCTTCAGACGAAGCGGCCCAAGTTATCACCGATGTCGTTAATGATTGGATTTCTCGCTTGCCAAAATTTCTGGATACGTACAGCCCAGATGACATTTTTAACACTGATGAAACAGGCGTATGTTATAAACTGCTACCGGACAGGACTTTGTGCTTTCGTGATGAGTAGTGCCACGGTGGCAAACGTTCTAATGATCACTTAACAGCTGTCGTGTGCTGCAACATGTCTGGCACTGAGAAGACTCCCCTCCTTGTTATTGGAAAGTCACGAAATCCGCGGAGCTTCAAGAACGTAAAGAGCTTGCCCGCCACTTACAAGGCCAGCCAGCGTGCTTTGATGACAAATGAACTGTTTGAGGACGAGGTCATTGCTTTCGACAACAAAATTAACCGAATGAGCAGAAAAATTTTGTTGTTCGCTGACAACTGTGCGGTACACACTAACGTCGCCAACCTGAAGGCTACAAAGCTTGTTTTCCTGCCACCTAACACAACAAGCGTACTGCAGCCTTGAGACCAAGGTATCATTTACGCCTTCAAGCAACAGTACAGAACGCGAATAGTGCGTCATGTGCTGTATGATGTGGAACAAAAGCATGTCACCGAGATCGACATCAAGATAGCGATTAGTTTTATGCATGCGGCATGGAATAGCGTCAGTCAGTCACCGACTGTGAACTGATTTCGTAAATCACTGTTTACTTTCTTGCCTGAGCCAGTGATCAATACAAATGCCGGCGATATTTGTGACGTTCCCCTGGACTTGATCACAGATGAAGAGAGGGCAGCATTTCTGATGGAAGTGTCACGTTTGATCAGTTCATTTCAGCTGGTGACGGCTTGCTATCAAAGGATATGTATTCAGTTGAAGAGATCGTTGCAGTAAAAGCAAGGTAGACAGCGACTATGAGGACAGTGCTGATGACGTCAGTGATTCCACGGACCAGACGCCCACCAAATCTGTTTCTTACGCTCGGTCTGTAAGCGCATTCAAGACTGTGGGGTCGTTCATTTACAGGATGCCTAACGCAACGAAGGACGTTTTTAGTGCTCTATCGTGTTTAAATGACTATTTCTTAATAGACCAGTTATCTCTCTCTCTCTCTCTCTCTCTCTCTCTTTGAAACTTAAGTACCCAGGGCACATTAGGGTTCCACAAGAGTTTTCCACAAATGCCTGTCCTTTGCCTTTTTTTTTCTGCTCTTGCCCAGGTGAGCCCTCTATTGCTCAGCATCCTTTCTGTTGTTCTTCTCCATGTCTGTTTTAGTCTACCCTTACTTCTGCTCCCCTGTGGTGTCCATCTTAGTGCTATTTTTGGTAGTGAGTTATCACTACACAACGCAAAATCAAGCATGTTTTCAGTACTACTGCTGACAAGTCAGATGTTGCTTTCTTAATTATAATGAATTATATATTGTAAGACTAAGACTTACTGTATTTTGTGATTAATATATTTTTTGATTAGTACATAAAAAAGGAAAAAAAACTAATTATATCAGTCCGTAAGAATAGTGAAGAGCAAAACCTCTATTTTAATGCCAAGAAAACTAAATTGATGACAACTGACAAAACAAACGAGGCAGCTGATATATGTATCAATGAGGAAAAACTGGAAGAAGTGGAGAGTTTTGAATATCTTGGATCACTCGTAACTAATAATGGAGATACAATGAGGGAAATTAAAAGGAGGACATCTATCGCTCTTCAGAAAGTAAAACAACTAAAGAATATGTGGAGAAGAACAGATAGAATTACAAAGATAAGATTTTTAAGGGCATGCATTTTTCCCATCGCAGCATATGCCTGTGAGACCTGGACACTTAACAAAACAGCTGAGAAACACATAAATGCCTTTGAATGTAAGTGCTACAGAAGAGTTCTTCAAATATCATGGACACAAAAAAGAAAAATATATATCCATACTATAAGAACTTAATTTTGAAGAAGACTGGCTGGTAATGAGGATTAAAAAGAGAAAATTTAAATATTTTGGACACATTAAACGTCATGATAACATAGAGAAAACCGTTTTGGAAGATACATAATGGCTGCAAGACACCGTTGAGGATCTGCAAATGGATGCATCAGCAGCAGGCCATTTTGCTCACAACCGAGAGGCCTATAGGAGTGCTGTTAGGGAGGCTAAGTTCCGCAAAGGACATGCAAATGAATGAATGAATGAATGACTACTACTACTACTAATTACTACTACTACTACTACTACTAATAATAATAATAATAATAATAATAATGCTAATATTTCATTATTCTCAAACATCGACTTGTATATTTATGAACAATGTTATAGTTTGCCATAGTTTATCCATGTCACTTTATAACTTTGTATAGATTTGTATTGATGATGAGTATATATTGTATCTTTGCTAATCCTGCAGAACAAAACCAGAGATCAGCACATAGCAAACTTACAACTTTTACTTGGATCTTCCCATACTAGGGCATCAACGGGGAGTCCGTAAGTCGATGGCACTATAACATAATAGGGGTTGTAACTCAGTTATTTGTGGTCAAAACTGTTGACCACTGCTTAGGCGATTTTGCAAGTAGGGAGTAAAATATATCTCGGTATTCCAGTTGGCCACTTGGTCACGGGTCTCTGTCTGTGTGTGTGTGTGTATGTGTGTGTGTGTGTGTGTGTGTGTGTGTGTGTGAGTGAGAGAGAGAGAGAGGAGAGAGAGAGAGAGAGAGAGAGAGGATATCCTTTTTTTTTTTGGAGGGCTGGTATGGTTGTTCGTGTTGGTTGAAACAATATGTAGTCTTTTTGTAAGTTTGGTTGTCCTTTAAAGAACAAATGTTCAGAAATCATTATTTAGTGTTTTTGAAAGTTTGGTTGTCCCTTTTAGGTCAAATGTGATTCTTGTTGGAAGGTTGTTCATGGATTTTTCGGAATGATCGAGGTCAGTGTGCTATTCATTGCGTTAGATTCCTTTGGCGACGCGACTTGCCCCGATGGTTTGTGTGTACATTTGTTGATTTCTTTATCTGAATTCCCATTCTCGTACTTTCATTTTTGCAACCATTCATACACAGGTTTGGTGCCCCATTAAAACTTTTCCATGTTATTGCAAATTCTGACATCTGTCATATTTGGACTCAATGTTAAGTGTACCATTTGTCATTTATCATGGTTGAGTTGTCACTCATGTTAGATTGGTCATGTTCGGGTTGCTGACAGTGTAGTGGTCTTGTTAATGTTCGCCTGGGCTGTTGTTAGTATACAATTACATGGTGTATATCTATGTTAGTACACAGTTACATGGTGTATATCTATGTTAGTACACAGTTACATGGTGTATATCTATGTTAGTATACAATTACATGGTGTATATCTATGTTAGTATACAGTTACATGGTGTATATCTATGTTAGTACACAGTTACATGGTGTATATCTATGTTAGTATACAATTACATGGTGTATATCTATGTTAGTACACAGTTACATGGTGTATATCTATGTTTAGTATACAGTTACATGGTGTATATCTATGTTAGTACACAGTTACATGGTGTATATCTATGTTAGTATACAGTTACATGGTGAATATCTATGTTAGTACACAGTTACACGGTGTATATCCACGTTAGTGTACATTTACACAATGTGTATCTATGTAACGTTTCTGAATCTTAGTTTTGCAGTTAAGCCAGTAACTGGTTAAAATAGTACAGTGTAGCATTCAAAGAAAGGAAGACTACTTCAGATACGACTTCCGACACGGCTCCACTAAGTTCCCCACAGCTGGACCTCCATCTCTGACCTCGGACAACCGGAGATTGTCGGAAATCCAGACTTTGGCCTGGAACCCCGACACACTGACCCGTGTTCACCAAATTCAACGTGCATGATTTGACTGTCCACTTGGTCACATTGCGCACGCACGCACGCACGCACGCACGCACGCTCACACACACACACACACACACACACAGACAGACAGACAGACAGACAGACAGACAGAGAGAGAGAGCCAAACTTGACTTGTTAACAGCACCCTGTTTCAAATAGGCGAACAAACAAACAAACAAAAAAACACCAGAATCAATCATTTGTACGAGAAGCAATGAACTGACCTGCGCAATCCATGACAATATCTGCCGACCAGAGAAGAGCAAGCCGTCATCTTAGGATTACCCACGGGAAACTGCCGACTGCAAGCACACCTGTATCACCTCAAAGAGGACATGCGAGACAGGTATCCAGACTACGTCCTCCAGCTCTGCCTGTTCTACCAGGAACCCAGATTCCAGCTCCGGTCACAGGGAGCTCCGCTGGAAGACAAACTTTGGGACACAAATCATGACCTCCAAAAGACTGAACAATTTTGCTAAACAGACAATAGAGATATATGAGGCTATAACAATGAAACGCAGAAGAAGAAGAATTTGCTGATCATTTGTAGATCAGTCCTGTAGTGGATCCTGAACAGTCTTGTTTCCCCTGCCACAGCTGCACTCATCGCTTGGGCCTGTTTTCAACTTTTTATAAACACGTGGTACCTCAGGCTGTTGTGGCTTCTGTGAAACTGAAGATTTTGTTTTGCTCCTCTCTATCGAGCTTGTGATAGTCAACACTCCTCTGCTACTCTGCTACTCTGATACTCTGCTACTCTCCGATACTCTGATACTCTGCTACTCTGATACTCTGCTACTCTGATACTCTGATACTCTGATACTCTGCTACTCTGATACTCCGATACTCTGATACTCTGCTACTCTGATACTCTGCTACTCTGCTACTCTGCTACTCTGATACTCTGATACTCTGATTGCTTGTCATAGTTTTGATGTGATTTTGACTTGTTAACATATTATTTGTGTTTTTTTTTGGCTTGATTGCGTGTTTGTTTGTTTGCCTGAGCAGGAAGAGAATGAAAGTTAGGATGAAATGAGAAAGGAGTGTTCTAATACCCTTTTCCCGTGAGATTTAGAACAAATAGACGGAACATTTTTGGTATACAGTTAATTTGCTATCAGAACAATTAATTTTAGTAGTCGCCCTGATTAGAAGCTACGAAAATCTTGTACAAAAAGATCAATGCAATGAGAAAGCGAGCAGAGCACTTCCACCCAACAGAGATTGTGAATAATGTTAATGGTGGTCCAATATGCAAACCACAGAGGGTAGTACAGCGATGGGGACAGTACTTCGACAAGTTACTTAAAATACCATCCGAGGCAAGCCAAACTCATGTTAACAGCACAGCTGACCCCATAGAACTGGAACCAGTCATACTACAAGCTGAAATCAGAGAAGACACTAGAAAGGTCCGAATGAACAAAGCCACAGGATGTGATGGAATACCCAATGAGTTAATCAAATGTGCGAAAGAGGTTGGAATAGCTTGGCTTGACAGCTTGGTATAGGAAAAACAAGAGACAGCACAGGACTGGAGAAACGCTGTAATTATTCCAAAATGGAAGAAAATAGGCAGTAAAAGGGACTGCAACCAGTATAGAGGCATCTCACGGCTAAGCCATGCTGGAAAAATGTTCTGCAAGATCCTAGAGAACAGACTGCGATCAGTGGTCGAACCACTCTCTCTCTCTCTCTCTCTCTCTCTCTCTCTCTCTCTCTCTGAGCCTTAAGTGCCCAGGGCACATGGGGCTTCCACAAGGGTTTTCCACAAATGCCTGTCCTTTGCTTTTTTTCTGCTCTTGCCCAGGTGAGCCCTCTATTGGTCAACATCCTTTCTGTTCTTCTCCATGTCTCTTTTGGTCTACCCTTACTTCTGTTACCCTGTGGTGTCCATCTTAGTGCTATTTTTTGGTAGTGAGTTACCAATCATTCGGAGCACATGTCCCAACTATCATCATCATCATCATGTGCCGTGCCGACTGGCGTTGGCCATCATGCTTCTCCGGAGTATCCGATCCTTCATGCAGGCCATCAGCTCAGTTGGTGATCTCCTCTCACACCATCCCGTCAGACTGTCCAGTATCATTTCTCTTGGTCTTCCTCTTGATTTTCTTCCTTCTATTTTTCCTGTTGTTATAATATTTTCAATGCCCCCTCTTCTCATTGCATGTCCTATGAAAGTACATTGTCTCTCTCTTATCTTTTTGACAAGGTTTTTTGTCTCTCCAGCTCTTCTCCTACATTCTTCATTAGCTATTTTTGCTGTCCAGGGGATTCGCAACATTCTTCTAATAAACCACTTTTCTGCTGCTTCCAATGATTTTTGTGCAGACTTGCCTATTGTCCATGATTCACTTCCATATAACAAGATAGGTTCAATATAGCATTTTAGGACTCGTTTTCTAACATTCATTGATAAGGATGTGTTGGTTAATATGTGTCCCAACTATTGCCAGCGTCTTTCCTCAGTAATTGCTGTCAGTGGCTTCATCTGCATTTCTGCCAACAAGATGTTATTTCTTACGATGTTTGGCCAAAATATTTTTCTAATTCTTCGTCGAACCACAGTTAAATGAAACTCAGATGGGATTTAGAAAAAAAAATAGAAGTTGTACAGATGCCATCTTTTCCTTAAGACAAGTCACAGGAAAATCAGTTGAATACACTCAGATGCTGCACATAGCTTACGTAGATCAAGAAAAAAACTTTTGATAGAGTATATAGATATAAACTGTGGGAAATCTTACAGCATTATGCTAAAACCTTGACGAAAACAGTCAGTGTACAGTTAGAACAAATGCAGGACACTCTGAGTCATTCATCATAAAATCTGGAGTGAAGCAAGGCAGTGTACTATTCATCATAAAATCTGGAGTGAGGCAAGGCCGTGTACTATTCATCATAAAATCTGGAGTGAGGCAAGGCCGTGTACTATTCATCATAAAATCTGGAGTGAGGCAAGGCCGTGTACTATTCATCATAAAATCTGGAGTGAGGCAAGGCCGTGTACTATTCATCATAAAATCTGGAGTGAGGCAAGGCCGTGTACTATTCATCATAAAATCTGGAGTGAGGCAAGGCCGTGTACTATTCATCATAAAATCTGGAGTGAGGCAAGGCCGTGTACTATTCATCATAAAATCTGGAGTGAGGCAAGACTGTGTACTATTCATCATAAAGACTGGAGTGAAGCAGGGCTGTGTGGTATCTCCCTTACTATTCATAACATACACTGACAACATCTGCAAAGAAGCTAACATACATAGTAAGCTCCAACAGCTAAACCCAAGAAAGAGTGCAGATCAGCCCACAACACCCTTCAGAAGATATACTCAATAGCAGAACTATAAACAAACTCCTTTTTTTTTTTTTTTGCTGACGATCAAGCACTTATAGCCACATCAGAAAAAGACCTACAGCAGAACATGGATAATTTAGTAAGGGCATGTAAAAGCCACAGTATGAAGATCAGTGCTGAAAAAAAAACCAGAAGTCATGACCATAGGAAGAGAAGAAATCTGAACAAAGATCTTCACAGACAACCAGCCTTTCAAACAAGTGAAACATTTCAAATACCCAGGTAGCATAATATCATCCTCAGGGAAGATTGAGGCTGAGATTGTGAACAGACGCAAAAAAGCAAATCAGGTTATTGGACAAATGACTTCTTTACTGAAAAACAAATACATCACAACTGAAACAAAAATGGCACTGTACAATACAATTTTCCTCACAGCACTATGCTATCAATGTCAGACATGGACACCAACAGCCAAGAACAAAAGAAAAATCATCGCGACAGAAATTAGATGTTTAAGTAGAATACTAAATGTGACAAGAAGAGACCAGATAAGAAATGACACAATCAGGGCAAAGGTTGGAGTAACACCAGTGTTACATTATATCCAGAAACAGCAAAGTCAAATGGTGTGGCCATGTTACACGGTTACCACCAGACAGTATATCACAGACAACATTCACATTAAGATTTGTAGGTAACAGAGGAAGAGGCCACCTACTCAGGAGATGGAGAGAGGAAATTCCAGCAGCATTAAATACCCCATTATATGAAGCAAATCGTGGAGTTCTATCAAGACGTCTATTAGTCCCCTCACAACGAAAGGTACGTAAGGAAAGAGACAAGAAAAGACAAGCCCTCATTCAGGGGATATAAGTCTTTTTATACGACGAGCAAAAATATGTCGAGTTATGTACCTTTACTTTGAATACTCCTTTTGCTGACTTGTTTTGCGATGAACACGCACACAGAGAGAGAGAGAGAGAGAGAGAGAGAGAGAGAGAGAGAGGAGAGAGAGAGAGAGAGAGAGAGAAATGTAATAACTGGCGATGCAAGGGAAGACATGCGAGGTGTTGACTTTTATAAATTTGACAGCGCTATTTCCGAAACTTCGACAATGTAAGACTGATAATGTACTACTTCTGATGATAAAGCAGTTTGAGACTGATAATGTACTACTTCTGATGATAAAGCAGTTTGAGACTGATAATGTACTACTTCTGATGATAAAGCAGTTTGAGACTGATAATGTACTACTTCTGACGATAAAGCAGTTTGAGACTGATAATGTACTACTTCTGATGATAAAGCAGTTTGAGACTGATAATGTAGTACTTCTGACGATAAAGCAGAGTTTGAGGCAGTTGACAGTGACGAGAATATCGCCTTCTACATCTTCTACATTTACTTTCCATACCTGCAGCTCAGTCTCCTCTTCAGCTGTTTCTTGGATGTTCCGAAGCTAAACTTCTTTGAGCCATTAATTTGCCTCTCAGTGTTTCATAGATGCTGCAATTTGCTGACACGTGACTTGGGAGTCAGCTGTGTCCTGTTGTGAGGTCGAAGGTGATGGCCTGTGGTTTAGCATGTGATAGTCGAAGGTGATGACTTGTGTTTAGCATGTGATAGTCGAAGGTGATGACCTGTGTTTAGCATATGATAGTCGAAGGTGATGACCTGTGTTTAGCGTGTGATAATCACCATGTGCTACTGTTTGTGGCTTCCCGTGGGTCTTTATCAAAATTCTCTTCTGATAATATGTAACTAGGTTGTCTGTGTGGCGAAGTGGTTAGTGCACTGGTCTCTCGTGGCGAAGATCGGGGGTTCGAATCCGGCCGGAGACACCCCAGTAACCCAGCTATAGAAATGGGTACACGACTTCTGCAATTGGGGAAGGAAAGGCGGCCAGGCGTGATACTGACCACATCACCCTCTAGTGTGCTGACAGGTCAAGGAAAATATGGGCACTGACACCATATCCCTATGTGCCTCTAAGGCATGACAGGGTTACCTTTACTTGTTTACTTTACTTTAATATGCAACTAGCACAGACATGAGAGTTATTAAAAATATGTACTAGAGGAAAAGAGCAACAAGGAGGGTGAACAATGACATATGTGAGTGTGAACAATGACATATGCGAGTGAAAAACAACATATGCGAGTGTGAACAATGACATATGCGAGTATGAAGAATGACATATGCGAGTGTGAACAATGACATATGCGAGTGTGGATAATGACATACGTGAGATGAACAATGACATATGTGAGCGTGAACAATGACATATGCTAGTGTGAACAATGACATACGTGAGTGTGAACAATGACATGCGCGAGTGTTAAAATGACATGCGTGAGTGTGAACAATGTCATATGTGAGTGTGAACAATGACATATATGAGTGTTAACAATGACATATGTGAGTATCAGGACATAAAACAAGACGTAAGACAAAGGTGCGTATTGTCACCTAATCTATTCTCAATAAACAGTGGAAACTTCATAAGAGACAATAAAAATGTGAAAGCAATTAAAATAGGAGGCCATAATATCAATACAGAAAATAATGACAGTGAGATGAAGATAAATGAGGAACTTGAATCCTCTTTGGGGGAGGACAGAGACGCCATTAAGAATCTTAAAAGAAAAAGCACCTGGTTATGATGAAATAACAGCTGAAATGATACAAGCAGTAGGAGAAAGTAGCATCCACATTTATCATGCCCTGTGCTGTAAGATTTGGAAAAGTGGAAGTTGCCTCAAGTAATGGAAACGCTCACTTTACATACCTCTGAGAAGAAGGACAATCTAAAAATGTGTACGAACTATAACACTTATAAGCCATGCAAGCAAGATATTGCTATGAAACATAGGCACCAGAGATAATATACTAAACATGAGGAACATCATAGAAAAGTGTAGAGAATTTAGTGGATATATACACCTGTTTTGTAGACTACACCAAAGCTTTTGACTGTGTAGAGCATCAACAGTTATGGTCTACATGAGTTTTCCCAGTCATCTGGTACAACACATCGCCAAACTGTACGAAGATCAGCAAGCAAAAGTGAGGGTAGATGGCGAAACATCGGGTTGGTTTGATGTACAAATGGGAGTAAGATAGGGATGTATCATTTCCCCATACCTGTTTAACATCTACGCTGAAAACATTATCAGGAATGTAAGAAAGGAACATTTCATTCATTCATTTGCATGTCCCTTGCGAAACTTTGCCTCCCAAACAGCACTCCTGTAGGCCTCTCGGTTGTGAGCAAGATGGCCTGCTGCTGTTGCATCCATTTCCAGATCGTCAACGATGTCTTGCAGCCATCTTCGTCTTGGTCTTCCTCTTTTTCTTTTTCCCATTATGTATCCTTCCAATACGGTCTTCTCTAAATTATCATGACGTTTAATGTGTCCAAAATATTTCAGTTTTCTCTCTTTAATCCTCTTCACTAGCCAGCCTTCTTCAATATTAAGTTCTTGTAGTATAGATATATTTGTTCTTTTTTGTGTCCACGATATGTGGAGAACTCTTCTGTAGCATTTACATTCAAAGGCATTTATGTGTTTCTCAGCTGTTTTGTTAAGTGTCCAGGTCTCACAGGCATATGTTGCTATGGGAAAGATGCATGCCCTTAAAAATCTTATTTTTGTGGTTCTGTCCGCTCCTCTCCACAGACTCTTTATTTGTTTTACTTTCTGAAGAGCGATAGATGTCCTCCTTTTAATTTCCCTCATTGTATCTCCATTATTAGTTAGTAGCGATCCAAGATATTCAAAACTCTCCACTTCTTCCAGTTTTTAAGAAAGGAACAGGAAAACTAAATTTGACTCTTTCAACATCGGGGTCCCACCGGATTCCTGAAATTAGATACGCAAATGATACTGGCCTTCTGTCAAACAGCTCAGAAGGGCTGCAACAGTTGATTCTCTCAAGCAAGACAACGAAGCTCAGAACCTCTTTTTAAACACCAACAAAACCAAAGTAATGATAACTGACAGAATAAAAAGCAAGCCTAAAATTACGTTTGACCTTCAAGAGCTTGAAAACGTAAATAAATTTGAATATCTTCACCAACAATGGCGACTGAAATTTGAAATCAAAAGAAGGCTAGCAGTTGCATCACAGAAAATAGCACAAATGAAGAGTATGTGGCAAGGTACCAACAAGAAAACAAAGTTATGTTTACTAAGAGCTTGCATATTCCCAGTGGCAACATACGGATTTGAAACTTAACAAATCACTAGAAAAGAGAACAACAGCATTTGAAATGAAATGTTACAGAAGGGCACTTAGAATATCATGGATCGACGAAAATCAGATGAAAAGATACTTATGGGACTAGGTATCGCAGAAATAAAAAACATCAGAATTAATGGGAAACGCCAAGGACCGCACAAGATGGAGCAGCACAATCGCCAACGCTATCCTGCACGACACATAATAATAAATTATATCTGGTTGCTGCATTTTAGTGCCTTCTTTGACCACATGGTCGGTTCTCTCATTGCCTGGTATCCCACGCCGTGAGTCAAATCAGGACAAGACGCCCCTGTTCCTTTTGCTTTACTGTGTGGAAGAGCTTCCACGACTGACCACGTATCCGTGGATTATGGCCAAACAAGCAGAGTGGAGCAGCAATCATTACTTTTATAATGAAGGTTTTCGTTATTCTAGGGAGAAAAATGATAGCGATCCATCATGATGATGATTGTTATCATTAACACATTATCACAGAATATTTTATGTTTATTAACATTCCTTTCCCTATTTCCTTATTCTCTTTTCTTCCTAATCAATCAAGTGCCATGCCGCGTGGCGTAGGCGATCATTTCTCTCCACAATTCCCTATTTTTAGACTTGATTATGAGATCCGCCGGTGACTTTCTTTCTAGCCAAACTGACAGCCCATCCAGTAACTTTTCTCTCTGTCTTCCTCTGTCTCTTCTTCCATCAATTTTTCCGGTTGCCACAGTGTGTTCCAATTTTCCTCTTCTCAGAAAATGTCCTACAAATCTCACTTGTCTGCCTCTGATCTTTGCTGTAATTTGCCTTTTAACTCCAGCCTCTGTTAAGACCTCTTCGTTGGTTTTCTTAGCTGTCCATGGTACCTTCATCATCCTTCTTATGAACCACATTTCCATGGCCTCCATTTCTCACTGTACTCTCTTATTCATGGACCATGCTTCACTTCCTTAAAACAAAACTGGCTCCATGTAACATTTAAGTACTCGGAATCTTGTTTCCATTGAAAAGATCCATAACGACGCGGCTTCTTGGACATACAGCAGTGGGTTGAATCTTTTATTCTGTGGTTCTCTATCGACAAGGATCACTCCCGATCAGTGTTTGACAACCTTCTCTCTTCTCAGGGGCCGGATGCCATGTCTGTGAGTGGTTGCCGGGTTGCACTTATCTCTATAAACTAATACCCGAGGGTAATAAAAATAGAAATAATAAAACGGAACAATATTAGTTTTCCCTTACAAACTGTTGTCGCATCCTTGTCCTGGCGGTGTGGCGTGTCGCACGAATTAAGCTGTCACTTTCAGCTGTCACTTTAAGCTGTCATTTTAAGCTGTCGAGCACAAAATTTTTATAGAAAATAAATGTTTTTATTATTCAATTTTCTAATGCTACTCTGTTCCAGGGGTCGACAACCGAAAAAAAGCATGAAATCAAAAGGGACATAACTTTTTTGGATAGGGATGACTCAATAGGCTACATTCTTTCCACAGATAGAAAGCCACCTGAGTAACACACAAGCAACATTTATGTTTATAGCTAATAAATTAACCAACTGTAATAAAATATTATGAGGTTATGAACACTAGTTCATTCAGTTTTAACGTAAACTCTCTGGTAATAATAGCACAATAATTAGTGTGGTACGGCCCTCCGATCGCAGGTTACCGACCCTCGTTCTATGCTATCTTATATATCTTCTTATATCCTTCCCGTGCCGTTAAACGTCACATAGGGCTCACAAGGTAGTTCGCCAGTTTTTCCTGTCTTCGTCGAACTTTTCAACCTCATCAAGAGATTTTATGCCTAATGATCTGGCCTCTCTTAACAGTGTCCTCTTTAGAGTTTCCAGTGGTCTGCCTCTTTTTCTTCGGCCTGTTGTGTTCCATTTGATGGCTTGTTTTGGGATTCTCTGATCGTTTCTTTTCATCACGTGACCAATATATGTACATCTCCTTTTCCTGATCACCCATGAGACTGGTTGTTGTTCGCTTATCTGTCTTATCTCTGCATTGTTCTTGAATTCATTCCACTTGATGCTGAGTATTTTCCTTAGGCATTTGTTTTTAAAAGAGTCTAATTTCTTGTCTGTCTCTTTAGTTGTTTTCCAGTTTTTGCATGCATAAATAAGGGTGGATATTACACTTAAATTGAATAATCTTAACCTAGTTTTTATGCTTATAACTTTTGAATTCCACATGTTCTCAAGATTCTTGAAGATCGATGCTGCTTTTGCATTTCTAATTTTAACTTCCTTTCTGGTGTCACCATCCTGGCCTATGTAGCTGTCAAGGTATGCAAATTGGTTTACTTCTTCAACATCTGTCCCTTCTACATGCAATTTTTCCCTTTTGATTAAGCAGAAGTTTCATTATTTTTGTTTTGTCCTTGTTAATTTCAAGTCCTGTTTTGCTAGCCAGTGAAGGCAGGATATATATATATATTTTTTTTTTTTGCATGGAATTCACACTGTTACTGATAAGAGTTATTTCATCAGCAAAATCAAGATCTTCTAGTTGGATCCCATGTACCAAATCAATACATGTGTTACATGTGCAGCATTTTTTCATTATGAAGTCTATTGTAATCCCAAAAAGTAAAGGAGACAGTATACATCCTTGTTTCACTCCTGTTTCAATCTCGAACCATTCGCTCACCCCTTCTTCTGTTTTGACTGCACAAACATATCTATTGTAGAGGTCCTTAATGATGTTGACAATTTTAGATGGTATTCCATATAGACTTAAATTCTCCACAGTGAATCTCTGTTTATGCTATCAAATGTATTTTTAAAGTCTATGAAGTTCAGTATTAATGGCTTCTGCTTTTCAATATGTTCTTCAAGTATTGTTCTTTGAGTAAAGATCTGGTCGATACATCTTCTCCCTTTTCGAAATCCTGCTTGTTCTTCTGTCATTGCGGTATCCACTATATGTCTTTAAGTCTAATCAAAATGACCTTGAAAAATACTTTTGACACAACTGATACTAAGGTTACTCCTCTCCAATTGTTACAGTCACTAAGGTTGCCTTTTTTTTTTTTTTGTTGGTATTTTAACAATCATTCCTTTGTTCCATTTAGAAGGGATCTTTTCTTCTTTCCATATCTTATTAAACATTCTCTGTAGTTGTCTCATGTTGTCACTTTGATAGCTTTTAGCATTTCGGGTATTATTTCATCTTCACCTGCAGCTTTGTTGTTAGCCATTAAATTCACTGCTGTTTCAATTTTATGCAATGTAATTTCATCTAGGTTTGCATTTAGTTGTAGAGTTGGTAAGTCGGTTTCAAGGTTTATCAATTCTTTTGGGTGTGGTCGATTAAGTACATCTTGGAAGTGTTCAGCCCATCTTTGCTTTTGGTCTTTACTTGATGTTAATAAGGTTCTAGTTTTGCTAAGGATTGGTCTTTGTTTAGATGTAATAGTACCTGTTAGCCTCTTTTGCATGTTATATAAAGTTTTGCTGTCTCCTGTTTTTGCTGCTTTCTCTGCCTCTTATGCCATATTGTCTATGGTTCTATGCTATACCAGGGCTAAAGAGAACTGTGATATCGTTACATGAGTTTGTTTTCCTAATTTCTTTGGATTTTAGTATTTGCTATGTGTCGCTTTCTTATCTTATCTTATATCTTATATCCTTCCCGTGCCGTTAGACGTCACATAGGGCTCGCAAAGTAGTTCGCCAATTTTTCCTGTCTTCGGCGAGTCTTTCAACCTCATCAAAGGATTTTATGCCTGTTAACTTGGCCTCTCTTAATAATGTTCTCTTCAGAGTTTCACGCGGTCTGCCCCTTTTTCTTCGGCCTGTTGTGTTCCACTTGATAGCTTGTTTTGGGATTCTCTGCTCATTTCTTCTCATCAAGTGGCCAACATATGTCCATCTCCTTTTCCTGATCACCCGTGAGACTGGTTGTTGTTCAGTCATCTGTCTTATCTCTGCATTGTTCTTGAATTCATTCCACTTGATGCCGAGTATTTTCCTTAGGCATTTGTTTTCAAAAGAGTCTAATTTCTTTTCTATTTCTTTAGTTGTTTTCCAGCTTTCGCATGCATAAATGAGGGTGGATATTACATTTGAATTGAATAGTCTTAACTTGGTTTTTGTGCTTATAACTTTTGAATTCCATATGTTCTCAAGATTCTTGAAGATTGATGCTGCTTTTGCAATTCTGATCCTAACTTCCTTTCTAGTGTCACCATCCTGGTCTATGTAGCTGCCAAGGTATGCAAATTGATTGACTTCTTCAATATCTGTCCCTTCTATGTGTATTTTTCCATTTTGATTGATGGGAATTTTCATTATTTTTGTTTTGTCCTTGTTAATTTCAAGTCCTATTTTGCTAGCCAGTGAAGATAGGCTATCTGTTTTTTCTTGCATGGAATTCACATTATTACTGATAAGAGTTATGTCATCAGCAAAATCAAGATCTTCTAGTTGGGTCCCATGTACCCAGTCAATACCTGTGTTACCTGTGCAGCATTTTTTCATTATGAAGTCTATTGTAATCCCAAAAAGTAAAGGAGACAGTATACATCCTTGTTTCACGCCTGTTTCAATCTGGAACCATTCACTCATCCCTTCTTCTGTCTTGACTGCACAACCATATCCATTGTATAAGTCCTTAATGATGTTGACAATTTTAGATGGTATTCCATATAGACATAAAATTCTCCATAATGAATCTCTGTGTATGCTATCAAATGCCTTCTTAAAATCTATGAAATTCAGTATTAATGGTTTCTGCTTTTCAATATGTTCTTCAAGTATTATTCTGAGAGTAAAGATCTGGTCGAGACAGCTTCTCCCTTTTCGAAATCCTGCTTGTTCTTCTCTCATTGCAGTATCCACTATATCTTTGAGTCTATTCAAAATGACCTTGCAAAATACTTTTGACACAACTGATATTAAGGTTACTCCTCTCCAGTTGTTACAGTCACTAAGGTTGCCCTTTTTTGGTATTTTCACAATGATTCCCTTCTTCCAATTGGAAGGGACCTTTTCTTCTTTCCAAATCTTGTTAAACATTCTCTGTAGTTGTCTCATGTTGTCACTATTGATAGCTTTTAGCATCTCTGCTGTTATTTCATCTTCACCTGCAGCTTTGTTGTTAGCCATTAAATTCACTGCTATTTCAATTTCATGCAATTCAATTTCATCTAGATTGACATTTAGTTGTGGGGCTGGTAAGTCAGTTTCAAGGTTTAACAATTCTTTTGGGTGTGGTCGATTGAGTATTTCTTGGAAGTGTTCAGCCCATCTTTGCTTTTGGTCTTTATTTGATGTTAATAGTGTTCCAGTTTTGCTAAGGATTGGTCTTTCTTTAGATGTAATAGTACCTGTTAGCCTCTTTTGTATGTTATATAAAGTTTTGCTGTCTCCTGTTTTTGCTGCTTTTTCTGCCTCTTTCGCCATATTGTCTATGTATTCTCTTTTATCCCTTCTAGCTGAACTTTTTACTTTCTTGTCTATGTCTTTGTATTTTGCTTTTGCCGAATCTCTTTCATGATCTGCTTTTGCATTCAACATGTTTAATTTGACTGCTCGTCTTTCATGTATATACTTCCATGTTTTATCTGATATCCATGCTTTTCTATTTGGTTTTTCCAATCCAGCACTTACTTTTGCTGCTGTGATTATGGCTGTGCTGTAAGAATTCCATAACTCATCTATACCTATCTCCTCAACTTCACTGGGTGTTTTGGAATGATTGGCAAGTTCCTGATTGAAATTAATGTTAGTATTTTCTTCTTGTAGGCTGTGGATGTGTATCTTTCTGTGTACTGATTTCTTGTGTTGACTTTTCAATTTTAGTTTTATTTTCCCTATGCACAGGTTGTGATCACTGTTGACATCTGCACCCCTATAAGCCCTTACATCCATGAGAGATGTTCTGTATTGCTTTCTAATACAAAAATGGTCTATCTGGTTTCTAGTTCTATCATCTGGAGATATCCATGTTGTTTTATGTATCTCTTTGTGTGGGAATATTGTGCCTCCAATGACCATGCCCTCTGTTAAACATATTTCAATTAATCTTTCTCCATTCTGATTAACCATGTCAATTCCTTCTTTCCCCATCACTTTTTCAACGTCGGTATTATCCTTCCCTACCTTAGCATTGAAGTCCCCCATAGCAATTAGGATGTCGTGTTTAGGGACTTTGTTGATGATTTGTTGTAGTTGGTGATAAAAGTCGTCTTTCACATCATCATCTGCATCATTCGTGGGTGCATAACACTGTATTATTGTCATTCTTCCGTGTCGTAGGTTGTATCGTGCTTTCTACTATTTCAGTAATATGCGCCCTCTATTCTTCTACCATAAACTCAGAAAGAAAGAATTGGCTCGGAATTTTTAACTGTTTCCTTTCTGATTGTTTAAAAAATTTGTGTATCTGTGCGCTTGTGTTTGTGTGTGTGTGTGTGCGCACGCATGCAGCTTATTTGAGAACATTAAGCGCGGCCGATGAAGATAAGTAACTGGCTTTGTCCAGAAGATTTCTTTGATATTTGTTATACATTTTGTGACAGTTTTTTTTTTCATGCACATATAATCACAGAAGTGGTGAAAGGGAACAGAGCAAGAGGCAGACCTAGACAACGGTGGTGAGACAACCTAGAAGAAGATGCATTCTCTTGGAATGGACAACTGGCAAGAAAAGTCCAAGAACACAGAGAAATGGAGACATGTCTTGTCTGCAGCAGTGAACCCCAGTGACTGAGAAAGCTGCTGAGCTGTATTCAGCAACTGCTCGAAGAAAAAGAGAGAAAGAAAGAATGAATGAAAGAAAGAAAGAGCAAAAAAGAAAAGAAAGAAAAAAAAGAAAAAAAAGAAAGACAGAAAGAAATAAAAGACACAAAGAAAGTAACATCAATGCTACTGCCAATTAATATCTATTCTGTCTGTTTATTTTTATGGTAATCTTACTATTTCTAGAGGGACAGTTGTCAGGAAATGGAAGTTGATTCGAAAAGGATCAAACACTGACATTTTAAAGGCTTTTTTTCTGAATTAAACTCATTTTTTAGAGACCTGTCTGATACTGTAGTTTTATTTAAAACTCACATATTCGTTTCACGTTCCGTTAATTTCTCCAGTTATTATGAAATTTTAACTTCGCCAAAAAAGGAGATCGCCTCCATGTGGTTTCCAGTCAGAGTTGGCAATCATGCAGATTATCCAAAGTTGTTTCCCCTTACCGTTATCTGGGAGCCACAAATCTTTCTATTGTACTACCACCACTTGACGGCTTGTCAATCATTGAGAACAATGAACAAAAAGGGGCGGTTCTTAAGTCTGAAAACTTAAAATGACAAGAGAAATGGGCGGTGTAGATGTCTGCTACTTTTCAGCGAAGTATCGTTGGGGAAAAGGGTTACTTTCTCAATAACATCAGAGGGACGTAATCTTGCTTCTCAAGGGGAAATAAGCGATATTAATCTTCAGTCATTAAGTTTACGATGTTGCTGGTGTGTGGTTGTGTGTGGGCGGGGAGGGAGAGATGGGGCGGCGGAGGAGGTGGGGTAGTAGTGGTGGTGGTGGGAAACTGAAGTGGTCTGAAGGAAAAGATATTTCTGGGGATCTTAACTGTTAGAGGTGAGATTAATGTTACTGGGCGAAACTGTTTACTTACGTCTAGTGTGGGTGAGAAAAGTGTCTAGTTTTGTAGCCTCTTTATTTTGGGTCTCCATTTCTGTTCTTATATATATATATATACATATATATATATATAAAGGTAATCTCTCATGCCTTAGAGGCACATAGGGATATGGTGTTAGTGC
The DNA here is from genome assembly GCA_009760885.1 of Achatina immaculata. Taxonomy (NCBI): domain Eukaryota; kingdom Metazoa; phylum Mollusca; class Gastropoda; order Stylommatophora; family Achatinidae; genus Lissachatina; species Lissachatina immaculata. The sequence goes on along the minus strand of CM019716.1, from coordinate 69,952,195 downwards.
CCATATTTTCCTTGACCTGTCAGCACACTAGAGGGTGATATGGTCAGTATCACGCCTGGCTGCCTTTCCTTCCCCAACTGCAGAAGAAGTCGGGTACCCATTTCTACAGCTGGGTGACTGGGGCGCCTCTGGCTGGATTCGAACCCCCGACCTTCGCCACGAGAGACCAGTGCTCTAACCCACTTCGCCACTCAGACGCCCATATATATATATGTAATATCGTGTCGGATGAGAGGTGGGCTCGCAGCGGCTGTATTTTGCAGATCCAGAATTTAGCTAAAACAGAAATATGCAATGCTTCTTTCAGTAAAATTCACCTTCCAGGGGACTATAGCAATCACTGCAGTTCCCATCCCCGCTGAGTCTATTACTAGAGGCACGAACGTAATGACAAGATAGGATCTTACAGGACTAAGGTCTAGCAACGACGAGGAAAGGAGTCCAGCCCCTTACACTTGCCGATGCTCTGACCTGCTGCCTGGATGTTTGTGTAGAGAAACGGCCCATGCCTAATCTTAGCATTTACAGTAGTATACAATTACGAACTGCCGACTATGAAACAAAACTCGATAATAATTTTTTTATCCCATTATTTTTTTTTCAATCCATTTAAATGGTTTGTGTGAGTTTCAGAGTTAATATAGTTGTTTCCAACCTCTGAAACCATGATACTGTGCGCGCGCGCACCCACCCACACACACACACACACACACGCATTCGTCATTTGGTTTTAAATCGGAAACCTTCACACTTTTCTACATGACCACGTAAACCTTCCCCCCCCCTTTTCCACAGTCCTAACAGAGTATCTCAGATTCTCTATCGAAGCTCCACTACCTTTTAACAGACCACAGGGGGCCGGGGTGGGTGGGGGGGGTATCTTTTCCTGCCAACGAGAAGTGCATTTTTAATTCAAAAACATAAGGAAAACATCTGGCAATCCTTTAACTGTTTCCGAGTCACCTATTCAGAAAGGAAAACTCCAGAATCCTATCCCTTTCTGTATCTGATTTTCCTATGTTCTAAAACGCTTATCTGAGCCACCCAGTTGAGAAACGGGCTCAGCCTTCAATTAAGAGACTCAATGTAATTTGTCTTTCCAAATTCATTTTCTGAGCCAGACAACCGATTTGAAGAACCGTTTTGCTTCCTCTTAGAGAAACTGGCGAAAAGGAATCGGCAGACCACTTGGTGTGTTTATGTACATTAAACAAGATGTTGGCTTCTGCGAAGCTGACAGCTGACAGAAGAAGCAAACCAACTCTCTTGTTTTTGAAACTGAAGATTGGTGTAAACGGCTCGAGAAAGATGGCGCCAACGAAACTATGGAAACCGGGTTCTCCCATGTTGCTATATTTAGGTTTGAATCTGATACAGTTGTCTGAGAATGTGTGGTAGATGAAATTTATGATGGTGAAATAAGAATGAAACCAGGGTTTTTTTTTTTTAAAGCTCTCCATAAATCAAGATAAGTTCGTGTCTGTGGGATGTCCGTGTGGTTGCTTACTGGAAGGTCTTGTTGTCTGAGGTCTTTGTATGATCGTAGGTAACGACCAACATCATTGATAAAAAATGTGGCAAAATGAAGCTGAGGCAATAAAAGGTGCAATGAACTGATCTGAAGTGAGTTATAGCACATGCAAAGAAATCGTGAACATTAAATAGTTGAGCAGTCTCTCACGGCGAAGGACGGGGGTTCGATTCCAGCGTCTTAGTCACTCAACTGTAGAAATAAGTACCTGGCTTCTTTTACAGCTGTGGAAGTCGGGCAGCCGTGATGCTGACCATTTCACTATCTAGTGTGCTGTCAGGTCAAGGAATATAATGGGCACTAGCGCCATATCTCTAGGTGCATCAGTGGTTAAATAGGACTGTACTTCCATAGTTTTTAATATCTCAATTATAATCTATATTTTTCGTGGAAATTAGAGATTGAAAAAAAATAATGATTGACTATGTCATTAACACACCGCCTGTTCGTTCGCCCATGCCCCTGGGGCGTGATGACTGACTGTTCATTCATCCATGCCCCTGGGGCGTGATGACTGACTGTTCATTCATCTATGCCCCTGGAACATGATGACTGACTGTTCATCCATCTATGCCCCTGGATGGTGGCCGACGAAGCAACCATCGCCCAGTACACCTTGTGGTGGTGTCTTGTAGGGCAGCAACAAATTCTCGCCTCTTGTCACGGTCTGCGGCCATCTTTTGTATGGTGCTCGGGATGTGTTGCATATTGTTCATCTCAGTTTCTCCAGTTCGTGGCCAGGTTACGTTTGGTCTGCCTCTCTTTCTCCTCCCCTCAGGTGTCCACCGCATGCTATGTCAGTGAGCTCTCTTCCAAGCCGCATGCTATGTCAGTGAGCTCTCTTCCAGGCCGCATGCTATGTCAGTGAGCTCTCTTCCAAGCCGCACGCTATGTCAGTGAGCTCTCTTCCAAGCCGCACGCTATGTCAGTGAGCTCTCTTCCAAGCCGCACGCTATGTCAGTGAGCTCTCTTCCAAGCCGCACGCTATGTCAGTGAGCTCTCTTCCAAGCCGCACGCTATGTTAGTGAGCTCTCTTCCAAGCAGCACGCTATGTCAGTGAGCTCTCTTCCAAGCCGCACGCTATGTCAGTGAGCTCTCTTCCAAGCCGCACGCTATGTCAGTGAGCTCTCTTCCAAGTCGCATGCTATGTCAGTGAGCTCTCTTCCAAGCAAATGACCAGTCCGATACCAGGGTCTTTTCCAGCTATAATTACGTGCTGTCACAAATGTTTCTTTCTGTTCCTCATACTGTAACGGTGTAATTACTGGTTTGTGTGTTCTTTCTTAAATGATGTCAATGAGGACAGTAATCACGAAACTTGTTAATAAAGAGTTTGATAACAGGCTGTGTCATGTTTCCTCAAACTTTTATGCTTACATAAAAAAATCTTTCCTTAGGCTTCTTCTTCTTCTTCTTCTTTTTCTTGTTGTTGTTGTTGTTGTTCTTCTTCTTCTTTTTCTTTTTCTTGTTGTTGTTGTTGTTGTTCTTCTTCTTCTTCGAAGCTGCTGAATTCTTTTCTTGCCAACTGTTTATTCCAAGAGCGCGTAAGTCTTTTTCGAGGTTGTCTCGCCATCGATTTCTAGGTCTCCCTCTCGGTGTACGCCCTTTCATCATTTCTGTTCAAGCCATCCTTGTTTATCTTCCTACATTCTCTCCAAATGTCCGAATAACCTTGTGGCTGTTACAAGCGGAGAGTTAAACAATGTGTAGATTTCTTTGTTCCTTCTTATCTTCCACTGTTGTGTTATATGATCTCTTCCCGGTCCATAGATTCTTCCCAGGATTCCATTTCTCAAATGTTTGTATTTGGTTTTCGCTGTGTTCGGTTGTGCTCCATCATTTAGGCTTCACTACCAGGATTAATCTTTGTCTAACTTGTTTGACATAACTGAGACATAATATGATTGCAGAGAAATTATCTAGGGACTTCTCTACTGTGTTTCCGATACCATGGTAACAGTGTGAAAACAAACAAAACAATATATATATATAGCACCAGAAATAGCAACTGTGAAGTTGGATCTGGAAGCGATTGTAGGCAGATTTGCAATGGAGTCGGTAAAACGACACCATTTAAAAAGGAATATAAACGTAAAGGCAGTGCTGTCATAAAAAAAAAACGATCGATAGCAACAAAAAAGAAATGAGACTTGTAAAGTGCTTTATCTACTCTGTACCACCGTGTAGAGAAGAAACCTAGAGTCTTAGGTAAAAACGTTAAGAGAGGATGTTAAATGCAGCAGAAATGTGGATCTACTGGAAAGCAGGTCATATACGAGTATCATGGAAAATGAAAAGAACAAGTGGACGGATATTAGAATAACGAATAACTACAGGCACACTGTGGACTTCTAAAAGAAATAACGATTAAGAAAACAAAATATTTTGGCCGCAGCAAACACATAACAATATACTGAAGACCGTACTAGAAGGAAATGTGGAAGGAAAAAGAGAAAGAGGTAGACAGAGATGTAGATGGAAGATAACATATGAGGATGGACAGGACACCGCCTGGCTGTGTGCACCATCAAGATGAAGGAGCGAGGAAACTTGAGATTCTTTACCGCCAACCTTCCTAGTGTATACAGCACATGATGATGATGGATCATTTATGAATCTATCGTAGTGGAAGAAGGGTAGTAGATAAGAAATATGGAGTCAGGGTTCAAATCTTAGTCCGACTGGGTCGAAAAGTATCATTTATGAAGGAGCTGGAACAGTAGACAAACAGGAAAGTTTTGGCTTAACGGCCTGGACATGTTTTATTTTTCCTATACAGATTCAGTCAGTCAGTCAGTCATTTGCAAGTCCCTTGCGGAAATTTGCTCCCTGAAAGGTCTCCTGTAGGCCTCTCAGTTGTAAGTAAGATTCCCTGCTGCTGATGCATCCATTTGCAGATTATCAACGATGTCTTGCAGCCATCTTTGCCTTGGTCTTCCTCTTTTTCCCATTATGTACCCTTCCAATACGGTCTTCTCTAGATTATCATGACGTTTAATGTGTCCAAAATATTTAAGTTTTCTCTGTTTAATCTTCTTTACTAGCAAACTGTCTTCAATATTAAGTTCTTGTAGTATGGATATATTTGTTCTTTTCTGTGCCCATGATATTTGAAGAGCTCTTCTGTAGCATTTACATTTAAAGGCATTTATGTGTTTTTCAGCTATTTTGTTAAGTGTCCAGATCTTAAAAATCTTATTTTTGTAGTTCTGTCTGTTCCTCTTCACAGCTTCTTTAGTTGTTTTACTTTTTGAAGAGCGATATATGTCCTTTTAATTTCCCTATAATCTGTATAGATTACAATGTCCTAATTAAACCTCACTTGTAAACTGTTACGAAAGCTGTAACAAAAAACAAAAAAACCCCTAGAAAATATGTGGTAACGAAAGTTGTTACCCTGTTAGATCCGGGAACCCTCTGTCTGAGCTTAGACACACGATTAGTGCGAGTAATTCCTTCTGGATATGGTGGAGCACTTGCTTTTCTATTAGAAAAGACCAAGTCTGAAGCCACAAGACTCAGGCGCAAAGAAGATGGACCCTGCAACACAGACATTGCTAACTGTAACTGTGGAGGATTATGCAAAATCCAACATTGTTATGAGTGGTGCTGTCCAGCAGAAGACGATGGCGGATAAAAACCTGCGACAGATGATATCTTCCTGCTTTAAAATCGGCTTCTTGGAGGCGGGGTGTATGTATTTTTAACTGTTAATCATGACAGTGACAAAAATCATAAGACACAAAACTCATAAGACACAAAACTCATAAGACACAAAACTCATAAGACACAAAACTCATAAGATACAAAACTCATAAGACATAAATGTTCTGTAGGTCTTTATACTAAAGAGAACGAAGACGCTGTCCGATTTCACAGTCAGAGACCTATAGTGAACGAAGACCATGACACACCCCTCAGGTGATACCCCAGCAGTAACAGGCCTAGTCTGCCCACTGGGGGGAGGGATTGCCTTAATCCTCATGGCGATGGAGTTCGCTACAGAACATTGCACTTCCTTGCTTTTTAGCTCCACTCAATGACCGAAAAAATGGTCGCCCCCGACCTGTTTCCAGCCCGACACGATGCTGTTTCTCAACATCTTCATTGCACCTACTGGAAGGAACGCAAAGCTCGTAGATCCGGTGTGACAGAAGCAGAAGAAGAAGATGTTACTACCAAATGATGGTGGAGAGGAAAGGGAGGCAGAGGGATGGGCGAAGAAAATAGAGCGGCAAGGCTTCTTTTGTATCATAAAGAATTATCACTAGGAAGGATATTCTCAGAGCTACATCGTTCAGCCAGTCCTGAAGGATATTCTCATATCTACATCGTCTAGCCAGTTCTGAAGGATATTCTCAGATCTACATCGTCCAGCCAGTCCTAAAGGATATTCTCAGATCTACATCGTCCAGCCAGTCCTGAAGGATATTCTCATATCTACGTCGTCCAGCCAGTCCTAAAGGATATTCTCAGATCTACATCGTCCAGCCAGTCCTGAAGGATATTCTCAGATCTACATCGTCCAGCCAGTCCTAAAGGATATTATCAGATCTACATCGTCCAGCCAGTCCTGGAGGATATTATCAGATCTACATTCCAGCCAGTCCTGAAGGATATTCTCAGATCTACATCGTCCAGCCAGTCCTGAAGGATATTCTCAGATCTACATCGTCCAGCCAGTCATGAAGGATATTATCAGATCTACATCGTCCAGCCAGTCCTGTCATTATTAGTTCCACATCTTCGTCTGAAGCTGTTATGTGTTAGGACCATGAGCAAATGTTATTTTCCTAAATTCCCTCCCGTCACAAACATGGAACGCATTGTCCCTGTCACAGTGGGTGCTCGCCGGACACTCAGATAGAACTTTAGGTAGACGTAGGGAAAAGCGGGGGATTTGACCTTTCTTTTTGTAATTCTGAGGAAAGGAACCTGTCATTTTGCCAGCTGCTTCCACTGACTGGCGGATAGTGGCCAGTCATCAGTCAGTCAGTCATTTGCATGTCCCTTGTGGAAAACTTTCCCTCCCTGACAGCTCTCCTATAGACCTCTCGGTTGAAAGCAAGATGCCCTGCTGCTGATGCATCAATTCGCAGATCATCGGATGGTGGCAAGGCATATAAATATAATGGTCAACTGTACATATTTGAATAGAGAGCAGTAGCGCAAAAACAGGTAAGCCCAGACTTACAGGTTAGTCTCTTCAGACAAATACTACGGGAGAAAACCCCGTACAAATCGAACTGGAAGTAAAGGAAAAACGTATAAACTAGGAAAAAAGTAGGAGCAGCTTTATGACTTAATGACTACAAGGTTGTGACGTTTCGGCGTGACACTTAATCATACATACACACACAGGACGAAGAATTAGAGAAGATAAAATATAGATTATGGTTGTGGAAGAGGAGAATGTTATGTGTAGCTGAATAACGAGTTCAAACAGTGTGGTTCCAGCGTCCCTTAGTCCTGAATGTAACGGTTCTCACGCGCTAGGCGGCTTGTGTCATCTGCGTGACATCATCGCATTACAAGCCCCTTACCCCACCCATAATCATTTATTTCACCTTCTCCTAGCTAGGTTACCATTGTATCACTCTCTCTCCCCTCAACAGTTTCTGAACGAGGGTCAGAAAAGCTACATATTCTTTCAAGTTACAGCTAAGTGCTCTATTCATTTTATTTATTTATTTATTAAATATAGGATTCATGTGAATCTATACTTTATATCATCTCTCTAATTCTTTGTTCTGTGTGTATTTGTATGATTAAGGCTCACGCTGAAACGCCATAACTTTGCAGTCGTTAAGTAATAAAGCTGTTTCTACTTTTTTCCTAGTTTATACATTTTGACATCATAGCTTTACTGCAGTGATTTGTGTAAAGTTGTATACTTATACACTACTTATTGTGTGTTGCAAAGGAAAAGCGGTCTTCGTACTTCCAGTCCTATGTCCAGTCATGCTTCACATCTATGACACAAAATACTGAAGCCAGATGGTCAATGCTGTCCAGCACGGCACATAACTGTATGTATATTAAACAGAGCTGTGTCAACACTATTTGTAAAAACAAAATGATCGCTCCTAACAACATCAGATTTATAATCATTATTTTTTTTTCATTGTCATAATGCCATTTTTATGCAGTTACAGATGAAAAAAAATTCCATATTTTCTCTGGGCATTTGGATGTATATTTTTCAGTATTTATTTATTTACGTTCTTGAGACTTAGATATATTATTTATTACATCACATAGGATAGCTTGTATCTATCCAACTTTTATTTATTACATCATATAGGATAGCATGTATCTATCCAAATTTTATTTTTTACATCACATAGTATTGCTTGTATCTGTCTATTTTCTATTTCTTATATCATATAGACTTACTTGTATCTATCTAATTTCTATTTCTTACATCATATAGACTTACTTGTATCAATCTAATTTCTATTTCTTACATCATATAGACTTACTTGTATCTATCCAATTTCGATTTCTTACATCATATAGTCTTACTTGTATCTATCTAATTTCTATTTCTTACATCATATAGACTTACTCGTATATATCTAATTTCTATTTCTTATAAACCTTCTGTTCTAGTTCATTCTCTTCTTACTTTTCTACTAACCTAACTTCGTCCAAAATTACTTCCAAACTTTGTATTATCTATTACTTTACTGCCCGACTCCGCCTCGTTCATAAATAATACATTCTTCTGTCATCATCATCATCATCATCATCATCATCATCATCATCATCGCCTTTAATTCCCTTGACATTATAGGAAACGGATAAAAGCTCTCCAGTCATCCGTGTTCTTGGAATTATTGTATTGCGGTTCTCAGCAGAGCACACGCTTGTAGCCGCTACAGAAAAACTATATTCCACATATCAGTGCCAGATCGGTTTATACACTCATCAGTTACCGAACACACCTGTCACTTATTACTTTAAATGTCACCTTATTCAACGTATATGATGCAGACCTCTGAGTTTTAGTCCAAATACTCACGAGGAGCAACAGCTTGTACAACAGACATACATTGCTATTGGCCGTCATGCATCTCTCTCTCTCCCTCTCTCTCTCTCTCATCTCTGACGTCATACTTCCGCCAGTCGTTCACAGTCACTCAACATATTACCCTTACATCAAAAAAATGTAATAATTTTACGGCTCTACGTACGTAAATAACATTCGTATTAACACGGACAAACAAACAAACAAAAATTAATTACAGCATCCAACAATAGCTTGGTCATCTCATCGTACGTTTTTTAACATGTACCTATTCTTTAAAATGACACATAGTTATAGGTCAAATATATACGTGGAATCCAAGCATCATATTTTAATATTATGACCTTGATATGGTTGAAATAATAAATTTATATGCATTGTACATGAAAAAGGAAAAATAAAATATATCAAGACTGCCTTTCGCTCATAAATATGTCGTGTCATTCTTCCTTGAACTAATTCTTTCACTGATAAATGTCACTTGTCATTCTTCCTGAACTAATTCTCGATGTCTGTATCATCCTCTATGAAAACTGATTGGACTTTTTTTTTTTTTTTGTCCTAGTTTTATTTTATCTCATGAACTTAACTTCGTCCCGAAGTCTCCTGACAGTCTTTTCCACTTCACTCATTTTTCTGAATAAGTTTAGTGGATCACTATGCTCCACATTTCTCTCTCTCAACAATTCGTCTTCCCAATGTTCCGGTGGTCTCCCTTTGGAGACTGGTTCATTGTCCTCTGTGTCAGTTCAGCTACGAAATGTCCTTTGTAATTCTCGTTCAAACTAGAATCACCCATGTTGCTTTCTGCCAGCATGGCTGCTCTTCCTCTGCCACGGTCTGATGCTTTTAGTATCGTCCAGTGCTGATCTTAACATCTGATATCTTGAGAATGCACTCTGTGTATTTTTCCTGTAATATGCTTTTTTTTTTTAAAGCTACAGGACTCAGTAATTCAATAGTAAAATAATTTGGTTTTGATAGCATATTGTGATTCTTGTAGTAAACTGGATCTCCAGTTCTTCTGCTGTGTTGCTTCGTGTTGAGATGAATTGTCTCATATCTTTATCTCTTTCATTGTGTTTTTGTAACATTTGTGAACACCTTATGTAGTCGCTGTAACACATTTTCAATCGTGTCTCTTTCTCCCGTGAATTTCTTTCTGGTTTGTAGGATTCTGTCAGTGGGTAGCATGGGATGTCTTCCACGTAACAGAAAAATAGGGGGGAGTACCCAGTACGTCTGGTTAAGTTCATGTTGACAGCTCCTATCTGCCGAGTTTAAATATATGTCTCACTCATTTAGCCCATCTGACACTAATTTTGCCAGTATATCATTCAGGGTTCGATGTTGCCTTTCATTGGTGCAATTTCCTTGTAGATGGTGTGGGGTTGTTCGAATGTGTTGAATATTTAGTTCCTTGATGACTTCTTGAAATGGTTCATCAATAAACTCGCCTCCATTGTCAGTCAGTATTAAGCATTGGCGCGGAGTGTCTTGTCACAAATTCGCCGACTAATAATTTGGCCATGGTGAGACTGCTCTTGTCTGGTGCTGCATAACATTCTGTCCAGGTTGAGTATCCGTCTGTAAAGTGGACAATGCACCTGTTTCCCGAATTGATAATCGGATATAGACCTGAGCAGTCCATACTGACCTTCAACATACAACCTTGGGGTTACATGATATGTAATGTTATTTTGCACGCTTTCAGGTTCCTTGTTTTGCATATTACGTAAGCTTTAACAAGTTGTTCTACAACTTTATAAATACCCCTCCAACAGCATTTAGTCTGGATGCTTTGGACTACTATGTGTACACATATGCCCATTCTTGTCACGACAGTGGAGTATAACACTGTCCTTCAGATGTGCAGACATGTATAATGCGGGCGATGTTTCTTCATCTTCTGTCATCTTGTACCCGATATCATTCTCCAAAATGAATGATTTAATCAATAAGTCTGAATCATCAGACTTCTTCAGTCTGTTTTTTATCTCCATGATATCTCTGTCTTTCTCTTGATCCTTCTGTATATCGATAATGATTGCGGTTTCTGATCATACTAAGATATATTTAATATGTCTGTGTCAGAGAGTGACTGCAGTATGTCATCATAATGTAGATTCAAAGAATCGATCACACTTACTGTTAACGAGTTTTTACACGCTTTAGGCTCATGCTGGGGTGATTTTTTTTTCTCATTTTCGGCTCCCGATTGTGCTCTGGACAGAAAATCTGCTAGATGTAATTCTCCAGGTATGTATTCAACTTTCTGATCGTATGCAAGAATTTGGTGTGACTAGTTCTGCACTTTTCAGTTCTCTGGACATATGCTGTCTGTGTAAATTATGATTTTGGACTTGTACAGATAATTATATAGTTTTTGTAGAGCATACACGATCGCAAAACACTCTTCATCATTTATGTGAAAGTTTCTTTGTGACTTGCTGAAAGAGTGTGATAGAAAATAAACAGATCGCGGCTTTGGTTGTGTTTCCTCTCCTAGTTGTATACTGTCATCAGCTGGTTGTGCCAGCACTGCGCTCACTGCCATATCACATGTATCTGTGTACAAAATCATTGCTTTGGTTACATAAGGAAAAGCAGGCATCATAAGGTCACACAACTCCGTTTTAAGCCTATGAAATGCTCTCTGGCATGACCCAGTCCACTGGAGCCTCTTATTTTTTCATGTCAACTCAATAAGGCGTTCGATAATGTCAGAAAATTGTGGCACAAACCTCCGGTAGTAAAAGGCCATGCCTATAAAAATACGCACTTGTTTTATATTCTTTAGTGGTTCGAGTTCTTTGATAGCCTGCATCTTTCTTTTGTTTGGTGTGACGCCTTCTCTGCATATTTCGTGCCCTAAGTATTCTGTTTCTGATTTTGCGAAAGAGCGCTTTGTTATGTTGAGTTTGACTTTGTGTTCTCGTAATCTGTGAAAGACTTCTTGTATCTGGTTGATATGGTCCTCAATAATTGTACTTGTAAAAACCAAAATATCATCAACGCACACCACTGCAAATTTTGACACACCTTCTAAGACTTGATCCATTAATGCCTCTGGCGTAGCTGGAGCATTACGGATTATAAATGGGATTTTTTTTGAAAAACGTATTTTCCAAACTCGGAAGAGAAACTGGTCTTTTCTTTGAGAGTCTTCGTTCATCAGTAACCTGCTTTTGAGTCTAAGGTGGTGAACCATTTGGCTCCGCCTAGCTGGGTCAAAATATCTTCAGCGTTTGGCGTCTTGTAGGAGATAGGTTTGGTGATTGCATTGAGACCCTTGAAATCATATCAGAAACGATATGTTCCGTCCTTTTTTTTTCCCAGCTGTTACAGTTAGTGAATCCCAGTGCAGCTAGTAGAGGTACTGGCTGAATCACTCCATCTGTAACATGTCGTGAATAGATTTGTCCACTAGTACTCTGTATTTGTGAGGGGTTTTGTAGGATTTCGTACAAACTGGTGAGGGGGGGGGGGAGGGGTTGTTGCCAGTGTCTATATGAATTTTTAATGTGTTAGTTCTGTCTAGGTCTACGTCCGACAGGGTAAATATGTCACTGTTTTCTTCTAATTAGTTCTTGAATGGGAGTTCTATTTTTCTCAACTTGCAGTCGTTTCAGTAACTCTGTGAGCTTTTGAGTTTCGTCCATCGTTCAGTTGTGGTTGTTTATTTTCACCTCGTAACCTTATGTGTCGGCTGTCTTATCTCTGGCTTTGCCACGACACACCCCTTTCTTATCTTCATGTGTTTATTGGTTAAGTTCTACATGGTGACAGGAACCAATCGTTTTTTTTTTTTTCATTTTGACTGTTTCATCTTCTATATAAACACCTGGTTCTTCCTTCAAAAACCTCTGGTGACATTTTGTGGTTTGGATTTCTCCGCCTTCCAGATGTGTGTAAGCTCTGTTCCTTATACAAGGTATGATGTTTATGGATGGCGGTGTCATTGTTACCTCACGTGCTGTTCGTATAACTTCTTTTATTTGCTGTTCCTTGTACAAATCAAATGACTGATCACCCAATCCAAGTTTTCTGGATCTGAAATCAATGTTTGCTCCCGTACTCTGCAGGGAATCTTGACCCAGAATGAGGGGTTTGTTCATTCCTGTGGCGACTTAGAATGAGGGGTTTGCTCATTCCTGTGACTACGTAGAATGGATGGGAACACGTTAAATGTCCTCTCTGGAATGATAAAGTTGATCCACCAATCAGCTTTAGCTCCTCCCCACTGACTGAGTGTGACTTTATATCTGGTTTTTGTGTCATTATTGTCCTTCTTTAATGTTTTCCACACATTGTATCGACAAAGACTTATTTCTGATCCGGTGTCTATTAGTGTGTATTTGATGACCCTGCTGATGTAAAGGATGTTATGCGAGTCTTGTATGAGTTCCCAATACTCTTTTCCCTGGTATTTCCCTTTTTACATTGTACCCTTCTGAATATTTTGCTGGATAACCAGTATACCGATACTCACGCCTGGTTCTTTGGAATCTGTCATTTCTCTCTAAATATGGAGGTCTACCACTGTCTACCATTGTTCTAAAAAACTTTGCAATGTGGTCTGGTTTTCCACATTTATAAAACATTACCGGGTTGTTCTGTCTGTCCAGACGATTAGCTCCATACTGACTTTGGGTAGCTCTCTTGGATCTCGTGGTGGTTTCACAGTGCATTCGGTCATTGGGTTCATCCTTTTTGGTGTCTCTTGGGTCTTCTGCTTGCATCATGTCAACTTCACTTGAATCTTTCTTTCTGTTTTCTGTCTCATTGGCTTGCCCTGTTCTCAAGTTTAGTCGAAGCCTTAATGTCTCTTCATCGACTGCAATCTATCTGTATAGCTTTCTACAATGGCTGGGGACAACCTCTTAATAACTTCATTTTTATGGAGGTGCTACTAATTGCGTCTATCAGGTATCCAACTAACTGGGGTCACTTGTTTACTCACAAACTGCTGTGCTAAAACCATGGCAACTTGTTGGATCATGCTGGATGATGATGTCATGGCGTCCTCCACATCTTCGTTGTCTGTTTGCGGATTCTCGCTCTTGATTTCTTGTGTGTTGTTTTCAGCAGTCTATGGTGTACTCTTGTTTGGTTATTTACCATATAACACCACTCAATGAATATATTTAACAGAAGATATTCAGTTTTCGCGCACAGCGTGGTCTTCTGACTGTTTACGGGTATAGTACCCTTGGTCTCCAGATCCTTGGCTCAGGGCACCACTTGTGGGAAGGTTCTCAACACAGCACACGCGTGTAGTTGTCACAGAAAAACTAGGTTCGACATATCAGTGCCAGATCAATTTATTCACTCATCAGTTACCGAACACATTGTCACTTATTACTTCAAACTGTCACCTTATTCAATGTATATTTTGCAGGACTCGTAGAGCCCAAATAGTCACGAATAGCAACAGCTTGTACAACTGACATACATTGCTAGTGGCCGCAATGCATATATATATATATATATATATATATATCTCCCGTCTCTGACGTCATACTTGTGCCATCGTTCACAGTCGCTCAGTACCTTCCCCTTACATTATAGTCCCTTTTCCAAGATAAATTTTCCTGGTTTTTCTTCCTAAAAATTCGCTGAATTTTGCTTCATAATCAACGGCGAAACTCCAGTTCTTGTAACCCAGACATAATAACAGCCAGCCTAAGACAGGTCTCAAGATGTTTCTGGCCGTGGTTCGTACATACATGCTCACTCAGGTCAAGGAAGGCAGAGTGACCATAGTTACTGACGGGAAGAAGCAGAAGAAGAAGAAGAAGAAAACCGGCGTTGGAAATGGTTAGAAAAAGGCCTCAGAAAAGAGCCTTATCAGTTTAACGCTGGAAAAACGATGAATGACAAACTGGGCAAGAAAACCTGCTGGGAGCTAAGATTTAAAATAAGCAGCGCCACTGATGTAACGGATCCAAAAACGTTGGCTTGAGACCGTGTGATAAAGAGGAATTTGTTCCTTGCTTATAAAACGCCACGAGGCTTCCTGGATGGTGAATGCGTCCGTCGTCATCATCATCATCATCATCATGTGCCGTGACGACTAGCGCTGGCTATTATGCTTCTCCAGAGTACACGATCCTTCATGCAGGCCATTAGCTCAGTTGGTAATCTCCTCTCACACTATCCCGTCACTTTCCAGTATCAGTATCATTTCTCTTGGTCTTCCCCTGGCTCTTCTTCCCTCTATTTTTCCTGTTATAAAATTTTCAATGCCCTCTCTTCTCATTGCATGTCCTTTTGTAATTACGTTGTCTCTCTCTTATTATTATTTTTTTTTGACAAGATTTTTTTTTTTTTTGTGGTCTCTCCAGCTCTTCTCATACATTCTTCATTAGTTATTTTTGTTGCCCAAGGAATTCGCAACATTCTTCTATTAAACTACATTTCTGCTGCTTCCAATGATTTTTGTGCAGACTTGCCTATTGTCCATGATTCACTTCCATATAACAAGATAGGTTCAATATAGCATTTTAGGACTCATTTTCTAACATTCATTGACAAGGATGTGTTGCATAATATGTTTCTCATTCTCAAAAATGCAGTCTTTGCTTGGCCTATTCTGTTCCTAATTTCTGTTCTGCATTTCCCATCTGAAGTTATTTCTGCTCCACGGTATTTAAATTTCTGCACCTGCTTTAGAATAGTTCCGCTGTACATAACAGTTACCATTTTCTGAAATGCGTTTGATATACCCTCATTTAAAAGCTGTGCATGTATAAAAATCCGGTTTTGTAACTTATTATTAAGTAACCAGTCCAGTTTATAAAAGTTATATTAAAAGTTCACATTGCGGGTTATGTGTACATTGAAAATACAATTTCTTGCAATTCTGGCAAAAACGGAGCACCATAGACTAGCATGTTCAGGACTGCCTCCGTGCAGTCGATGTGTGGTCGCTGCGTCCTGTGTATTTTTTCCGGTGCCACAATCAGGTTTGTTGGTATACACCGCTTATCTCCCCGCCACTGGAACCGCGGGGTGGCTGGGATTAGCTCTCGGAACTTCCTCGATATCTCTGGGAGGGATTTGTGGGACGTGAGAGGAAGGAGGAAAGTTAGTGGAGATCATGTCTGCACAGTGATTACGGCCGAGAAAACGAAAAATAAGAAAGGAGAATACGAAACGAAGAATCAAAATTGTGGATATAAAAATTATGATTAGAGACAAGAAATTTGGGGGGAGGAAAGGGGGGGAGGGGGGGAATGAAATTTTCAGAAGCGGAAAGTAGCAAAATAAGCACGGGTGAAGTTTGAAAACAAAACAAGTGAATGAAGAAGAACACAATGGTAAGCAATTTTAAAAAAAAATTAGGTAAGCAAAGTCGAACGATAAATAAAGATGTCAGAAACGTGAAAAAAAAAAGCAAAACAAAAACTAACCCGTGACAGGAGATACGGGAAATAGACATTAAAAAAAAAAAGCTCTATGTTTTTCCTAAACAGGACTACAAAATTATGAGGATAAGATTGATGAATGATAATACATATATATATATATATATTAAATGAAATGCAATTTTTCTAATTTAATTTTTTTTTAAATGGAGAGTGTTAAGAGCAGGCCCTTCTATTCAGCAATGGAAAGCGAAGTTTAACAGAACATACAATTACAACATAAACAGTACTTCTAGAATATGGGTTACCCTTTAACCTGGGGTCATGAACCACCAAGGGGGTCAAAGAAAGGATTTTTCAGAGTCTGGGGACCAGCAATTGGATTTACTGGATTCAAACAACAACAACAACAACAACAACAACAACAACAACAACGACGACGACGACAAAAAGAGAAAAAAAATCTTAGGATCATCTGCGGTCCACTTACTGTTCATTTTTTTAAAATAAAAGGGCCCACATCTACTCGCGGGCCTGAATTGGGGTGGGGGCAGGGGGGGGGGGGACTCAAAGGAATAAATTCATATATGGATTCTCGTCCTTTTGTTGGATTTCGTGTTCATCCACTACATATTGTACCGCTTAACACTGGCGATGGCGCTTCGTCAATTCTGTTCAATCTCTGGTGCTTCCTATCTGTTTTAATACTTTTTTTTCCCATCCTTGCCACTTGGTCGGTCCTCTGAGATAATTTTCTCTTGGTCTTCCTTCTCCTTTTTCCTTTGAATTTTCCATTTGTTACCAAGTTCTCTAAGTTCTGCCTGTCTTCTCATGACGTGTACTAGAAATCTGAACCGTTTTTTTTTCTTCTTATCATTTTAATTAGTTTTTGTTGTTCTGGAACTTCTTTGAGCTTCATTTTTTTAAAACTGTCCAGGATATTTGTTGTCTTTTTTCTCCAAAAAACACATCTTTAGTTATTTTCCTGTTTCTTTGTCATATTTTTTGTTAATTGTCCAAGCAATCTTCCTCTTTCTCTGATCCATGCCAGTCAGGTGTTGTTCGTCGTTGATTTCCACAACCATCTGTCCGTTGCCATTTCTGTAAGCTGCATTTTGGACTGTGCTCTATGCCTCTCTTTTAGTCCATCAAACATCTTGTTTCTTTGTCTTTCTCTGTCCCTTTTTACCTCCAGTTTTCCTGTTGTTCTTAAGTGCTCTAGTTTGGCTCTTCTTAAAACACGTCCTACAAATCTGGACTTTAGTGTTCTGAATTTTGCCGTATTTTCTCTCTCTCTCTTTTCTTTTTGTTTTTGGTTGTTAAGCCTCAAACTCTTCACGCAGCAGTACTGGCTCCATATAGCACTGTAATACTCTTTTCCTCACTTTTAGAGACATCCTTTTATTTGTTAGCATCTTCTTCATGTTATGAAACGATGATTGCCTGTTCGGTTGGTTACACGAACTATAAGAAAACGTGGTAAGGAGG
Organism: Achatina immaculata; assembly: GCA_009760885.1. Classification (NCBI taxonomy): domain Eukaryota; kingdom Metazoa; phylum Mollusca; class Gastropoda; order Stylommatophora; family Achatinidae; genus Lissachatina; species Lissachatina immaculata. The sequence goes on along the minus strand of CM019716.1, from coordinate 69,934,776 downwards.
TGGTAACTTATTGTTGCTTAGGGACTAAGTGGTTGCTCATCCTGGTGGAGTCTGGGGTTCAATTCATACTTACGCACCTACTGTCTTTCTTCCACGCACGTCTACAACTCTCCGCATGCAGTTTTTTTTTTTTTTCAGAGCGCTGTCCCAACACTTAATTGTGCACGAGCCGGGTGTTCCCACAAGCAATGCCGGATTTAGACTTCAGGAGGCCCTAAGTTATATATAAAGTTTTTGTTTAAAAAAAGTCATGCCTTAAGACCCTGCGGATTGTGAAGCCCTTATTTGTAGCTCGTTCAGCGTAGGCCTAAATTCGGCGAAGTCCATAATCTCTCAGAACTGTCAGCTTTGTGTATGAGAGAGAGGAGAGAGAGAGAGAGAGAGAGACTTCAGTCAGTCATTTGCATGTCCCTTGTGGAACTTTCCCTCCCTAACAGCTCTCCTGTAGGCCTCTCGGTTGTAAGCAAGATGCCCTGCTACTGACGCATCCAAGTTATTCGCTTACTTGTGTTAAAACACCGTAAATACTGAGGAATATTCGTTGCGGAAGTACACAGTATTTTTGTTTTAGAAAGAAGTACAATACTCTTCGGTTTTGTTCGTAGATAGGTTCGGTTTTGTTCGTAGGTAGGTTCGGTTTTGTTCGTAGGTAGGTTCAGTTTTGTTCGTAGGTAGGTTCGGTTTTGTTCGTAGGTAGGTTCGGTTTTGTTCGTAGGTAGGTTCGGTTTTGTTCGTATGTAGGTTCGGTTTTGTTCGTATGTAGGTTCGGTTTTGTTCGTAGGTAGGTTCGGTTTTGTTCGTAGGTAGGTGTTACGTGTTTGTGAAATACGTTCGGCACAATTTTGTTACAAAACCTTCTCAACGTCACTGATTCTACCAGTACTCGATCTAACGTAACAGCCCCATTAACAATCCAGTATCCAATGTATGTAGTGTGTACTGTCTCCCATCAACGATCCAGTATTAGAGCTTACAACATGGATTCCTTCTACAGTTCAGTATCAGATTTACGTTATATGTCTTCCTATTAACAGACCAGTATTGGATCTACGTAAAATATCCCCTATTAACAGACCAGTATTGGGTCTACGTAAATATGTCCCATTAACATACCAGTGTTGGAATACGTAAATATATCCCATTAACAGACCTGTATTGGATCTACGTAAATATTTCCCATTAACAAACCGATATTGGAACTACGTTAATATGTCCCATTAACGGTCCAGAATTGGATCAGCGCAATGTGTCCCATCAACAGCCCGGTATTGGATCTACATAATATGTCCCATTAACGGTAAACTTGGAATCAGAACATTGAAAAGGATCTTAGCATACAAAAATATACATGAAATGGTTATTTTTTTAAAACCTTATTTAGAGTAGCAAAGATATTACATTTCTTTCATAATAAAGAAGAATAAAAATTAGACAAATAAAAATAAAATAAACCTCGTGTGTTGTTGTTGTTTTTTTTTAAAAATTGTACAGTATTTAGACCAAATCCAAGACGAACATTGTCGGTGGCTTTCTGTAAACTTTATATTTAGTCCCATATGCATATATTGCAAACAGAACTATATTGTTTATCTGGGTTTAATTTCCTAGGTTTTCGCACTTATTTTAAAATATGTGAAAAGAAAAGTTATTCCTATTTTAAAAGAAATAATTTACGAAAACATCCCGTAGAGCTCTTCTTATTGTAGTCGAGCGTATAGGAGTTAGAATTACCAGATAGAAGTGAATAGAGTGGGAAATAACAGCCTTCGTTTCAAGTTCAAGGGTTAATATTGACTCCACTCGTATGCTTATGTACTAATGCTATTGTATTCATACATTACTGTTCATTTTTTGTATCTTTTATCTTCGGCTACAATTTTAAACGAGTGATGAATAATCACTGTAAAAACAGCAGCTAATAGTATGGTCAAGTTAGTTCGAATTCTGTTCTGATTTTATAGCCATTAGGATACCAGCAGCCAGAAGAACGGTATTGTAGTAGTAGTAGTAGTGATAGTAGTAATAATAGTAGTAGTAGCAGTAGCAATAGTAGTAGTAACAGTAATAGTAGTAGTAGTAGTAGTAGTAGTAGTAGCAGTAGTAATAATAGTAGTAGGAGTAGTATTAGTAGCAGCAGTGGTAATATTAATAGTAGTAGTAGTCGTAACAGTAGTAGTAGCAGTAGTAGTAGTAGCAGCAGCGTAGTAGTAGTTTTAGCAAAAGTAGCAGTAGTAGTAGTAGTAGTAGTTGTTGTTGTAGCTGTAGTAACAGTATAGTAACAGCAGCAACAGAAGCAGCAGATGTAGAATTATTGGCTTGAATAGTAGTAACCGTAGTAGTAGCAGTAGTAGAAATAAAACAGTAATAGTGGTAACTAGTAGTAATAATAGTAGTAGTAGTAGTAGCAGTAGAAATAGTAGTAGTTGTAGCAATAGTAGTGGCAGTTGAAAATCAGCTGGGTATATCCATAAACATCCCCCTCGCAGACAGATTCTCACACACATAATCGAACTGGCAACACTCTCCTGATTGGCTCTTCAGAGCTTGGCGCCTGAATCTCGCTAGCGCATCTAGTCAGCGTTACAGCAGTTAAACATTGTCTTGACATCTTGACGTAGCAAGGTGTACCGGGACATCTCAGACTTGTCAAGGGGCATGTGCAGTTTCTGAATGGTTTTCCTGCCTGCTTCATTGTCTATCTATCTATCTATCTATCTATCTATCTATCTATCTATCTATCTATCTATCTATCTATCTATCTATCTATCTATCTATCTATCTATCTATCTATCTATCTATCTATCTGTCTGTCTGTCTGTCTGTCTGTCTGTCTATCTGTCTGTCTGTCTGTCTGTCTGTCTGTCTATCTGTCCGTCCATTACAGGAATATATTAATACAATAACATTATTGGATAGACAAACAGACAGACAGATATATAGACAGATAGATTGACTGATAGACAGACAGACAGACAGGCTATCTATCTATCTATCTATCTATCTATCTATCTATCTATCTATCTATCTATCTATCTATCTATCTGTCTGTCTGTCTATCTGTCTGTCTGTTTATCTGTTTGTCTGTCTATCTATCGCACCTCCCTTTGAACCTTGCGAAGTGAAGTCTTTGAATGTGTTTTCTCTTGTTCTGGCACGTCTTTTCTTGATTCTCAGAAAACATAATGTGTCTAACTGTTTTGGTGTATTTTAATTAGGTGAAAATCTTTGTGCGATTGGTACACACAGTACTCATATAAACATTTAATGAATTAATGGATACGTGTATGACAAACTCACCTACCAACACCCACACCCACTAAAGAAATAAAAATAGTAACATAATAACTATGAATGAAATCCCAGAGTTCTCTAGAACATGCAATCATCTCGCCACAAGAAGAATGGATTGTCTGTAGACACAGGGAGAACCTTTAGTGCGTACTTCCTTGTTCGTTACACATATGTTAACTCTCTCTCTCTCTCTCTCTCTCTCTCTCTATATATATATATATATATATATATATATATATATTATATATATATATATATAAAGAATTTGATACCACTGTATGAGTTTATTTTCCTACATTTCTGTAGGTTTTAGTTAGTTTTTTTTCCCTCTGAGAGCTTTCAACTGTACTCTATGTGATTTGGTGATGTAATATAGATTTATGTACACATATTTTGTCAGTTTAAGAGTAATGTTCTAACTGTACTACTCTATGGAAGTGAATGCTGAAAAATCACCAAAACCATAGAAAACAAGTTGAATTCTTTCCAGACTAAATGTTTACGAAGAATTAGAAAAATATTTTGGTCAAACACCATAAGAAATAACATCTTGTTAGCAGAAATGCAGATGAAGCCACTGACAACAATTATTGAGGAAAGACGCTGGCGATGGTTGGGACATGTGCTCCGAATGACTGACAACTCACTACCAAAAACAGCACTGAGATGGACACCACAGGGGAACAGAAGTAAGGGTAGACCAAAAGAGACATGGAGAAGAACAACAGAAAGGATGTTGAGCAATAGAGGGCTCACCTGGGCAACAGCAGAAAAAAAGGCGAAGGACAGGCATTTGTGGAAAACCCTTGAGGAAGCCCCATGTGCCCTGGGCACTTAAGGTTCAGAGAGACAGAGAGAGAGAGAGAGAGAGATTTTGTCAGTAACAGACTTGACGCGGGTTCAAAATGTTGCGTACGAGCCGCTAAATATTAGAGTACAGATTGTGTAACATATAACTGGAATATAATCTGTTATTCTGTGTTTAAGGGGAAGTGAATTTTAGAATTCATTTTCACAGCTGTCGTCAAGCAGAATATCTGAAACTTGAATTCAAGGACTCTGTTGAAACGTAGCTAGTGCTGTAGGTTCTGTTCCAGGACTGCTTAGGTTACTTGAAAGAGGACTAGTGGGATCATGAGCAGGTTTGTGTGTGTGTGTACGACATGTGTGTCGGAAAACCCCATTACAGACTTTGTTTTGGATTTGTCTAATACCACTGAAGTCGAGAGCAGTGCAGTAGCTAGAGATATTGCTTCTCATGGTGAGTGCAGGTGTTTATGTGTGTGTTTCTGTGTGTGATTTGTGTGTGTGTGTGTGTGCATGTGTGATAGAGAGAGAGAGAGAGAGAGAGAGAGAGAGAGAGAATTCAGTTTTTTCTTCAAGACTACCATAATTTTGTTCAACATTTTAATTTTCATAACCTTAAAAAGAGAAAAAAAATAACAACAGAAAGTTCTCAAAATTGATACGAGACAAAAAAAAAAGTTCTAAGATCAAGATGCAAAAACTAGTTCAACAAAAGTAAAAAGTAAAATGGCAATTTTTAAAAAAAATTGCACATCATGAAAAGAGGCAGTAGATAGAAAACCTGATAATCACTTGGAAGTTCACGGACAAAAGAAAGGAACTGGATAACGAGAGATAAAGAAATCGAAAAATACACATTTCTTAAATTCCCTTTTCTTTATTGATTTTTCGTATGAACAAGACAATTTTTAACTGCTCATACCAGAAATCTTGCATAAAGATAATAAACAGTTTTCTAAAACAGTTATGATATTATATAGAAATATAACCGCAAACATCAGCGAACAATCTGTTTATGAATTTTCATGAAAGTTAATTTTGTTTCCTTAAATTTCAGTTAAAAACATACACACATAAAGAGAACAAAATACAAACATCAGCCATAGTAATTTTTAAAGAGTTTAATGATAATAGATCTGCAACTACTAGAGAAGAAATTACTTCCTACGACATAGATTCAATAGAACAGGGCAAAAGTTCTCAAACTGTTCCAGACTTTGGCAGATTTGACAACGCGAATCTCTGTCGTGACACACCTGCGTTCAGGTTTAGTGTAAATATATGGTATTTTACTGTTCACATTACACTGAGCTAGATGTAAATTTGAAGAAAAGTATTTATACAGGCAAAATATGGCGGTAAATCTGTAGCTGTCTCGCAGCACACCAGCGTGCCGACGCACAGCGTTTGAAAAATACTGGAATAATGGAGGCGTCTTCGTTTCGTTATATAGGGTGTTCCACAAGTAACTGTGTACTAACCCAGTATCGATTCTGGTATCATCATAATGTCTGCGGTATCTAGCCACATTTTCCTGCCTCAGTCATTAAGATATCACTACGATACCGGAATCAATACTGGGTTAGAGCACAGTTACTTTCCGAACGCACTGTATCTCGGCCGTGATGAGTTGTCTGCCGCTGAAAGGTCGCGTACTCAGGCTGAAAGAGGTCAGGATCAATGACCCATAGCTGAGTCCTTGCGTCAGGGTTGGCCAACCATATCTGACCAAGACATCATTCTAAATCAAGGTGATGGCCCTGAGAACAGGCAGTAGTTTGACATAGTGAACAAGGAAAAGGAGCATGGTTTAAAAAACTATGCCAAGCCAAAAGACAGTTATGTCTAGCCTAGTGAGAAGCATAACTGAGACACAACGCAACCAACTCTCTTTTGATGGGGAGCATCTAAGAAAGAAAGAAAGAAAGAAGAACAAGAAGAACGCATAGTCTTGAAGACCGTTTTGTCTGTGGGAGGTAGTCTACAAATGTCAATGAATGCTTTACGTAGTAAAATGACAAATGTCAGAGACTGGACCTAGAAGCAACCAATAAAATCTTTGTCAGTTAAACATAATCGTTTAGCTCATGCTGTGGAGAGACTTAGATTACAAAGTAATACAAGAGAGACCTACTACAAGAGAACATCGTAGGAAAAGCCCGCTGTTTGAGAAATCTGCTGGGCTGTGGCCAGCGAATATGGTTGATACTGTCCTGGCGCAGCAAGACTGAGTTGTGTGGCCAACAACGGGTGTCCATACATCATTATAGTGTCCAGTGAGGTCGCCATGGTATCAACGGAAGCAGGATATCCATTGGGGTACGTCATAATACCACCGGAAGTTATTGGGAAGCGTCCATTTGCCCCGAAGTATCCTGGGAAGAAGGAGAGTGACAGCGCGTCGAAGTTTTTAGATTTGAGGTCAACTATTTTCGGTGGTGGATTGGGGATTCCCTCAAATACATCCCGCTTTCTCTTTTCACCCTTTTCCGGGTCACTGACGCTGTCAGATATTGTCCGACTTTCTAAGTGACTCCTCGAGAGTTTAGAACCACGAATATGCTTATCCGTGAGGAGATTTGAATGAAGTAATTTAGAACTATATTTCTTCAGCGCAGTCATCTGAAGATGCATGTAGTGATCACTGCGCTCTTTGTCGTTTGTTTCTGTGTCGTCTTTACAATCATTCTCGTGTCCGATCAGTCGGTCAATACCAAATGATAGTCGGAGCTTTCTGAAGATCTTCTCACCGCTTGGGCTGTGTGAAACTGTTTCGGTGCTGGGGTCAAACTTAGGCGAAAAATGACCTTCGGGGCCAGTGTCATCACTTTCATCGCTGCTGTTTTTTGAGATGTCCTTTTTACCACCATCTTGAAGAGACGTTTTTGTGTCCGCCATTTTTTCGGACAAACAGGCGTTTTCGGAGCTGTATTGGTGTCCTTCACGACATTCGTTGTCGCTGTTTGACTCTAAATCGTACGCAGAGTCCCCGCGCTGGCTTGAAATAGTCAGAGAATCAGGAAATCTCTTTTTGGTGTATCTGTTTGGCCTAAATGTGTTCTTAACAGTGTCATTTATTCGGTTGTCGTTATAGACACTTCGGTCGCTGTGACCTTCAAGAGTACAGCTCCCCACCACTTTTCGTGAGTTTGGTTTGACCGTAATTTCCGAACTTTCCTTCACGTAACCTTTGTCAATGACGAAATGTGCATTTTTATCTTGTTCGTTATGTAATGACATGGCAAGCTGTTTCGCCGAGATTAGATTGTTGTTGGAGTCATCTATGATGTCTTTAATGATCTTGTCTTCATATTCATCGATGGCTGTGTGTCTTCTATCGTGGGAGTTACATGGAGAGGTCATTGTATCATGTCTCTCTTCGTCTTGTATATCATTCTTGCTTTCATCGGAGCTGTTAGCGTCTGTAGAGTGCGGATAAACCCTTCTTTTCAAACTGTCAACGATGACCTCGTCACTTACCCACATCAAAGAGTGGCTGCGCGGACTCCCTTCAGCAGCCTCTTCTTCCTCATCGTGCGCTGAAACCTTCACGGGTTTCATGCCGTCCTCGTGACTTTCCTTGTAGAACTTCTCAAGCTCATCAAAGTCTTGATTCTGTCTCGCCATCTTGTGAACTTCCATATCTTCACGCACGTCTTCTTTACAGGTACTCAAATCATCTTCAGCAATGTCGCTACCGCACGGTGATTCTGAGCTTACTCGATGTTGAACTTTAACTCTTCGCTTTCTCCTTCTGTAATTTCCTTCTTCAAAAAGTTCGTCACAGTTCGGATCCATAGTCCAGTAGTTGCCTTTACCTGAAATATTGAAGGGAAAATATAGTGTTAGTACACAGGTCCTGACAAAGTCTATAGAAGTCTTTAAAAGTTTATGACAGACACATTTTATAAAAGTAGTTACATTTTGACATATTAAACGTCATGACAATTTAGAGAAGACAGGCTTGGAAAGGTACATAATAGGAAAAAGAAAGAGAGGAAGACCAAGGCGAAGATGGCTGTAAGACATCGTTGATAATCTGCAAATGGATGCATCAGCAGCAGGCCATCTTGCTTACAGCCGAGAAGCCTAAAGGAGAGCTGTTAGGGAGGCAAGGGACATGCAAATGACTGACTGACAAAGTTATAAAGGTAGTGGAAGCGAAATCTATAGGCGCAGGCTGAAGTTCATGAAAAACGATATCTATAACAGAGGTCCGAAAAAAAGATACCTGTTAGTAATTACAACTGAAGAGATGAGACGAAGGATGGTGCATCTGTACGAGAGAGCGAATATACTTCTCGAGGCCTATAAAAAATAAGACGCACCCCATCTTTATGCAGTGTTCCATGAAGTGTGTCTTCAGCATAGACAACGGAATAAGATTCCACCACTGTACTTCCTCCAGGTAGTAGACTCTACAAAGAAGCCTAATTGTTAAGTTCTCCTAGAAGGCAGCTGCGAAAGGAACAGAACTCACTATCTTCAGTGAAGGGAGCCATCGGGGCTTTACAGTCAGCCACTCGCACTGTGATGGCAAGAAATGTAGGTCCATAATTTTCATCGACCAAAGAAAGGTGGGACGTAAGTACGCCCTTGGTTGCAGTGAGAGTCACTGACGCGATTAAAAGCGGTGTGTGACTCTCATTAAATTTTAATTGTTCGACAAAGGCCAGTGGCTGGGCATACAGAAATAACATGGGCAGATTATATACATATATCTGAACCTTAAGTGCCCAGGGCACATGGGGCTTCCGCAAGGGTTTTCCACAAATGCCTGTCTTTGCCTTTTTTTCTGCTCTTGCCCACTTGAGCCGTCTATTGCTCAACATCCTTTCTGTTGTTCTTCTCCATGTCTCTTTTGGTCTATCCTTACTTCTGCTCCCCTGTGGTGTCCATCTTAGTGCTATTTTTGGTAGTGAGTTGTCAGTCATTCAGAGCACATGTCCAAACCATCGCCAGCGTCTTTCCTCAATAATTGTTGTCAGTGGTTTCATCTGCATTTCTGCCAATAAGATGTTATTTCTTATGGTGTTTGGCCAAAATATTTTTCTAATTCTTCGTAAACATCTAGTCTGAAGAGAATTCAACTTGTTTTTTATGGTTTTGGTGATTTTCCAGCATTCACTTCCATAGAGTAGTAATATATATATATATATATATATATATATATATAGAGAGAGAGAGAGAGAGAGAGAAATAAAACGTACAAATTAATATAAATAATCAGACTAATACATTAAGAGTAACAAGGTGGAAGATAAAGTTTTAGTATAGATAGACAGATAGATAGATAGACAGACAGACAGACCGACGGACGGACGGACGGATGGACGGACGGATGGACGGATGGATGGATGGGTGGATGGATGGATGAATAAGTAGATAGGCGGTTGGATGGATGGATAGGTAGATAGATGGATGGATGGATAGGTAGATGGATGGATGGATAGGTAGATGGATGGATAGATGGATGGATAGGTAGTTGGATGGATGGATGGATGGATAGATGGATGGATGGATGGATGGATGGATGGATGGATGGATGGATGGATGGATGGATGGATGGATGGATGGGTAGATCGATGAATAGGAAGACAAACAGACAGCAGACAGATAATCACCTGGTGTCCCTTTGTCTCGTGGCACTTTGATGAAGCAATGATTGAGGCTGAGATTGTGACGTATCGAGTTCTGCCAGCCTTGCCTGGGAGAAAACAGAAATCACCAATGAACTTTCAAGCTATCTGATCTGGAAGAATGTTAACATAGCTTGTCCATAACAAATGTAGAAAGCTCTCTCCTTTTATCCATGGAACCCCCCCCCCCCCATATTCTGATCTAATATGAGGGTCATACCGAAAGTCGTGAGCAACAATTTTTTAAACATCATAATGTGTAGAAAGAAAAAATATAAGTGTATCACCTTATCTGCATCCTTTTCCTCACTTTTCAACATAATTTCCATTTCTCTGAACACATTTTTCCCATCGCTCTGCAAGTTTGAAAATACAATCCCTGTAAAATTCCGTTCCAGCTGACCGACGGCACAGGAGCACTGCTTTCTGAACGTTCTATCCTGTGGGACCCAGTTGGCACAAACTTTTCTATAGCCTAGGGTTTCAATAATTTCCTATAGTGCATTGTGTCCTATTCCAAGATTTACAATGATTTCAGAAACTGTGACACTTCTGTCTTCTTTAATGATGTCGTCAACGTTGGAGTTTGAGGGTGATCCCTGCGAGGCATATATTGGATGCTCGTGTTTCCATCTTTGAAATGTTTCACCCACCTCCTAACACTGCTAGCACCCATACACACATCTCCATAAGCAAGTTGAAGTTTTTGGTCAATTTCAGCAGCGGGGATTTCCTCTTTAACGAGAAACTCAATAACAACACGTTAACGAAACGAAACTTCAGAACCTGCCATTTTGTTTATGCTCCTCGTAGTCACGTGACACACAATATACATTTATATTTTTTCAATCTATAAATTCTGATTTTAAAAAATCTGCTCACGACTTTCGGTATGACCCTCGTAGCGATGGTCTAATCATCACCTAATAATTGACCCTGCCAACCTCCGATGTATACCATCCATCTCATGATATATGTCCTCAATACCCTCTAATTGATGGTACAGAAGAGTTCTTCAAATATCATGGGAACAAAAAAAAGAACAAAAATATTCATACTACAAGAACTTAATATTGAAGAAGGTTGTCTAGTAAAGAAGATTAAACACAGATAACTGAAATATTTTGGGCATATTAAATGCCATGAGAATTTAGAGAAGACCATCTTGGAAGGGTACATAACGGGGAAAAGAAAGAGAGGAAGACCAAGGCGAAGATGGCTGCAAGACATCGTTGATAATCTGCAAATGGATGTATCAATAGCAGGGCATCTTGCGTACAGCCGAGAAGCTTATAGGAGACCTTCTTCTTCTGCGTTCGAGGTTGTTGGTCACATCATATATTGATCCCTGTTGACATGGCAAAGCCCGCAGCCCTCTCCAGATCCTGATAGGAGCCCTAAAGCTTTTGCCCCATACTTGTATCTTCTGGCCATGTCTCACGTCTCAGGTCTGCATGGTTTGGACACTCTTGAAGGATATGTTCTGGAGTCTGGACTCCATTGCCACAAGAACACTCGTCTGTGTGAGACATTTAAGTCGATGTAAGTGGCTTAGTAGTCTGCAGTGTCCTGTCCTTAGGCAGAAGAGGATGGTTTGCTGATGTCTTTGTAGTTGGTGTATTGCGTCTGGTTCGTTGTTACGTTTCAGTTGCTTTTTCCATTCAGATCTGCACTGGTTACGGATTAAAGTTTTCGCTTCTTGGTAGTTTACTGGATGATATCTTTGATCTTGATTGCTGACAGGAGAGTTGTTAGGGAGACAAGGAAGTTCCGCAAGGGAAATGCAAGTGACTGACTGACTGATACCCTCTAGTCCCCCCGTGTGGTACCTGAGACCTGGGCACGTTCCTGGGAAGCAAGACTAGGACCACTGTACCCTACCATGCATGATCCTGATAAGGGGACTAAGGAGGGTTCGGCATAGGGCCAGAAAGCCTATACGATTAAAAACAAATCATCAGACTGCTACAGAAAAGGAAGCAATGGGCTCACCCGGACAAGAGCAGGAAAAAAAAAAGACAAAGGACAGGCGTTTGTGGAAAACCCTTGCGGAAGCCCCATGCGCCTTGGGCACTTAAGGTTCAGAGGGATCCTCTAGTTGTGACCTCTGTTATTACGATGTGGCTTTGTATTATAAGGCCATAAACAGATGAATGAATCATAACATGACCAGCTAGTTCATCAATGATAATTATCAATAACTGTCATATGATCTGTATTTCCAGAGCTTTTATTGTCTTTGATGATGGGCTTGCTGCCTATCCGGGCCTCTAGGCTTATGCCTGTTGAGCCTAATGCCTAATTCGCCGCTGGTTCCGAAATATGTTGCCTTACCTCATTTAAAACAGCTATGTTTCAGGAGGACTGATGCTATTGGCTGACTTCCTCACGTGACTGTGTTTGCTTTGAAACTCGGAACAACATTCCGAGGATTTTTAAGAGAAGCACAGTTAGCAGTGGACTGCCTTCTTACTCGGATATAGTTCATTTAAAAATAAAATAAAGAAAGAAAGAGAAACTGAAAACCTGCTGTAAAAATGTGGTGTTTGGACACAGCTTCTGGCATATTTGAGTCGAGATACGTTAAACCTGCATTGTACAAACGTTGTCAGTGTATTAAAAGGAAATGCTAATTCGCGTTATAATCTAGGATGCGACTCGGACAGGGAGAAACGTTCCAGACCTAAAAACAATATTGAAAGAAAGAAAGAAAGAAAGAAAGAAAGAGAAAGAGAAGAGAGAGAGAAGAAAGAAAGAGAAAGAGAAAGAAAGAAAGAGAGAGAGAAAGAAAGAGAGAGGTGTCACCACTACACACTGGATAGGTCAATAAGTGTTTCCATCCCATACTGGGAGAGGAGGTCAGCGGAGAACACGGGTCTTAGCCCCGACGTAATCCCTGCCGAATGAAAGATGAGACCCGGCATTCGACCTAACGCCCTAACTCTGAGATTGACAAAGAGCCAGGTCACAGTAGATTCTGCAAATTCAAACCCCCCCCCCCCTTCCCCCCCCCCCCCACACACATTCTTTTAAAAAAGTAACAAACCTGGGTTCGTACCAGGGACTTCAGTGTAATGTTGCCCTAAATGAGCATTAACAGTGATAAACTTGAGAGGGTTCAAGGATTCTGTTTTATTTAAATTAGTCTGACCAAAGCCAATGGATTATGGGTTCAAGTCCTTCCCAACAGCTTCGATTCCTACATTCATTTTAACTTGTTTTTGGCGTACTTGTTAGTGGTCGGCCTTTCATTTAAAGTTCTGGAGAGATAGAGAACTTGCCTACGCTCTCTACACGCAAAGAACAAACCGCTAGGAAAGGAACTATAAGCCGCCAGCGATCTTAATATAGTATAAGAAAAATTGATGCTCATATAAAAGTAACCCTGTATAACTGGAATTAACCCTGAATTCCTACATCTGACAGAAACAAAAATCATAGTTTATAAACAAAAAACTATTTTTGACCCCCAAAAACGTGAGTTGCATACGACTGATCAAAATAAAAAATATTTACTCATAGAATTGCAAGAAAACGGGGTGTAGAAAATAGATAAGCAAATATTTACCGGAGTTGGATGGCAACCCTAAGAGTAGGAATAATTGGTCAGTTACCGGTCAGTTTTAAGAGGTGCGCAACTCTGATTTACTAGCGGTTAAAATTGATTCTTTAGAAGTTCCACTGTCGATCAAGATAATCTAGGAATCTGAATATTTAAGAAAAGCATCTTAAATGATTATATTGTCAGAGGTACAGTTGATGAGTAACACATAAACTGATGATTCACTTGTTGATTTTGCTAGCTGTGTAAAACGATGATTTTAACAACAGAAGCTTATGATTATTTGAAGAATTGTTTAATTGTGTTTCTTTTCACCTGTGTAATATGTCTATTTGTAAACGTATAATCCTCTTCCAACCATACAATAAAAACACAATATCACATTATAAATAACATGCATCAAAAATATATATTTCCTACAGGGGGATAAAAAAAAAACTTTTTGAAAGGATCAACTGATATTCAGGAAGACAGTCTTCTGTAGATAACACTCACAATAATATTTTCAGAGAAAAACAATTTATATTTTATGGCAACAAGGAGAGCTTCTTTCGCCATGGCGTATTGCCTTTCATGATAGCATCTTCTTTCAGAAATAGCCTCGGCTGGGACAGAGCGTGTCTCCCACAGCTCAAGGACCGGGTGGAGGAGTCAGGAGTTCAAGCAGCTGCTGCTGAATGTCGTTGATCAGCGGTTCCCAAGCTTTAGATCAATACTCGAAATACAGGCTGTAGTGGGTCAGTGTCGCCAGAAGATGTTACTTAAGGTATTACTACTACTACTACAACTACTACTACTGCTACTACTACTATTATTATTACTGCTACTACTACTACTACTACTACTACTGCTGCTGCTGCTACTACTACTACTAGTACTACTATTACTACTACTGCTACTACTACTACTATTACTGTTACTACACTCTCTCTCTTTCTCTCTCTCTCTCTCTCTCGCTCTCTCTCTCTCTCTCTCTCTCTCTCTCTCTCTCTCTGTGAACTTTTAAGTACCCAAGGCACATTGGGCTTCCGCAAGGGTTTCCCACAAATACCTGTTCTTTGCCTTTTTTCCGCTTTGCCCAGGTGAGTCCTCTATTGCTCAACATCCTCTCTGTTGTTCTCTATGTCTCCTTTGGTCTGTCTTTACTCCTGTTTCTCTGTGGTGTCCACCTTAGTGCTACTACTTTTTGGTACTACTTCTATTACTATTAGTAACATTACAACTACTACTACTACTACTGCTGCTGCTGCTGCTGCTGCTGCTACCACTACCAATAATAATAACAAAATTAATAATAAAAAAATAATGATGATAGTAACAAGAAAAAGAAGAAGTATAGGAAGGTGAAAAAGAAGAGAGAAGAAGAAATAAACAGTTCAAGCAAAACAAAACCGAAAAAAAAAGGAAATACGGGACTTCCGGGATACCTTACTACTTTATGTTTTCAAACTTGAAAATTAAAATAAAATCACTTTTGATACTATTTATTGAAATAATTTTTGTTGAATTTCAACATTAAAAAAATCTATTCTACAGTTCGCTGGTCACGTTACTGCTTAGGCTTAGAGTCGCGTTAAAAAAAGGAATATATACATGTATATATATATACTTACTAGGTGCGTTCATAAAGTAATGCACCACATCGTTTCTTTTTCAGCTAATAATGAAGATAGAAGCATGAAATTTTGCACACTTTAAATATGGCATGTGCCGATTGTGAGCACTTGATTGCACTGCAACCGGCCAGTGAATATGGCTGCCCTAACCGTTGAAATGGAGCGTGTTAGCAACCTGCGATATAAGCACCGAATTGTGATAGAATTTCTCGTTTCAGAGAAGGAAATTGTTGTGAACTTTCACAAATGTCTATGTGATGTGTATGGAAGTTTTCCAGTCGACAGGAGTACAGTCAGTCGATGGGTTCAAAGAATCAAAGAATCAATAAGTGGAGATAAGGAGTTGATGATCGGCCGCGCTGTGGACGTCTTGCCACAGCCACCAAGGCAAAAATGTTGAAATGCACTGAGGGCATTATTCTTACTGATAGACGTATCACTACCCAACAGTTCGCCTTAAAGCTGTCAGTCAGCAATGGTAGTGCAAATGCAGTTATAAAAGCACTCAGATTCTCTAAGGTTTGAGCAATGTGAGTTCCTCGAAGTCTCACAAATGACCATGGATTGCAAAGGAAAGCAATTTCTTCTGAATTGTTGGAACGTTTCATTGCTGAGGGAAAGAACCTTTTGGCTAGTATAGTAACAGGTGACGAAACCTGGGCACATCATTTTGAACCTGAGACAAAAAGTGGAGTGGCATCATCCGCAATCACCACGAAGAAAGAAATTCAAGACAACTCCTTCAGCTGGAAAGGTCATGATCACTGTATTTTGGCCACATTGAAGGTGTGATTCTTGTGGATGTTATGCCAAGAGGAGAGACAATCAATTCGCAAGCATATATTACGACATTGAAAAAGTCAATCAACGTTTTCGCAGAGTTCGGCCGCACAAGAATCCGGCAGACCTGCTTCTTCTTCACAACAGTGCGCGCCCTCATACAAGTTTGGCAACACGGGAAGCAATCACCAAATTGGGTTGGACTGTACTACCACATCCACCCTATAGTCCCGATTTTGGCACTCTGATTTCGATCTGTTTGGTCCACTTAAAGATGCATTCCAAGGGGTAAGATTTGAAGATGACGAGGGAGTGATTCGAAAAATCAAGAGAAAATCCGGTACGGGTTAAGAATACATCCACTTGTTTCTCGCTGGCGTAAAACCGTACAAGTTGATGAGGATTATGTTGAATAATAACGATGTTTACACCACATATTCATGTATATTATGCATAAATTTCACGCTTTTTGAATAAACAGCTCCTGAGAAAAACGATGTGGTCCATTATTTTCTGAACGCCCTTCATATATATATATATATATATATGCTGAGAAAACTTAAATATTTTGGACTATTAAACGTCATGATAATTTAGAGAAGACCGTTTTGGAAAGGTACATAACGGGAAAAAGAAAGAAAGGAAGACCAAGTTGAATATGGCCGCAAGACATCGTTGGTAGTCTGCAAATGGATACATCAGCAGCAGGGCATCTTACTTGCAACTGAGAGGCCTACAGGAGAGCTGTTAGGAAGGCAAAGTTCCGCAAGGGACATGCAAATGACTGACTGACTTTTGAGGATCTCTGCCGTAAATAAAAGCTGAATGAAAATTGATTCTTATCGTCACTTCAGCAGATAAAACTGGTGTATGCTGGGAAGTCCCAGCACCTTGACAAAGACAAGACTTGCAACGGACACCCGAGGGAAAAAGAAAGAGAGCTAGACCAAAAGTTACCTGGCGGAGAACTGTAGAAGGAGAAGTGAGTAGTAGCACACAACACAGCTGGAACACACTACAAATCCTGGCTGCAGACCGTGAGAGAATTTGTTGCTGCTCTGCAAGACGCCGCAGGGCGCACTGGATGATGAGGTGATTGCTTAGCCGATCGTCGACCAAGGGCATTGACGGAGGGATAGTGGAAAGTTAGATCAAATAATACACTAAAATGCAGAATGTTTTTTTTAGATAAAACTCTTGATATATGAAAGTCAGACAGACAGACAGACAGACAGACAGACAGACAGACCGGCAGACAGATAGACAGACAGACAAACAGATAGATAGACAGACACAGACAGACAGACAAATAGATAGATAGATAGATAGATAGATAGATAGATAGATAGATAGATAGATAGATAGATAGATAGATAGATAGATAAGTGTAATCATGGATTGCTATTTTTTTTTACATACCTTTATTTCTATGTTTACCAAAAGGGGGTAAGTATGGAAGTTTTTAGTGTACTCGCTTCTCATAATGGACATTAATGGTTCAAATTCAATCAGGGGTGCTTCCCCCCCCCCCCAAAAAAAAAAAAAAACTCTCCTGAGAGATTAAGGAAAGACCCCCCAAACATGATGCTGACTTCTACCCATTCCATAGTGTATCGACAGGTCGAGGAAAATAAAAGCATTAACACCACATCCCTTAGCTAACCTGTTTAGTATGATAGGGCCGCCTGTAACCTTACCTACTAATACCAAGCTGTAATAAATAACTCATACTAAATCTGTACAGTTTATCAGATACAGAAAAATCGCCTTAGTAAGACTGGACTGCTTTTACCAGTGTTTTCTCAGCCTCGGGTGGCGAACACGATAATGGTCGTGGAGTATGTAGTAGCCCCCCCCCCCCCAAAAAAAAAAAAGAAAGAAGTTTAAAAAATGCTGGATTTCGGGGGGGGGGGGGAAGACTTATTATTTTATGCTTTCAAACCTAAATAGTAATGTAACAACGCCCACTTGCTACTTTATATATATATATATATATAAGTAATTATACAGAAGTAAATGTAGCTCATTTTCTGTTAAAAAAAAACGCTATCGTTAGTGGAAAGATCGTATGTCCTTGCTGAGTTGGGCCGCGCCCACAGAAATGTTAGGAACCGCTGGACTGTCTTTTCTGAACAACAAATGACTGTTAATTATTGAGAGAAAATTGTTGTTATAAAACAAAACAAAACAGAAACATAAAACACAACAAATCAACTTGTTCTGCCTGTTTTCTTTGCAGTCGAACATACACGTAGAAGACAAATGTGGTCGATAGTCTATTTTCACGACATCAGTCACAGACCTAGATGATAGTCTATTTTCACGAAATCAAGCATAGACCTGTATGGTATTCTATTTTAATGACATCAATCACATGCTTAGCTGATAGTCTATTTTAACGATATCAATCACAGACTTAGCTGATAGTCTATTTTAACGACATCATTCGCAGACCTAGCTGATAGTCTATTTTAACGGCATCAACCGCAGGCTTAGCTGATATTGTACTTTAACAATACCAATCACAGTTTATTTTAATAGAAAATGACAGGAAGCTATGGCCATGACAAATGTCAAGGACATCAGATAAGAGTGTATAGATTCGAGGATATGAAAATGATACGTTTCAGGAGCGTCCCTAAAGTGAAGATGTGTAAGTCAGTAACCCCCTACACCCACTCAACACGCCCGCCCTTAAAACATGCAAAATTACCTCCAGACCTGGGAACGATATACCAACTGGAGCCCCTCCCCCCTTTTTATTTCCTTCCGCCCCCCCCTCTCCCCCGCCTTTTCTAATAAGGCCTAAGATAACAAACAGCTATCAGATAAGCGCTACTCACTTGTTATCCAAATAATATGGGAATCTTTCCATTATGAAGTTGTAAATGTCGTTCAGTGTGGCTCTACGCTCTGGCGATGCCTTGATAGCCATGCTTATCAGGGCAATGTAGGAGTAGGGCGGCTTCTGTGAGTGCTCGCGATGCCGGTGGAGCTCACTCAGCATAGCGCTGTACTTGAGCTGTAGGATGTAGGGAAGGCAGGAAGTAATCTATCTATCTATCTATCTATCTATCTATCTATCTATCTATCTATCTATCTATCTATCTATCTATCTATCTATCTATCTATCTGTCTGTCTGTCTGTCTGTCTGTCTATCTATCTATCCATCTGTCTGTCTGCCTATTTCTACCTGTCAGTCTGTCTGCTAGCCTCTCTGTCTATCCGTCGTCTATTCATTCGTTTGTCTTTCTATCTGTATGGCTAATTAAATTTTGTCTTTCTGTTGGTATATCTAACTAAATCTGTCTTTCTGTCTGTATTTTTAACTACATCTGTCTTTCTGTCTGTATATCTAACTAAATCTGTCTTTCTGTCTGTATATATAACTACATCTGACTTTCTATCTGTATATTTAACTACATCTGTCTTTCTGTCTGTATATCCAACTAAATCTATCTTTCTGTCTTTCTATCTAACTAAATCTGTCTTTCTGTCTGTATATCCAACTAAATCTATCTTTCTGTCTTTCTATCTAACTAAATCTGTCTTTCTGTCTGTATATCTAACTATATTTGTCTTTCTGTCTGTATATCTAACTATATCTGTCTTTCTGACTACCTATTCTTACTTGTCCATGCACCTTTCAAATTATTCGTCTACACCATCAGCCAGTTCTTCCTACACTTAAATGCATGTCAGAGGCTCGGAACTGACAGTCTATTGTTTATGTATTACTTGTCTGTAATTAAACTTTACAGCTGGAAATGGAAAAACCATCAAAACATTAAGAAAAGAGAACTGATTGTATGCCAAGGAATGTGCTGATGAAGGAGTAAGAATAGATGAAAGAAATTATCATCGTTTTGACAGTCATAAACGAAAGCTAAACTAAGTTCTTTCTTCTTTTTTTTCCTGAAAGAAGATCCTCATTAGGAGTTTTAACTTCAAAAGGTCTTTTAAACACTAATATAAAGGAATGTCATTCTCTTGAAAACAAGGTCTTTGAAGCACTAATATAAAGGAGTATCACTCTCTTGAAAAAAAGGTCTTTGAAACACTAATATAAAGGAATATCACTCTCTTGAAAAAAGAGGTCTTTGAAACACTAATATGAAGGAATATCATCCTCTTGAAAAAAGGTCTTTGAAACACTAATATAAAGGAATATCACTCTCTTGAAAAAAGTCTTTGAAACAGTAATATAAAGGAATATCACTCTTTTGAAAAAAGGTGTTTGAAACACTTGTATAGAACTTTATTTACTAGAACAAGATCTCAGAACCCACTGATACAGAACATTAACTGAAAGAAGTCTCTGAACCACTAAGACAGAGTTTGTCTCTGCTGATTTCATTGAGTATCACTCTACCTGTGACATGAGAAACCCTGAACCAGGGAGGTACGTCCCAGTAGGGGGAAGCTGATGATGATGATGCTGTTGCTGCTGCTGTTGCTGCTGCCGCAGAGCATACAGATGATGCGGTAGCTGATGCAGCTGGCTGTTGTAGCCGCCTCCGTCGCTGGAGCTGCTGGAGTTGCCGCAGCCACTGGTGCTGTACTGGTGCTGGTAGCTTGAGGGAAGAAGGCTTGCTGGATATGGCAGGACTGTGACAGAGGTTCCCAACCCAAGCGGGCCACCCGGAGGAGGTCTCAGACCATGCATTGTTCTCCTCAACGCTGGTCAGCTCTGCTAGCGCCGCTGTTGAAGTTACAGGAAATCAGAATCATCAGAACGTAAATTCAGAATAATATAAGCTAATGAATCATTTGGAAATTACAAATGAGTAAGTGTAAAGCTGTTTAATAGCTGATACAGGATGTTTTTGTATAAAGCTGTCTTAGTTTATCTCACCCAATAGCCTCCGGACAAACAGTGCAGGCAACAGAGGCGGGCTCTAGGGAAACACATAAATCGCTCGGCCTCAGAGTAAGGGAAAATAAGTAAAAACATGATATTATTATTATTTTTATCGTAACGTTGGGGATCATTCTTCTCCATCTTGTGTGGTCCTTCGTGTTACCGAACAGTTTAGATGCCTCCTTTTTTCATGCCACGTGATCAGTCCATTGAGATGTTTTTAACCTAGGCAAAAGATCTAAGGCAATCTCTCTCTCTGTGTCTCTGTCTCTGTCTCTCTCTCTCTTTATATATATATATATATATATATATATATATATATATATTTATATATATCGTGACGTAAATAAAAGGTGATAATTCATTTAGATAACTCAAAATGTTAACTGCAGAAGAATTAATACACTTCTGCTTTACAAAATTAATACACTACTGCTTTACAAAACTAATACACCACTACTTTACAAAATTAATACACTAATGTTTTACAAAATCAATACACTACTGTTTTACAAAACTAATACATCACTGTTTTACAAAATTAATACACTAGTGTTTTACAAATTAATACACTACTGTTTTACAAAACTAATACACCACTGCTTTACAAAATTAATACACTAGTGTTTTACAAAATTAATACACTACTGCTTTACAAAATTAATACACTACTGTTTTACAAAACTAATACACCACTGCTTTACAAAATTAATACACTAGTGCTTTACAAAATTAATACACTACTGTTTTACAAAACTAATACACCACTGCTTTACAAAATTAATACACTACTGCTTTACAAAATTAATACACTACTGCTTTACAAAATTAATACACTAGTGCTTTACAAAATCAATACACTACTGTTTTACAAAACTAATACACCACTGCTTTACAAAATTAATACACTAGTGCTTTACAAATTACTACGCCACTGTTTTAAAAACAGTTAATAAATAATTCGGTTCTGCTTATATGGCCACAGGCACGCCGTGATCCTGAAAGCGTCAGTCTTTCGTATGCCGACAGGTCAAGGAAAAGTAGGGGCTTGATATGCCCTGGTTGTATAAGACAGAGCTACTTTTTTACCATTTTTATATCAATATTCTGGGGGGAGGGGTGATATTGTCCTAGTATGCAATCAGCGACCCATAGCTGATATGCTAGTGTCAGGGTTAGCGAACCATAGCTGACCCAGACCCTGTCACAACTCTCCCTTGGTACTTCCAGTAACAGGCTTAGCCTGGCTAACGGGGCAGGGATAGCCATAGTCCCCATGGTGGTGGAGTCTGCTAAAGCAGCATTGCACACCCCTTACTTTTTAGCTGTACTCGGAGACTTAAAAGGTAGCTGCCATAATCCGCTCCCACGCCGATACGATGCTGTGCCTCAACACCACCACAGCATCGGCTGCAAAGAACACCAGCTCGCAGTTACAGGGAGGTAAGACAAGACATGGCAAGACATATCAATATTGTTACAGCCGCCGATTAGAAGGAATAAATATTGGTAGAATCATTCACAAGACCAGGTCTTACTAGGGAAATAATTCTAGACAGTTATCACATATTCATTCTTATAACTTCAAACGTTGTCAACATCTGTTTGGTATGGACTATATGCCTCCCTAAGCATAGTTTAAAGTAGGTTAAAGTATGGCTTGGTTGTTATAATGTATTATATATAGTATATCTTTTCTATAAATTTGGTAGTTTTGAATGAATGTAAGAATGCAAGTTTATTTCATGGTGCTGTATAAAACAGAATGTAGAGTGTATGGACAAGAGATAAGTTTATTATTTATTTATGTAATCATTTAATAGTGTCTTCATGATTATTATGCTCATTAACAAATGCTGGATGACTGTGACTGAGTGAAAGCTGTATGATGAAGGGCAGAATGTTAGACGGGCCTGCGTGCCATATTCTTAACCCTTTCAAAATAAAGTATGTTTGTTCGTTCGTTCACAGAAGGCTAGCACCTACCTGCTTAATAATCAGATTCGAAGAACTTTCTTCTTCTTCTTCGTCTTCTTCTTCTTCCTCTTCTTCTTCTTCTTCCTCCTCTTCCTCCTCCTTTTCTTCTTCTTCTTCTTCTTCTTCTTTCTTCTTCTTCTTCTGCTTCTTCTTCTTCTTCCTCCTCCTCTTCCTCCTCCTTTTCTTCTTCTCCTTCTTCTTCTTCCTCCTCTTCCTCTTCCTCCTCCTTTTCTTCTTCTTCTTCTTCCTCCTCCTTTTCTTCTTCTTCTTTCCTCCTCCTCCTTCTTCTTCTTCTTCCTCCTCTTCCTCGCCAACCCTGACTCTAGTATGTCAGCTATAGTTCGCCAACCCTAACTCTAGTATGTCAGCTATAGTTCGCCAACCCTGACTCTAGTATGTCAGCTATAGTTCGCCAACCCTGACGCGGGTACGTCAGCTATGGATTGCCAACTGCCAAAACAGGCTGCGCTTTGCCCCCCCCCCCCCCAAATTAGAAGATTTAAAGGTTCCAATATTATTTGAAGTAGTATTTTTATTGTTTAACTTTAGTAATCATGTCTTGAAAGTTTAGAAACATTTAGAACAAAGACGAGAAGGAGTTAACTCAGGAAATTAATAAAATAAAATACAATAAAAGTACTCAACGCCTGAATCCGAAGAATAATTGTTTCTGTTCTTTGTTATAGTGATTTCTTTTACGCTAACTTACTTCTGTCATGGAACTTTTACTAACATTAATAACATGACAGTGTTGAGGAGAAAATGAAGTTATTATACATATATATAATAATAAAGTCCTTCCGTAATTAAGAACAGTCGTATCTTCAAGAACAATGATGGACAGAAGCCTGATTGTTTTGGACGTAATATAGGTTGATTCTTACAGAGTTTTTTTTTTCTTTTGTTGTTGTTGTTGTTGTTGCTTTACTTTCAGGCTAGCGCTGCAGTCATCATTTTCAAAATGGCGTCTGTGAAGAATGCTTTATCTAAAGAGATATTGGCGAACACCTGGCAAGAAGTCGAATATTGCTTTGATGTTCTTCGGACAACAAAAGGACTACATGCTGAAGTCCATGAATAGGTATAAAATAAAAACCTTTAGAGCTGAGATAAAATTTCTTATCTGTACTAATAATAATCATTATGAGAAGAACAAGGAAAAAAGATAAAAATGGAAATAGCAGATGAACAGTTTGGATTTGTTGAAGGAAATGGAACACACAATGCCATTTATGCTTTACGAACACTAACAGAAAGAGCTTTAGAAGTACAGAAAATCTCTGCTTATGCTTCATTGATTACACCAAGGCATTCGACAAGGTGAAACATAATGAAATTATTAAAATGCTTGAATACATCAATATAGAAGGCAAAGACCTGAGGATTGTAAAACATCTATACTGGCAGCAAGAAGCAGCAATTCGAGTTGAAAATAGAACTGGAAAATATCAACCTATAAAACAAGGAGTGCGACAAATATGTGTACTATCTCCAGACCTTTTTTCTTTGTACAGTGAGAATATTCTAAGAACGACTATAACAGAACCAGACATAAAAATTGGAGGATACAATATTAACAACCTTCGGTATGCTGACGACACAGTAATAATAGCTGAGAACCAACAACACCTGCAAAATCTCTTGGATAAAGTCGCCAAAGAAAGTGAACAGAAAGGCCTTACTTTGAACATCAAAAAGACAGAGACTATGGTTACATCTAAGAAACAGAATCCACCAAATTGCAGTGTAAAATTAAAAGGAACTATTCTAAAGCAGGCGCAGAAATTCAAATACCTTAGAGCAGTAATAACTTCACATGGGAAATGTAGTACAGAAATTAGGAGCATAATAGGCCAAGCAAAGACTGCATTTCAGAGAATGAGAAACATATTATCCAACACATCCTTATCAATGAATGTTAGAAAACGAGTCCTAAAATCCTATATTGAACCTATCTTGTTATATGGAAGTGAATCATGGACAATAGGCAAGTCTGCACACAAATCATTGGAAGCAGTAGAAATGTAATTTATTAGAAGAATGTTGCGAATCCCCTGGACAGCAAAAATAACTAATGAAGAATGTATGAGAAGAGCTGGAGAGACAAAAAAGCCATGTCAAAAAGATAAGAGAGAGACAATGTACTTTCATAGGACATGCAGTGAGAAGAGGGGGCATTGAAAATATTATAACAACAGGAAAAATAGAAGGAAGAAGATCAAGAGGAAGACCAAGAGAAGTGATACTGGACAGTCTGACGGGATGGTGTGAGAGGAGATCACCAACTGAGCTGATGGCCTGCATGAAGGATCGTGTACTCTAGAGAAGCATAATAGCCAACGCCAGTCGGCACGGCACCTGATGATGATGATGATGATGATGATGATGATGACTAATAATAAATGTCTGAAACCATGGAAAGACTTTAAGCTCCCACTGTATATTAAAATGAAGGCGATTTTCGTTCTCCTTTTGTTTTGCCCTATTCAAAAAGTTGAAATCCATACCTTGCATTGAATTACTATCTATGAATCAGGGATAGACTGATACAGTGTTATACTGAACAGATACTGTTGTATGAATGTGACGACTGGACGGTCAGTAAAGAAATACAAATAAGGCTGGAAATAGCTGAAATGTGACTCTTAGGGGAAAAACGCTGAAGGTACCAAGGACAGCAAGAAAATTGACTGAGAAAGTTCTGAAAGGGGAAGGGAAGGAAAAAAAGGCAAAGGAAGATAAGAAAATGACAATAATAATTGTGAGGCATGACTTGAAGAGAGGCGGGCTAGAACAACTAATGGCAACAGGGAAGATCGAAGGCAGAAGAGACAGAGGTAAACAGAGAGAAAAGATGGTTGGTGGTTTGACATCCTGGTTGCGGGGAAATGCTCAGTGACAAGCCTGTTGAGATGTACAGGGGATCGAGAGTTGTGGAGGGACATGATTTCCTACCAGTCGGCAGGGACTTAGAGAGAGAGAGAAAGAGAAAGAGAGAGAGAGAGAGAGAGAGAGAGAGACAGTCTTGCAGTCTTTTTTGCATTGTTGATGGAATCAAGAGACTTATTAAATAAAGAGAGGCAATTTACTTCCTTTAATGGGATGTTCCATTATGTCTTCCATCCATTTCCTTCCAGGGCACCACCTCTCTCTATCGCCTACCATGAAATTTTCTATAAGGTACTCACAAGTGGTAGTCGTATAGCGTCGCCAAACCGTTTGACTAAAACGTGTGTTTAGTAATGGAAGTGAAATTAAATTTGAATGAGATCGAAACCCTAAAAGGAAGTGCAGACCAAACTGACTGGAAATACTCAGGGGCCACAGAGAATGAATCAGCATGACCCTTATCCACGGCACATAATAAACAAAAATGAAGTGAGACTACCTGTAATTTCGATCACGTTGAGTTATTATTGACATCTGTTATTTATTGCTCTTTGTGTCATTAGCGCGGGATTAAATTTAATACTAGTCAATAAAATAGTTGAATTTCATACTAGTCAATAAAATAGTTGAATTTCATACTAATCAATAAAATAGTTGATTTCCATACTAGTGAATAAAAGAGTTGAATTTCATACTAATCAATAAAACAGTTGAACTTCATACTAGTCAATAAAACAGTTGAATTTCATACTAGTCAATAAAATAGTTGAATTTCATACTAGTCAATAAAACAGTTGAATTTCATACTAGTCAATAAAATAGTTGAATTTCATACTAATCAATAAAATAGTTGATTTCCATACTAGTGAATAAAAGAGTTGAATTTCATACTAGTCAATAAAATAGTTGAATTTCATACTAGTCAATAAAATAGTTGAATTTCATACTAGTCAATAAAATAGTTGAATTTCATACAACAGAAAATAAATAAATAAATATATCTTTTATACAGTAAATTTTAAATAGAATTATGTTCCAGAATTAATACTTCCTGTGATTAAAAAAAATATATTTGTAGCGCGAAATAAGGAATACATTAAAAAAATGTATGGTATATGGTTTATGCTGCTACACATGCTTTTCAATTTTTTAAAATGATATCTTTCATATTTCTAATTTTAAAAAAAGTATGCCACTTTGACAGTCCGTACAGAAATTTCTCTCTAAGTCTCTTTCTATCCCTTCCTCTCCGTTCCTCCCTCCCACTCTTTCTCCCTCCCTCTCTCTCTCCCTCTCTCTCTCTCCCTCTCTCTCTCTCTCTCCCCTACAGCCTTTTTTCTTCTTCGAGTGATAAGAGAAATGATGACTGCGGCAAAACTGGTCCTAGTAGATGAAGATGATTGTTCAACTGAACCATACCCTTCCATCTACTTTTTTTCTTCTCTAAGCTTCTTTGTGTGACCTTCATTTCCTCTGGCTTGTGCATTCTCATGAAATATCCGAAGAATTTTAATCTTGTTTTCAGTATAATTCTTCATTTTTTTCTCTCTACACTTTCTCTGAGATCCTTGTTGCATGTGCTATTCATACAATTTTGTGCTTGCTGAAAGAGACGAATATAAAATAGAAAAGAAACAAAGTAAACCACAGCTCAAAGCACTCCTACACGAATAGGAATCTAGAATTATGTTGTTTTTTTTTTGTGTGGTTTAGCATCTTTCTAAAGAGACTTTACTGAACTGTTTATCAGTTTTAGCTGGCAGTGCCTGTCCGATGAGACAATCAGCGATCCATAGCTGATATGCTAGCGCAAGGATTAGCGACCCATAGCTGATATGCTAGCGGAAGGATTAGCGACCCATAGCTGATATGCTAGCGTAAGGATTAACGAACCATAGCTGACCAAGACCCTGTCCTACCTCTCCCTGGTACCCTCAGTAACAGGCCTAACCTGGCTAAAGGGGCAGGGATCGCCACTGTCCCCATGGTGGTGGAGTCTGCTAAAGAAGCATTGCACCCCCCCCCCCCGCTTTTAGCTGTATCCGGGACTGAAAAAGTAGTTGCTATAACCCGCTCCCACGCCGATACAATGTTGTACCTCAACACCTTTAGTACATCGGCTGCAAAGACCACCAGCTCGCAGTTACAAGGAGTCCGTGCAAGTACGATCAGTTTAAGGTAGTAACTTGTTTTATATGGATAAGTTGTAAGCGACCCTTACATCGAAAATATGTATAGGTAAAATCCCAGTTTTCATGTTATTAAGGCGTATTGGGGAATACGGTGTTAGGTCCGTATTTCTAAGACCTCCGGGACATAAAAGTGGGATGTGGTCAGCATCACCCCTGACTGTATTTATCTTCCCAGATTTCTCTGGTGCTGTGAAAGTATGTGCCTAACAAAATTCTGGTTCGTACTTTTCCTAAGAATATGGAGAATTTATCTGCAAGACGAGGTCCACTGTTCAGGGCACTCTGTACGCGCTGCTGTAAATGCATGTAGGAGAAATAGATTATTGTCGCTGAATTAGTCTCCTATATGAAACAAGGGACTGAAAAACAAAAACAAAAACGAAAAAACAGAGCTTCACTCCTGAATTAAGTTCAGTGCTCCACCAGAACAAATTTTGATGAAAAATTTTGATAGAAAGAAACTGGAGGAAAGTTACTCTAAAATGTAACAATATATAATGTGCTACTTTTTAAAATTTAGACTTTGCTTAAACATCACTCTGAGCAGTGATCTGTATATGGGGTGTAAGATTTTTACGGGCATGCATCTTTCCCATCGCAACATATGCCTGTGAGATCTGGACACTTAACAAAACAGCTGAGAAACACATAAATGCCTTTGAATGTAAATGGTAAATGCTACAGAAAAGTTCTTCAAATATCATGGACACAAAAAGGAACAAATATATCCATACTACAAGAACTTAATATTGAAGAAGTTTGGCTAGTAAAGAGGATTAAAGAGAGAAAACTTAAATATTTTGGACACATTAAACGTCATGATAATCTAGAGAAGACAGTCTTGGAAGGGTATATAGTGGGGGAAAAAAGAGTGTAAGACCAAGGCGAAGATGGCTGCAAGACATCGCTGATAATCTGCAAATGGACGCATCAGCAGCAGGGAATCGCGCTTACAATCGAAAGACCTACAGGAGAGCTGTTAGAATGGAAGAGTTCCACACAGGACATGCAAATGACTGACTGACTGTAAGATCCTCCTAAACATTACACTGAGCATTGATTTGCATAAGGGTATAATATCTACCTACATTGCCAGTGTTGTTTCGGAGTGAGAGAGTTAACCAAAAATATTAAAATCCTAATTCTGAAGTAAATGTCAATTAATCGATGAAGATTCAGTTAACACAAAAAAAATGATATACAGAAAAATCTCATTATAACGGACCTTAAGGGGACTGACAAACTAGTCCGTTATATCCAAAAGCCACCTATATACAGAATAAAATACATATAGAGAAGTGCGGCCTGGACCTACACACCCGGTCCCTTGTTACCGAGGTTCTATTAGATAAAGGGGGTCCGTTATAACGGGATTTTACTGTATCTGTTTCAACTAATGCCCCTTGCGGAGGGGAAAAAAGTCTTTCTTTGCGTTTGGAGACACGACAATAGTGTGCTACTTCGTTATTGTTTATTGATGTCACTACGCAAACTTTATCCATGTTCAGCATGAGGGTACCATGTTTCTGCTAAATTGTAATACTACGGACCTAGTAATAGTTGCTAGAAAATTGTTGCAAGAGTTTGTTAGATTTTAAAAAAAATCTACTTACTTTGTTCTATATTCGCTACAAGCGGGAATTCAGCACAAAGTGGTATCCTTAATATTTTGTTCTACAAAATGTCCTTTTGTTGCCAATTTATAGAACACACTTACTGACACAAAGAATGTACCATTTTGTCTTGTATCTATCAGGCAGCACGCTATAGCGGTTCGTGCTGAGATATTAGTTGATATACTGTGTACCTCTAGCTTTTACACTGGTTGAAATGTTGATATATTACCACTGTATTGTGTGCTTCTAGCTTTCCCATTGGTTGAAATGTTACAATGAACTGGAAGTAAATATTGACCTGACCTGCGAAAACTACTGGAGTGACCACTGTCCTGTGTAAATCTCCGAGCCACATGATCTACCTAGGTCAAATGACCAGATCTGATTGGTCGGCTATTGGTCAGATCGCATTTGACATCCTGACAGTCGGTGGGCGGGACTTTTCTATGTCTGCTTCCGTTAGTGGCGTAAGTTTTAATTAAGTTACAACCAGGGAGGTAAAAGGTAAAATCCCCGTTTCCATGTCTTGGCTGCATTTACCTTCCCAGATTTCTCCGGCACCATTTTAGTCCCATTTTAAGAGCTTGGGTGAACTCCGCTGAGTGGTGCCAGAAACAAAATCCACATAGAGCGGAACCGAAAATTATATGTCCAGTCTTTATTATATAAATTTATTATGACAGAAAATTATATGCCCAGTCTTTATTATATAAATTTATTATACAAAGATTGTCAATTAAATAAATGGCAAGATGATTAAATTAAAAACTTACACAGGAAGAATGGATGAAATGAAAAAATAGAATTAAGCAGGCTTTTAATATGCAACATTATCATGTGATACTACGTTTAGTTACCCGCCATTGCATTGACATTGTTCATCCTATTGCTTTTCTATTATTGAAGATTGCTTGAAGTATTTTGCGCTGTATTGATCTTGTTCATCCAACTGTTCGTCCATTATGATGACACATGTCCTGATGTCATGTTGATGTCAGTGTCAGTTGTATGTGCTGTTGTGTGAAAACGTTCTGCCACTATGCTTAGCTGATGGTCTACCTGAGAAGTCGGCTACTGTACTTCTTGCAGTGTGCAGCAACACACGTCCTGTATTTTCATGATGTTTCCAAGAAAACAGGTTGTAGCACAATGCTTCTTCAGCAGATTTCACCGCCTTGAGGACATTAGGGGCCCTTGTTTCCCTACCCAGGCAGAGCGTGGTACTAGATAAACCAGGATGTTTATTGATGCCTGGCCGTTACTTTGGTTTATGTCTTCATGACCTTAGTTCAAAGATTTTAAAAAAAATAATGTAATAAAAAATTAATTTCATACCAAATTTCTGTCGACCTGTGAACTCTTCGTTGGCTGGAAATTTGTATTAAATTATACTGGCCATGTTAAGTTTCTTGGCAACGTTAAGAAGGCTGTTTGCCAATCCTTTCCTTCTAGGCAGTGACTGTTACAAGTCAAGTGATCATAGCCATTGTCTCCACGGTCTGAGATCCTCTGTCTAGCATCGAAGACTGCGGGCTAAGACCCGCATTAACTGCCGGCTGCTCCCACTGCTCCATTCACCACCAGCTCCCATGGGAGGGTAACCCTGAGCTGGGGGCCTGAACGGGTAGTCCACCTTGCCCAAGGGTGTCCTGTAGACTAGCGGAGGGAAGGAAGCTTTTCCTTTGTTAGGGAATATCTCTACCCCGCTACTACTTCAAGGGGAAGAATATTCTTTATTTTTACATCTTTTTAAAGTCGGAAAATGCAGTGTAGATTACTGAATCCCGAAATATAGTTTCTCTGAATGCAAAGAACTTTCAAATATTTTTTCACCGTTTTTTTTCTGTTTTGTTTCTTTGTTTACATGTTCAGTCACATTCTGTAGTACTGTCTTATGCATAGTTTCAATGAAAGAAAGAAAGAAAGAAAGAAAAGAACACTTTTTCATTCTTTCTCCAGTCATATAAAGGGTGACAAAAGGTTGGGCTTATGAATTGTGGCTCCCAGTGCAGTAGCATTCCTTGCTGCGCCACCCAGTTCTCAAAGTAACACTTTTTATCATTTTAAGCTGATTATATGTTAAGTAGGCGTCATCATATCCGACCAGTGAGTGTAAGTATCACTAATAACAATTTAAAAATGAATGGAAAAAAGTCCTAAGAAAAAGTGTAAATTTATTACAAAATGATAAGCAATTAAAAGACATGAACGTGGGTGTATTATTTATATCATTCTGCCTATGATTGTTATTATTATTACTGCATATTGCATATATAGAACTAATATATATATATATATATTGTTTTTGGTTTAAAAGCTCTTCGTTATATATATAATAAATATATATAATATATAATAAAACGAAGAGCTTTTAAACTAGAAACAATGGTTTGTATATGTTTATATTTTTAGAACACATATCTTCACGTTATTTGCATTTCTGTTGTTCTAAGTAAAAATCTAGCGCAGTGGTTCCAAATTTTTAAAAGTCTGCGGACCCCCTGCTGTTTCAGACACTCCTACCTGTTCTGACAACAACTGAACAGAATATGAAATTTGTGATAGCTAATTAACCTAAATACGGTCAGAGAAATCACGCCTCTCTTTATTCGCTGTTACCCAGGATTCGCCGAAGCATCATTTGTTAAATCTTTCATTTCACAGTGAAAGCAAATAAAAAGGCCTTGAGTTTTTGTCACGGACCACCCCCCCCCCCCACCCTTTTTTTTCTCTCCCTCCTCCCCCCCCCCTTTCCAAAGGAAAGGCCCGCGGACCCCAACACTTGGGAACCACTGATATAGCGTTTAAAAGGAAACTTTCCTTGCTTTCAAATTCGCAAAATCACAAAGAGATCGGTATAGACTCATTTTTTGATCGATTTCATGCCCAACTGAAACCGTGACAAGTCCTTGCAATCGAGTTTCAGCCATTGCTGAGATTAAATAAATTTACTAGCAACATTAATTTCATTTAAAATATACCGCCACATAATAGGAAAGCATAAAAAATTTAAATCTCTGACCTTTTTTTGCGTGTGTTGTGTTCCCAACTTGGGCGCGCGTATTTTTTTTTGAGGGGGGGGGGAAGGGCAGTTAGAATTTTATATATATATATATATTTTTTTTTTTAAAGAACTTAACCGTTGACTATCATGTCATATGTGGGGGAAGGTCAGTCAGTCAGTCAATCATTTGCATGTCCTTTGCGGAACTTTGCCTCCTTAACAGCTCAGCTCTCCTGTAGACATCTCCGTTGTAAGCAAGATGCCCTGCTGCTGTTGCGTGATCATCGACGATGTCTTGCAGCCATCTTCGCCTTGGTCTTCCTCTCTTTCTTCCTCCCTTCTGGAGGAAGGTGGGGCATTAAAATCTTTCAGGTGGGGGCCTGATTCCCCCCCCCCCCCCAACCAAAAAAAAAATGTTGGGAAACATTGCTTTAAGGGCAAATGCTTCATGCCTTGCAATTTTATCCACTGACTCATCATCAGTATTTTCTATCAGAATATCGTAAAATTCGTCAAATGAATTTCTTAAAGGACGAATGTACTCGAATCTAGATTCCCAAATGGGTGGTACTTAGTGGCTTGAGCGTTAGAGTTGTAATATGTTTTCATAATTGTATTCCCTAGCTTAGTGTTGACGCCGAGAAAAACACAATTTCTGAAATGTTTAAAAAAATAAAACTTATTCTCTAGGTGAGATAGAGGGAACACTGACAACTAAACTGAGAGAATGAGAACAATAAGGAATAAGGGAAGTTCGCGGGTTCTAGTCTCTACGTTTTGTTAAATCCCTGAATGTTTTCCTTTCATATTTGACCTATTGTCGCACTATGGCCAATGCAGGCTTGCGATTAGAACATTCGTGCCTGACAGTTTTCTAAGAACACATTCAGTTAACACTGAACATACATTCAGTTAACACTGAGTCTGTAGTGGCTTGTGTAGGAATGAAACCAAGAAAATTTTCATGCAGATTGCTCTCATCTGGACCTGTATTAACAAAGCTTGCAAACAGTGATAACTGCTCAGTGTGCCTTACATACAAGAGTACAGTCTACAACTGTGCAATAATATTTAACTTTCTGTACCACAGACTCTGGGAAGAGAAGACGCCGTCCAATCAGCAACCCATAACTGATATACCAGCGTCAGGGTTAGCGAACCATAGCTGACCAAGACAATGTCCCACCTCTCCGTAGGTACCCCCAGTAACAGGCCAAGCTTGGCTAACGGGGCAGGATCGATATAGTCCCCGTGGTGGTGGAGTCTGCTAAAGAAGCATTGCACACCCCCTGGATTTTAGCTGTACTCCGAGACAGAAAAAGTAGCCGCCATTATCCGCTGCCACGCCGATACGATGCTGTAGCCCAATGCCCCCACAGCATCGGCTGCAAAGAACACCAGCTCGCAGTTACAGGGAGATAATATAAGTACAACAGACAATATTTTTATTTCTGCTGGTCCCAGAGAACAGAGAATTCAATTCATTTTCATTCTTTCCCCCAAGAAAATGTTCACATGATCTACGAGTAAGCTTGGTCAATAATAAGTGAAAAACTGAAACGTTAGTTTTGCAAAAAATGTTTTCATATTATTTTATCCCCCCCTCCCCCTTCCCCGCCCAAAGGTTCACCCTATTTTGCCCATTCTTGCCCCCCCCCACCCCTAAACTTTATGTCCCGAGCTAATGCACGTGTTGCGCTATCGCTGGAGCCTACCCTATTTGTCATCCTTATTTTCAAACTTCACTGACGCAAACCTGGATTATCTGCTCTTGTGTTTGTTACTTATTGCACGCACATTTTAAAACAGAGACACTGCAGCTGTTATTTGTTATTTTTTATTGTTACTTTTTTTTTCCTTCTAATTCAGATAACAAATCGTACATGAAATACCTGCAGGTAGAAACATCAAATTCTGGAATGCGGTTTTGAGCTGGGAGTCTCAATAAATGAATTTTCGTTTAACGGTGGCTCGCAAATCATTACAATTTTAAGCCCTCCAGCTGACATGATTTTTAAACCTCGGATTAACTTTAATTAATCTTATTTCTGTAAATATTTGGTCTATCCGCTTCACTGACGATTTAGATTAGTGAGCTATCTTGTCTCCTTATCCTGGAGCAGATGGTTCTGATCTTAAACCAGACCTTACAGTGCAACGTCAATCAAAGGTCTGCCTCAATACCAGCTGAGGCAGACGGTATACAATAGCCTGGCGGACGAAGCGGTGATCGATGTGATCTCCATCTTGGTGGAGCTAAACGAGAAGGTTTGATTTAGCTTGTATAGTTTTATGTACCATCCTGGGAGAAATTTCAGCTAAAACGGCCAAGATGGCCATTTTACTGACATAAAGATTGCCTTCCCTGTCCCGGGCCATATATGTGGTGCTCTCACAAAGTGGTATCGTATTTCGCTCTCTGTCACCAAGAATTTCATCATCATCATCATCATCATCATCATCATCATCGTCGTCGTCGTCGTCGATGTCATTATCATCATCATCGTCGTCGTCGTCGATATCATTATCATCATCATCATCATCGTCATCAATCATCATCATCATTGAGACACCTGTATAACTCTCTAAAGATAATCTTCTGTTTCAGATACCGTCATCAAGAATATTCTCGCCAACATCTGGTCACCATACTTGTACAACTCTCCAGCTTTCTTTCCTTCTTTCTTTCTTTCCTTCTTTCTTTCTTTCCTTCTTTCTTTCTTTCCTTCTTTCTTACCTTTCTGTGCTCGTTAACAAAATGTTACTTATTCTTGCGTTCATTCTCAGTGTTGTCAGTTAAAATTATGAAATAATGAGCAGTTTTGCCAACACTGGAAGATATAATATTTCCTTTTTAAATATTTTATCTAGGCTCCGAGAGCTGCACAGTAAATAATGGGCTGCCTTCTTGAAACTGTGGACTGGAGTTCTAGTACTTGTGCTCTGCGGGTTAAAAAAAAAAACGTTCCATGCCATTAAGGCATATTGGGGTACGGAGTAGAGCCCATATTTCCAAGACCTTGGGCACATGAAAGTCTGATGTGGTCAGTATCACGACTGGCCGCATTTACCTTCCCAGATATTTCTGGTACCTATTTTTAGAGGCTGGGTGGACCTTGGGTTCTTTTTAGTGGGAGACTTGAAGCCTGTGAAACCGGATTAGTGGATCGAGCGCCTGACCACTTAGTCAACCAGGCCGTAACTTGTGGACTGCAACCCAGGAAAAGAAAAAGGTAAATTTCACGTGTTGAAGAAATTGCCCCAGAAAGTAACTGAATATGTACCTGCAAGGCAAGGCTAACTAAACTGCCCTGCACACACTGTACAATCAGTGTTTAATGGGGGAAAAACAGATATAAAATTGATATCTCTCTCTCTCTCTCTCTCTTTCTCTCTCTCTCTCTCTCTCTCTCTCTCTCTGAACCTTTATGTGCTCAAGGCACATGGGACTTTCGGAAGGGTTTTCCACAAATGCCTGTTCTTCGCCTTTTTTTTCTCGCCCTTGTGCAAGTGAGGTAAAGCTGATTTATGAACAGTATTCTCAATGCAAAGGACGTGAATTCTCAGCTTTGGAAAAGAAAAAGGAAAAGAAAAGGAAAAGAAAAATAGCCCCTTATTTGTAAACATTTTTTTTATTTATGTTTAAAGACAGACTCCTCTATGTTTTTTTTTCTCCTCCTGCAGTTACTCTCCAGCAAGCTAAAGATACATCACATACACATACATAGATCAAGCTTTTCTTCAAAGTATTCAGGACCTTATCTCGCAGCAGATGTTACCCGTCTTCTCTCACTGGAGGAGGTTTGTGCACTCAACATCAAAGCGACATTACACGGTGGCGAAATACGACATCGCAATCACAGTGCATTTGGACTTTCTCACTGGCAAACGCTTTCGCCGAAAGAGTGCAGTCTTCACATTCACATGCTGTTACCTACACGTTTCTGGACAATAAAATGGGTGCAACAGCTTTTTTAATTAAAAAAAAAATAGACAGTTCAGAAAATGAAAAAGAACGTGCAATTTCTGGTTCAGTCACGAAATAAACTATCGGGGAGAAAGGAGGGGGGGGGGGGGGGGGAAGAGAATCAGAACAAAACAAAGAATTCATAGTTTTTAGAGTGAACCTCTAATCACTTCCACAATGAAAGCTGCCAGTTGACGATGGCTACATCATGTTGAAATGATGGGAGACAATCCTCATATCGAACTCGTATTTCCTTGATCAAACGTCGAATCTTAGATACACTTCTGTCCCAATCAAACACCCGATTGGGGGGGGGGTATATATGAAAGCATATTTCGAATATAGATTTGCCTCAAATAAACGCCGGGTTTGAAATAAACGAAGGGTCACTCCATCGTTTCTGTCTTTCTACGGAAAGACACAAGGTATAAGCTAATACCAATGCTGCATAACGGTATCTTGCAAATAAGCGCCTGCCTTGAATAAGCGCCGGCCTCTAATAAATGCCGAATCACGACGACAATTTTGTGAATATATACCGGGGACGTTTATTCAAGGAAATGCGGTGTGTATACCAAGGATGGAAGGGATAAGATCCAGGGAATGACCAAGGGCAGAGATAGAGGGGCAGCGTGGAAGAAGCTTTAGGACAACAACCGTTTTACTTGAGGGGAAGATGAGAATAGAAACAAGGTTGTTAAATGAGAGATACAAGAACGAGGAGCACTGCTACTGGGACGAGAGTTCTGGCAGGGTCTTGACTAGCTATGACTCGCTTGCTTCCTAAAGAGTGTATAGACACAGTTCTTCTTCTTCTTCTTCTTGCAACTGCGATCTGGAGCTCTTTGCAGCCGATGCGGTGAAGATATTGAGGCACATCATAGTGTCAGATTGGGAGCGGATTGTGGGGACTATTTTTTTTTTCATTCCCGAGTGGTATTAAAACGCATGTGTGCGATACTTCTTTAGCAGCTCTACGGCCAAGGGGAATATAGCGATCCCTGTCCTTTTAGCCTAGACCTTTTACTGGGAGCACCAGCGGAGAGGTGGATGATTACATTAAACAACTATGGTTTGTTTTGCCGGGAAGCCATGGCGCCCTTTTTTCTGCTGGTAAATTGAGCAGACTATGTCTCCGGACCTAACCGTCGTAACCCACTCCCCATCCGACACGATGCACGCACTTCAACGCCGTCACTGAATTGGCTACGACGAACAGTCAACAGCAAAGAGCAAGATACACTTTTAACTCCCAAGTCATAGAAATGAATGAGCTAGAGAATCTCTTGTGCCAAGCGACCTTTTCGTGATTATCTTATGGCTTAGTTCTGTGAGAGAATATGGCGGGCTAGATCTTACAACTGAAAGTGAACTTGTTAACAGAACGACGCGCCCATTGAAATTAGAGATAATATATATTTTTCTTTCTTTCTTTCTTTCTTTCTCTCTTTCTCAAATATGTTACTTCCTCTTCGTGTTATTTATTTTATAGTTTTCTTTCTTTTTCTTTACTTCTCTTATACTTTTTTCTTTGTCTTTTATATTTTATTTCAGAATTTTATTTTCATCTCCTTTCATCTAATTTTATTTTCCTATATATATTTTGTTCTTTTTTGCTTTTAAAATATTTTAAAATATATTTTAATTTCTTTCCGTTAAAATTTCTCTTCTTTCTTTTATATGTTTCTTTTTTTTCCCTCTTCATTTTTTCATATTTCTTCTCTTTTGTCTTATATTCTTTGTTTCTCTTATTTCTCTTGTGGTTTTCTTTCTTTCCCGTTGCTGTTTATTTTCTCATATTGAAAAAAAAATCTTTCTCGCTATTCCCTTATATTTTCCTTTTTGTTTTCCCGTTTTATCTTCTTATTTTTTTTATTTTCTTTGTTTTATATTTTTCTTTGTTCCTCTTCTTTCACCTATAGTTGTTATTTTTATTTTTCTTTCCGTATATTTTTCTTTCCTTTTTATCTCTCTTATTTTCTTACTCTGCACCCTAAAGAGTAAGTTATTATTATTATATAAATAATATATAAACATAGTTAGAATATTGTTCAGTAGAATTAGAAGCAAAAATTACCCGGGTAAAGTTAAATTCAACTGTGAAACAACAAATCTAGCTTATAATTTTGTCGGATTTCTTTACGTAATCACACAAGGTGTCACATTTAAATATAACGCTCTTCAAGATGAAATTATTGTATATTTGCATTCCATTTCTTTTCAGGAATACCTGTTTTGTTTAAAAAAATATGTGTGTGTTGTGTGTGTGTTGTGTTTGTGTGTGTTAAATACAGAAACAAAATACAGAAACGAATTAAAAGAAAGAAAGACAGTTTGAGCACAATGTATGGAACCTAGATGCTGTGTGGTATTGCTTGTAGCGTTTTATGCACGAATGAGATTTATCGGCGTAGCATAGGTACACTGTGCTACTCAATATGTTTTATTCAAAATAACGGTTTTGAATATGCGGTTGTGATATCAGAGATTTAGCCAAGATTTAATATGCAAGTACTTCTAAGAAATCTAAATGTTGCTTTGTTTATTCTTCGCTGAAGCTGGAGTTTCCGCAGAGAATTTTGTTTCTTTTCGGTTCACTAATTTAGAGAAAAAAAATATCAGTGCAAACATCTCCCTATCCGATTTCGATGACAGTGTTTCAGTATTTTCTGCAAGTTAAAAAAAAAACAAACAAAAAAAACTATAGTTCGAATTTATTATCCTTTACAATTCAGACATTGCAGCAATGCCCGATCTTAAGTGTGTTTGAAATTCTCTTACATTATATATATACATATATATTAGTCATTCATTTGCATGTCCCTTGCGGAACTTTGTCTCCTTAACAGCTCTCCTGTAGGCCTCTCAGTTGTAAGCAAGATGCCCTGCTGCTGATGCATCCATTTGCAGATTATCAACGATGTCTTGCAGCCATCTTCGCCTTGATCTTCCTCTTTTTCTTTTCCCCATTATGCACTCTTCCAAGACGGTCTTCTCTAAATTCTCATGACGTTTAATGTGTCCAAAATATTTTTCTCTATTTAATCTTCTTTATTACCCAACCTTCTTCAATATTAAGTTCTTGTAGTATTAATATATTTGTTCTTTTTTGTGTCCAAGATATCTGAAGGACTCTTGTGTAGCAATACCAGTCCTCAGTAGCTAAATCTCTAAAGACGCACTTCAAAGTGCAGTGCCAATTGGAGGATCACGGGTTTAATCCTGGGACGAAAAAAAAAAAGCGACAACCCATAAGACCTTTGGGAGTCATGACCCAGATGGACTCACCCCGCTTAGAGTGTCAGGAGTTTAATAGAAGCCGAAACACTTGTCTGAGAGGGTGGGGGGAGGGGTGGGGGGTACTTTCTCTGATTATCTGAAGTTGTGTTGTTGTTTTGCTCTCTACAGTGTGTAT
This sequence comes from Achatina immaculata, assembly GCA_009760885.1. Classification (NCBI taxonomy): domain Eukaryota; kingdom Metazoa; phylum Mollusca; class Gastropoda; order Stylommatophora; family Achatinidae; genus Lissachatina; species Lissachatina immaculata. Next base: position 69,895,159 of record CM019716.1, on the reverse strand, counting down.
ATATATATATATATATATATATATATACACTGTAGACAGTAAAACAAATATATATATATAAATATATATATACATATATATAAACTAGTGAACGCTATTATTGAAGAAATGAACAGAGGTTTATAGCTAAACAAACTGACAGAAACAATGGTAATATAAAAAAGGAGTAAGGCTATCAAATTACAACATGAGACACAAGTAAATAAAGCTAGATACATTGGAACAACAATAACAGCTGATGGGAAGTGCACAAATGAAATAAAATCACGAAAAGGTAAGGCCAGCTTTCTATAACATGAAGAAGTTACCAACATAAGATGTCCCTAAAAGTGAGGAAAAGAGTATTACAGTACTATACAGAATCAGTATTTCTATGTGGTACTGAAACGTGGACAATTAACAAAAAGAGGACGAATAAATTGGAAGCAACCGAGATGTGGTTTTAGAGAAAGATGCAACCCCGCCAATCGAACGGAAAAATAAAACCAAACAAACGAGGAGGTCTTCAAAGAAGTTTCAGAACAATGAAAACTAGTTAAAGCTACAAGAACAGGACGGCACGGCATATAAGATATAACATATTTTCTGGTGTTCCAAACCTTTTATCTGCTAAAGATCACCTTGCAATGCATTGATGAAATCTTCTTGGTAAATGAAGTGAAATTCATTTTTTTTTAACATCGCAGAAAGTACTAAAAAAAGCGACTAACCGATTCATTTTTTTATAGAGCAGGTATTTCACTCAGTGAGATGTTTTCCAATTTCATTTTTTAGGAGTCGAATAAATTTAACTCAATAGATTTCAATTAATAAACAATTTTTTTTAAACAAACTAAACAGATTATAAATTACGTTGCTGTTTGCACTGACTAATAGAAGTGAGGATAATGTTTATATTCTCGTTAGTGAAAATGAAAATGTTAATTCTGATTTTCATGCCCTCCCTCCCCCTTTTAAAAATCTGATGGCAGATCCCCGAAGTGTACATGGTGCTCGCTTCAAGAACCGTTTCAGTAAACAATAAAAATGTTTTACTTTTCAAATGCACCGGCCCTATTCCGTGAAAACACATCTAACATAATTATATATATATATAATTTCTAGACTACATTATTTTTTAATTTCTCATTATATAACTGACTGCAAAAATTATTAACGAATTAGAAAGAAAATATTTTAAATAAATCAAATGTCCCAGAGTATCGCCAATTGTGTAATATATCCCTACAATAGAATTAAGACGAACGATTTGTGTGTGGGTGGAGAGGGGAGAGGGGGAAGGAGAAGTAGGGGTTGAGGAAAGGGAGAAAGTGAGGGAGTCAGGGGTCACGGAAAAAAGATAAGCATTTGTCAGAACCATGGCATATATATATACCCAGTAAGTGATGTTATATGTATATATATATTTCTAGTAAGTGGTATGTTATATATATAATATATATATATATTCCTAATAAGTGGTATGTTATATATGTGATATATATATATTCCTAGTAAGTAGTATGTTTTATATATATATATATATTCCTAGTAAGTGGTATGTTATATATATACATATATATATTCCTAGTAAGTGGTAAGTTATATATATATATATATATATGTTATGATGATCATCATCATTAGGTGCCGTGCCGACTGGCGTTGGCTATTATGCTTCTCCAGAGTACACGATCCTTCATGCAGGCCATCCGCTCAGTTAATGATCTCCTCTCACACCATCTCGTAAAACTGTCCAGTATCATTTCTCTTGGTCTTCCTCTTGATCTTCTTCCTTCTATTTTTCCTGTTGTTATAATATTTTCAATGCCTCCTATTCTCATTGCATGTCCTATCAAAGTACATTGTCTCTCTCTTATTTTTTTGACAAGATTTTTTGTCTCTCCAGCTCTTCTCATACATTCTTCATTAGTTATTTTTGCTGTCCAGGGGATTCGCAACATTCTTCTAGTAAATTACATTTCTACTGCTTCTAATGAAGATTGCAAAGCTGCCTATTTTCATGATTCACTTCCATACAACACAATAGGTTCAATATAGCATTTTAGGACTCGTTTTCTAACATTCATTGATAAAGATGTGTTAGCTAATATGTTTCTCATTCTCTGAGATGCAGTCTTTGCTTGGCCTGTTCTATTCCTAATTTCTGTTCTGCATTTCCCATCTGAAGTTATTACTGCTCCAAGGTATTTAAATTTCTGTACCTGCTTTAGAATAGTTCCGTTTAATTTTATACTGCAATGTTTGTGGATTCTGTTTCTTAGATATAACCATAGTCTCTGCCTTTTTTGATGTTCAAAGTAAGGCCTTTCTGTTCACTTGTATATACATGTTATATATATATATATATGTATATATATATATATATAGTAAGAGGTATGTTATGAATATATATATATATATATATATATATATATATATATATATTCCTAGTAAGTGGTATGTTAAGTATTAAATGAAGTTTTATTTAGACGAAGTGTTTCTGTATATAGAGCTGGCTTGATCGTATACACTTAAAACAAACCGGTAAATTCCAGCCAATTTCACGACTGTTTCACTTTCCGTTTGTTTGTTTGTTTGTTTTTTTCTGGTGGCTCAGTGAATTGTTACTTTACTCATACGTAAATGTTGGTTCGAATCCCACCAGGTGTTGACACTCCCCCCACCCCCTCCTCAACGCCACCTGTCATCCTCCATACACCAATAAGAATAGTTAAGGATATTATGAGGTACGCGGACTTATGAAAAATGGAAAAAATATTTTCTACCAAGAAGGAACGTTTCAGAATAAACTACACACACTGCTGGCAGTGTATTACAAAGAGATGGTAGACACATTCGAAAAAAAACAAAGTTAAAAGTTAAAAGGTAACAATGATAGGAACCTTGAATGCTGGCTAGCACGACAAAAAGAAAAAAAAAACCTAATCGTTTATTTTATGTGTTTATAGACCGGCTTATTGTTCATGATTTGTCAATGAATTCTCAGAAATGGACGCAATAGCTTGAAAGTACCTTTAAAGGGTATATTGTCAGCAAAACCTAGGTATCACAGCGTGGATCATTGACGTCAGGATGGAGAAGTCGTCCGTGCTGTTTTAATCTGTTATGTTCGTTACAATAAGTAAAGAAAGTCATATTAGCTCGCTCCCCATCCGACTTCATTTCTGAGTTATCATGCACGTGTTTATTGACTACCGAAAAACACCCCGCACCCGGAGACCGAGTAAACGTCTTGGCCACAGTGTCAGATGCCAAGAGCCCTTAGTGATAAAGGTAGGTAAAGGTAGACCTATTGTGCCATGGAGACACCTAGGCACCTGTTGGAACAGTAAAGGCGATGCGACGACCATCTGGCCGCCTTTCCTTTCCAGATCCAGAAGAAGCTAGTTGCCAGTTCCAACAGGTGGGTGGCTGGGGCGTCATGAGAGACTAGCGTGCTAATCACTTCGCCATGAAATTAACTCCATGTTGATTTAAAAACTCTGGCTGATATGCAATATTTACTGTATAACTCGGACCACAGAATTGTACTGGCAATATTTACTATATAACTCGGACCACAAACACCTGTGCTGGCAATATTCATTATATAACTCGGACCACAGGTGACTGTGCTGGTAATATTCACTATACAACTCAGATCACAGACGACTGTGCTGGTAATATTTACTATATAACTCGGACCACAGGTGACCGTGCTGGTAATATTCACTATACAACTCAGATCACAGACGACTGTGCTGGTAATATTTACTATATAACTCGGAACACATGTGACCGTGCTGGTAATACTCACTATACAACTCAGATCACAGACGACCGTGCTCGTAATACTCACTATACAACTCAGACCACAGACGACTGTGCTGGAGCGACGGCACTTTTATCAAAGTTATAGAAACAAAGCTCTCTGCAGGCTCTCCTAGTAACAGACTCGCAGTGGTCCATGTGGTAGCGGAGTCTGCTAAAAAAAGCTCGTTTGTTTTTCTTTGGAGTCCACTCTAAGTTTTCAGTCTAGCTACAGTAGTATGCTCTCAGTTCGACATGATGCCTGTGTCCTACCTGATCTTCATGGCGTCGACTGCTAAATACAACCTGTTCACAATATGCAGGTAGATCAAAGAACGATAAGCACGTAACAGCAAATATTGATATAATTAAAGATTCATCGGTCGCATATCAAACTTTCACGAATCTTTCCAGCAATACGCGAAGATGTGAAATTGTAAGCAAGAGACAGACAGCAGTGTAGAGCAGGTTAAAGAAGAAAAGAAAAACACAAACAAAGAAACAGTTTGACATGAACGCATGTTTACAGCTCACGTGGTCTTCAAAAATTAGGATAAAATAATATTACAATTTGTTACACCCATTAAAAAAAATAAGAAACCAAAATCGTTATGAGTATTAATTAACGCAACTGTAATCAGTAGAATGTTACACGGAAAAACAGTTACACAGGAATGGTCATTTTTAAGTTAGAAAACTGTTAAAATGCATTTAGAATGATGTCCCTAAGGAAGAAATGTGGCTTCAGAGAACAGAAAACTGTTCTATCGGCGATGTTAATGAAAAATAAATAAAGAGCGGAAAAAAAAGAAAATGTAAAAAAAAAAAAAGAAAATTAAAAAAAACCCCTCTTTCTATACCGTTTGATTCGGACTTTAGAAGATTAAGCGTTCAAAATGCGATGTAAGGAAGAATAAATTTTAAATTCCTGTTATTTCTCAATTTAAAACAAAAATTGCTGACAGTTTAAGTGGAATTAGAATTTTATTATTATTATTATTATTATTTTTGTTGACATAAAAAGAAAAAGAATAATATCTGATTTTAATTCAATTAAGTCAGTTAAAGAGTAAAAAAAAAAACATAGATGTTTTAAATTCAGTTCACATACAAGCTTAGGCTTCAAAAAAACAAATCGGACCTTATGGTAGAAACTAAGGATAGCCACCCTGTATTACAATAAAACTGAGCAAAATGTCATACCTTCAACCGCCGCCCACGTCGTGAACTGATCTGGATGCTGCAAGTTTATCTATCGCTGATTCAGATTTTGTCTTCTCTCCTTGCCTGATACCCTTGTGTGGAACAAAGGCCCAGGTTTAAACAGAAAAAAAAGGAATCTCGAGTGTTTGAGGTCAGTCGTTTCATGGGGCAATTACGAGCTAATGAATCCAGGGAGCAGGCACTTACAGAACGTTATATACTCATCACCTTCTGCTTACAGAGTGTCATAAGCAACCTATTCCAGCTTCCGGTGTCAAGTCGGAGAAACAGCCCTCGACAAATAAGCTCGGCCTAGCTGTGTTTTAGGCAGGGGGTGGTGAGAGCAGTATTGCAGCGTAAAACAGATTTCTTCAGAGTAGACATACAATTCTCAGACTTTTCTTCAATTGTAATTGGCACTTTTCCGCTTTATTGGAAGCCGGTTAAAGGGGGGATTTTGTTTTATTAAGTGGATTCTAAGACCACTGCGGCGAGGGAGAAAATGAAGTGTAACATACTTACAAAAGTAGGCAGAACCCCCATTCCCCCACACCCCCCCACACACACATACAAACACACTAATCCTCACTTACAGCATCACTAAAAAGAAGCAGAAATGCTCTTCAAGGGAAAAGTACACCACTACACAGAGACAGAGCATAGAGTACGTAGTCCTAAAGACTCCACTGAAAAGGCTAAATGTACAAACGTTTTTTTTTTAGGTTCCGAGCAGAACACTTTCAGACAACAAGCATATCTACACAAGCTGAAGGCCGGCCAAGCCCAACTCTGCACGTGCCACCAGAATGATCTCCACACTCCAGACTCCAGAAACACGTTCAGGGAACCTTCATTCTGTGCAATGGCTAGACAGCCCAAACCTGACATCAGAAAACGAGATTTTATAAACGAGCAAAACTGTAACAATCATGAGGAGTCCTATTAACATTGTGACTCAGCCAGGCAATACACCTGGTTATATACATGGCTGAACCATGAAACAGAACACCAAGAACAAAAAAGATGTTTCATTAAATTTTTTTTAGAGTAATAATCACGAGCAATTATTTCGTATATCTCCTAGGACTAGTGAAGGGCGAGTTTTATTCCAAGTCTCATGGCATATTACCCAAATTTTGTGGTGTGACTTCATATAAAATAACTACTCATTTTTAAATGAAATATTATTCACGTTCGAATTATGCTTTAAAAGAGGCGCGGAAATGTGCGTTTGCCCACAAACATAATTAATATTGAAATTAACAGGGAAAATGAATTATGATAGTATGTATCAGTCCAGGCATCTGTAACTTCTAGCTGAACATGTACAACCACGCCCCCCCCCCCTTTTTCAGGAAAATGTTATGCTATAAAATCAATTTGGTCTTCAGTTCAATTTAGTTGTGACTGAGTGTCTCTTTAATTGAAGAAAACCACCTCAAGAAGTAGCATAGTACTCACCGTTGCTGATCTTGCCGGATGATGGAAGTTACGATTTGTTCCGGTGTAACCTTGCCGAATGATGGAAGTTACGATTTGGCCCGGTGTAACCTTGCCGAATGATGGAAGTTACGATTTGGTCCGGTGTAACCTTGCCGAATGATGGAAGTTGCGATTTGGTCCGGTGTAAAAGTTTGTCCGAATTTTGCGCAACATCGCCCTCTTTTTTATGTGAGATTAGTCTAAGTTTATGTCCGGGTTTACAAGCTCAGCCATGGCGTTTCAGGTACGTGTGTTTATGTGTGTCGGGGGAGGGAGGAGAAGGGGGGATTTGAGGCGAAGACAAGATGAACAACATAGTGACTGGAGATCCACAGCTGACTCCTTGTGTTGTGGTTTGCGAACTAAAGCTGGTTATGACTCTATCCTCTCCTCATGAGGTGGCCCTTGTATCGGACTATAATCTGACAGAGTGTATAGAGACTGAAACAGGAGGTAATCCCGGTGGCTAAAATAAGTCAGGCCGAAGTCGAGTGTGTCCGGCCGAAAGGCTCAAGTATCACAACCTGCCTGCAGGCTGTGACATAACAAAACCATGTGAATAATAATAATAATGATACAAGTGCTGTTAAATTATATATATATATATATATATATATATATATATATATATATATATATCATATTTCAATGCAGTTTGTCACATTGTTTAGGTAAAGAAAAACAGTGCTTGATACTAAGGACACACACATTTCGGGTAATTTTTAAAAAAAATAAAAATTCATTCTGTTATGTTATTTGAATTACAGTCATCTTGACAAGTTTCGTTTAGGTGAAGCATTCTTAAAGCCACTAATTAAAGTAAAAAGCTCTGTCAGTCGGTCAGCCAAACATTTGCATGCCCCTTGCAGAACTTTGTCTCCCTAACAGTTCTGTTGTAGGCTTCTCAGTTATAAGCAAGATGCCCTGCTGCTGATACATCCATTCGCAGATCATCAGCGATGTCTTGCAAACAGCTTTGCCTTGGTCTTCCTCTCTTTCTTTTTCCCATTATGTACCCTTCCAAGGCTGTCTTCTTTAAATTCTCATAACGTTTAAGATGTCCAAAATGTTTAAGTTTTCTCTGTTTAATCTTTTTTTACTACCCAGCCTTCTTCAATATTAAGTTCTTGTAGTATGGATATATTTGTTCTTTTCTGTGTCCATGATATTTGAAGAACTCTTCTGTAGCAATTACATTCAAAGGCATTTATGTGTTTCTCAACTGTTTTGTTAAGTGCCCATGTCTCACAGGCATATGTTGCGATGGGAAAGATGCATGCCCTTAAAATTTTCGTAGTTCTGTCTGTTCATCTCCACAGATTCTTCAGTTGTTTTACTTTCTGAAGAGCGATAGATGTCCTCCTTTTAATTTCCCCCAATGTATCTCCATTATTAGTTAGTAATGGTCCATGATAGTAAAAACTCTCCACCTCTTCCAAATTTTTTATGTTTTTTTTTTCCTAATGTAATTTGTATACTTGTGTGAGAAGAATGAAAGATGAAGTGAAGAAGGGCAAAATGTAAGACATGCCCGCGTGCCCAATTCTTTACCCTTTAAAAATAAAGATTATTCAATCATTCCTCATTGATACATATTTCAACTGCCTTATTTGTTTTATCAGTTGTGATGAATTTAGTTTCCTTCGCATTAAGATAAAGGTTTTGTTCTTCACTATTCTTACGGAAGGGGACATAATTAGTTTCTCAATTTCTTTTTGTGTAATACTGTGTCATCATCATATCTAATATCTGGTATTTCATAACCTCTAATTTTTATGGCATCGTAATATTCTTTGTCTACATCTTCTCTAACATTCCTCATTATATTTTCAGTATACAAGTTAAATAAGTAAGGCGACAATATACACCCCTGACGGACCCCTTGTTTGATTTATGTCAGACCAAGTTGTTGTTTCATCATTTATTCTTACTGCTGCCTGTTGGTCTAGATACAGCAGTGATGTTAATTGTATCAAATGTGTTGGAAATCCCTTTTTTTTTCCTGCATTATTTCCCAAAGTTTCTGGTGTTGTACACAATCAAATGCCTTTGAATAGTCTATAAAAGATAAATATAGATTCACATTAAATTCTGTGCATTTCTCTATTATTAATCTTATATTGAATATATGATATATTGTTCGTCTTCTTTGTCTAAAACCAGCTTAACCATATTGATTTCTCCTTCTATTTTCTTACAAAGTCAACCCATTATGATTTTAAATAGAATTTTACTTCCATAACTGATCAGGGCAACATTTCTGTCTTTCGTGCTTAATTTCGTTATCCTTTTTCGGTAGTGGTATGAATAAACTCTTAGTTATTAGAACTCTAAATTGACCCTAAAAAATTTGACCCCAGTTTCTTTGGTATAAGCTAAATATATAAATATACTCAGCACCACTGCAATAAAGCTGTGAAAACAAAATAAATTAGAATGTTAAAGAAAGAGTAGGAACAGCTTTATTAATTAATGGAGCACATATTTGTAACGTTTCGGAATTCGTATTTTTCACGCAGAAACAAAGGCCCTACTGGACACAGGAAAGTCTAAATTTACGTGCATGATATGTAACACATAACAGAGGGGGAGAAATAGAGGGCAAATGAGACAGTTATCACGTGAGAGGATAGTTATCACGTGAGATTTAAACTGACACAAGAGCTCCTGAGGCTGGTGTCATGCAGTAGTAACATAACAAGAAGAGGGTCAAGATCTGATGCAGCGCTACCTGCGAGCCCAAAAGGGGGGGGGGCAGGTATATAAGAGAAAGGTAAATCTCTAGAAGCTTGACCAACATTGGAACCTGACCACTGAAATGCCAGGAAACTTGAAGTCGGGTCACTGGAAACCAAGGCAGAACTTGTCCTTGGTTCCCATTTAGACACCGGGCCTAGTGTTCTAATATCTTAAACGTTATTGTATTCGCTGCAATAGATTTCTCTCGCCCCTTCTCTCTCTCTCTCTCTCTCTCTCTTTCTCTCTCTCTCTCTCTTGTCCCGCCAGTACCCAAAAACATAAGGGGCTGCTAGTAGCAAGAAATGTCCACTTTTGTCGTTTCTTTTGCTACATTCTTAGCTGTCTTCCATGACAGTCCTTTGTTTACAAGCATTTTCTCTCCTGTATGTGTCAATGTCTCTTTGGGTCGTCCTATTCTTCTTTTACCCACATAAAAAAATGTTCGTGGTTAGGATTCCTCTGTCATCCGCATAATGTGACCAGACGACTGCCATCTTCTGCTTTAAATCACTGTTGACAGCGGTGTCATATCTGTCTCTCTTAACAAGAGGTCATTACTTAAGGTATTTAGCTAAAACACTCTTATTTATTTATTTTTTGGTTAAAATCTTACGTAGACACGTAGTCTGGAAAGTGTCAAGTCTACATGCCGTTGCCTGTTTCAGTTTCCAGCATTCTCTTTCATATAGCAAGACACTTAAACCATTGATTTTGAATATTCTCTATTTGGTTTTCTGCCATATATACATATTTTTTTTATCTCCAGATATGGTTGAATTAAGCATTGAATATATAGAAAAATAATTTTTGCTTGTGCAATATTAAGTGCTATTTCAGTTTTTAAGTATTTTTTTTTTTTTTTGGTAATTGGCCAAGCGGTTCATTTCGGAGGAAGTCTGAGCTATATAGCACGTCCGCTGTTCTTAAGAAACAGAATTTTAATCTATGTCCTACATACAACAAATGCATGTAACAGCTATTATAATTTATAGGCACATAAACATACTAAAAAATGCTTATAAATGTTCAGAGATAACTTTGGAAGAGATTGAACTAAATTAAAGATTAAATCCTTCGCCAGACTTAATGTTGCTAAGGAATAAGTTTTTAATTATGATCGAAAGCGTTTAAATAAAAATCTAAAAGCGGGAGAAAAAAAGGGAATAAAAATGAGATATTCTGAGAAGAATACTAAATGTAACAAGAACAGACAAAATCAGAAATAGCACCATCAGGGCAAAGGTTGTACTAAACTTTATCCAGAAATAAATCAGATAGCTTGGCCACGTTACACGACTATCGCCGGACAGTATGCCATTAAAAAAAAAAAATTCACACTAAGAATAGTAGGCAAAACAAGAAGTCCGCTTATAAAAGAGATGGAAGGAGGAAATTACAGACAACTTAAATATCCCATTGTTTGAAGCAAGTCGCCAAGCCATATCAAAAGCGTCTATTTGTGCCATCAACACTGTAAGGTACATGAGGAAGGAGACAAGATAAGACAAGTCTAAGAAGCGCCGAAAGAATACAAGAAGATAAAACTTTGATGTGTGTGGTATGTGTGTGTGGTGTGGGGTGTGTGGTGTGTGTGGTGGGGTGTGTGTATGGGGTATGTGGCGTGTGTGGGTGTGTGTGGTGTGTATGGGTTGTGTGCAGTGTGTGGTGTGTTTATGTGTGTGTGGTGCGCGTGTGTGAAGCAAATCATCTTTTGTTTCATGTTTCAGTAATACACATCATCACTACTCTCTCTCTTTCTCTTGTTGTTTTATCCATCCATCCATCCATCCATCCATCCATCCATCCATCCATCCATCCATCCATCCATCCATCCATCCATCCATCCATCCATGTCTTTGGTGGATAATCAGCTAAGCAATCAAAGCCCACAGTGCGCCTTACTGCGACTTGCAGGTCAGCAACAAATTCTCACAGTCTGGGACCGCTTCTCGTATTATGCTATTAGCTGTGCTTCATTCTATTCATCTCTACTTCTGCAGTTCTCTTCTTTTGGTCGGTATCTGTTTCTCTCTCCAGGACTGTTCTAGCTACGTCACTGGGATCTTTCATGACTTCAAGCGGGGATTTTCTTTTATATAATTATAATATTCACGTTCATGGGAAGATAACATACGAGAATGGACAGGATGCAACATGGCTGAGTGCATCAAGTCGAGAGAGCGGGGGAACTGAAGATTCATGACCGGCAACCTTCGTTCTGGAGAAGGGCACATGATGATGATGATGACGATGATGATGATGATGATGATGACATGCATGGCTTCTTGATCACATCGGCCAAGTAGGTCTCTATTATTTATTTCCTTCCTTCCTTCATTCATTCATTCATTTGCATGTCCCTTGCGGAACTTGGCCTCCTTAACAGCTCTCCTGTAGGTCTCTCGGTTGTGAGCAAGATGGCCTGCCGCTGATGCATCCATTTGCAGATCCTCAACGATGTCTTGCAGCCATCTTAGCCTTGGTCTTCCTCTCTTTCCTTTTCTCATTATGTACCCTTTAAAGACGGTCTTCTCTAGATTATCATGACGTTTAATGTGTCCAAAATATTTAAGTTTTCTCTGTATAATACTCTTTACAAGCCAGCCTTCTTCAATATTAAGTTCTTGTAGTATCGATATATTTGTTCTTTTTTTGTGTCCACGATATTTGAAGAACTCTTCTGTAGCATTTACATTCGATCTCAGCTGTTTTGTTAAGTGTCCAGGTCTCACAAGCATATGTTGCAATAGGAAAGATGCATGCCCTTAAAAATCTTATTTTTGTGGTTCTGTCTGTTCCTCTCCACAGATTCTTTATTTGTTTTACTTTCTGAAGAGCGATAGATGTCCTCCCTTTAATTTCCCTCATTGTATCTCCATTATTAGTTTTTTTAAAATTTCCTTATGGCAATTAAACATTCAGATATTTCTTCCGAAGGTCGTGTGTAAGTAGTCGTATTAGCTTCCATTAAATAATGATAGCTTAGTATTACAAAATAAATGTTTGCGGTAAATCTGCTGTTAAGAAACCTATACCCCCCCTTTCCCCCCTCCCCCCCTCCCCCACATGTATTCACAGGAGAAGCCAGGACTTGCGTTTAAGAAATTAACTAGCTTCTAATCTATCAAACAGCATGGCCAAAATGTATTTTGAATGATTCCAAAAGGGCATTAAACTAATTAAACTATTCTTTAAAATCACCTCTGAAATATCTGTGTCACTGTTGGAACCTTCAGCGTGACTGGCAGCTGTCCATCAAGTGACAGAAAAACACCTTCGCTTTTTGTTGGTAGATGGATCTTTTAGCGACATGACACCTTATTAAAGCGACTTGATTATATACATTACCGCCAGCTCTCCTGTCGTTGTTTTTTTTCCATGAGGGCGTTTTCGATATTTAGACTTACCTTCTCGGTAACACAACACTAGTAAAATCTCTACAGACAAACAGATAGCTAGCAGTAGCAATATTTGCCATAGCTAATGTATGCCAATGCTAACTAGTCTGCAGGAGGTCTTCCACTTTGCTGTGGAATGATAATAGGGCTGATTGCTGAAAGTAGAAAACATAGAATTTTCTTTGTTGCTTAATTTCCAGTGCGCTATATATTTTCTGTTTCTTCACGTTTTTCTTATACTTTGTGTAATTCATTTTTAAAAAGATATCTTTATTTTTTTTTTCGGCAAAAACAAATGACTGAAAGACAATTCCCGATCCTTTCTCACCAGAACTTTGAAGAATGTTTGCTTCAAACTGAGATACGAGAGGTTGGATAATAGTTATCTATCTATCTATCTATCTATCTATCTATCTATCTATCTATCTATCTATCTATCTATCTATCTATCTATCTATCTATCTATCTATCTATCTATCTATCTATCTATCTATCTATCTATCTATCTATCTATCTATCTATCTATCTATCTATCTATGTCTGTCTGTCTGTCTCTTAATTCATAGATTTAAAAAAAGATAATACATAGAATTGACACTCTGTGAGTCAAGTACTATTTTTCAGAAGATTAGAGAGTGAATGACAGAACAAAAATCTAGCCAACAATGAAAGCTACTGACCAGCCCGTGATTATTTCATAATCTCAGCTGTGACATCAGACGTCAAAAGCATCAAGCGCAAAGTTACATAAAGATGGCATGTGAAAAACAACAACAAACTATAACACAACACCAGCAACAAACTATAACACAAGCAACAAACTATAATACATTGACAAGCAGTTCCAATAGTGGGCTATTTAGTGGCAGAGACAAAGATAACCAAATTGTGTGAAAGTGTGTCAGTGCTAGCAATCTACTGGAAAGTGTGTCATTGCTAGCTAGTCTGCAGGAAAGTGTGTCAATGCTAACTACTCTTCAGGAAAGTGTGTCAATGCTAGCTAATCTGTAGGAAAAGTTAAATCATTTGTGTTAAGAGCGTGTATAAAAGCATGCCACTTGTAACTAATCTCTAGTAAAGTATGACAATGCTGACTAATCTTTAGTAAAGTATACTTTAGTAAAGGTAACTAATCTATTGTACATTATGCTAATACTAATTAATCTCTAGTAAATGCTAATGCTACTAATTTGTAGTAAAGTATACTAATGCTAATTAATCTCTGGTGAAGTATGGCAATGCTAACCAATCTCTGGTAAAGTATATTAATGCTAAGTAATTTATACATCGTTGACGATCTGGAAATGGATGCAACAGCAGCAGGCCATCTTGCTCACAACCGGGAGGCCTACAGGAGTGCTGTTTGGGAGGCAAAGTTCCGCAAGGGACATGCAAATGAATGAATGAATGTATACATAATTATGTACCTGGAAAAAGTTGGTGGCTGTTGGCCTCTGACATCTGCCTGGCGACTACATAACTGGGTCATGGTAACACTGGTCCCGCTGATAAAAATCATTCTAACAGCGATATTAAAGTTTCCAAATTCATCTTTCTCACATGCGAAAGGCGAGTGTTTTTACCGATAATAGACATCCAGATGTTCACACAGAACACATACAAAAACTCAACACGAAAAGAATTCACAGAACCACGTGCAAGCATTTCCTATTTAGTTTGCCCAATGCAGACTAAACAACAGTTTTCATTTATTATTAATAAAATAACAACAGCAGACAACTTTGATTAATAAAATAACATCAGGGAACTTTCACCATTCGAAAGACAGCTAAATTTTAATAACATTTTTAAAAAATTCAGTATGTTTTCTTAAAAAGAATATTTATATAACAATTAAATGCATAAACGTGCACATTTTTCCAGTTTCCGATTATTAGCATAACAAGGCTTCCATTAAGCGAACTCGCCACTAAGCGGCTCGGTAACAGAAGGCGTTCCATTGCTTAGCATTTATTTAACACGTCACAGCAACCAATCAAGAGCTTGCTTGGCGCTTCCAAAATGTTTACTAAATCCCGCATCAGGAGGACAAGGTAGACTGTAAGTCAGCGACCACCCAAGAAGCGACGGAGCCTGTGTTTATTATGAAGTTTGCACAAGGAGATATTGACCAGTGTAAACATAAACAGAAGATTGTAGGGGCGAGATTTCATCGATCTCTCTCTCTCTCATTCTCTCTCTCTCTCCTCTTTCTCTCTCTCTCTCTCTCCTATCTTCCATCTATCCTGACTCGACTCTTCTTTTCTCATCAGCTTGGAGACGAAGATGCTTCGTGGTTTTAATTATCAGAAAGTTGATCATATCCGAGAACGATCATAGGGGTATTTAGAAGGGGGTATTTTGACAGAAGGTAGCAGCGCGTGTGGCGCTGCGAATTCAGTGTGTGTATATATGGAGCTCTAGATAAGGACTGGGAACTGTTTAAAAGATTTCATGTTCAGAAAAACAACAAATGTCTCCACTTTCTGGGGGAGTGTGTGTGTGTGTGTGTGTGCGCGCGTGTGTGTATGTGTGTGTGTGTGTGGAGAGAGAGTGAAATTGAGGATTAACAGATGACTGAAAGGACCGAATGACAGATAGACAGATAGACAGACAGGCAGGCAGGTAAACAGATAGATAGATAGATAGATAGATAGATAGATAGATAGATAGATAGATAGATAGATAGATAGATAGATAGATAGATAGATAGAACAAAACAGACTTATATAGACAGACAGATAAAAAAAAGAAGAATAAAAGAAAACATTACTTCTAAGGAAAGAAAATGTCAAAATGTGTGAAAGATAAACTGTGAAAAACGTGAAGAAATATTGTTATTAAAACACGATAATGCATGTTTTCACAGTTATAGCCACAGCAAAAATCCAGTTTCCTGTTAATGAAAGCCAGCAGTTTTGTTAATACTGATGCTTGTATGTCAAAACTTTTCATTTTCTCACCAGTACACATCTAACTAGTTTATTCCACTGACGCTGCTAAACTAGAGGTGTTTAGAAAGTTCAAAAGCTAAACTAGAGGCATTTGAAAAAAAAGGAGGGGGGAGTTATCCGAAGTATAGTTGAAGCAGAGGTATTTGGAAAAAAAACGAGGAATTGTACAAAATAGAGCTCAACAGCTAAACTACAAGTATTTGAAAAAGGGGGAATAAAACAAAACAGAGCAAAAAAGCTAAACTAGAGGTTTTTGAAAAAAAAAAGAAGGGGGTCGGTTTGTGGTGAATAGTGAAAAGCAGAGTTCAGCTGTTAAACTAGAGGTAAATGAAAAAAGGGGGAATAATATAAAATAGAGCTCAACACCTGAAATAGAAGTATTTAAAATAGAGCCCAACAGTTAAGCTAGAGGTGTTTGAAAAAAAAATGGGTAAACAGTGCAAAGCAGAGTTCATCAGCTAAACTAGAGGTGTTTGAAAAATAAGGGAACACCATAAAATAGAACTCAACAGCTAAGCTGGAGGTACTTGAAAAAAATTGATGAACTCTGAAATTAGAGATATTTAGAAAGGAAGGGAAGGGGGGAACAATAGTGATAGGTGGAGCCCAACACCTAAACTAGAAGTATTAGAAAAAGAGCTGGAATAATACAAAATAACAGCTTAATAGCTAAAGTACAGGTTTTGAAAATAAACAAAGTACAGCTCAAAAGCTAAACTGGAGGTATTTGAAATAAAAGGTAAAAAATGCAAGGTGAATTTCAATAAATTGCTTATATTATCAGAAAAATGAAAGGTGATTCGGGTATGTTTCATCGATATTTCCGTCTCTTTTCATCTTACAATCTCTCTGCTACTCACTTGACAGTTCTTGATCACAACTCTCCCTCCCTCCCTCCCTCACTCCCTCCCTCCCTCCCTCCCTCTCTCTCTCTCTCTCAAAATGATAGACGAGCGTGCTTTCTTAACTCTTCAAAAATAAAGTCTATTCGTTCGTTCGTTGTCTCTCTCTCTATCTCTCTCTATTTCTCTCTCTCTTTCTCTCTCTCTCTCCCTCTCTCTGTCGCACGCGCGCTTTCTCTTTCCCTTAAACTTCTAAGGCCAGACTTGCCAAGAAAATGTTGCAGAGTTGTTGCAAGAATTTTATGACTGTATAGCAACCCTTTTTCTACATAATAAATATATATAAATACAAACATGATTATATATAATGTGAGCGTTTCGTGAAACGTGACCTTGTAGATTGGTTGAATAAGCGAAATGCGTAAAAAAAAGTGTTGTGTTGCTAGTGTTCCGATAGATGAAAGTACATATAGACATTTATAGAATTCTGATAGATGAAAGTACATATAGACACTTATACAGCTCTGATAAATGAAAGTACATATAGGTACTTATACAGTTCCTATAAATGAAAATACATATAGACACTTGCATTGACACCTCTGATAGATGAAAGTACATATAGACACTTATACAGTTCTGATAAATGAAAGTACATATAGACAGACACTTTCACAGTTCTGATAAATGAAAGTACGTATAGACACTTAAACAGTTCCGATAAATGAAACTACATATATAGGCACTTATAGAGCTCTGATAAATGAAAGTACATATATACACTTATATGGCTCTGATAGATGAAAGAACATACAGACACTTAAACAGCTCGAAAGTACATATAGGCACTTAGACCTTTCCCATATAAGAAAGCACATATAGAGACTTATACCGTTCCGACAGATGAAGCTACGTATAAACACCAACACTTTATCCCATAGGCGATTCTGTGGGTATGAAAGTGTTACTTTTACATTTAGTACTTTGTTACATTTACTTGTTCTTGCTCTCTCTCTCTCTCTCTCTCTCTCTCCTCTCTCTCTCTCTCTCTCTCTCTCCCCCTGGAACTGCGACCAGGGTGTTCTTTGTAGACCTTGTGCTGAAGATGTCAAAGCAGAACTTAGCGTGGAATTGGGAGCGGTTTCCAACTTTTTTTTTGTTTGTCACACCTTGAGTGGATCTTGAAAAAAAGGCAGGAAAGGGTGCAATGCTTTGTCTTTTTCTTTTCTTTTGTTCTTCTTTTTAAAAAAAATGTAGCTGACTCTACTGCCATGAATAGAAGAGGCTTCTGTCTATCCCACCTAGGAAGGTAAACGCGACCACATGTGATGCTGACCACATTATACTTTAATGTGCCTAAGGTATTGAAAATACGGGCCTAACACAGTATCCCCAAAAAGTGTTAGTGGCATGAAAATAGGGATTTTACCCTCCCTTCCCTTATTTTACCTTACATTTCCTTGCCTTACCTTACCTTGTCTTACCTTACCTTACCTTACCTTACCGTACCGCCATGGGGACTAGAGCAATCGCTGCCCCATTAGCCAAACTAGGCCTATTACTAGAGAGGTGGGACAGAGCCTTGCTGAGCTATGGGTCGCTAACCTCCGAAGCAGCCAGTCATCTACGAGTCCCTTATCATTGCCCCTGACAGTGTCCTCATATTCTGCGAAATTTCCTCATATTTATTGCGTTTTTGCAGTTTCACTAGAAAGTATGAAATGCTATATCGAACCAGTACTACTGTATGGGAGCAAATCATGGTCAATAACAATAACAGCAATGAGAGCATTAGAGGCAACTGAAATGTGGTTCCTGCGAAGAATGTTAAGAATACCAGGGACATCTAAAATAGCAAATGAAGAATGTATAAGTAAAGGCAATGAGAAACAAACATTAATAAACACACTATGAGGGGGAGACAGTCAAGGTTTCTTGGTCACATAATGAAAAGAGAAGCGATCACAAACGTTATACAACAGGAAAAAAAAAATCTTAGATGGTTTGACAAAATGGCGTGGGAGAAGCACGGCAACAGAACTGATAAAAAAACGTGAAAGATCGGAAACTGTGGAGAGACATGGTCGCCGACGTTTTCAGGCATGGCACATGATGATGATGAATTTCATTTATTTTACATTTCCACGTGTGTAATATCTGTCTATCTCATTCTCTCCGTTTCTCGCCTTCCCAAGCTTACACCCAAGCATTACAACATACACAAGCCCTACAATTGTTGTTATAGCTAAACAAACAGGGCTCAGCTCCGACATTGGCCCCGGACAAACAACAGTTTTCTCACATTTTATCTGCCCGGTCAAACCGCGGGCTGTTGCTTTTAACCGGCGGCCAACGAAAGGAAGGGATTCGAGTTTTGGTAAAGTATTGGTTCGGTAACGGTAAAAGTCGTGATTGTGTTTTTTCAATACCTGCTTTGATCTATGGGGGCCGTACAAGTTTCGATGGGAAGGGACTTCCGGTTTCTTAAATAAGGGGAAGTAATTTGTTCTGTGAGATTCCTTAGCTAACAGTTTTCTTGAATGTACATATCCTTTTGATATATTGTTGTTGTTGCTGCTGCCGTTGTTATTGCCGATAACAAGACGCTGGTAGCAGTTAGTGTTATGATAGCTAAATTACGATAACAGTATCATATCACACTGGCACTGATACATACACAAGAAACAGAAGAGCAGAACTGATCGTGCAAAAATGTACTATGTTAGTGCCAACTTGTACTTACAGATTGATGACTTTGACTGATATACATCTAGAGATTATGAAGGATAGAGGTGTGGAAGAGGGGGAGGAGTGGACTGAGGAGGAAGGATGAGTCGGGTGGCTGGCTGGTAGAATTCGAGTGTGCCAGAACCAAGAGCTTGACCTGGCACAATTTGTGTTCGTACTCTTTGGTGGTTGCTGAAACAGGGGGCGGGGGGGGGGTAGTGCTCCGAGGGGCGATGATGCTAAGTCATAGATTCAAGATTTTGTACAACTAACAATGGAAAATATATAGAAAACAGAGTGGTCTTTTCTTAATTTTTATTTTTTTTTTTTTGTTATAGAAAGTGATACTGACCACATCACACTGTCACGTGCCGGGTATCGTGGAATTACGGGCCTAACACAGTATCCCCAATATGTCTTAATGGGATGGAAACTGGAATTTTACCTTTAGAAAGTGTTTAGTTTTCAAGAGAAATTGAAAAGAGATTTTCTAGATAATGGGATTTATGAAACTGATGGAACAGTTAACGCCGAGAAGTAATGGTAAGCGTGGAATATTTATTGGGGCACCACTGTATATAACGTTATGTTGTGTTTGTTGTTGTGGTTGTTGTTGATCCTGTAGCATTTTCATGCCGTCTAATTCTAACTGTAAGCGCCATGCCGCGTGGCGTAGACGTTCATTTCTCTCCACAGTTCCCTGTCTTTAGACTTGATTATGAGATCCGCCGGGGACTTTCTTCCTAGCCACACCGACAGCCCATCCTGTAACTTCTCTCTCTGTCTTCCTCTGTCTCTTCTTCCCTCAATTTTTTCCGTTGCCACAATGTGTTCCAGTTTTCATCTCCTCAGGAAATGTCCTACAAATCTCGCTTGTCTGCCTCTGATCTTTGCTATAATTTGCTTTTTAACTCCAGCCTCTCTTAAGACTTCTTCATTTGTTTTCTTGGCTGTCCATGGTATCTTGAATATCCTTCTTATAAACCACATTTCCGTGGCCTCCATTTCTCGCTGTACACTGCATGCCGTAGGGGTGTGAAATGCCTTCACATTTCTAGGCCATTACAGCGTTTTCCTATGGAAACTTCAGGCACCCATTTTTTTTAAGGCTAGGATGACCCCGGTGCCAGACGGTCGGAAAAAAAAATTTCCGCGCCAACTGCGAAATCGAACCACGGACCTTCTGATCGGCAGGTGAGTACACTAACCACTACACAGCCTCGGAACACATCTGTCAACACAAATATCAATCTTAAAATGAAAAGAAACCAGAAGCCCCCTAATAAGAGTGACTGGTTCTTTTTTGAAAGAAAAAAAAAAGATTGTGCTGGAAAGTTTAGAGACTCGTTCCTATACCCTTTTGGACATGTTTCCTAGGCAACACTCTTAGCGCCCATAGAAACTGTTTTTGATCGGTTGGCTCTTTTTCTTCCTGGCGCTCCTTTCTTCCCTCACCCTCCTGTGGATCTTTCCATCCCTCCCAAGGGAGCGGCTCTGCCCCTGCCCAGCGACGAATTAATCACCCATGGGTCCCTATACTAAACTTAATCAACGCCCCAGCACCCTCCAGCTATATCGTTCATCCCTTGAGTTATATGTATATGTACAGGTCACATAATGAGGATATATATATCTTCAGTGGTAGCTCGGGTCACGAACTTAATTCGTTCTTTGACTCCGTTCGCGAACAGAAATGTTCGAAACACTTTTCCCCATTGAAATTCATGCAAATCTAATTAATCCGTTCGCCCGCCTCAGAATCATATTGTTTTTTTTTTTTTACTTTTTTTATGGATGTATGTGTGGCAAAAATATAATATAAAATATATAGCATAAATATACCTTTGTGTTTGATAGTTGCTGGCACAGGTAGATGGTAGAGGAGGAGGAGGAGGAGGAAGACTACTCCTCGAAGGAGAGTCTCATTCCAGGTCTTCTTCCATACTTGGAAGATGAGCAGGAGCATTTAGGACACTTAGGAGGCACACAAAAAAAATTATTTTCTTCAAGGTATTTCTTGACATTTGGCACAAAAACTTCAGTCAAGCACTCCATAAAAAGTAATCTTGTTACCCAAGCCTTGCTATTCGCGCTCCACAATACCGGAAGTTTACCCTTTAGCACTTTATTGGTTTAAAAGCACGCGAATTTTCAGAGTGGTAAACTAAAAGAGGTTTCATCTTACAATCCCTACTTGTATTAGCGCACAATAAATGTGTAAGCCTTTCCTTTATTTGTATGTGGCCAGGCAGTGACTTTTCCTCTTGGGTTATGTAGGTCCTTCTTGGCATTTTTTTTCCCTCAAGAAGTTCCCGTTTCATCGCAATTAAAAACTTGATGCGGTACGTAACCTTCAGAGTTGATAACGTTTGCAAATTCCTCCACATAGGCATCTGCTGCTTTTTTGTCCGAACTAGCTGCCTCTCCATGCCTAACAACACTTCGACGAAATTTCTCGAACCAGCCTCTACTTGCTTTGAATTCGTCAACGTATTGTATTCGGCGTTTTCGCCACTAAATCACCGTGGAAAAGTAAAGCCCTCTCGCATATTAGGGCCTCGCTAACACTATCTCCAGCCAAGCTGCTTTTCATTAATCCAAACTAACAATAATTTTTCTACTTCTTCTAACACTTGAGACCTTTGCTTCGTTAACATAGTCACTCCTTTTGCCACATCAGCCGTCTTTAGTACATCTTTGTTCTTTAAGATCGTACAGATCGTAGATTTAGCCATGTCGTACTGCTTGGCGAGATCAGAAACACGAACACCATTGTCATGTTTAGTTATTATTTCCACCTTCCTTTCTACTGTAATATGCTTAAGCTTCTTTACACCACTGTCACTAATACTTTTTGAGGGTTCATTTAATGCAGAAAGCAAAAATAAAAATCGTATCAAGAACAACGCAATGACACACAATGTTCACAGCACGCAAACCTGAGTACAACTGATGCTGTTTGCGAGCCGAAAAAATGACGCCAAAGCCATGTTTGTGCGTTCGTACGCAGAGGCATTGTTCGTGGGTAGAATCAAAATTTGTTCTGAAATTGTGTTCGTGGGTCGATTTGTTCGTGACTAGCGTTCGTAACCCGAGGTACCACTATATATATATATATATATCATACATTTCTCTACGTACAGACAGAGGGGTTTAAGTGCTTGACGTTGGGCCTCCTTTCCTTCCTAGCCTCCGGGCTTAATTCTTCAATCCACTGGATAATCCGCCACTGTCTTTGTCCGATTTTGCATTCTGCGCCCACAACTGACGCGCTGGAGTCAGGGTTGGGGGACCACAGCTGACCAAGACTTGCCCCATCTCTTCTTAGGTTATTCTCCCCCCCCTCCCCCAAAGTATCAGGGCTTGTGTGGCTAACGGTGCAGAAATAGTCGCAGTCCCCATAGCGGTGGAGTCTGTTAAAGAAGGACTCCACTTCCCTGCTTTTTTACTTTTTAGTTCCCACTCAGGAAGTAGCCGCCGCATCCCCGCTCCCGGTCCGATACAGTGCCGCTGACCACTCTCACCACTCTCACCACGTCGCCTGAAACGAATATCATACTCGCTGTTCCATGGAGATAGAAGAAAAAGAAGAGAAGGAAGAAGAAGATTTTAATTCTAGGCGTGGAAAAAACGAAGCTTTTTAGCGCTCGCTAGCAATGCTGTTTACCAAGCGCCTTCTAGTGTTACAAAACTGACTCACCGTTACCTTCTAGTGTTACAAAACTGACTCACCGTTACCTTCTAGTGTTACAAAACTGACTCACCGTTACCTTCTAGTGTTACAAAACTGACTCACCGTTACCTTCTAGTGTTACAAAACTGACTCACCGTTACCTTCTAGTGAAACATGATACAAAACCGACTCACGACTACCTTCTAGTGCATGATGTTACAAAACTGACTCATCACTACTTACCAGTGCAAATTGTTATAAAACGGACTCATACTACCTTCTAGTGCATGATGTTACAAAACTGACTCATCACTACTTACCAGTGCAAATTGTTATAAAACGGACTCATACTACCTTCTAGTGCAGACTGTTAAAAAAAAACAGTTTACTAAGTACAATCTAGTACACAGTTTAAAAAAAAAACCAAAGTCACTAAAAACGTTTCTGCAAAGTCTTAGAAAAACAAAAACCCTGACTCAACTAATACTCTCCAGTGAAAACTGTTATTTTAAAACAAAAATCTTTGAATCATCTAGTGCCTGCTATTGTCATTTGTACCAAACCTTGCTCTACCACTTAAATAAGCACTAAAATGTAGTTTTTAAAATCTTTATTTTATCTTTAATTTACTCTATCCATCGAATATATATATAGTATATATATATATATAGAAACTAGAATAGAGGAACAGCATTTATTCAAATTGGAGAAGTACAATGATCTGGTCAAGCAACTGAGGCAGGGGGCAGGAGTCAGGGCAAAAGTGATAGCTGTAGAAGTGGGAGCAAGAGGATTCGTAGCAACATCAGCATATGACCTATGTAAGCAACTGGGCATAAAGGGACAAGCAAGAGCAAGGGCATTGAGAAGCCTTTCAGAAACAGCAGAAAAGGCCTCATGCTGGCTGTGGAGTATGCGAAACAAGCATTGGGAGCATAAGTAATTTCATTTGCCACAACCAATACCAGTCCTCCATAGCTAAATCGCTAAAGACGCGTGGCAACTGGAAGATCATGGGTTCGATCCCAGGACCGAAAAAAAAGCAACAACTCACAAGACCTCTGGGAGTCATGACCCAGAGGGGCCCACCCCCCTTAGAGTGTCAGGAGTTTAATGGGCCGAAACACTTGTCTGAGGGGGGGGGGTACTTCCTCTGATGATCTGAAGGAGTTGTGTTGTTGTTCCGCTCTCTACGGTAGAGAGTTTCCTGCATATAGTAAAATAGATTTTGAAAGAATTTATGCCATATCTCTCTTTCTCTCTCTGAACCTTAAGTGCCCAGGGCACATGGGGATTCCGCAAGGGTTTTCCACAAATGCCTGTCCTTTGCTCAACATCCTCTCTGTTGTTCTTCTCCATATCTCTTTTGGTCTACCCTTACTTCTGTTCCCCTGTGGTGTCCATCTTAGTGCTATTTTTGGTAGTGAGTTGTCAGTCATTCGGAGCACATGTCCCAACCATCGCCAACGTCTCTTCTCAATAATTGCTGCCAATGGCTTCATCTGTATTTCTGCCAACAAGATGTTATTTCTTATGGTGTTTGGTCAAAATATTTTTTCTAATTCTTCGTTAACATTTAGTCTGGAAAGAATTCAACTTATTTTCTATGGTTCTGGTAATTTTCCATTATTCACTTCCATAGAGTAGTAAACTTAGAACATCACTCTTAAATATCCTGATTTTCATCCATAGTTTTTTTTAGAAGATAAAGCATATATACCATATACCATGTATAAATCGAAAACAAGAACAGTAAAAATCTGAGTTCAATTAGAATACAAACAACGAGCTTTATCTTCAAAAGGAGAAGACATGAGCGGCGAACTCTATCTTCAAAGGGAGAAGACATTAGCGAACTTTATCTCGAAAGGAAAAGACATCAGCGAACTTTATCTTTAAAAGCAAAAGAAATTAGCGAACTTTATCTTCAAAAAGGAAAAGACATTAGCGATTTTTATTTTTAAAGTGAAAATACATTAGTGAATTTTATCTTTAAATCGAATAGACATGAGCGAACCTTATCTTTAAAGGGAAAAGTCATGAGCGAACCTTATCTTTAAAGGGAAAAGTCATGAGCGAACCTTATCTTTAAAGGGAAAAGACATGAGCGAACACGCCTGCCTAAAATGTCGGCCTTCATCTTTGCACTTTCTTGCACTGCTGAAAGAAAGTGAGCACACGCTCATGATGATGGTAGCAGCAGGAAATCCAGAAATAATTACCGACCGATATAACATGAAACAACGTGTCTCTATTTAAACAGGAAACTGAATTTAGACATTGCATCCTTATGTGTTTTTTAAGTTTTAAATTCAAAAAGCGCCCCTCGCAGGAGTTCTCCTTCCTGTAACATTGTTTGTTTCCCTTGCCTGGTTGCCTGGGAGATCTCCCGGAAGTAGTATGCCATGTAAATAACGTTGAGATTTAGATTTTCATTGAACGTAACGTTTACTCTGATACGTAAACGTTTTTTCCGCTTAAAAATTACCTAAACGGAAAGCAGATATTACAGACTTTTATTAAAAAAAAAGAAAGAAAGGAAGAAAGAAAAAAATAAATTGTAAGTTGGACAGATATTTCGTCTGTGAGACGCATGAGACGGAAATCTGTTCAGTAGCTTTAGATGACTATCATTTTCGATATAAATTCTTCAAAAAAGAACGTTGATATTCTATATAACGTATAGTTTTAAAACGTCTCTTGTGACGTTAAAAAAACACATACAGGCGACAAGAAAAGGAGAGCATTGAAAATATTGTAACAACAGGAAAAAAAAATAGAGGAAATAGCCAGGGGAAGGCAAGAGAAATGAAACTGGATGGTTTCACGAGATGATGTGAGAGGAGACCACGAACCGAACTGCATGAAGGATCGGGTACAGTGGAGAAACACAACAGCCAACGCCAGTCGGCACGGCACCTGATAATGATAGACAGTTATTACAAAACTGCCTGCCATAACTAGTAATAAGTAGTATGATTTTTAAAAAAAATGTAATGTTGGTCCGTCTTATTTCGTGCGGAATCAATGGTGGATTAGCCATTGCGCAGTGGGCCAGAATCAACTTATTGAAGGCCCTCATATAAGATTCGTAAAAGTAAACCCTATGTTGTAAATTGTTTTCCTTTTTGTAGGACCTTTTGTCTTCCCCTTTTCCTGCCCCTTAGACATAAGCCTCCGTATGTGTTTATGTAAAGTAGGGCAAGAGGCGAAAGGAACTAGATGTTCTTAAAATCACTGGAAAACTCAAAGGAAGGGGGAAAAAAGGAGAAAGTTTGGAGACAGAGCTAAGTGCCACAAGAAAAGTATACTTTTGTCAAAATAATGCTTTAATGTTTCTCCTCTTATCTTTGATTGCCTCTCTCCCTTTTTCTCACTGAATCATTTTTTTTTTTTTTCGTTTTCCACACACGGAAAATTGACAGGGATTCTTCCATCTGCAGGCTTCCGCTAGCGTGGCCGACATGTACATTAACTATCGTACTCACAATGACATCAAAGGCCAGAGATCCCACGTCAACACGGTGCATATTTGTAAGTGCTCGTCCAAACATTTATCCTAACTAAACTTTCTCTCTCTGAACTAATTTAAGTTGCGGAAGAAATCTGCCGTGGAAGATGGCCCTCGGGAGAGGATGGGACTTCGGTAAGTTTTCAAGTTCATTCAAGGCGGACTGATTTAAGAACTATTGTAGGCTGCTGGCAAAATGTCCTTCCGGCGGATTACAGCGAAATGTCAACGGAAAGTTTTGCGTTTGACTCATTTTTGTCGTGTTCAGTAGCTGCACAATGGGACCGTTTCAAGGTATTTAAAGCATAGAACAACAACACCGTCCATATTATTTCTTCCCTCTCTGGCGGTCTCTTTTATGTTCAAAGTACATTCAAACCGATGTGAACTAACAGAGTTAAATGATCTCCCGTTAAAGATACGGTAAATGTTGTTTTTGCCCTTATGGCTCCCCCCTTCTGTTGCTTTAGGATAAAGGAAGTACCGACGGATACAAATTGTGAGAGTGTTAAACTCAGGACTCATCGAAGAGAGAGGGCATAACGGTTATGAATCAGACGGGTTTCTCAATTCTCCTGTATACCGTCTCATATTCTTTCATCTTTATAGCTGCTTCCAAATTTCTTTTGTCTTCTTTTTGTTTGTTTGTTTGTTTCTGGGTTACTCATCTAGTCGTTTTAGATGTAGTTATATGATTATTTAGGTTAATCTCTCAGTGTGGTTATATTACTATTTAGGTTAATCTCCCAGGCTTTTATCTTTGGGCAGTGTCTATATGCCGCTGAAAATTCTATTTTCGTTCAGTTATTTCGTCCAGATTAATGTGGACATCGCTCGTTCTCCCCCTAACTGTCAAACACATCACAACTAAAATGAAAAGAGCACCGTATGGTACAACTTTTCCTCCCATCTCTATGCTATCAATGTCAAACATGGACATTAACAGCCAAAAGCAAAAGGAAATGTGAAAAAAAACCCCCAGCAGAAATGTGATGTTTAAGTTTAAGAAGAATACTAAATATAGCAAGAAGAGACCAGATCAGAAATGTGATGTTTAAGTTTAAGAAGAATACTAAATATAACAAGAAGAGACCAGATGGCAGCACCGGGACACGGACTTGGAACAACATCGATATTACGCTACATCCAGACACAGCAAGTCAAATGGTTTGGCCACGTTACACGGCCACCATCAGCGATTAAAGCACACACAAAAACATTAACACTAAGATCTGTAGGAAACAGAGGGAGAGGCCACCCACGCAAGAGGTGGAAGGAGGAAATTACAGAAACCTTAAATATCCTGTTATATGAAGTAAATCCAGGAGCTATGTCAAGGTGTCTATTTATTCCTTCAACACTGAAAGGTATATGAGGAAGGAGGCAAGACCAGACAAAACAAGACTTTCTCTTTCTCTGATTTATCTTAGACTCTCTTCTCCCTATGATTCTTTTTTTCCTCCTTTAAATTAATTTTAAGCTATTCTAAATATTATCGTAGTTTCTGGCAAAATACGATCTTCTCTGGGAACAACTTAGAAAAATTGAACGTTTTGTTTGTTTGTTTGTTTTTTGCAAATAATACTGGAAATAGATAATGCTTAGATTGTGTAGTAATCGTGACTTTTTTAAAATGGGGTGGGCGGGGCGTTAGGTGGTTGCTCGCCTCTTTATTTTGTCACGTAAGAGAAGAAAGAATTATTGTGGATTTTCCTAACACAGAGTGTAACAACGAGAGTGCCATGCTGTGGCCGATTAGTAGAAGGGCCCAGGTTCTGTATGGCCCAGAAAAGCAGGCAGCACCTGGCGTTAACGAGAAGGAAAAAAAGGCGTTAATGAGAAGGGGAAAAAAGATGTTCATGAGAAGAAAAAAAAAAGTATGCAAATATAGATTATTGCTTCACGTGATAGTCATCTACGACTGTTATTGCTGTAATAGTATATTATGTTATCATGTAGACAGTTATGAAACCGTTGGGTTTGGTTCGTGTAATACAGTGTGACAGCAGGGATCACACATTAGAAGGGAATCAGATCATATAACAAGAGATGCACTATATAGATTAGGGAGGAGGGGGGAGGGAGGTACTAAAGCTTTGTCTGAGGGGGCGGCCTGGTTGGCTGAGTGGTTAGGCGGTCGGTCTACTAATCCGGTGGTACTGGGTTCAAGTCTCAGCAGTGGAGGTTTTTTTTTTCTTTTTCTGGTACCTCCAAACCAAAAAGGGCCATTGGGTCCAATCAGCCTCTAAAAACGGGTGCCAGAGAAATCTGGGACGGATAAATTCTGCCAGGCGTGAAACTGACCACATCAGATTTTCATGTGCCCAAGTTCTTGGAAATACGGGACTGACACTGTATTCCAAATATGCTTTATTGGCATGGAAACAGGGATTTTTTTTTTGTTTTTGTTTGGGGGCCTAAGCCACTGATGGGTAATCTACCACTGACGTCACGTCTTTGACAGTACAGTCTTAGCAAAAAGTGAGGCCTCCCTTTTGCTTTATGTCAGAATGTAATATAAGCGCCGTAACTCCATGAAGCACTGCAGTGCCTCTGCGGCGACATTGGGCATAGAAGCTACCGTTCGTCCACAATGGTTCTAGGACACCAGGTTTAGACGCCATAGCCACTCGCTCAACCTCAAGGCATCGAATCCAATCCAGTCCACCAATATATATCCACTGAAGCCTTATTTTCATCCATAGGACTTCCTATATCTAAAAAAAAAACGAGGTCGAGTCAGAAAGTAACAGCAAATCAAGGTACCTAACCACTGTAAAAAGGACCACACTTTTCCCACTCTCCTGGAGTATTTTCATATATTTTTCACTGGTTACGCCCCTTTACTTGCTGTTGCTTTTTTACTAGCTTTTATGGGTATGCATTTAAGGAAGTAGAATTCTTGTGGCTTTTTCATTCAACTGAAAAGAGCTTTTCTTGTATAGAGACACTAAAGATTGTTAGATAGAGAATGTTAAAGAATAGTTTCAAATTGTTTGGTGTGAGAGGAGATCACCAACTGAACTGATGGCCTGCTTGAAGGATCGGGTACTCTTGAGAAGCATAATAGCCAACGCCAGTCGGCACGGCACTTGATGATTTTACAGGCTAAAAAGGTAAAATTCTCGTTTCCATTAAGGCATATCGGGAAATACGGTGTTAGGCTCGTATTTTCCATGACCTTCACCACATGAAAGTGTGATGTGGTCAGTATCATGCCTGACCGCTTTACCTTCCCAGATTTCTCAGGTACCCATTTTCCTAGGCTGGGTGAACCCAGGGGGCCGTATTGGTCAGAAAAAATCCCGCTCAGCTGGGGATTCGAACACCTCGACCATTCGGTTACTAGACGAGTGCTCTAACCACTACGCTAGCCGATCCCCATGATGATGATGATGGTGAGTTTTAAATATTCTTTATAAACCCATGAACCAGTAACTTTTGTCCACGATCTCCAATTTTAACATTTTCTTCATAGAACTGCATTGAAATTTACTGCTGCTGCTGCTGCTGCTGCTGCTGCTACTACTACTACTACTACTACTACTACTACTACTACTACTACTACTATTACTACTACTACTACTACTGGTGTCTGAGTGGCGAAGTGGTTAGTGCACTGTTCTCTCATGGCGAAGGTCGGGGGTTCGAGTCCGTCCAGAGGCGCCCTAGTCACCCAGCTGTAGAAATGGGTACCCGACTTCTTCTGCAGTTGGGGAAGGAAAGGCGGCCAGGCGTGATACTTACCATATCACACTCTAGTGTGCTGACATGTCAAGGAAAATGTCGGCACTAACACCATATCCCTATGTGCATCTAAGACATGATAGGATTATCTTTACTTTTTAAATTTACTACTATTACTACAACAACAACTACTACTACTACTACTACTATTACAACTACTACTACTACTGCTGCTGCTGCTGCTGCTACTACTACTACTACTGCTGCTAATACTACTATTACAACTACTGCTGCTGCTACTACTACTACTACTAGTGCTTCTGCTGCTGCTGCTACAAATACCATTAGCCAAGTTGATTGCGTGAATGAATACTCCTGTCCTCCACCAAGATTCCCCTTGGCCTCATCATCATTTCAGTACAACCATTGATATGTACCTCATGGAGTCAGAGCGGCCTGGATGGAAGCTCTATGTTTGACACGTTACGACAATAAAAAAAAAAGACATATAATCCCACTTACATTCAACTCGAACATTT
The DNA here is from genome assembly GCA_009760885.1 of Achatina immaculata. Lineage (NCBI taxonomy): Eukaryota > Metazoa > Mollusca > Gastropoda > Stylommatophora > Achatinidae > Lissachatina > Lissachatina immaculata. The sequence goes on along the minus strand of CM019716.1, from coordinate 69,864,612 downwards.
TTTATGGTAAGTGTAAATTTGTTGTCCACGCTGTATTTTGTGTTAATGAATCTTAGACTTTCCAGATTTCGCCTTCCTTCAAGTGATGTGAGCAGTGTAGGAGGAGAGCAGCAGGTAGGGTTACGCTGCAGCCCAGTGAGCCTTGTAAATATGGGTACCATTAGCTTGTAGTACGGAAATTGTGCCTCACAAGTGAGAATATTTGCCTGGGCTGGTTGTTGTAGACGGTGATGTCTTCCAGGAGGAAGGCCGTGAGAAATTGTACTGGACAGCCTGACGAGATGTGAGAGGAGATCACCAACCTGAGTTACTGAGGGCCTACACGAAGGATCGGGTAATATGGAGGAACATAACACCCAAAGCCAGTCGGCACGGCACCTGATGATGATATTTGTTCCATGGAACAAGCATGTTCAGTTAATTTGCTTCAAATGAATGGGAGGCTATTTTTATTCAATGCTCTCAAGAAGTTTCATGCCAGATTCTCTTCTGATCATTTCAGTGATCCTAGTGTTTGAACACGGTGTGTAAGAAGTGAATTGCTCTCTATAGGATTGTTTACAGGATTAAGTTGAGGAGTGGGGCTGCCATAGATTAGCTGTTCTTGGGGTTTTTTTTTCTACGGGTGTCAAAATTCACAGCTTTTCAAATTGTGAGGAAAAATAAGCGCTCCTTGGCAGCCAGTGGTCAGGGCCTTTGTTCATTCGTACTCAAATACTGAACGCTCAGACTGAACCTGGCAGCGGAAAATCCTTCTACCTGTGGTCAGTTTTCCATATTCTAATATTATAACAAGCATTGAACAATAGCACGTCAAGGGAGAGAATTCATCATCGAGGGGGAGTTAATACATGATTAAATATTTCTTTATAGTATAGAGTATTTGCTGCATTCCGTTTACCCGTATAGTTTTCCCTTCTTTCTTTCTTCCTTCCTCGTTGATATTGGGTTTTTGTCTGGGTTCTGTTTGAGGTAAGATAGTTGGCAGCTGTGCTGGCTGAACGGCTAGAAATATTTTTCTCTTGCTTGTAATACGTAATCTTGGACCCCCCCCCCCTTTTGTGTGCTTGGCGGAAGTCCCTCCGTCGTCTTGTCTCTGACCTGTTACTGGGCAGTAGAATTGTCCCAGGTGTGTCAACAGTCTTATTTCCTTGGAAACGGGGAAGCGAAATGCGTAATAAGTGTGTGTGTGGGGGGGGGCGGGGGCGGGGAGCACAGGAAACAGGTAAAATTGTAAAGTAGTCACAGAAAATCTTCATCATTATTAGAGCTAAAGAAATCCGTTACCAAATTTGATTTGTTGTTGTTGTTGTTGTTGTTGTTGTTGTTTTGTTGGTATTTCTTAGCTCCGGTCTATTCCAGTCAAGTCCAAATATCAAATGTTATCTTAAATAAACCTTTTTTTTTTCATCCACTGCAAATCCCAACAAAATGCTAAAGCACGCCTAATACACAACCAACACAAGACTGGAATCCCTTCTCTGAAAACACTGAGGGACATCCTGACGGGGACATCCTGACTGGGACATCCTGATATCAAAGGCCGAGTGTAAAGAAGCAGCTCTCCAGAACCAGCAACAGAGCTAGATCCTTGACAGTTTTCCCAGATAAACCAGCTTTTCGTTCCAGTTTTGTGTCAAAGATTTTATATTCTGTACAGATAAGTTGGGGTTTTTTTTTCACTTTGTGTCAAAACTTTTATCCCCCCCCCCCCTTTTTTTTTTACACAAATCAGTTTTGGTACCACGGTTCCGGAGTAGAGAAGGTTGAAAGTGATCTCCGATAAACCGGAGTTCAGTAGTCTGTGTTAAACAAAGAGTGGATATCTTGATCTCAGACTAAACCGTAGTACGCCTCGAATGATATCGGGGTTAGATAGCGACGCCAGCGGGAATCTAAGGAAGACATCTAACTGAGTCGGTTCCAACTTCGGCTACGATTAGAGGAATTATGATTAGGACTCGGGTTAATAGGCGCCGACAGCTTACAGAACAGAGTTACTCAGCGCCGACAGCTTACAGAACAGAGGTAGTCAGCGCTGGCAGCTTACAGAACAGAGTTACTCAGAGCCAACAGCTTACAGAACAGAGTTACTCAGAGCCAACAGCTTACAGAACAGAGGTAGTCAGCGCTGGCAGCTTACAGAACAGAGTTACTCAGCGCTGGCAGCTTACAGAACAGAGTTACTCAGAGCCAACAGCTTACAGAACAGAGTTACTCAGAGCCAACAGCTTACAGAACAGAGGTAGTCAGCGCTGGCAGCTTACAGAACAGAGTTACTCAGCGCTGGCAGCTTACAGAACAGAGTTACTCAGAGCCAACAGCTTACAGAACAGAGTTACTCAGAGCCAACAGCTTACAGAACAGAGTTATCCAGAGCCAACAGCTTACAGAACAGAGTTAATCAGACCCAACAGCTTACAGAACAGAGTTACTCAGAGCCAACAGCTTACAGAACAGAGTTACTCAGAGCCAACAGCTTACAGAACAGAGTTACTCAGAGCCAACAGCTTACAGAACAGAGTTACTCAGAGCCAACAGCTTACAGAACAGAGTTTAGAGACAGCTGGATGGAAGGGGTCATAAATTAGTTCCTGACATCCGACGCACTGAGAACTGTTGCATGGAAATAAGCAGTTTTCAGTCAAGTTCTCACTCAAGTTCTCAGTCAAGTTCACGTGATAGTTTACACTCTCTTGGCCTGATCATCCTGAGTTAGCTTTTTTTTTAATGCATCAGAAACATCACTATACTTATAAGTGATAGCGTCTTGAAAGACCAATCCGTGCACCAGCACTTTACAGAAAAAAAAGAAGAAAAAAAAGCCCAGATTATAAACAATATACACATCATCATTTGTACACATCATCATGTGATTGTTGTACTGGATGACGTGTCTGTTCAGGACTTGTTTTTTTTTACAATCAGAGACTCAAAGCTGACCTGCTGGCGTTCAGGGTTGGAAAACGGGAGCTGACCAAGACCCTGTCCCACCTCTCCGTTTGTATCCCCAGTAACAGCCCTGGCCTGGCTAACAGGGGTAGGGATCGCCATAGTCCCCATGGTGGTGGAGTCTGCTAAAAAAAAGTATTGCACAACCCCCCCCCCCCCCCGCTTCTTAGCTGCACCCCGGGACTGAAAAAAGAAATAGCCACCATAACCCGCTCCCAAGTCGACAGGATGCTGCGCCTCAACATCTTCACAGCATCGGCTGCAAAGAACATCATCTGGCACTTCCAGGGAGGTATAAGACAGGACGAAACAAGACAGGAGATCCTCCAAAATGCCATTATCAGAGAAGACTAAAGAGTTTTGGACCAGTTTGCAGAGTAAAAGTTTTGCTTAATAATCAAAGACCTTCTTCTGTTTGTTTTCATTTACGCACGAATCAACCACTCCCAACCCTCCCCCCTTTTTTCTTACACACTCCCCCCCCCCCTCCGCTCAACCGGCCCCGGTATCCCCAGAACGGCATTCTAAATTCTTCTTTCTTATCATCTACTTCTCTTTTGGTTCAGATGATAAGGGCCCAGTGAGAGACGGATCCGGCTCATGCATCGCCCCGGGGCCCAGAGAGTGAGCCGGAAGGGCTTACTGGAAGCCCATAGTGGATGAAAACTGAATGGCTAATCAATCTGCTCGCCTTACAGTATTCCTTACGGAGATCCGGGCCAATAGCCACTCCTTTCATTGTGGATTTATGATTAATACGTACAACGTCGGCGACGAAGTAGAAAAAAAACATACAGGAAGAAAAACATGAAGGCAAACAACTGTTTTCTTACCTGTTATTTTTTAAAAACTGATTTTATTGACGTACGTAATCACAGGTCATGATTTGTGATGTTTCTCCATACCAGATCAGGTGTTGACACTCTCTCGTGGTGAGAGAGCTTGTGTGTTTCCGTGACCCAAAGATCTACCCTGGCGGAAGCAGCAGCCTCCTGGCAGGGCCATCCAGGCCAGACAGATCTGATGGTAGGGGGCCTAGATAAAGCATAATTCAAACTCTGCTGCCTGGAAGAACGGCTGGGAAAAGCCAAGTGATTACGGAAGCAAAACCGAAAGAAATGCATGCTAAAGGCTAGCTGTACTGGGCCCAGGGCACAAAGCGGCGCAGACATGCGGAGACTTTCAGTACAACCGCAACTTATCGCCCACAAGGCATTACAACAGATCTCAACCAGATATGATGTTCTGCGTGTGGAGCTCCTCCAGACAGGAAGACCGCGGGGCCCCAAGCCTCGAAGGGCCTCACCCAAAGTGACTAGTGGCTACCCTGCTTCGCGCCGTGACGGTTAACGAGATATATAAGGCAGCATCAGCGTTTCTCATCAGTGTTTCTCAAAACATGGTGTTAATGATCGCTAGTGAAAACCAGTATTTCCTGAATCCGTGACAGAAGTTTCAGTGCAGGAGCCAATATTTTGAAAAAAACAAAAAACGTACAAGTTTCAACACCGTAGACGCATTTCTTTCGGATAATGGCATTTTGGAGGATCTCCTGTCTTATTTCGTCCTGTCTTATACCTCCCTGGAAGTGCCAGATGATGTTCTTTGCGGCCGATGCTGTGAAGATGTTGAATGTTGAGGCGCAGCATCCTGTCGACTTGGGAGCGGGTTATGGTGGCTATTATTTTTCAGTCCCGGGGTGCTGTATCCCTTGACTTTTCCGAGTCATTCTGAAGAGTCTGAATTGTGCGTTATCTGCCCTCTCCCCCTTACCTTTCAGAAAATCAAAGACATTTTGTCTGTTTCGTTTTCACTACGTACAATATGTCCTCTAAAATTCTGCAGTTCATGTTCAAAATTTTCAAAACGCGAGGAAAATATATTCTGCAGAAAAAGAAAATGCACAAATGTCTTCCGTAGCGTTAAATGTATAGTTTTATTTAAAGTTCTCATAGGAAAAAAAGAAAACCCCGCTAAAATTCAAAGAAATTAGGAAAACAAACTCATGTAACACTGCTATATTTGTTTTAAGCGCTACCATAGCACACTGTAGCATAGCACAGTGTAACATAGCACAGTGTAACATCAGGAACTTGAAGTTGAAATCTCATTTCGTTTGTTTACTTGTTTGTTTATTTCTTTATTTATTTTGCGCGGAATATAACATTTCGTGTGTAGCATGATTTTATGTTAGGCGCGGCCGAGCCGTTGCGTAGCTTAGAGGAAACATTAACTAACAGAGTTTTCTGCTGTAACCAAGGTTTCTTCAACTGTTAACTTATCTTCCCTCGTTCCTGTATCCGTCCAGTAGCCACACACATAAAACCTCCAAGAGTCAGAACTCTACCAGACATATTAAGTGTCCCCGATCATCTCCTTTGTTTGTTTTCCATTTCTCCTCGAAGCAATTAGCACTGTTGTGCTTCGTTAGGTGACACGTGGGCAACGCCAACAAACATCTACATGCGCTCACTCCGATGTGCACTTGAAGCAAAACGAAGCCACAAACACACAAATGTGGGGAATAATAAATAAACTATCCACATCACTCGCCCCAGTGTTGGATTTTGATAGTAACACAAACCGTGAGGCTGTTTCAACAAACATTTCCATGACCAGTCTAAACTGGGAGGTAACAACTGTCACGGTTGACTTTTTATTTCTTATTACGTCCCCTTTTAATGTGAAGCCACACGTGGAATTATTATCTATTTTTATTTAATTTCTTTTTATTTTTTAAACTTTCAAGAAAATCCACAAGCGATGATTCTCAACCCCTGTTATATTTTTTGTGTGTGTGTGTTCTTCATGAGACATAGCACAAGAAACTTACCGTGCCTTCATAGCCATTGGTGTGTGTGTGTGTGTGTGTGTGTGTGTGTGTGTGTGTGTGGCAAATGAGTAACATAAAGGAGTGATTGATTGATTGATCTTTATTTCAGAAGGGTTAAGAATTGGGCATGCAGGCCCATCTGACATTCTGCCCTTTATCATACATCTTTCACTCTATTCCAGACATTTTACAAATATGCTGTTCATGTAACAAATGTAATTAACATTGAAGCTGAGAGACATTTATAATATATATATATATATATATATATTATAACATTTACGTTTCGCTTTTATCCATTCACTCAGTACAGAAGTAACTAAATACATATATATATATATATATATATATATATATATATATATATATATATATAACTATCCCCTAAACAAAAATTTCGGGACTATTCAGAATAAACAATTAACTATTCGGTGTCTGTAAGAGCAGTCTAGGATAACTTTTGACATAAATACAGTATTGAAGGAGTAATATTGCGAATATTGAAGAAGGTTGGCTAGTAAAGAAGATTAAACAGAGAAAACTTAAATATTCTGGACATATTAAACGACATGAGAATTTAGAAAAGACCGTCTTGGAAGGGTAGATAATGGGAAAAAGAAAGAGAAGAATACCAAGCCGAAGATGGCTGCAAGACATTGTTGTTGATCTGCAAATGGATGCATCAGCAGCTGGACATCTTGCTTGCAAACGAGAGGCCTATAGGAGAGCTGTTAGGGACACAAAGTTCCTCAAGGGACATGCTAATGATTGACTGACTGAATGTGACGAAGACTGACATAAACGCAGTATTGAAGGAGTGATGGTAACGAAGTGTCATAAATATATTACTGAAGGAGTAATGTTTCGAAGGAGGGGCAGATATATTTATAAAAAGAACATTTGAAAGTTGAAAAGGAAATAAATCGGTTCACTTCCCGATCTATGTGTGCATTGCTCTTCCTGCATGAATTCCATCTCTCTACTAATCCTAAAACCTGACACTAACCCTAAATCCTGACCCTAACCCCTTAAACCCAGACACCAGCCGTAAATCATAACCTTTAAACTTTAACCCTAACCAATTTGACTATGCTTAATCATCTTTGATTATGTTTATAATCATATAGTCTGTGGACTAACATTTGATTATGTTTATAATCATATAGTCTGTGGACTAACACAAGATATAAAATTCCTTTGTACTGGACTCAGCCACTGATAAATTTGCTGATATTCCACCATCATTAAACTAACGGAATCCATTTATATATTAGATTTTCCTGCGCTCTCCCCTGTGTCTTTGCAGATTAATGTTATATATATATATATATATATATATATATATATATATATATATATATATATATCTGACACTTAGAGCATTATTCAGAGAAAAGAAATTGATGCACACGTTTTTGTCTAGAACACACTGGGATTTGTAGTCAAAGTTAGATGAAGGACTTTTCTTGGAAAGGAAGAAATGCAATCCACTAAATGTCAGATATCTATATGTCACCACTAAGTGTCAGATATCTGTATGTCATCACTAAGTGTCAGATATATAACATTAATCTGCAAAGACACAGGGGAGAGCGCAATAAAATCGCTACTATAGAAAGCGGAACAACAACACAGCTCACTAGATCATCAGAGCCAGCATGAGACCTTTTCTGCTGTTTCTGAAAGACTTTTCAATGCCCTTGCTCTTGCTAGTTCCTTTATGCCCAGTTGCTTACATAGGTCGCCTGCCGATGTTGCTACAAATCCTCTCGCTCCCACTATAGTATAAACTATATTAGAAAACTTTATTATAAAAAAAAGACAAAATTGTGAAATATTACATTTAGCAGCCATAAATCTAAAAACACTGATAGTTCAAGCAGCCAAATGGGCCTACTAAGAAAATAACAAGAGAAGGAATAAACATCATGTATCTGTGTGACTCTAGTCTATGATACCATGAAAACTGATTGTACTCTTTGATATCGTGAAAATTGATTCCACATTATGTTGTGAAAATTAGAACATGTGAAGTCATAAGAAAAGTATTCACTACTAGAAATATTGTGTGGGTATGGTGGGAGGACATCTATCGCTCTTCAGAAAGTAAAACAACTAAAGAATCTGTGGGGAGGAACAGACAGAATTACAAAAATATGATTTTTAAGAGCATGCATCTTTCCCATTGCAACATACGCCTGTGAGACGTGGACACTTAACAAAACAGCCGAGAAACACATAAACCCCTTTGAATGTAAATGCTACAGAAGGGTTCTTCAAATATCACGGACACATAAAAGAACAAATATATCCATACTACAAGAACTTAATGTTGCAGAAGGCTGGCTAGTAAAGAGGATTAACCAGAGAAAACTTAAATATTTTGGACATATTAAACGTCATGATAATCTAGAGAAAACCATCGTGGAAGGGTACATAATGGGAAAAAGAAAGAGAGGAAGACCAAGGCGAAGATGGCTGCAAGATATCGTTGATGATCTGCGAATGGATGCATCAGCAGCAGGACATCTTGCTCACAACCGAGAGGCCTACAGGAGTGCTGTTAGGGAGACAAAGTTCTTCAAGGGACATGCAAATGAATGAATGTGTGGGAGGGACACCTACAGATGTAAAAACTTAAAGAAGATAGAAAGAATTCTGCTAAGATGGTGGGGCAAAGACGCTGCCCGCTTTGGCAATCAACGACCCATAGTTGATGAGCTGGCTTCAGGGCTGGCGAACCATAGCTGACCAAGACCCTGTCCCACCTCTCCGTTGATGCCCACAATAATAGACCTAGCCTGGCTAACGTGGGTAGGGATCGTTATAGTCTCCATGGTGGTCTGCTAAAGAAGTATTGCATACCCCACTGGCCTTTAACCGCACCCCGGGACTGAGAAAAAAATCTCTCTCTCTCTCTGAACCTTAAGTGCCCAGGGCACATGGGGCTTCCGCAAGGGTTTTCCACAAATGCCTGTCTTTCGCCTTTTTTTCTGCTCTTGCCCAGGTGAGCCCTCTATTGCTCAACATCCTTTCTGTTGTTCTTCTCCATGTCTCTTTTGGTCTACCCTTACTTCTGCTCCCCTGTGGTGTCCATCTTAGTGCTATTTTTGGTAGTGAGTTGTCAGTCATTCGGAGCACATGTCCCAACCATCGCAGCCTCTTTCCTCAATAATTGTTGTCAGTGGTTTCATCTGCATTTCTGCCAATAAGATGTTATTTCTTATGGTGTTTGGCCAAAATATTTTTTTAATTCTACGTAAACATTTAGTCTGGAAAGAATTCAACTTGTTTTCTATGGTTTTGGTGATTTTCCAGCATTCACTTCCATAGAGTAGTACACTTAGAACATTACTCTTAAATATCCTGATTTTCATATTTATGCTTAGTTTTTGATTTCCATATATTCTGTAGCATTGCAAAAGCCTGGTTTGCTCTAGTAATCTGCTGTTGATGTCCTCTGTGCTGTCTCCATTTTCTACTACTCTGCTGCCAAGGTATACAAATTCGTTGACCTCCTCCACTAACTTATTATCTACTCTGAGTACATTTCTGTTGTTTACATTTTGCTTCATTAACTTTGTCTTTCCTACGTTGATCTTTAGTCCTATGTTGTTTGCATTCTGGGTTAACTTGTTTATTTTATCTTGCATATCTTTGTGACTGCTTGATAATAGACAAATGTCGTCCGCAAAGTCAAGGTCCTCCAGCACTGTGTCAAGGGTCCATCGTAATCCTCTGCGTTTGTCTGATGTTGCCTCCTTCATTAACCAGTCTACTGCCAAGATAAATAATGTTGGTGATAGTACACATCCCTGTTTCACTCCTGTTTGTACCCTAAAGCTGCTGGAGGTATGTTCTCCACAGATAACTTTGCACTGAAAACCCTCGTATAGGGCTTTGATTACATTAACTATTTTATGGGGGAGGCCATGCCATCTTAGGATTTTCCACAGTGCATCTCTGTTGACACTGTCAAAGGCTTTCTCAAAATCTATGAATAATGCATATGTTGTGCTATGCCACTCATTTGCCTGTTCTAATATTTGTCTAAGTACAAATATATGGTTTATGCATGATCTTCCTTTCCTAAATCCTGCCTGCTCTTTCCGAAGTTTTTCCTCAAGTGTTGGTACAATTCTGTTGATGATTATTCTGCAAAATACTTTACTAGTGAGTGGCAGTAGGGTAATGCCTCTCCAGTTCCCGCAATCTCTGAGGTCACCCCTCTTTGGTAGTTTTACTATAAGACCAGTTTTCCACTCCTCTGGGGCTTTTTCTAAATCCCAAATTTGTTGTAATATCCGGCAAAGTTGTTTTGGTGTTTCTGTTTCTTCTGCTTTCAACATCTCAGCAGTCACTTCATCTTCACCTGGTGCCCTGTCTGATTTTAGCATCTTTATCGCCTCTTTTACTTCATTTATTGTTATTGGTCCTGTATTGATGTTTAGTTCCGCTTTTGCTTCAGGTATATCTATTGCTTGTGCTGCTTGTGTTCTGTTTAGTAGGGTGTTAAAGTGTTCCCCCCATCTTTCAATTTTTTCTCTTTCTCCACTGACCAGTTGTCCATTTTGTGTTCTTACTGCACTTTCACATCTTGTATTGAAGTTACCTGTCATCTGCTTTGTGATTTTATATATGGTTTTCATGTCATTTGTATATGCTGCTTTCTCTGCTGTTTCTGCTAAGTTGTCATAATATTGACGTTTATCTTGACGGCATGATTCCTTCACTTCTTTGTCTTTTTGTGCATAATTACTTAAAACTCATTCTTTAAGCCTTTGTGATTTGGTGTTCAGTAATTTTTTCTTGATTTCTTTTCTTTGCTCTATCTTTTCCCATGTAGTCTCACTTATCCATTCCTCTTTTCTCCTTTTCCGATATCCCAGCACCTCCTTTGCTGTTTCCTGTAGTGTTTTATTGAACTCTAATATGGACATTTCTGCTTCGTCTTGTAGGACACTGAAGCGGTTCTTAAGTACTATTGAGAATTCATTTCTTGTTTGCTGGTCTATCAGTTTTCTTGTATCAAAATGTATCTTTCTGTGTTCTCCGATTCTGGCTTTCCTTAATTTTAGTTTTATTTTTGCTACCAGAAGGTTGTGATCACTTCCTATATCTGCTCCTTTCCTTGCTCGCACATCTTGTAGTGACCGTTTCCACTTGTTGTTTATTAGTATGTGATCGATTTGGTTTTCTGTGGTTTTATCTGGTGACCTCCAAGTCACGTTATGGATGTTTTTGTGTTGGAAAATTGTCCCTCCGATGGTCATCATGTTTTCTTCACAGAAACTGCACAGTCTTTCTCCATTTTCATTTATTTCTCCGATTCCTTCTCTTCCCATGATTCTTCTTCTATCTTCATTTCCTTCACCTACTTTTGCATTGAAGTCACCCAAGATGAGTAGCATATCATGCTTGGGTATTGTTTCTACTGTGGCTTGGAGGCTGTTGTAAAAATCTTTTCATTCCTCTTCAGCTGCTTCTGTTGATGCATAACAAACTATAATAGACAACTTCGTGAATCTTGAGTTGAAGCGTGCATATAATAATCTCTCATTTATAGGGGTCCATTTCAGCAATGCTTTTGATGCTTCTTTTGTTATAATCAATGCTACTCCTCCTTCATGAAGATCTACTTTACCTGACCATATTATTGTATCTTCTGTGTGCTGTGTTGTTAATTTCCTTCTGCCTTGTCCTGTCCATCTTGCTTCTTGTATTCCTAGTATGTCTAGTTTGTATCTGTCCATTTCCTTCATGGTTTGTGCTAGTTTTCCAGTCTGGTTTAGTGTTCTTACATTCCAGCTGCCTATTTGCATCTTTTGTTTAGGTTCCAGGAGGTCTGCAGTCGGGCTGGGGACTTCCAGTGGCTGGGTTTCATCCACAACCTTCATGGGCTCAGTTTCCTGATACGCATTTCTCCTTCCACCTGCATTTGCTTTTTCCCTTGCTTCTGTTTCTGTAGCAGTCTGATAGTTTTTTACCAGATAGGGTTGCTGGCCCTATGCTGAACCCTCCTTAGTCGCCGTTTACGATCATGCATGGTAGGGTACAGTGGTCCTATTCTTTGCAGATCCCGGGTACCACACGGGGGGAGAAAAAAATAGCCGCCATAATAAGTTTGAAGGCCGCTACAATGCTGTGTCTCAACACCGTCACAACATCGGTTACAAAGAACACCAGCTCGAAGTTCCAGCAAGAAGAAGAAGAAGAAGAAGAAGAGAAGAAGAAGAAGAAGAAATATGAGAAGGAGAAGTAGCAGATGACGAAGAAGAAGAAGAAGCTAAGTTGTTTACAGCCGTTGTACATTAGTGAGAGATTCCGTACGTATTAGCCTGTATTCTTATCAGCTCGTCATGGAAGGAGTCAGAAATATGAAAGACGAACATATTTATTAGAATCTGATGGTACATATTTGTATACTGTTTCAAAGAAAGTTTTAAACCATGGAATAATATGATATTAAACGTATTAACTCTAATGGTTACAACGGTATTACAGTACTTCTCTCTCTCTCTCTCTCACTCTCACTCTCTCTCTCTCTCTCTCTGGATATATATATATATATATATATATATATATATATATTCAAGACCAGAGCTGAGCTAAACAGCAGGAAAAGGAGCAATACTTCTTTATCAGACTCTCCACTGGAGACCTTGGCGATTCCTGTCTGTCCCGTTAATTAGGCTGAATTTGTTACTGGGAGGACCACCAACTGAGAGGCAGGACAGAGTTCGTCAACGTTGACGTGATTAGTTGTCAATCAGTTTGTTAACCCTGACACGATTAGTTGTCTATCAGTTTGTCAACCCTGACGCGATTAGTTTTCTAATAGTTTGTCAACCCTGACACGATTAGTTGTCTATTTGTTTGTTAACCCTGACACGATTAGTTGTCTATTAGTTTGTTAACCCTGACACTATTATTTTTCTATTAGTTTGTTAAACCTGACACGATTAGTTTTCTATTAGCGAATAGTTTATCTATGGGTTAGTCAAGCTCGATTAGTTTATCTGTGGGTTCGTCATTCCTGACGCGATTAGTTTATCTATGTGTTCGTCAATCTTGGCTCGATTTGCTTATCCATGGGTTCGTCAATCTTGGCGCGATGTGTTTATCTATGGGTTCGTCATTCCTGACGCAATTAGTTTATCTATTGGTTCGTCAATCCTTACACGATTAGTTTATCTATGGGTTCGTCAATCCTGACGCGATTTGTTTATCTATGGGTTCGTCATTCCTGACGCAATTAGTTTATCTATTGGTTCGTCAGTCCTTCCGCGATTAGTTTATCTATGGGTTCGTCATTCCTTACGCGATTAGTTTATCTATGGGTTCGTCAATCCTGATGCGATTAGTTTATCTATGGGTTCGTCAATCTTGGCGCGATTTGTTTATCTATGGGTTCGTCATTCCTTACGCGATTAGTTTATCTATGGAATGCAGACTGCTCTGCTACCTCATCGCTTCAAGAGTAGCGTTAAATGAAAAACAAAAATGACAAGTATAACTGAGTGCAAGTATAACTGAGTGCAAGTATAACTGAGTACAAGTATAACTGAGTGCAAGTATAACTGAGTACAAGTATAACTGAGTGCAAGTATAACTGAGTACAAGTATAACTGAGTACAAGTATAACTGAGTACAAGTATAACTGAGTGCAAGTATAACTGAGTACAAGTATAACTCAGTGCAAGTATAACTGAGTACAAGTATAACTGAGTGCAAGTATAACTGAGTGCAAGTATAACTGAGTGCAAATACAACTGAGTGCAAATACAACTGAGTACAAGCATAACTGAGTACAAGTATAACTGAATGCAAGTATAACTGAGTGCAAATACAACTGAGTGCAAATACAACTGAGTACAAGTATAACTGAGTGCAAGTATAACTGAGTGCAAGTATAACTGAGTGCAAATACAACTGAGTACAAGTATAACTGAGTGCAAGTATAACTGAGTGCAAGTATAACTGAGTGCAAATACAACTGAGTGCAAATACAACTGAGTACAACTGAGTGCAAGTATAACTGAGTGCAAATACAACTGAGTACAAGTATAACTGAATACAAGTAAAACAGCTTCACAAAAATTATTGTTGAAACAAACTATTTGTTAACTTTCGTCCAAATAAATTATGGCACCAGAAGTCCACACACACACAGTGGAGTTTTAGACAGAAACTGGAACTTTTTTTTTTACCCAATTGAAACAAATTCCGGGTAAATAAAATGTACAGTTAACACGTCAGATAATGTTTACCGAGTGCCATCTATTCGCTCGCACAAAACTTTAGAAACAGATTTCAGGAAAGAAAATAGGATGTTTATATCTTAATTTCGTTTCCTTGCGGCAAGCTCCTTAGATTTTGTGTGTATGTGTGTGAAGTCCAGGATCTCCCTGTATTTCTACGAGTCAGATACTGCCACAATTTCTGCCCGGTGATTTGGCCACCCTGGTAGGTTTATTTACAAACTAAAGTGCTGGGAATTTAAGTCGGTGCAGCATCCATAGTTGAACAAATATTTGTTAACTCTGTGTGTTCTCTCAGTGGCTAGCGGAAAAATCACACATTGTCCTGTTCCTTTTCCCGACCTGCACTGTTTTCAAGATTATCTCCCCCTTTCTGCTCTTTTTTATTTTACGAATTTATTAAATTTCACTTTTTAATCTGTTTTATTTTATTTTTTTTACTGCATCAGTAAACTTTCAACTTAGTTATAGTTATAATTAATTTGAAATAAAACATCCTTTCTTGCACTTAACCATTAATGTACAAACGTACGTCTACCAAAAGTGTTTCAGAAAACACACACACACACACACCACACACACACACACAACAACAACAACAACAACAACAACAACAACAACAACTATAGCAGTATTCGTGTAAAAACTGTTGGCTTGATAGTAAGGGCATTATTATGGGTTTTTCTTTTTGAATTTTCTCGTGCTGAGATCCTTCAAGTAGGTCACGGGGGCTGCAAAACCCGTGACAGGGAATTGTGGGGGCAAGGCTGAGTGCGTGGAGTCAGTTTTGGTTTGAACGTGTAACTTTGTGGGCGTTTTTTGTGTTGTGTGATGTCTTCATGGAACATATGAACATTATAGTTGTACTGCAGTTTTACGTATGAATGGACTGGCCACATGGCAGAGATAACCAGCCGGCAGTCAGATTTAATGTTATTTTCATCAACATTATCATCCTTCCATCAATAAATGTTCCAAGTCACCGTTACCCAGGATTTACTTGAGTATCTGTACCAGTTGTCGTCAGTGTGAGGTTTTGAAGAGCCTGGATGAGAAGTATGTCTGGAACAGTGTTTAACTAATCCAGCAAGTGAGAGTGAGAGCTGGAATTATGTGTATAACTAATCCAGTAACCTCAACTCACGAAGATCAAGATGAAAGTCTACCCTGTTATTCACGTGCATAACATGATCACTACGATACGATACGGCCTAAGTAAAGCCCCATTAACACTCTGCACACACCAACAGTACAGACAGAAAGAACAAGACCACCAAAATCCTATTATACAACAACAACAACAACAGCAGCAAAACTTTTATATACATATTTTTTAAAAATGCAATTTCTTTTTATTTTCGGGTCTTTCCCGTTTTTTTTTTAAAGATCTTCTTCTTCTTCAGCTTTCCGAGCCATTAAGTTTCATTGTTGCAGATAAAGTTCGCCTCCATTCATCTTTATTCCTAATTTTCTCTCTCCAGTTGGTGATATCAATTTCTGTTATGTCCCCTTCTGTGCTGTTTCTAAGCTTTCAACATACAAAATACAAATACAACAACTTTTACTTCAAAATGACTACCAATGCGTGAAGCTAACTACGTGAGCGCTAAACTTGACTCCGAGAATTCAGAAAATGATGTGCGATATGTTTTTATTAACGCTTGCCATCAGTCACGGGGGCCTGGTTAGCTGAGTGGTTAGCCGGTCGGTTTACTAATCCGGTGGTATCCAGTTCAAGTCTCAGTAGCGGGCTTTTTTTTTTCCTGGTACACACCAAACAAAGTCCCAGGGTCCACCCAGTCTTTAAAAATGGGTAGCAGAAAAATCTGGAAAGGTAAATGCGACCAGGCGTGATACTGGTCACTTCATACTTTCATGTGCCGAAGGTCTTGAAAATACGGGGGCTAACACCGTATTATGGGCAGAAAAAAGAACAAATATATCCATACTACAAGAACTTAATATCGAAGAAGGTTGGCTAGTACGGAAGATTAGACAGAGAAAACTGAAATATTTTGGACACATTATACGTCATGAGAAGACCGTCTTGGAAGGGTACATAATAGGAAAAAGAAAGAGAGGAAGACCAAGGCAAAGATGGCTGCAAGACATCGTTGATGATCTGCAAATGGATGCATCAGCAGCACTGCATCTTGCTAACAACCGAGAGGTCTACAGGAGAGCTGATAGGGAGGCAAAGTTCCGCAAGGGACATGCAAATGACTGAACACTGTATCCCCTTATATGCCTTAATGGCATGGACGCGGTGATTTGACCTTTTACCTTTGCCTTACTATTAGTCAGTGCTGGTTTAACGTTACGGGCGCAGCTTGCACTTTCGGGAAAGCCCCGAACTTTAGGATATTTTCGTCATGACCCTCCAATGTAAACACACAGACTCACCTTCCTGTTAACCTGTTAACGCTATGACTCAATTAAGATAAACTCTCAATACCATGGTCACTTTGGGGGTTCCCCCCCCCCCCCCCCCCCCCGATCTCCCCCACACCACCCGAAAACAAACTTGAGGAGACCCCAGAAATTCGTTAACAGTTGATGTTCGTCAATTTTTATGCCTACAGTTAATTCAAATCTTTATTCGCTACCTACAAGAGAACAAGGTCATCAGTCCTCGGTCTATCTGCTCACACCTGACCAGATGAAAACAGACACTCGTGAACTTATGGCCGAGATTTCATAGGGAGAACTGGACAATTTTTCTAGAAATGGCCAAACCCGACAACTGCAAGGCACTGAAGCCGTGTAAATTTGGGTTGCCGTGGTGGTACTGACCTGACAATGTGTATGCATATTTTTGATTGTTATCAAAAGAGTTATTATGTTATGATTCTTTATTTAATGTGTTGTGATTCTTCTTCTTCGTTGTCGTCGTCGTCATCATCATCATCATCATCATCATCTTTTTCTTCTTCTTCTTCTTCATTCAGTTTCGTATGCTCAGCCTTCTAATCAGAGAATCGGGTTGCCCCTCCATGGAAACCGGTGCTAGCAGGTCTTCGTAGGAACCCCAGAGCTACTCCTTCGTGCTTCTCTCTCGGACTAGGATCTGACGTCCCTGAGGCAGGTCTGTAGTATGTGTTCAGGAGTCTGGGGCCGTTTTGGCACCCGCATGTGGCTGTTGTGGAGGCGAGGAATGAGTCAGCAGAGTCCGGTTTGTAATGTGAAGATTGTGGGGGGTTTTTTTTTCTCCTTAAATGGCGTTATTATTCATATTTTGTGTTTAATTTCCACACAGCCTCAGTTGTAATTTCCGTTCTGTCAGTATTAAAAAAATACTGGTAAACGTGTCTCTTCATCTTGTAACATGTTTATACTAATGAACTGTATCTAGTGTTTGATCTCCACCCTATGACGGCCGACACGCGGCCATTGTGGCTTACGGTCAGATGCCCCCTCCCAAAAGTGGCCGTAAGCCGGCACATGGGTGTAGTTAGTTGCTCTGCATACAAACCTGGAATCAGTCAATAGAGAGAGGTTTCAGAACTTGACGACTTCAACTAACGAGAAGTGAAATTAGCGCAATGTTGGTATTATATCAGTCTAAGCACCAAAAGACATCCTGAACACTTATGGGGACGTCCCGAGTGTAATGAAGCATTTCCCTCAGACCAGCAGCAGAGCTAAGTCATATCCAGTATCCAGTATCCACCAGTTTAACCACGATGAGACGGTTCTCTAGATATTTTTCTTTTAAGGATACATTAGGCTTCATTGATTCAGTCAGTCAGTCATTTGCATGTCCCTTGAGGAACTTTGTCTCCCTAACAGCTCTCATATAGGTCTCTCGGTTGTAAGCAAGGCGCCCTGCTGCTGATGCATCCATCTGCAGATTTCAACAATGTTTTGCAGCCATCTTCGCCTTAGTCATCCTCTCTTTCTTTTTTCCTATTATGTACCCTTCCAAGACGGTATTCTCTAAATTTCCATGACCTTTAATGTGTTCAAAATATTTACGTTTTCTATATTTAATTCTCTTTACTAGCCAACTTTCTTCAATTTTAAGTTCTTGTAGTATGGATATATGTTCTTTTTTGTGTCCACGATATTTGAAGAACTTTTCTGTAGTATTTACATTCAAAGGCATTTATGTGTTTCTCCGCTGTTTTGTTAAGTGTCTGGGTCTCACAGGCATACGTTGCGATGGGAAAGATGCATATCCTTAAAAATCTTATTTTGCTTCATAGATTTCGTTCATGAAATATTCGAAAAACCCAGCATATCACGTGATATATTTAGCCAACGGATAATAGTTAACGTATTTAAAACTGACCAATGAATTTCCGAGAAACAGCGGTTATTAAACTATAACAAAGTTTCTTCAAACAAAGCAGGCTTTAAATTTCTTTTAGTGTAGACTTCAAAGTGTTAATCATTCAAAATTTCAGTGTCACACTGATTTTCCAGCACGACCGCTTTTATAACTTGATACTGCAATGATAATGATAATGAAAACCCGTACCGCTGTAATATTGTTGCGGTTGTGAGTAAACCGTCCTGAAGAAGTCTCAAAACTTAACGCGAGTTAGTGCAGTTTATTCATGCCATTTGGCATCGTTTACTCAATTTCACACCCTTGCATTATTTTCAATGTCCAGTCTGGCAACCACGTGGCCATGAACAGAAATGTCAAGATGTCTGTTAAGAAGTTTGCCGTGAAAACAAAAGGAAAATATTTGTTTACCGCGATTGAATTATGTAAGAACGTACAGCCCAGATCCAGTAAGTTGTACAGGTAGTACTAACTGCAACATCAACTTTCATTTTAAGTAGGCGACACGCGTTAATAAACTATTCAATTGGTTTGACAAAGTATGCTTGGCACACTCGGCTACATCGTTGACATGTTGTTGAGCCATATTTACACAATGGTTTGAGTTCACTAGGCCACGCTGGCAGATCGAATCGCATTCTCCGCAATGTTTTATTTGCTCATTTGGACCATATCAAAAGTTGACATGACACTTTCGTTCTCTCTTTTCCTAAAATTAGACGTTGAATAGAATCACATTTGAGCACACCTGAGTATTTCTGACCGGCTGTTGTCAAGCTCAGCAAACTTGCTGTTTGTACAAAGGGGTGATGAAAAGTTATCGACCCAATTCACATCCCAGAACCTCAACGTAATTTTGTCACTGTAGCTGGACAGAGTTGTATTTTATAACGTAAAGTGCCAGTTTGCACGAGAGGCCTACAGGAGAGCTGTTAGGTAGGCAAAGTTCCGCAAGGGACATGTAAATGACTGACTGATTATGTATGCCAGTTTACAGAGATCACAGATCTAATTTTTACCATTTTTTTTTCTTTTTCCTTTCTAGATCAGTGACAGAGCTACGTCGACGAAAGGTGTGAATTTTTCTAGTGTGGAACTACTGGCCGTTATGAAGTTCTTTTTTTATCTTGAAAACTCCGAAGAGCATCCATGAGTGCCTGCTGCAGACATCCAGTGGAGAGTGATTATCGTAGCCAGCTGTGAAGAAGCGATGTGCTAACTTTTAGCCTGGACATTTCAAGACAAATTCTTTCAAACAATAATAACCCCGATTATGTGCTATCACTGCCAAACGTGGACACTCACCAAATACAATGACAGAAAGATAACAGCATGGCGAGATGAAACGTTTAAGAAAAATGGTAAACAAGGCAAGAAGAGATCAAGTGCGAAATGAAATAATCCGGCAAATGATGGAAACAGCACCTGCCAAGGTTTATATCGAAAATCCGAGAGTTAGATGGTCCGGGCATGTGATACGCATGAATCCAGAGCTACGAGCGACACGGGCATACAGCTCGAAGACATCTGGATATAGGAGGCGAGGGCGCGCGAAGAAAAGAACGGATAGATGAGGATGAAAGACACACTGTGGAAACATAACATAACCGCTCCAACAAAGATGTTTGACAACTTCTTCCAGCAAGTAACACCTGCCTACCTTTAACCAGTCTTCTATGATGAAAAACACGCACACACATAGATTTCTACTTAACATCATACAAATTCGCCATAACCTTCCCATAACAAAAAAAAAACAAGAGAAACAAAAAGTACTGGCCAGAGACATTAGACAATGAAGGCAGAACCACAGAAACAGGAGATTGCCGAAGTCTTTTATTTGTGCCAGTTTAAATTTAAAAGCAATATCTGGCAATTATAACATGATGTGCCAGAGTATAAAAATATAACCAAAATAATAATAAAAAAAAAGAATTCACCTCCCACGTTGTTAAGGATAATTTTTTTTTACACCACATATGATTACTCAAGGTTCGTGTCATTATTCTGACATGTATCAGAGCAGGAGAACTTATGATAACATCAAATGACTAAATTACTAAGCAGCATCTGTCCCCACAGTGTGAATATATAAAAAGCCAAGTTAAAAAATAATTCAAATTCTTCCATCAACTTCAACCCAGCACACAAAAACGTAATAATTATTCAACAAAACATAATAAAATGTATAGATGTACAGCACCAATGATTGTGAAAGAAAACAAACTTACAAACAAGTCTGGCTAAGTCTGAAGCAGTCAAACATAGGATGTAAAAAAGCAGATCCATCGATGGCTCACATAATTCCGAGTGGCATAGTGGTTTGTGTGGTTGCTTCTTATGGTAAGGTCTGAGGTTCAAGTCTAGCTGAATGCACTCCAGTAAAATGTGACGCTGACCACATCATCCAAAAGTATGAAGTGACCAAATGTCCTGTATTATACTGGACAGTCAGTTCCATATTTTAAGCATTCGTCCATGAATGAATAGCATTACTTTGGTCGGGATGCCTAAATGTCCCCTACATTAAAACTCATGCCATATGCTGTCCTGTTGTTGCATGTTTAGAAACACCCAAAATTTGAAAAAAAATGATCATAGTGAAATGTTATATCAAAGAAAATTCACACTGTAGGAAGTACAACATGACAGACTGATTGGCACATCTGAAAGTAAACTTATAGATCCAGGCTACTGATGAAAATTTGGGGTTAAAATTTAACTCCCCCACCTCGGTTGAGTGTTCCATGTGTGAACTTGGAAAAGATGATTATGTTAAAAAGTATGCCTTTATGTCAAGGAAAATATGGGCACTAAATCTCCCTTAGGTGTCTCCATGTAATGACAGGTCTTCATCACAAACACATTTTAAATCTTCACACATAAGAGATTTCCATAAGAATCGGGGCTGCATACCATTTCCCTGTATCTCTTAATGAAATCACTGCAAGATCTATTATAGTCAGATCATTTTCACTACTATTTCAAAGTAAGTAAAAAACAAAAAAAATACTACAAGGACCAAGTAGCATAAGTTATGACAATAATGTACTGACTATCTGTTTTATTGAAATCAGAATATCTAGGATGAAAGTGAAAACAAAATTATGTGATATGCAAGTCCGCTTGTTCTTTGGTGATACTTCCGTGCCCAGACTTTCTTTTCCCGAAACTTTGATAAAAAATTTACACTCAAAGTTCTGCCAGCACTCAGCGGACTGAACTTATTACCACTTCACGCTGTTATAGTTTGGATGGCAGACCTCCCCTCTCCTCCTCCTACACACACAAGGGTTAAATGTTCAAATCTGGTCTGATACAGCCTGTATTATGCCCTCTCTTGTAATCCTGTCCTATTCACTGCTGAAAACTAAATTTATTTACATTGAATTGCCTGTTTCTGTTTATTTATTTTTTTTTTAATATAAATATGTCGATGTTAATTTTTCCAAATTCCATCTATTCTGGCTGCTTTTTCTGTGTATAATAAACAATAAATTTTTTTCCCTAAGATTAAAGTCTCTCTGCGGAAACCTGGCCTAGAATGAAATGCTCAGTTTCGTTTAATATTACTGAACAAAAAATAACAGCGCCTGAAATAGTTTCTAATTTTTAATGTTATTTCTACTTCTGAAAACTTTCATTTCCATTTTCAAGTAATCGGACAAGAAATTCGTCAAGGAAATATTTACATGTCAAGTCTAGTTCAGCCATGACCTCGTTTGCATGACTCTGACTTTCTGCCATCTTTGGATTCATGAATTTGTATTTTTAAAAATCAGTTTTCCGTTATCCCAAATTGTGAAATGTGCAGAACTTGTTTCAAGTGTTCCTGTATCTCTTTGCCGTCATGTTGGTGACTTGGATGATGAAAACGTTTATCCAGGTGACTAGAATTTCTGGAGATCTTTCAGTGACTTATGTTCGTTTATGTAACAAGCTCAGACTGCAACATCTTCTGCTTCATAACACTGTGGTGGAGAGAGATCTCCAGAATAATGCATAGGCTTTGAGTTAATAAAGGTTCAAAATCAGACTCCGGCTTCACTGTATTCAGGACGGCCCCATATATGCCCGCACTGCATGCATCCAAGAGTATATCTGCTAATAGTTCCCATCAAGTGTTGGTTGCTTACAATGCCTTTTCTGCCACAAAGTTCAGACTTCCTGCCGGCACCTTAAACTTGTCCTAGCTCCTGCAATCTCTTCACATCTAAACTGTTCTTCCATTCCAGCTTTTCTTTTTCCCGAAGTCTTTCCAATATGGCTTTAGCAGTGTCACCCTTGTCCAAGTTAATTCAACTAGTGTACTGCCTAAGGTCAATTATTTGCAAAACAAGGGAAAGTGTGTGAGTATGTGTGGTGGTTCTGCTGCTACATCTTTTTCTTATACCTTATTTGATTACATTATTTTTTCAACTGCCAGGAGGTGAAAACTATAATCCATAACCAGTGCAGATCTGAATGGAAAAAGCAACTGAAATGCAACAACGGACCAGATGCAATACACCAACTACAAAGACATCAGCAAACCATCTTCTTCCACCTAAGGACAAGCCACTGCAGACTACTAAGCCACCCACATCGACTTAAAATGTCTCACACAGATGAGTGTTCATGTGGCAGACTCCAGAACATATCCTTCAAGTGGCCCAAACCATGCGGACCTGAGGCGTGAGACATCGCCAGAGGACACAAGCTTGGAGCAAAAGCTTTGGGGCTCCTATCAGGATCTGGAGAGGACTGCAGGCGTTGCCATGTCAACAGGGATCAGGATCTGAAGTGACCAACAACCTCGAACCCAGAAGAAGAAGATTATTTTTTCACTTTTCACAGCTCCAAATAATACACATCTGACTAGCAGTGATATTACATGCATAGCTCACTATGATAGTAACTTAACATATGTTAAGTTCAACATATGCAACATAAAGAGTGCGCTGGAAGACAGGAAAAGCACCCCCCCACCCCACATAAAATATACACATATTTTACAACCGCTGCTGTTATGCAGAAATCAGCGGAATTCCGCTTGATCTGTCACATGTCATGTACCGGGAGTTGGGCATAAGGCTAACAACCTTATCCTGGGACCTATCTAGAGGCAACTCCAGATGGGAAAAAAAGATATCGTTACGCAGATAAACCAACCGAGCATCAGGGATGCCAACTCTGAAGAGCTCATTCGTCGGCCCCAAACATGTGACATGTGACTCATATCTATATATATATATATATGACTGCCTTAATTTTTTTCTTGTATTTTGCTGTACTCGCCTCTGCAGAGGTTATGGCAGAATTCATGCTGATGTCCTAGATCCATAACAGGTGCGTTCATAAATACTGCATTTAAAAAAAAAAAAGAGAATCAGACTAACAACGGGTGTAGTGGAACTTTTTTGACCTCCCTGTATAAGTTTACATGATTTGAGCTTAAATACCCGAAATAAAACTTCAAAACCTAAAAATGACCACTGACTAGATGTCTTTCAACTAACTTTCTGAAACTGCTAATTTACTGCTGACACCTTATTCTGCTTGTATTATGACTCTGACTTTTCCGATCCCCAGGTTTATGAGCTTTCACTCTTTTTCCCCTGTTGTGCCAGATAATGAAACGTCTGCCGTATTATATATACACACATATGGGCATATGTCAACACTTACACTAAAACATCAACAGAAAGTATCAGATATAAACAGAGGTTTAAAAAATGAAAAAAAAAAACAAAATCAGATTCACAGTTGTGCACTGTTATATACTAAGCATGCATGCACTCTTGACTTTGCAAATGTAGAATTCAGAAATATCAATGAATGTTAACAGCAAACCTGCCAAAAGCCAGGATGCTGAATGAAAGTTTTCTACGCCAAAATTTCACATAAATCTACATACAGTAAAAACTTCAAAACCCAGTTTAGCATCACTAAAAACGTTCCTCCCACACTTATCATAAAAAATGCATATTGCAGTAATGTCATAACAAATCATGTATAACAACATATCCTTCACAATACAACCTAAGAAAAAAAAATTTGTTTCGTTTACGTCCTAACACATCACATCAATACAGATTTTGATATACACAACAACAAAAAAACGGCGATACAACAAAACCCACAGCCAGCAAATTATTTTTTAAAAAAAAACAAAAAAGGATTTTTCAGACCTCTTTTACATTTGAAAACCAAGAAATTAAATATCAAAAATGTTAACTGTTAACATAAAACAAAACAGAATGCAGCATTGAGGTTATAACCTAATTAATGTGACCCGTAAGTCTAACATGTGAAATACGATGTGGAGTATGGCTGTCATAAGACAAGAACTGCTGGAATTATCATTTAGCACTGCAAGTCAAACTGCTGCAGCAAGACACAGCTTTATATTAAAACAATAACAGTGTATGTACAAAACAGTGGACCTCACATTTCTAAAGACTTTCCTTTTCCAATGACGGTAACATTAGGTAATCTCACGAACTAATAATCTTTTCAGCAAAAACTGACTATTCCGGGAACTAACAGCTTTCAGTTTACATTAAGGAAAGATGTATGAGTTTTGAGTACTCAAGTTGAAGAATGAAGACTTAAATGAAAAAAAAAAAGAGAAGATGTCAAAAGGAAGTGAAAACACTAGCTAAAATGAAAATTCCAAAATATCTGGAGGCAAAGGACAAGCAGCAGATACCATGGGACCCCATATTAAGACTAAACAATCAACAACAAACCACAATCTTCAGGTTATGAACCAGATATAGCTAATGGAATGTTCATCACTGCAAGATAAAGGCTATACCAACAGTCCAATGCACGTGTCAAAAATGGCCCCCAGCCCCCCCCCCCCCCCCCCCCCCCCCCAACACACACTACAGACCTGCACCATTTACAGAGACCTCAGAGCCCAAGCATGGCCCCAAGGGAGAAGCATAAAGCAAAAACTCTAAGATTCCTATGGAGACCTGCTGACAGCAGGATTCATGGAAGCAACCCATCTCCCTGTTTAGAAACCTGAGCACATGAAACTGACACAGAATAAGAAGAAAAATAAAGAAAGAAATGTCTCATATTAAATTCATTTGAGCTTTAGCATTTGTGATATTTATTCAACGTTATACCGTTGCACTATTATGAAAAACTCTACTTCCTGGGCATTACAGTATTTCTCTGTACTGCAAAGCAGTTCTTCCATATTTCATGAGCATTCAGTTGTATGAGCCATCTCTGCTATCATTAACTCTTTCATTTTTGTTTAAACAATAAACATTAAAGCTAAAAATATTCCAGAATTCTTCACTCAATCAACCAACATGATTATTAACATTTAAAAAACACAAGGGGCCCATGCTAGTGTAGTGAATTAAGATACTCGCTTGCTGACCAGGTGACCTGATTTTGATTTCCCCTCACCAATGGCAATCAGACTCCTGGAGTTCACTCAGCCTCAAGAAAAAAAATGGGTACCAGGGTTAACACTCTGGGAATGAAGAGGAATGACGCTGTCAGCTATGAAGTTTGTGCTGACGGCGACACTAGTCGGCAGTTTCTCCTCAACTGCTGACTAGGCAGCAGAACGCTTATGGTTTGACCGTGTGCAATGACGCTGGTTTATGACTCGTACCTTTACCTTAGTTTAATATCAAATAATATGAAAATTAAGAAATGGAATTTCATTGATCCTGTATTTTGTATTCTAACTCAGTGCTGAAGTTAAACATTTTTTTTTTCTAGTACACTTTAGTAAAAACAGACATATTTCATGGCAAAGTGGCTAATGCATCAGTGATTAGGCAGTTTCTTGTCCTAAAGAAGCCCAAGGTTCAATTCTCAGTCATTCTCTTGATAGCCTTTCTTCCACTTATATCTATGTGCTTCCCATTAAAACAAAATTTTTTTCTTGAGGCCAAACTTACACACTTTATTTCCACACTTTAATGTCTGTTCTTTTAAATTTAAATGTTTCCTGCACACTCTTTACTAAAAAAAAAGCGTGAAATATTAAGAAAACATGTTTAATTTTAATCTTACCCAAGTAACACTCATGACACACAAACATTTTTTGTAATCTAACATCAAATTCATGGAGTTTTAACCATAGGATTTACAGCAGTTTAACAGTGAAAATTTTCAATAGGGAACAAAATTATACAACTGAAGTTATTTCATATAACATTTTATTAAAAAATGCTTCATGATGAGTTGTAACAGAATGTGTTACAGAATTGCGTGATGTTAAAAATGTATTTTATGTTTTCCACAGCAGCTGTGAAAAGTTATGGAATAAATTATATAATGTCAATACTATATTCTTTCAACTTCTCAACACACATTGAATTGTGGGGGTATTATCACCCCAGTTAAAAGAAAAGATAGTTAAAAAAAAAAAAATCTTTCTTTCAAATATCTCATCAAACTGTTTAAACAACAGAACATCGGGTTTTTGGGACTGATCTCTGTAAAGCTAAAACTGCATTACAGATCTTGTAACAGAGCAAAACATTAAAGCAACATATATCATAATATCTACTAATAAACATGGAAACATCTGGATCAGACAGGATAGCAAATTTTTAAAACCCAAGCGTTTTCTCTCTCAAAAAAAAAAGAAAAAAAGGGAGAAACAGACTCAAGTGCTGTTTATGGAAAAACTGAGAAACTGCGCCAGGTGTTTCCCCATTCTAAAGCAAAAGTTGCCATATTTGTTTTGAGATTGCAAGAAAGTTGTATCATAAAGGGCAGAATGCCAGATTGGCTTTCGTGCCCAATTCTTCACCACTTTAAAATGAAGTTTCTTTCACAAATTAGCACAGAAACCCCTTTAAGTGTATTTTTAACAGGAAAATAAGGGAAAGTTAGTTAAATGTTTTAACAGAAAAAAAGTTTAAAAGGAAACAAAAATGAGGAATGAAGTTCTGCCAGCTCTCCAGTATTAACTCTGTTCCTTCTCTGAACCACTTACATGAACAAAAAAAAAAAACAGTGTCTATTCTGTTTTCAGTCAAATTAATGTAATCTAAACATTAATTCAATGGAAATCAAATAAACCCTCATAATAAACAAGTTAAAGTCCATTTCCTAACCCCTCTACTGTCTAAACATCTGAAGAACCATCTAAATCAAAACACTTGAATAATCACTCAAATCAAAGCATTTGAATAATCATTCAAACCCAAGCATTTCCAAAAAAAAAAAAATCACCCAAATACAGTGGGGACAAAGGGAAATAAAGCAAATAATTATTACCTTCCATTAGGATGATATCTGATTCATCTTTAGTCAGGTAACCAACAACAAATGTGTAGGTGATATTACTACTTTAAACCCATGGGAATAAAGTGTTACACAATAAAATTTATCAGGGGAAAAAAAAAAGCTTTATCC
Organism: Achatina immaculata; assembly: GCA_009760885.1. NCBI lineage: Eukaryota > Metazoa > Mollusca > Gastropoda > Stylommatophora > Achatinidae > Lissachatina > Lissachatina immaculata. Next base: position 69,836,894 of record CM019716.1, on the reverse strand, counting down.
ACCAAGAAGACAAAAATGTGGTTTTTTTTATGTGAATAAGAACAAAACAAAAAAAAAAAACAAATATTATTGCTACAGGCAGTGTAACTCAACATGGATAAAGTCTGACTGCATTGGGACACATACTTCATATTTCTGAACACACGAAAGTAAATTCATTATGACACTGTAAAACTTTGAAAATAACTTGAATGTAGGATTAGTTACTGACTGAGTTTCTTTGTTAAATTAAAAAAAAAAAAATTAAATGGTTCAAAGTAAAAAAAAAAAAAACCAATGAAAAAAAAAACCCCTCTTAACTCTTTCCGTGCCTTTGGTCATTATAATGACGCTTCCAGTTTCCTGTTGCTTACCAATGGTCATTATAATGATCATTGGTTTGTTTCAATAAAACAACCGGTGTAACATTTAGATTGTACATATTTCATCCGCGATTCCGGTGACACTTTTCAAAATGGCGAAAGAGTGCCTAGTTACGAGCGATGCCGAGCAAGAAAAAGGACGAGAAGCATGGAAATTTTTCCATTTTTGACGATGTAGCTAGGGGTATGGACATAGCCTATGGCCACCCGCTGCTCTTGAATGTATCCCAAGTAGATCTAAACATATTTAGACAACTGGAGAAGTAGTTAGGAGTAGTTAGGAGGTTAGTTCAGACATTCATTCAGCGAGAATGCAATACAGAATCACAATACGAGATCGACAAGTAGATCTACACATCTCAGGTGGTAAGTAGTGCAGATCTAGACATCGCCGATGGTGAGCTGGCCACAATCAGCATCTAAAAACATCACATTACTTCTTTTTTTCCTAAAAAAACTCTGCATTTATGAAATTTTCATTCATTTAGCTATACTTTGAAACATATTAAGTATTCGGAAGTACATGGAAATACTTTTTTCCATTCCATTTCACAACTATACCCGTACAGACCAAGACCCGCATTTTTGGGTCTGGTACCCAACCATACGTTCGCTTTTCTTCCTCCGGCACAGAAAGAGTTAAACTACATAAATAATATACATCCAGTTCTAAGTTTAAAAACAACTCAGTAATATATTCAGTCACTTAAAAAAGAAATAGATAGGAATTCTATTAAACAATGAATAAACAGGAATTCATTAAAATAAAAAAATGGATGAGTATGAATTTACTAAAACTATCGCTTACAAATACCTACCAATTTTTTACTTCTCAAGTGTAGAAAACAAATAACATAACAGCAAACTTGAAACATGTTAATATACAAGTATGTACACTGAAACAGAATACACTGTGACCAAATCACTTGTTTTTGCTTGAAATTATAACTCCATGTATGCATACTTTGCACATTACAAAAAAAACCAAAACAAGATAAGCAAATGGTAACTTGGAGCTCTCTTAGGATAAAGTGCGAAACAAAATGGGAGAAGTGAAGGAAGAAAACAAAATTCATAAACTACAGAGTCGCCATCGTGATTTTTTTTTATTATCGTGGTAGCGGGTTTAAACAGAAAACTTGACTCTTTTAAACAGAGCGAGTTGGAGTGTATGTGCGTGTGTGCACATAGTGGTTAAGGCATTGCTGCCAATCTTCCCTAGGGCAGAAGGCATGGGACGATGATTCTTAAAACTGCTCTCAGAAGTTGGGAGAGTCACTTCAGCCCATTATCAATCCATCGTTACTGCTCGTTTTCAAGACCACCATCAGTATCGGCAACAAAAGAAAAACCAGCTGAACCTGTCAAACCTGTTGAACGAGCGACAGCTGTTTAAGTATTGCAGTCACCATGGTCATACTGGTGGGTGCTCTGTCTTGTGCTTGTATTGACAATGTTCTATTTTCACGATGTGTGCATGGTGTTTCTAGCTGCCAGCACTGTCTATGAGCTGAGTTCACAGTGGATCACTATGGCTGTGGCTGAAGTTCTGGAGAACGGACCCAAAAAAGACGAGCTTCTCAGAAGTGGACCGCTGCAAGCCCTCCCCCCCAATCCAGCCTGACTGAGTCTGCTATTGGAAGCATGAACAGAGAGATGGGGCAGGTCTTGGCCAACTCTGGCTCACTGGTCCTGATAACTGTAGCATGACACAAGTACGAATCATCCCTGGTGCAGATCAGAGGTTCTCAAAGTCCTGAATCTCAATCTTCCTTTTTGAACCCAGGCTGCCCCCTATACATTAAATCCATCATCAAGCAAAAGATCTGAACCACTATACATTCTTTTACAGTGGTAGTTACTGAAACAGACTTGAAATTCCTCCCATGGGAGTTCAAAAACACTGGTATAGACAACCCCATCATTCGCACTAACATGCTGCTATCCCACAACTTCCTTCTCTCAGGTCTAACTGTTGCATCTTAAAGAGTACTCTTCTTTTTTTGATACATCACCATTTATCTTAAGATATTCTTGAAAAAAATCACAGCAGTGGGCTGAAAAGTTCTGCATCCCATGGTGTATTCTGGGCTCAGAGTGGACATATCCTGATCCTGAGGAGCAGCATGTAGTCTGCCCTGTGTCCTTTTTGGAAGAAGGGACTCAAAAGACTCCTCACAGCTTCCTACTCAGTTTAGGTCAAGGTCAAGGTGAAAATGGCTACCTGGTGCTTCAAACATACTTGTGTTTCTTATGATGGGGTGTTTTCATTAACATCAAACATACTTTAGTTCCTTATGGATGGAATGTTTCCACTAACATGTCTCAGAGACTAAAAGCAGAAAAAGGTTGGGGGGGGGGTGGTGGGAGTGGGGTGGGGGAGGAAATCTGTGTGTTGATTTGAGTACTGTGAAATGCTGAGTACTGAATTTTACAAAGAAAGAAGCAGGTAAAAGTCCACAGGACACTAATGGATTTTTTTAAAAAATCTCAATTCTTTTTTTTTTTTCAATGACAGGCTTCACAAATTAATGACATGTTGACAGAAATGTATTGAAAGTGAAAGAGGCTGCTGAGAATTAATTATGTTAATTCTATAAGTTTAAAAAAAAAAAATGTAAAAGTTGCATTTTTGTTTCAACTGATTTAAGTCAAATCTGCTGTTCTTTTATTGAGATGGAGCAAAACTTTTCAGCTCACTCTTGTGAAAAGATGATGCTACACATCGCTCACACCAGTTCTTCAGAACGATCTTCACCAAAACAACACAATACAGCCATCCAGCTCTCCTACAGGGCCTGAGTTAATATGGCAAATCACCTCTCCCAGTGAAATCAAAATATCGCCTCCCCGCAACAGCTCAATCAATATAATGATTCAATTCTTCCACAAGAACACGATCAATACAGTGGCTAACTTTTTCCAATAAGAACATGATCAACACACTGATTTACTTCCCTACAATCGATCTTCAGCGCTAAAATAAATGTAGGCATAATCAGCCAATAAACAGCCTACACTTCTAAAATAGCACTCAGTTGCAATAAAAACAACCAAGACCCTCAGAAAAACTATTTTGCATGAATATTATCTACACAAAACCAAGTAGTACAGGTATTAACCATCATGATAAATGAAGAAATCAACAATAAAAGCTACTATACATTTCAGCAGATGCCCACATTCTTGACTGCGACAACCACTGGCAAAAATCCTTCGGCAACATTACACTTTATAATGGACATCAAATAACCATTGCTACATTACAAGGTCCCAGTATTATAACACCATGAGGTCCCAATATTAAAACACCATGAGGTCCCAACAACTGACGATAAGAAGAAATGCTTCTTCTGGAGCTCTCTCCTTATCTTGTGGAAAGCCTGGACCAGTGTGAGACTTGTATGTGTTCTAGATCTTGTGCTAGTTCAGGCACTTGGATTACTCTTCATTAGGTTCACATCTGCTTCCACCATTTCTTTCACTAAGGCCTGAAGGAAAGAATAAACAAGAAACATTAACAAGATTTTCAAACATGACACACATATTCCCCTCTTTGGGGGGGGGGGGGGGATAAACACCCTCTGATAGCTTACATTTCCTCGCAAAGCAGAGCTCATCAGATTCAACTGCATTATCTGCCTGTCGGAGAGTGAAGGAAAAAAGCAGACACAGACCAGTCTCATGAGTAAGGAAATTTGCCTCAGCTCATAACTCCAGAACATACATTCCATAACTCTAGAACATACACTCCATAACTCCAGAACATACATTTCATAACTCTAGAACATACACTCCATAACTCCAGAACATACATTTCATAACTCTAGAACATACACTCCATAACTCTAGAACATACACTCCATAACTCCAGAACATACACTCCGTAACTCCAGAACATACACTCCATAACTCCAGAACATACACTCCATAACTCCAGAACATACACTCCATAACTCCAGAACACACACTCCATAATTCCAGAACATACACTCCATAACTCCAGAGCACACATCACATTCCATAACTCCAGAACATACACTCCACAACTGAGCATACACTTCATTACTCCAGAACATACATTCTATAACAGTGGTTCCCAAACATATTATCATGTGGTTCACGGATGCTTTATGAAACAGGTATTAAATTCCATGTATTGAATAAAAACAAAGGTTCATGGTAGTGCCATATTATGTATAAGATGGTGGGCCACAATTTCTACATAGCTGGAAAAATGGTCCATCAATGGCAAAAGGTTGGGAACCCTCCAGAATATACACTCCATGACCCCTGAACATACATTCTACAACTCCAAAACATAAAATCTTTATAATTGGGTGACTAGAATGCCACCAGCTGGATTCAAACCACCAACCTGAGAGACTAGTGTTCTAACCACCTTTGCCACTCAAGTGCCCTCACTGGTTACGCTGAAGGACATGTTTCAGATGTCTAAACAGGACACGACGTGATCAGTCTTGACTCAAATCTGTGGCCAAGTCAAAGGACACTACCAGAAGCAATAAACTCCCACTGCTGATCCTAAAATGGGCCACAGATACCACACAAGTCTTGAGTCCAAAGGCATGACCTCAATGCAGCAAACTAGCTGCACGCTTGGCTGTGTTCTCTTTAGAGTTTCATGTTGTATTTTAGTCTACAAATGATAAAACAGGAGGGAAAAAAAAATACCTCAAAATCATATTTCTTCTCCCACTTGAGCTTCTCTTTGGCCTTTGTGGGATCTCCAAGAAGAAGCTCCTGAAAGATGAATATTTAATGACTTTTGTTAAAGGTTTGTTTTTTAAGGTAAGATAATTATTAAACGTAAGCTTTTGACTAAGCTGATAACTTCCAACCAGTTTCAAAATAATGACATAGATATAATGTTTAATGCAGATAATTTGTGCAGTTTGTGACTCCTATACTTCATATGCCCGCTAGGTCAAGATCATGCCTACAAAGCAACATCCATGACCTCTGAACAGTTTCTGTGATGAAAAACCTTGACCTTGATGTTACATTGGGAAATGAAGCAATGATTACTTTTGGCATCTTTGGTAGTTTTAAATTATGAAATTTCAACTATGGAGCAAAACCATATAATTATAATTATTATTATTTGTTGAAGATTAAGAATGGGACATTTAACAGCAAATAGGGCTTATATTGTAGTTTGCCATGATTTTCTGTTTTCGGTGAGTTTTTCCAACCTCTTCAAGGGATCTCATGCCTACTAATTTAGCTCCTCTCAACAATGTTCTCTTTCGAGTTTCATGTGGTCGACCTCTTTTGCTTGTTTTGGGATTCTTTGATTGTTTCCTCTCATCACATGATCAATATGTCCCTTTTTTTAATCACTGATGAAACAGGTTGCTGCATGTTCATCTTCTTATCTCTGTGCTGGTATACAATATATACAATGGAGTGAAATCAAAACCAACGCAGAGAGAAGAATTAATCATATTTAGGACTAAAGTCCCAAGCCCGACAGCAGACCTCCTGGAACCTAAACACAAGATGAAACAGGCATGGCTCACATGAGCAAGAGTGGAAAAAAAGCAAAGGACAGGCATTTGTGCAAAACCCTTGCAGAAGCCCCATGTGCCCCGGGCACTTAAGATTCAGAGAGAGAGAGAGAGAGAGAGAGAAAGAAAGAGAGGACTAAAGTCTGACAACTTTTTTTCCTGATTTACTGTTCAAATCTAAGTCATCAGCTTGTATGCCATAGCCAAAGGAAAACTTCCCATGATATATTTGAATAGAGGTGGTAAATCTTAAACTCTTTCTGCCTGGAAGAGTGGTTCCCCCATGCATCTTGTAAGGAAATTTACTGACTCACCACTACATATTTTTGTGGTGAGATAGTGTAAAAATTCATGTAAAATATGCCTCAACTATTTCTACGCACATAAAATATGCCTCAAGTATTTTTACGAGGTTTGTCAGGAGAGTTAAAAGCAAGCTTACTAAAAACCTTCACCATGGCATCAGCTGCCAAAGGTGTCATGCTTACTGATACAGAGAGATACAACAGGTTAATAAACATAAGAAAACCTCACACTTGCTAGTCTCAACCTCACGCCAACTAATCCTGACAGAAAAACAAAGGCGTCATGTTTACTGATACAGAGAGATACAACAAGTTAATAAAACATAGGAAAACCTCACACTCGCTGGTCACAACCTCACGCCAACTAATCCTGACAGAAAAACAAAGGCGTCATGTTTACTGATACAGAGATACAACAAGTTAATAAAACAAGAAAACCTCACACTCGCTGGTCACAACCTCACGCCAACTAATCCTGATAGAAAAACAAAAAAAAAAACAGCCAATCAAATCTGATGGCAAATACCACACCCCTCTTGCATGAACTTACAACTTCCGTTGGCCGATAGAACTTGGGGTTGATTTTGACCAGTATGTCACCTGTGGCCTGATCTTTGCCAACCTCATCAACTCCCGTACCTTCCCATCTGCAAGTGTAGAACCATAAAGACTAGAATTAGTAAGCTGCTGTGGGTTTGGAAACGGTGAACTCATCCCAAGATCCACCATCTGTCCCCCCAAGTAAACTTCACTATCTTTACTTGCTTGCACCCATCAGGCTGCAGCAGTCCTCTACATCCTCCTGTCCCAGATTATTGCCCTCTTTAACTTCTTTATATCCACCATATGCTTTTGTCATCACTTCTCCTTCTGGTATTTAAGTATGTCTCTGTCCTTGATGATTTAAGGTCAAGGACAAGGATTTTAAACAAGGCTCTGGCACAGCAGGTAAATAAAATACCCTTCATTAGTGCATAGGCAATTCAAAATCAACATCCAATTGGCTGGTAAACAGAAAAACTTGATTGCGATAGTTACACAACACATTTCATATAGCAACCAGCTAAAGTGTTATCTCACTAAATACTAAATGTCCATTTTGTTCAGTTGTGCACAAGCAGTGACCAAATAAATATGGACTCTGTAATCACCATTACTGCCAGGTGTGAAGTTCGTGGTGTGATATGGATGACATTCAACTGTGACTGATAAACTCATTCACGAAGTCGATGAAGTCTTATATGAAAAAAAGACATTTCATGATTTCAGATCCTTCTGATAAATTTCCTCAAACTTCAAGGACTAGTCTGCTTCGAAATGTCACAGAGAAACTGGGTTACAAGTTCTGTACACAGTGGGTACCGAAACAACTGAATGACAACACTGACAAAACTGTACTACTGGGGTGAAGGAGACACATTTCTTGACAGAAACGTGACAAGGGATGAGACATAAGTTCAGTTCATGAAGCAACAGTCCAACAAGTGGATGCACACTCAATCTCCAAACAAGCTCGGGAAACAATTTGGTCCCAATGACCAATATATCTCTAAAGAGTAATCACCTTTGCTTTCGTCTAATCTTTGTCTTGGTCTCATCACAGCATCATGTTCATAAACACAAGGATGTCCTTTCACAACAACAAAAGTGAGGATTCTGTGGGTTCCATTTTGTGACCTCATCCAACTGAACAAAGATTCTTGCTTGTGCAACACAGGGTACACGTACTAGTGATGAGATCCTTCTTCGAGAGTGGATATCACAGCACTATGGACTTGTTCTTCTATCTCCCTAGAACTGCGAGCTGGTGCTCTTTGCAGCTGATGCTGTGAATGTGTTGAGGCACAGCACTGTGTTGGTGTGGGAGTGGGTTATGGTGGCCATTTTTTCAGTCCCAGAGTGGGACTAAAAAAAAAAAAAAAAGGGACATGTAATGCTCTTTACCAGACTCCGTCACCATAGAGACTATGGCCGTCCAGCCACCATTAGCCAGGCTAGGCCTGTTACTGGGAATATCAACATAGAAGTGGGACAGGGTCTTGGTCATCTATGGCAGATATAGGCCAATGATTAACAAAACAGACAGTGTCTCCACAATAAAGTACAATAATGATTATATCTGGACAATTTCCTAAACTTAACATGAAAAAAGCAAACTGAACTTACACAATAACTTTACCCACACACTTAAAGGCTGCCTCCACAAACTCCCTGACACTGTGAGTCTCACCAGTAGCCACGACGAAGTCTTCAGGAACCTCAGCTTGTAGCATCAACCACATGGCCTAGGAAAGGGAATATTAATATAAATAAAATAATTACAAGCAGTGAACACGACACTCTGAACTATTTAAAAACAACCCTTGTTATGTAGACAATTAAACTAAGCTAACCAGGCCTGGAGACTCCGAGGCGTGCATAAAACAAAGCGAAAAGAAAAAAAAAATAAGTGGGAGACCTTGAGATTTTGGACAAAAATACAAACTGACAAAAAACATGCACATATTAAAAATGAAAATAATAAATGTGCCTGTGAGACCTGGACACTTAACAAAACAGCTGAGAAACATAAGTGCCTTTGAATGTAAATGCTACAGAAGAGTTATTCAGATATCATGGACACAAAAAAGAACAAATACATCCATACTACAAGAACTTAATATTGAAGAAGGCTGGCTAGTAAAGAGGATTAAAGAGAGAAAACTTAAATATTTTGGACACATTAAACGTCATGATAATCTAGAGAAGATCTTCTTGGGAAGTATACATAATGGAAAAAAAGAAAGAGAGGAAGACCAAGGCGAAGATGGCTGCAAGACATCGTTGATATCTACAAATGGATGCATCTGCAGCAGGGCATCTTGCTTATAACTGAGAGGCCTACAGGAGAGCTGTCAGGGAGGCAAAGTTCCACAAGGGACATGCAAATGAATGAATGAATGAATAAATGAATTTTTCAAAATCTGAAATCTGGTGCAAATGTTACCTGGAGAGCAGCACATACTGTAAAACTGGAATGTTATATATGAATCTGACATTTTTTAACTTGGAAAATGAAATTGTGATGGCACAACTAATATGGAAACCTTGGAAGTTAAAAATAAAAAACAGAATGAAAACAAACAAAAGAAATAAACACAAAAGAAATATTACAAGAAAATAATAAAATGCTAAGAATACTTTGGAAGGAAAAAAAAGTGATTCTTGGAAACTGCCAAATTACACTTTGAACACATTTTCACAAAAATCATGCCTCTTTATAATTTCCTACAGATTTTAGAGTGCCAAACATGAATATGCTAATCATAATGTAAAGCCAGCACTGTTCCCTCTAAGCTGCGCGGATGTGCACAGAAAAAACTCATACCACGCACATTTCTGAAGCCACACAAAAAGAAAAAAAATATGAAATTGCTACTTTTATATTCCAGTTTCCAGATGTTACTTCGTGCTATAATTGTGATCAAGAAAAATACAATGATGGTACATGTTTTTCCTTTACTGTTTCTTTATTGTTGAGATATGACTTTCGGATCGGATGTTTCAACCGGTCTTTATCGTGTAGTGTCGGTAGTGCTGTAGCAGAATCGTGACGAGGCAAGTGAGCACACAGAGAATAGAGGGTAATTAAAATAAATGGGCAGATAAACTTCCACTGCTGAAAAGTACAGCAGGTCTATCCTGTTATTAAATCTACAGACCTTTACAGTGGATATATATATTTACATACATTGCTACTACGCACATTTGCACATGCAATATTTTTTTTCACACAGACCTTAGAGTGAACTATGAAAGCTGGCTGTTGTTTATAAGAAATGTGCAACAGTCATTTACTAAACAGAGTACTATGTGTTAGAGTTTAAACTGTACTGCTGAATGTCCATTACTATGTTTGACATTTCTTTGCCTGCCACATGTACAACTATTCAGGGTCATCTCTAGTTAATGTTCAACAATAAGTCAGCCAACATGGAAGTGGATCACTTACTCTGTTACCACTTCTCCATTGCTGTGATATCCTGATTCACACAAAAAAGCAGCAATACTTTGTATATCCCAAACTGCAGACCCATCAGCATGGCCACTGTCTTCAAGTCACTACAGAGATACCAGCAGTTCTTGTGGTACTGAAGACAGTCCAACAGCAGTGTAAGGATGTGATAAGTTTCTTTCATGCAGACAGCATGATCCACTGGATTGGAGGGAAGATGCAGAAACACTGCCTTGAGACAGGATGCGTCTATAAAATGTCACCTTCTTGGAGGCCGTTTAATTCCAATGGCATTCATCAAGCCATTTACACTACAGCAATGCACAAGGTCATCTTCTTTCCAGAAACAGTGCTCAAATTTTTCATTTCCTGTGAAATAGAGTCGCTGCTGAAGCCTTGATCCCAGTATCTCTGCTTCGGCTTTTGAAAGTCACGAACAATATCACTCAGTTCTTGGGTGTGCTGTAGATGACCAGCCAGGGCCGACATATGGATCATCATTAGACTTCGATGACATTGATCCTCCTTGCTCATCGTCTTCTGCATCAATGAAAAACTGTTTTGGAGGTTCGGGTACAGAAAGTTCTTCACTCTGCGGAACTGGCCTGAGAGCAGATGGTACATCTGGATATCTTACTGGCCACTTCTTTTTCTTCGTGATGTCTCTAGAAAAAGATGGTACTGTGCAAGCTGATTGCTTGGCTTCCTCCAGACTATAGGAACAGCAAAAGGCATTGAGACTTTACCACCTTTCAGCCACTTTGGAAGAAATCTAGAGCACATACTGCAGCATATGTGTGGGGGCCCAGGTCTTGTCCTGGTCACCAATCTTGCATCCAAAATAAAGTTGATTTGCCTTTTTCACTAATGTCATCCAATCCAGTGGATTTAATTGTCATTTTCTGGTTCCTGAGGGTAACTCCTCCACATATATAGATGAAACTGTCTGGGCTATTAACACAGTTATGAGAACTGCTACTGCTGTATAATGCAACATGAATTCATAATGATGATATTTAGGATTGGCTGATGCAATAAAGCTTTGGCTGATGCAATACTACACTTGCAATTAAAAGATATTTACCAATCATAAAATCAAACAAAAGGCATTGCCAGTTGATACCTATGTAAACAATGCAGATTGATTATCTTCTAAACAAGAGCCAAGTGGCAAACTTCATTGCCATTTTTGTGTTAAGCACATCAAAATTAATAAAGATTGACTAGTTTTATTTCATGGGCACATTGTGTGTTACCCAGTGCCATATGCCCTTAGTTTCCCATACACACGCTTCACGTAATACCCTTATTTGCTCACGACCAGCTATCTTATTTAATAAAAGGACTGACAGATTCTGATGATCAGAACACTTTCAGAATAAAATAGATTTAGTCACCTTAATGAATTAAGGTAAAGACACTTCTTACTTGCAAAAAAAAAAGTCCACAAATGGTATTAAGTTGGTATTCTGGTGGCATACAAAGAATGTAGAAATAAGCTGCTTTATAACATATGCAACCCATCTTTGGAGTCAAGGAGGTATTTTACTTTGATACACAAGACAGCCACTTAAAGGAATATACTGTAGACAACACACAAGACTCACTTCCACATAATCTTTTGCATGCCCCCAATCTCTCTTGGCATTCAGATTGCCAAGTTCAAGGTTCTTCTGTTGTCCTAAAATAATTTTAGCTACAGCACGGGTGATTTTTCTCGTCACAAATGTCTCGCCTAAAGCAGACAAAAAACACCATTAAATTAACGTAGTCATATCCTCCATGACAAATATACATTCTAGAGGACCAAGGTACTCTATGAGGTGTTGCTTGCTAAAGGTTCAGTAAAAGATGATGATTTTTTTTTAAAAATGAGCATCAATTTCAATAAATGCACTGAAAAATATCATTTGCTACTTAAAAGAGCATTCAAAATTATTATGGCATAAATTATTTACAATACTAATGCACCGCTGGTAGCAGATATAATAATTTTTATACCTGGGTTTCCCCCCGAGATACAAAAGTTATTTCAAAGGTTCTGTCAGGGTGGGAAGGTTGGGGAAGGCTGAGAAAGCCTGTGCTAGACTGTTACTAAAAATAAGTTCAGTTAAGGGAAAATGTGGCTGTTGCATACTTGGCATGTTTAAATTAACCATCTTATGGACACAAACAGCTAGTAAGAGAGATCCCTGCGCACAGTTTGGAGGTGGTCCTTGGAAGAATGTCTCAGACTTTCATTTGTTCATTTAGTCAATCAATCTACCCAAATAAAAAACTTCGTTTTTATTTATTGTCATGTAATCAATGTATGAATGAATGAATGAATGAACGAATCAATCAATCAATCTGTCTATCTGTCTGTCTACTGTTCTTGTCTATCTGTCAACCTTTTTTGTCTGTCCGTCCATCCGTCCGTCCGTCCATCCATCCATCCACCCACTCACCCATCCATCCAAATAAGAACCTTCAATATTTTCATTTATTTGTCACTTTTTCAATCAATCAATCAATCAACCCAAATAAAGAGCTTCAATGTTTTTCATTTATTTGCCTTTTCTTCAATGAATCTCAATATTCCAAAGAAAACACCTCTAGATTTAATCTATATGCCCTTAAAAACAACATCTTCTCAGCTCCAACATGCATAAAACCACACAAAACATTTACACTCAGGTCATATGAGCAAGCGCAAAAAAAAAAAAAATATCTATATACAGATTCTGTTTTCAGTGTGAAATCTATAACCATTGTTTCACAACCTGTTACTATACCACTGTTGCTCTATATTTTTACATAGGAAATCAATTAACAGCAATGAACAGCAAACCAAGGCTAATGAGAAAGATGTGTGTCAATTTTCCTCATAAAACATATGGAGACATGAAACAAAATTTTGTTTCCCTCAAGTTTCCCATGGATATTATTGATTTTTTAAAAAAATGAAAAGTGTATCCTGTTACTGTTGATCTTATCTAAGGAAAAAAAAAAACGGATCTGAGATAAACAATCATATTCAGAAGACGGTTTTGAAATAAGTAGACGGTTTTGAAATAAGTAGACGGTTTTGAAATAAGTAGAAGTTAACTGGTGTGGGTGTTGCTGAACCATCATTTTGCCAAACGGCAACTCCCATGGCTTATTCTAACAGTGTTAGATCTGCTCAACTGCAAGCCATGTTTGCATCACAAGGGCCAGTCTTCTTGCAAATGTTTTACTTCCTCAACTATTGCTGCGCCTTTTCACAGATACACCCTCCGAGTTGTTGTTTGGCAGGTTATACCAAAACCCCAGAAGTGTGAGACAGAAAAAAAAATCTTGCATGACTTACAAATATTTTTGTATCTCAGTTTAGTTCTACTACTGATGACTTACAAATACTCGTACTTTTGTATCTCAGTTTAGTTCTACTACTGATGACTTACAAATGCTTGTACTTTTGTATTTCAGTTTAGTTCTACTACTGATCTTCTTCTTTGTTCACTTCTACCACCAAGATCGCCCTGTGATCCTACTGAATTTACTCCTGTGTTCCTTGATAGGATCAAAAGAGGTCCTGTGGTCTCTGAGAGGACCACAAGAGATCCCCAAGAGGACCACAAGAGGTTCAGAGTATCGCGAGGCTTGGGCTTGTATTTTTGGTGGGTCACAGAAGTGGGATTGCATGACACTGTGGTTTTCGTTGCACCAGTTCAATCTAGAGTTGGACTTTCTCATTAGAAAACCTTGACGTGGTTTGGATATCAGCATATACCCGATGGGTGAGAGGTGGCTGCCCGTCCAGCCTAGAGTTGGACTTTCTCACTGGAAACCCTCGACGTATTTTGGATATCAGTATATCCCCACCGGGTGAGAAGTGGTTGCTCATCCAGTCCAGCATTGGACTTTCTCACTGAAAACCTCAGTGTGATTAGGATATGCATATATCCCTGTCAGGTGAGAGGTGGTTGCCTATCTAGACTGCACTGGTCCAGTGTCTATGACTTCAGCATTTTGTGGTTGTGGCCACTTCCCTTCATAGCTGTGACCAGGACAGAGCTTTTGTCCAGGAGGACAAATCCTCGCCACTAGTAAGTTTCACCCCTGGGTTAAGCCAGTTTAGGCATATTATCCCAGTATGGGTGTATTTAGGACATAACCAACCTCTAGAGTGGAAGTACCGTGACATGAGCAGTCATCAAGTTTCACACCTGGGTTAAGCCAGTTTAGGCATATTTCACCAGTATGGGTGTATATAGGATGTTGCCGGCCTCTAGAGCAGAGGTGCCATGGTATGAGTAGCTCTTGCCGCAAGACTACTGGACATACCGATCAAATTTCACTTCATTCTTTCCATCACCTTTTCCACAGCGGCACCGCACAGCAACCCTAATCGCATTTCCGCATTTCCTTCATTGGCCGGGAGAAGTTTCACCCCATGCGTGGCAGCCGAAGAATCTTGCCAGCAGTGTCTTAGTTTAGTTCTCACCTGGGCAAGAGCAGAAAAAAAGGCAAAGGACAGGCATTTGTGGAAAACCCTTGTGGAAGCCCCATGTGCCCTGGGCGCTTAAGGTTCAGAGAGAGAGAGAGAGAGAGAGAGAGAGAGAGTCTTAGTTTAACCCCTGGGTTAAGCCGGTTTAGGCAATCTGCTCCAGTATGGCTGTATATAGGACATGACCGGCCTCTAAAGCAGAGGTGCCATGATTTGAGTAGCCCTGACCTCGAGACTACTGGTTACTTCACTGAATCTTTTCTTTCACCTTTTCCATGGTGGTGCCATATGGCAACCCTAATTGCATTTTTCTTCATTGGCCAGGAGGAGTTTCACCCCACGCACGGCAGCTGAAGAATCTCGCCAGCAGGGATTCTACTACTGATGACTTACAAATATTTTTGTATCTCAGCTTAGTTCTACTACTGATGATTTACAAATATTTTTGTATCTTGGTTTAGTTCTACTAGTGATGACTTACAAATATTTTTGTATCTCAGTTTAGTTCCTTACATAAGTTCATCACGTAATATTTGCTTGAGGAGAACAAACGTTAAGAAAAAAAAAAGACAAATTAATACCCATCTGATTATTTGCTTATTTTGTGCATTTCCTGTAAATTTAAATATTGTTTTTTCTTCTCCGCCTTTCCTTTTTCAGAATAAAGCTGATATTTTCTGGGTTTTTTAAAACAATATATACTGTTCTTACTTTACTTTAACTTTTATTATTTTAATGCAGCAGTTATGAGAGTTATTACTAAACAATAAAAAAATTATGTTAAACTACAGCCTCGATATGTGCCAAAGGGGTGTACTGTTCACGCCTATATTTGTATTAACTTGTCTGTACACTAGAAGGTAATGCTTTTTTGTTTGTTTGTTTGTATTATATCTGGTCATATTTCCTTCTCCAGCTATAAGACAAGGCAGGTTCTTACAGATGAGATATATGGAATACTTTAGGACAGAATCGAACTACCATTAAACCAAATACATGAAAAAGCAACTGTATTAATTTCTTCACTTCCCAGGTACTTCCACTCAACAAATAAAAAAACAGGGAGTACTATCACACAGATAACTTATAGAACTGATAAGAATATCCAGAATGAAACTATTACTTCTACATTTTAAAAAAAAAAGGACAAATTTCTTCTTCATCTCTATGGAAATATAAGCCAGTGCTCTATGCAGGCAATGTGATGTAAGTGTTGAGGAAACAGCATCATGTTAGCTTGGGAGCGAGTTATGGCAACTATTTTTCCAGTCCCAGAGTGGGACTAAAGAGCAGGGGGTGTGCAATACTTCTTTAGCAGGCTCCACTGCCATGGGAACTATGGAAATCCCCGTCCCATTAGTCAGGCTAGTCCTGTCACTGAGGGGGGGGGTACCACAAGAGAGGCAGTACAGGGGTCCTGGTCAACAATGGGTTGCTGATTGCCAAATCAGACAGCACATTCGCACCTAAAACAAACTTTACAAAAAAAAAAAAAACCTAAGCAAATATCAAACGCAATCAGAACCACCATATCAACAGAGAAGATAGCTGAATCAACATCACAGATAAAGACCTAAAATGCAGAAAATTAGAAAAATTCAATTTTTTTTTTTTAAACTCACCTCTTCGTGGGCTTTCATGATTAAAGAGGATTCCATTACAGGCAAACATATTGTAGGCCTCCCTATAGTTGATAACTATCCAATAGGCATACAACTTTGCTACACCTGGAAAACAAGGACAGAAGAAAAGCATTCAAAATGTTTAATAAAAAATCTCTACACTTAAGCAGAGAACTAAGACATAGTTCAGACAGAGAACTAAGATGGAGTTCAGACAGAGAACTAAGATGCAGTTCAGCCAGAGAACTAAGATGCAGTTCAGACAGAGAACTAAGACACAGCTCTGACAGAGAACTAAGATGCAGTTCAGAAAGAGAACTAAGATGCAGTTCAGACAGAGAACTAAGACACAGCTCAGGCAGAGAACTAAGACACAGTTCAGTCAGAGAACTAATATATAGTTCAGACACAGAACTAAGACATAGTTCAGACACAGAACTAAGACACAGTTCAGTCAGTAATTGTGATTACACCAGTAAGATGACAGGAAATCATACAAATATTCTATAAGAATGCCCACCATAAAAAGAACAGAGAAAACAAATGTGGCCACTGTCTATACGAGTTCAAGAAAAGCAATATGGGGATGTGCACAAACTCCAGCTCACCACCAATTACTTCAGAAAGTATACAAGTCAACATATGAAATGATTAAAGTTTATACCCAGCCCTTAGCATCTGTGTCTGATATCTAATAACCAAAAGCAGCGTGATAGCCCCTATGACCAAGCATGTGCGGGCATATTGCTGAAGCTTCTTTCAGCGACATTTAGAGATTACCAGACTCGGATCTACATCATGAACTACAAAAACAAGGCTTCTGTGAATGATTGAGACTCCATTCCCTAGCATTAGGTACCTGCTCTCGTTGGATACAATGAGTTAGCAATATCAACTATATCATTCCAACAAAGGAAACTAAGATACAACAATAGAGAAAACTAGGAGAAAACACACTGAAGTCTTACCATAAGGTGACCTTGGATAGAATGGTGTAGTTTCTGACTGCGGAGTTTCTCTTACAAGGCCATA
The DNA here is from genome assembly GCA_009760885.1 of Achatina immaculata. NCBI lineage: Eukaryota > Metazoa > Mollusca > Gastropoda > Stylommatophora > Achatinidae > Lissachatina > Lissachatina immaculata. The sequence continues at coordinate 69,819,577 of CM019716.1, read as the reverse complement.
CAGCTCACTAGTGGATGCCTGATAGAACCGCACCTGTCACAAGTTCAAAGGTCAGTTTACAGCCAACTACTGCTTTCTCTTCTTGACTCTGGCTGACACATTTAAACTACAGATGTACCAAGTATTTGATTTGAATTTGTATTTGACTACATATTTATGAAAGATGAATACTTGAATTGTAAAATCTGGAATACTTTAAACCAATATTTCTTGTGGATAGCTCAGGTTTGGTGCTAAACTGATACACATTACAGTCAGATCACATCTAGCAGGAAACCAGTGATGGCGTAACTGGCAACTGCCAGTAAATTACTGATTAAAAAGGAGAAAAATCAAAACTTTTGGATTTTATCGGTTATTGTAATCAGTTAATTGTATCAAACACCAACTGGAGAGAGAAGATTAGGAACAGAGGGGAACGGAGGTGAACTTTATCTGCAGGATTTAGTTTAAATGGCTTGGAAAGCTGAAGAAGAAATAAAAAAGTATTGAATGTTGTACTGAGAAAATTGGAAATTCAGAAAGTACTTCATGTAAAGTGAAAGACAGGTATAATTATACCAGTTTTTAAAAAAATCCTAATGTTATTACTGGGAAACCGAAAGGCTAACATAGTGTTGTAATTAATATATATTGCCTCTGTATACCGATACAGCGCAAGACTGAGAAAATAAAAACACTGAAATCTAGCATCAAATTTCTAACAATAATTATAGCATGACTGTCACATTTATATTTTTAGCAACTAGTCCTTCTCCTAGAAATATATTGTTGTTATCAGAATTCATATTCAGCAGCCCATGAAATGAAAAATTTGCTTTCTAATAAATACTTTAAATCTGGTTTCAATTAACCTCTGATTTCAACCAGTACATCATAAGGCAGAGATTACACAAAATTTATGGAAATGTGGCCAGGGCAGTTATTGACCTGTGTAGTGTGGTAGGATGTTGGTTACTTTAACAGTAATGTTCTTGGCAGATAATTTCTGCAGTACAGATGCTGTAACTTGGATAACCACAGATGCTTTGGTGGGCTTTCATAACACTGCAGAAGGACTATAAGAAACTGGTTTTCCCATCAACAAATAATGTAGAATGCAGTCCTGTCACGACATAAACAGATTTAGGGACGTGTTAGTGCCCATACTTTCCTTGACCTGATGACACACTATAAGGTGACGTGGTCAGCTTCATGCCTGCCCATCCCTCCTTTCCCTTGCTCCAGATGGAACTGGATGCTCATTTCTGCAGCCAGGTGACTTGGGTACCTCTGAACCATCAACCTCCACATGAGAGACAAGCACACCAATTACTACACCACAACAACTTTGACAAACATCAGTCACTACCCTGTTAGCTAGAATGAAAGAATTCAGCACTATTTCTATTCAGGCACGCATGAGGCAGATTATGTTGACTAGTAACAATTACCACAGTTTTGTTTACCTGCTACATCTGCCGGTGCCTTTGAGCAAAATATCTTTTACCTACTAAACAGTACCCTGCTCTCACTTCAGTTACTTCGTATCACTCCACACCAGACAGCTCATGTCAGTTCAGACAGTTTATGTCACTTCACGCAGGCTTTTATTCCACTTCAAGATAATTCATATCAGGTCAGGCAGTTCATGACACTCTTGTTCATTCCACTTCATATATATAGATGGTTCAGTAAACAAAGAAAACAAAAGTGGTTAGGGGGCTTTGTCGCCTGTCAAAATGGAAGAGTTGTAGCAAAGAGACTGAGAGCCTTTGCAGTCACTACATCCAGCATGTGTAAACACTGGCAGCAATTAGGTAGCTGGTAAATCAGGACATGTCTCATGGTGGTGTTGTGACCTAAATCACAGAGCATGCTAAGAAAGACTGAGAAAAATTTTCTTCAAAGAGAAAGGGTGAACTTGCTGGGACAATCAAATGTGAGGGAATTTATGTGGATAGTCTGTCCAGGACATGCGGGTGTGCATGGAAATGAGTTGGCTGATAGACTGGCTGGACAGACTGAAATACAAGGCAGTCTGAGAATGGACACGGAGGACCATTGTGAAGGCCATTTTGGACACGCTGTGTATGTATGGAGATTGATGACGTTAGGACGGATCAAAGGTGCCGGCAGAAAATCTGAACTTCATGGGAGAAAATGTATAATCAACAACCAAATGCTTCAGTGGATGCTGGGGTACATGGTGGAGCATGTATGGGACTGTCCTGAATGTTATGACGCCAGATTCTGATTTCTGAATATTCCACCTCAGATAGTTCAGCCCAAAGTCTTGACAGTTTATGTCACCTCAGACAGGTCATTCCACTTCAGATAGTTCACACCATCTCAGATAGCTTATTCCACATTAGACAGCTCATTATACTTCAGACAGATCACATCACTTCAGACATATATTTTCAGACATTCAATGCCACCATGCTCGTACCCTGCTTGTGAGGCGACAAGTCCTTACAGCATCTAGAAGTCTAAGAGTCCCGACTGCATCTACATCTGCTGTGTACTCTGCTAGCTCAAACGATACCTATTTGAAATAAAAAAGCATTTCATTTCATGTAAGGTTACTGCCCCTGTTTTAAACAAGGATAGAGGTACAAAAGAACAATCACTGTGAAATATTCTGAAGATCTTTCACCAATTCCCCAATACCCTTGGCCCATATGTCTGGCTGGATGAATGATTTTGACAGATTAAAAGGTCTTATGACTGTAGCCTCAAAAAGGCTTTACCCATTTCAAAAACACATGGTAGATCTTATACCAACAAGCATCAAACACAAGCAACCGATAAGCTCAAACATGCTACAATTCTACCTGTCCAAAATACATTCTTATTTATAGCCCTTTACAAAAATAATTAATTAAATAATAACCTTATTCTTCTTCTTCTTTGTATGCATTGCCTGTCTATATCTGCAGTCCTGTCTCTTGGATAAATTTCACTGTTTTTTTTTAATTGTAATTCAAGTATGGAACCATAGAGCTTATCTTCTTTAGTGGTTTCACTGGGCCAGTAATTATTTCAAATAATAACTTAAATTATTATTCAATTATTAAATTAAACAAATAAAATAATAATGAAATAAAATAATGAAATGTCAATTTACGCATAGGACAGGCACTATCAGCCCCAGGATGCTGATGGATATGTTGAGGGGTGGGGTGGGGGTGGGGGGGGGGGGGGTTGGGGAAACTGAGCACCTATGGCCATGTTTAGAGTGCAATGATGATGACTCAGATTACAAACCATAAATTTATGCAGCTTTAGTAGAACTTACATTTAACAACCAATATATATATATATATATATAAAAGTACAAAAGACTGCTTAAGATATACATGCTTTCCTTTGGGAAGAGATCATCAAATGGGTTTTGCAGGAAACTAAATGGTCAAAACTTCTTCCACATTAAAAGAAAATGCATGGCTATTAAGTTTCCAGGAAATCAGCAGACAGCTCCACCGTAACATCTTCATTCACTTTTTTTATCACAAGAACAGTTATCACCATTAGGCTGAAAGGCCACTATGCACCTTGACATGACTCTGAGCTGCCAGGTTGTAAATCTCTGAAGGCTGGACTTCACTGATGATTTTCACCAGGCACGTACTGTCTGTCATATCCCCATAGTGAAGGTGCATACCTGGGAAATGTAAAATAAATCATTAACCAGACACTTAATTATGCTTTGTGGTGCTTCTTCTTCTTCTTCTTCTGCTTTGTGGTGCTAAAGAAGTCATAAAACAAAACAAAACAAAAAAACTGTATGCACTTAATTCGAACAATGTGGCTTATAATTTAATTCTTTCATGATAAATATCGTTATTACTCAAAGTAATCATGGATACACTTCACTGCGGTGCTGCTATGGTAAAGTGGTCATGCACTCGTGTTGCTGCGGTAAAGTGGTCATGCCTTCATGCTGCTGTGGTAAGGTGGTCATGCACTCATGCTGCTGTAGTAAAGTGGTCATGCCTTCATGCTGCTGTAGTAAATTGGTCATGCCCTCAAGTTACTGTCGTAAAGTGGTCATGCACTCGTGCTGCTGTAGTAAAGTGGTCATGCACTCGTGCTGCTGTAGTAAAGTGGTCACGCACTCATGCTGCTGTGGTAAAGTGGTCATGGACGTGTGCTGCTGTGGTAAAGTGATAATGCACTCGTGCTGCTGTAGTAAAGTGATCATGCACGTGTGCTGCTGTAGTAAAGTGATAATGCATGTGTGCTGCTGTGGTAAAGTAGTCATGCACTCATGCTGCTGTAGTAAAGTGATCATGTACTCGTGTGCTGCTGTAGTAAAGTGATAATGCACGTGTGCTGGTGTGGTAAGGTAGTCATATACTCGTGTTGCTGTGATAAAGTGGTCATGTACTCGTGCTGCTGTGGTAAAATAGTCATGTACTCATGTTGCTGTGGTAAAGTGGTCATGCACTCATGCTACTGTGGTAAAGTGATCATGTACTCGTGTTGCTGTGGTAAAGTGATCATGCACTCATGCTGCTGTGGTAAAGTAGTCATGTACTCGTGTTGCTGTGGTAAAGTGGTCATGCACTCATGCTGCTGTGGTAAAGTAGTCATGCACTTGTGCTGCTGTAGTAAAGCGATCATGCACTTGTGTATAGATCTGAAGTTCCCTCATTCAAATTCCCAGTCAGATGGAATTTTTTCGTACCAACCAGAATGGGGGTGTCAACCCAACCTTAGAAATAAATGGGTACCTGGGGGTTTCCCTTAGAGAACAACGGAAGTGAGGTCAGGTGTTGGAATCCTTACTTCACATGCTGTAGTGGCCCTGATATAGGAAACCAGCAACATTTCACGCCCATACAGCATACAGAATGCCACAGAACGAAGAGATAATTCATGATCGTGTATACTCAGTTTTCACAAACTCCACAATTTGTGTTTGGTACCACATTTCTAGAGAGGGCAGAGAGTAAAACTATCAACTGCATACACAGTGATTTCACATAAACATATTCAAACAAGTTCATCTGAAATGAATGAAATGGAACAAAACTATTTCATGTCACTTATTTAGATAAAATAAGTCTGATGAACTTAACTTACGAAAACTATATCAGTTTAGTGTGCTTGCTTAGGGAAACTATCAGTTCATTGTACTTAGGTAAAATATATCAGTTCAGTGTGCTTACTTAGGGAAACTATAGCAGTCACTGTATTTATCTAGCGAAACTGTGATAGTTTGATTGTATTTATTTAGACAAATGGACTATAATGAAACCCTTCTATCAGCTTCCATTTTCAAATCAGGACAATAAATACAAATGAAGTTCATATATACAAAAAGAAAAGAATTTAAAAAAATAAAAACAATAGTGCATAAATCTTTCTAGAATCTTGGTAAAAATTAGGTTAAAAATATCCCTAGAAGATAACTAAATCTAAATAGACAAAAAAAAAAATCCCAGCAAAAATAGTTCTTCTCAAGGTGACTGCAGACAATAATACACTGTATGTGAACTGGGGCATAGAAGATTGAGGGCACATCTGTTAACACGGTGAATATCACTGTATTCCGAATAACTGTGATAGTAAATGCTGTAAAATGGTTACTACTAGTGTTAAACAGAGGTGTATGGTGCAGTTTTAGGACAATACAAAAGATAAAATAAACAAAAGAAACTTTATCTCTGATCTGCTCTCTCGGATGAAGCTGTCCAGATTATAGGTCAGCCGACACATCCTTTCTCAGCACTAGATGCTGTGGTCACCACAGATTGAGCATTTGTCCCTTTGTTGTTGAAGCTAGCCAGGTGGCACTGACCAAATCCACATTATCTATTCACAGGGGCTTTACCTGTATATCTAGTAATATCACATATGTGATAATATGTATGCATTGCAATATGATGTATGGTGGAGAAACTGGCTTAGAAGATCATTTCCATCAACACCTCAATGACATCTCGAACAAGACACGCAAACCTGTTCCTCAGCATTATAATCAAAGGACTACATAGGCAAATGTGAAATTTTAGTCACTACCATCCACTACTCTCCTGATAAGCATGTTTACAAAGCTCTGGAACAGTGCCTGATCTTCCAAGCTGGCTGTTTACACCTGGATGGTCTGAATTCTCAGTTTATGTTTGCTTTTCTTTGTTTGATTATATTTCATTCAATATCCCTATTCTTGTTCAATCCTTACATCCTTCTACACTTTCTCTTACAGACTTCCTAACCTGTTTTGTGAAACAGCAAAGATCAACACTATTGTTTCCCCTACTCTTCTCTCCCCCCCCCAACTTTTTCTTTTTTTTCTCCTGCTGTTCAATCCCCTAGTTGACTGTACTCTATGCTTGGCTGCTTCTCTAACTTCTCACATTTCCTCTTCTACTTGTAGCTGCCATAGTGTGCCCAGTCACAAAATCCCATAATGTATTACTGATATGACATTTATGGTTTCATATAACAAACAAATTCATACTTCCTCTTATATTTTCTTATTTAACCCAAAACATCCGCCTGGCAAATTTATTTGCTGTTCTTATCACATCTCATTCCCTTGACAGAGAGGCTTTGATAAAGACAACATACGTTGGCTGATAGCTGGAATTATATGCTACATTAACCACATTAATAAATAAAAAAAAGGGGGGGGGGATGCCCACCAGTAATGTTAAAAGCATCAGGGAAAATAGCTTTTTTTGCAATGTCTTGTAAATGTTATGTAAATGTATGTTAATATATCTGTAACAACTAGCACTTTGTAATCTACAGTATATTGCCATAAGGCCCTGCATAGCATTTTTAAAGATAAAAGATAACATTAATCATCAGAAATTATCAGCAAAGGAATATTTAATGGCTGCACTTTTGTCCATTTATTATTCATGAGAGCTTTTAATTAATTTAACTTGCAAGTATGCGCTCATATTGTGAATTATTATTATTATTATTTAGAATGTTGATTTGATTTGATTTTTTTAAAAATGGTTTCTGAACTTGGCAAGTAGTGTGATTTTTTTTCTGGTGCACACCAAACAAGGTCCCCGGGGTCCACCCAGTCTCTAAAAATGGGTGCCAGAGAATTCTGGGAAGGTAAATGCTACCAGGCATGATAGAGACCACAATGCACCACCATGTGCTGGAGATGGTGGAGATAAGGGCCTAACACTGTATCCCCAATATGTCTTAATGGCACTGGAATAGGGATTTGACTTTTTTATCTTCTAAATTTGGAGCATGATTGTAAGCTTGCAAACCTGGCTGTTTTCTTTTATTTACTAAAATGTTCACTGCTTTCCAAAACAGTAAGACTGAGAAAGAGAGAGAGAGAGAGAACAAGAGAAATAATAATTAAAAAGAAAAAAGTACAATGAGTATGAGAGAGAGAGAGAGAGAGAGAGAGAGCATGTGAACAGCTTGTGAGAGAGAAAGAAAGAGAGGGAGAGAGAAATAATAAGGGAAATGAGGATTGACAGAGAATCACAGAGAAATTCTGTGAAACTTACATACTTTAACCTCACATAAATAAACTCATAATATCTCATAAACAAAACCTCCCACATTTCAAGTCCAAACAAACATTTTACAACAGAAAAAAAAAACCAAAAAAACATGAAACCTGAAATACGAGGGGTGATTGATAAGTTCTCTGCATAAGGTACAAATACTTGATACGCACATTTGATATTAGGTGCATTTGTAGATCAGGTTAATGTCAGATTAAACACCAAGTTTCAAGAAATTAACTGCAACCAATTTCTTTTTTACAGGCTAATGAAGTGGTAAGGGGTGGCAGAAATGAGAAAATGGATACAATTTCTCACTGAGCAGTCATTCCCTACCTCTGCATCAAGGGCTTATCATTGAAGGAGATCCATGAGGATATGGTGGAGACTCTAGGGGAGAGTGCTCCTTCTTACAGCACAGTGAAGAAATGGGCAGCTCAATTCAAACATGGAAGGGAGAGTCTGGAAGATGAACCCCGTCCAGGAAGACCAAGAATGGTAACCACCGATGAAACCACCGGAGGACTGATGACTAACTGAGCAGTACATTGCTATTGAGTTGGGCATCTCCTAAGAACATGTTCATGCCATTATTCACAATGATCTTCAAATGACAAAGGTCTGTGCTCGATTGGTCCCAAAACTTCTTGGAGCTGATCACAAATGACAGCATCTCAACATGTCAAGAGACAATCTTGGTCATTTTTCTGCAGATCCTGAAAAGTTTCTTCAGCAATTTGTGACTATGGATGAGACTTGGGTTCATCATTTTCAACCAGAAACCAAAGAACAGTCAAAGCAGTGGAAATATCATGGATCCCCACCTACAACGAAAGCAAGGGTGGTTCTGTCTGCAGGCAAAGTGATGGCTTCCATCTTTTGGAATTCAGAAGGTGTGTTATTTGTAACCATCTTCAAAAGGGCAGAACTGTCACCGAGGCCTATTATGCTAATCTTGTGAAGCAACTGCAGGCCAAACTGAAGTAAAAGCGTTGAGAGAAACTGACGAGAGAAGTCATCTTTCATCAAGACAATGCTCCAGTTCACAAGTCGGTGGTGGCAATGGCTGCCAATCATGAATGGAGCTTCCAGCTTCTTGAATATCCTCCTTATTCCCCAGATTTGGGCCACTCGGACTATTACCTGTTTACCAAACTAAAAAAAGAAGCTCAGTGGTCGCAAATTTGCTTCAGACGATGACGTCATTCATGCTGTAGACCACTTTCTACTGGCACAAGATGCTGACTTTACAAGAAGGGATCCGTATACTCCAGGATCGCTGGACTAAGTGCATAAACTTGCAAGGGGACTATGCTGAGAAATAACCCCAAAAAGTTGTCCACAAATAATCCGTTGTACCTTAGGCCGAGAACTTATCAATCACCCCTCATAACTCCAATGACTTACCTCCACTCTGATTCTGATCTTCAAGAAAATACACATAAAGCAAGTTCTATAGATATGATCAAATGTCTATGCAAACCACAAACACATATGGCTATAAATAACTATCAGCATTTAAGACAGATTTAAAACCATGAAAGTGCTCCGTTGCCTATAGTGGCTTTTCAGGAATTGGTGGGGCACACTATTTCTTTCAAAGCTATTCAATAAGAGTACACTGCCTCTTTCAAACCTATTCTAAAAGGGTACATTATCTCTTTCAAAGCTATTCTAATTTAAAAAAACGATGCTGCATATTAAAGCTATTTCCCTTTCCATGTTGTAATCCAGTGCTCCATACACTATGTTCCTGATAAAAAATAAATTAGAACAGCAAAAATCCCAGTGTAACAGCAATGTTTTACAATGTTGAAAATAAAAGGGAACTGAGAGGGTTTATGGAATCTACTGACAAGCACCGGGTAATTGGTTCCTTTGGTGGCCCCAATTATTTAAAAGTAATATATAATGAATAAATGATCCTGGGTTCAGTTCCCACAAAGGCAATTCATTCACCACAAAGGTGGTTCAGTCCTCACAAAGGTGGTTCAGTCCTCACAAAGATGGTTCAGACCTTACAAAGGTGGTTCAATCCCTTAAAAAAAAAAAGGAGATGCATTCCCACAAGGGGGATCCAATCCCACAGAGGTTGTTCAATTCTCACAAGGCTGGCACAGTTCTCAAGTAAGATAGTTCAAATCTCACAAAGCAAGCTCAGTTCTCAAGAAAGATGGTTCAATTTTCACGAAGCTGGCTTAGTTCTCAAGAAAGATGGCTCAGTTCTCAAGAAAGATGGCTCAGTTCTCAAGAAAGATGGTTCAATTTTCACGAAGCTGGCTTAGTTCTCAAGAAAGATGGCTCAGTTCTCAAGAAAGATGGTTCAATTTTCATGAAGCTGGCTCAGTTCTCAAGAATGATGGTTCAATTCTCAGAAAGGTGGCACAGCTCTCAAGAACAATTCTCAGAAAGGTGACACAGTTCTCAAGAAAGATAGTTCAAATCTCACAAAGCGAGCTCAGTTCTAAAAAAAGATGGTTCAGTTCTCAAGAAGATGGTTCAATTCTCACGAAGCTGGCTCAGTTCTCAAGAAAGATGGTTCAATTCTCAGAAAGGTGGCTCAGTTCTCAAGAAAAATGGTTAAATTCTCACAAAGCTGGCTCAGTTCTCAAGAAAGATGGTTCAATTCTCAGAAAGGTGGCACAGCTCTCAAGAACAATTCTCAGAAAGGTGGCACAGTTCTCAAGAAAGATAGTTCAAATCTCACAAAGCTCGCTCAGTTCTCAAGAAAGACAGTTCAATTCTCACAAAGTAGGGGAAGAGGATTTGAAAACCTTGATATGCAAATGTAAAGCGGAAAGAATTCTTCCTACACGATTTGACTACAATAACAGGGAATGGAGTCTTTGTCACAGCGAAGCCTGCAAAGGAACCACCAGACTATGTGGTATGATAGATCAGCACCAGCTCATAGTCTGTACAGAACCCGGAGCATAATAAATGCACTGACAAATCCCTCCCTCACTTCTTGTCCTTATGAAAGAATGGTGAGGTAAGGTTAAGGCAAGTTAAGGTAAAGTAACCCTGTCATGCCTTAGAGGCATATAGTGTCAACACACTAGAGGGTGATATGGTCAGTATCTCGCCTGGCCGCCTTTCCTTCCCCAACTCCAGAAGAAGTCAGGTTCCCATTTCTACAGCTGGGTGACTGGGGCGCCTCTGGGCAGATTTGAACACTCAACCTTCATAATGAGAGACTAGTTCACTAACCTCTTTCCCACTCTGACACACATGAAAGAATGGGAAATGGAGTTTAGCATTTATCTCCTGATCCTGATATCTGAGAAAGCATGGAGGTAGAAGGATAACTCCATGAGGGAATGGGCAATGGAGTTATTCCTCTGTTCCCCCATGCTTTTCAGATATCAGGACCAGAAGATAAAGTCTGGATGTCAGGGCTAATCATTTAGCTCCATGCCATTTGTTCCACACCATCTAATCATTTAGTTCCATGCCATTTGTTCCACACCAACTAATCATTTAGTTCCATGCCATTTGTTCCACACCAACTAATCATTTAGTTCCATGTCATTCGTTCCACACCAACTAATCGTTTAGTTCCATTCCAACTAATCATTTAGTTCCATGCCATTCTTTCCACACCAACTAATCATTTAGTTCCATGCCATTTGTTCCACACCAACTAATCATTTAGTTCCATGTCATTCGTTCCACACCAACTAATCGTTTAGTTCCATTGCCAACTAATCATTTAGTTCCATGCCATTCTTTCCACACCAACTAATCATTTAGTTCCATGCCATTTGTTCCACACCAACTAATCATTTAGTTCCATGTCATTCGTTCCACACCAACTAATCGTTTAGTTCCATGCCATTCTTTCCACACCAACTAATCATTTAGTTCCATGCCATTTGTTCCACACCAACTAATCATTTAATCCATGCCATTAAATTCAGTCAAGGTCAGTCTGGCTAATACTAAATTAGGTGGCAAGAATATCCAGTCAAAGATATGTAGAACCAGAAAACAAGTTTTAACCAGGTTACAATTTGCCACAAACACCGGGCAAACTATGCAGACGGGTGAGCCTGCTCTAATCATCTAACTCGAAACATGCAAAGGACAAACGAAAAGAAAACAAAAAACAAAAAAAAAAGGAGATGGTACATTAAGCAGAACATTAGAAATCCTATTAGCCAGCATGTTATTACGATCCCTCCCCCCCTTCCTTACCGGTTTACTGGCGCAGGGGGGGAGAGGTGTTGTGTGTGTGAGAGAGAGAGAGATAGAGAAGGATAGAGAGAGATTCTGTAACAATGGTTATACAACTACTGCCGTGTTGTGCTTCTGAACACTGGTGGTGCTGGCGTTTTTTGTCTACGAGTAATCTGCTTACACGGCGCCTGCGCAGACTTCAATGGCTTGGCCGCATTCTTTAGTCGACAGGACAACCGAAACTACTCAGATCGTGAGAAAATAGACGTTTCCTATCCACCCCCCCCCCCACCTCTACACCGGCCCTAATCCCCGAGTTTCGATCCTTTGAACTTCTGACACTAACTCGTGCAGAACCTCCCAGATGCCGATAACAGGCATGCGCAACCATTTTTTGCTCGGTAGGCCAAAAAAAAAAAAACACTATTACGCAGACCAGCATATACATGCAATTATGAGGATCGTAGAGTTACATATATATGTGTGTGTGTATGTATCAAGCCGGGATAATTATAATTCTACAATATAAAATCAGTACTGTTAACGTTTCCAGCAAATTATACGACTTTTTAAAAGACACCACCTAGACAAGCTACTCGTACGTTCTACAAAACTATTTCCGCGGACCAGATGTTGCCCGAGGGCCAAGATTTGCCCACAATGCATTTCACAAAGCTTAGCTCGAACATTCACTTGTCAGCACGCTCCAATCAACTAGAACGTGTTAAAAAAACATTAATCAACTAGAACATGTTAAAAAATTAATCAACTAGTTAAAAAAACTGGTTTAAAAAAATGGGAAAAAATGGGTATCTGTCAAAAAGTGGCAATTATAGTTGGGTAGTTTCCCAGTGCGCGTTGGTGGAGGACTTTGAGGGTTGAAGATAGCTGTGAAACTGTCACTAGCAGAGCAGAGTTAGGCCAGTGTTTCTCAACGCGGGGCCAACCTGAACAATTAGGAGAGAAATTAGAATTTAGTGATATGATACTTTACAGAACTTTATTGACGATTATTCTGGCCCCGGGGGTGGGGTGGGGGTGGGGCAGCAATCAAAATCTTTGAGGCGCTGAGGTGGACCATGATTCTAAAAAAAGGTTGGGAAACACTGAGTTAGACGGAGGTGTACGGTACAGTTTTGCGAAAACAGGTAGAAGGAAGGAAGGACTGAGGGGTGGAAAGTTAACAATGAGTAGTAACAATGCAATGATTATGACCCTCCCCCCACCTCTCCATTTTTTTTCTGTTTTTGTAAAACTGTACCATACACCCAGGTCTAAGGGTACTCTTGCAGGAGGATTTAAGGCCTTTCACGTACACCAGGTGTCAGAGTATCCGCCCACAGGCATGAGGTTTTTTTTTTTAAAATTCATTTTGTCATGACTGCCGTTATCTCGTGTTACGCCATCGGGACCAGTTCAGCCCACACGGTCACGCCAACCCCAGGAAGTATGTACACAACCACCTAGGCTCTTAAGACTTAGCAAGCCTTCTTCCTCCTCCCATTATCGTGCTTCTCTTGATATATGGCCTTATTCTCCTCTAGCTGTGACCTCTGCCACTAACTCTATGATTCTATATCGAGCAGACCAAGCGCAATCGTCAGCCCCTTTATTTTTCAGCAGAAGTATTACTTACTTTAATCACCTTCATGTGAAGAAAGTTTATTCTGTATTTGTAGACCCCCCCCCACCCCCACCTTGTCTTTCTTCCTCACTGCTTCCCAGAGCCTCTAGACCAGGGATTCTCAAAGTGTGTGTCGCAGACTTCCTTGGCTGTGTCGCTACAGAACTTCACACGGCGAAATAGTGTAAAAAAAAAAGTTCGAGAAGCACTGTTCTAATAGTGAGCCTGTTCAGTCTAATAGGTTTGTTGCCCAACTTTTTTTTTGCGTGACTCTAACCCAGCAATGACAGGGGGGGGGGGGACACGCGACCCTATATCAACTGTTAGGTGACCCGCGACCCTAAATCAGCAATGATATGTGACCCGCGACTGTAAATAAGCTACGGTAGATGACCCACACGAAAAAAAAAAAGATGTTTAAAAATATCGAAATTCAACACAAAGCACCTAATACTGTTTCAGTGCTTTTAAACACGACGCAAAATTGCTATAATAATCACTAAAAACTATGCGTGAATGTCACTTCACAATAATACAACATTTATCGTAGTATCTTATGATGAATCTATCTCAGACCCACCGAGACTCTAAATCAGGTCGCAACCTCTGCCGGAGAAACTCTGACACTCACCTGGAAGATACTGGCTAATCCAGTGCTTCCATGCTTATCGGCCCTTCTAGTTAATATCAAGGTGCAGTTTCTCGTTTGTGCTTACCGAGCACGGAAGATGACCATGATCATCCAGGGGGTGGTGGTGACGGATCTGCAAAAACGTCTTAGTGTGTGTGTGTGTGTTCTACTTTACAACGCCAACGATGGGCATCGGAAGACTCACATACATCGAGGAGAAGGGCTGCCAGTACCGACACCTTTGAACGCTGGCCACCACGGTCAGCGGGCAGAGTGTCATACATGTGCAGCATTTTAGCTGGGCCAGTAGAAGTTGGGGGGGGGGGGGCTAACTGCGTGGCGACCCGAGCCGATAGAACACAGAACAAAGTGGTTCGTAACCAGTGAAACAGGTACCCACATCACTCTCTACAACTCCCTTCACGGGAAAACCCTCAAACTCGAGGGCGCGAAACTGACCACTGTAATCGAACCCTTGGACAAAGAACGCGTCAAATGGACGCTGCCTCTGATGACCATGATGCAAACGGCCAAACGCCATTGTCGTGTTCTTGACCGGCGATGAGGAGGCTGAAGTCTTCTCAGCTGAAAAACTCCACGACAAATGGACTTTCCTATGCAGCAGCAGACCGGGGATACCATACTTCACGGTCATATCCAACTCTTGTGCTATCAAGGATTTAAAAATCGCAGTTACCTTACAAGGTAGAAGATATCATGCCCAACGTATGGCGGCCATTCTCAAAGAGCAGCAGCCAACAGATCAAACTGGGGACACAAGAGCTGCCACGAGGGATGTAAACCTCCAAGACTCCGTCCCTGATAGCCGAGAGGCAACCCTAGAGTTTAGCGATGACTGCTTCAAACTTGTAGAGTAAAACAGAAAGAGATGACTCTTCCCGATATCCTCTACGAATTCGGCGAAAAAAAAAATCAAGTCACTGTGGACGATACAAGCTTGGATCGAGGGGTGTACGACTTTGACCAAAGCGTTATCGTCCACGTGATTTGGTAGTTGTTTTTTTTTGGGGGGGGGGGTGGGGGTGGGGAGAGGAGGAGAGAATGTATATTGGAACATTGGCTTGCGTCAGATTAGATCGAAGCTATGGCCGGAGATGTAATGTCTTCGTTTTAATTATATTATTGTTCGTGTTTAGTATACTCGGGCGAGCCCACCTCATGTGGTGTAGATTATGTACTTGTGAATTAACCTGTGATGCAGGGTTCTTGTATTTACGTATCGATATGGACATTCTGTGCATGATTTTCAGTGTGATTTATAGGTACATTGGATGGGAAACATGTCTGATGCGTTATTATGCTTTCATGTAGACTGATCTTGCGCTGTAGCAACGCGGTTATATAGAGCTGTGTCGTGGCAGCGGTAGCTGCGTGGAATAAGTGCCACGGCACATTAGATTCGTAGTGTAGGCTACGTGCAGGGCCAAGAGAGCACGGGGCCTTAGATCCATCAGGTTTTTAATATGCAACATGAGAAGTCATTATCACGTGATACCATGCTTGAAGTACTCTGCATTGCATTAATATTGTTCGTCCACTTGCTTTTCCATTATTGACGATTGCTTGAAGTATTTACATTGCATCCGTTTTGTTCATTCAATTGATTTTATACTATTGACGATTGCTTGAAGTATTTTGCATTGCACTGATCTTGTTCTTCCAATATTCGTCTATATGTTTGACACATGTCCTGATGTCACGTTGATGTCAGTGTCAGTGGTCTGTGCTGTGTGGCGACAAGTGAGATTAAAGTGCTGTGCCCTTAATTTCAGACTTGGTGATTTGTATTGCACGTCACTGTACTGCTGTGTTAAATGAATGCTTGAGGATTTATGGAAAATTAGCATACAATATACCAAGGAGGGGAGAACCTGGGTTGGCAGTCATGACTGGCCTCGAGTATGGTAGTACATTGCCAAAGATTTCTTGGTCTGTAACCATCATGAGAAAATATTCCTCCCACTGGCTTAAAGATGTAAACCTGCACCAAACAAGTTTTACACCACTATGCACCCCAAAGAAAGCGAGTGATGGGAGGCAGAATACCAGACAACCAGTTTCAGATCGCAAAGACAGAAAAGGACAACCTTTACGCAGAAGGCACGAAGAACGCCCCCCCCCTCCCCCAACCACCCCACTTCCTGAAACCACTTCTTCTGTGTTCAAGTGCCGGGTCATGCTAAGAAGATGATGACATGACCTCCTTAACACAACTGGAATGTGCCTTTTTCCTGGACTCAACAGACGTAGGAAGGTCTTTCAGATGGAGGTGAACCTCCGCTAACCATGGACACACAAGGAATGCTGTGATACAAACACAGGACCCACTTCCACGCGGACAAATTTGTGTGCTCTGATTACCCACAAACATTACTCATACTAGTTTGTTTTTTCTTAATAAACAGATCAATAGCACAGTCAAGTCGCCATTACGTAACTGTTATACATCATCATCAGTCCTCTGTACTCCCAGAGCAGCATAGGTAATCCTGCCATGCTTTAGGGGCATGTAGGGATATGGTGTTAGTGTCTGCATTTTCCAAGGCATCAACAAAGGTTCTCCAGCCAATCCTGTCTTGAGCAGCTCGGGTTATCTTAAACCAGTGGTTCTCAACCCGTGGGCCGTAACAGGGAGTATTATGGGCCACGCTGAAGTCTCAAAGCAGCATAAAAGAAAAGAGAGAGAAAAAAGTAGATATAATAAAAAATTATTCTGCATTTTTCACGCAACGCATAAGCACCCTAGGGGCAGACTGCACTGATGCAAGCCGTAGAACTGTAGGTCGCTTCATTAGCATGTTCGCAGTGCGGCTATTGGAGAAAGGATGGTCCAGACAGCGTTTCTCCCAGCATGAAACAGAAATGTGACTTTTACACAAAAAAGACGGCGTCGCTTTTGAAGTGCGACACCGCCGTCTTTCCGACCGTGTTGCTGAAACGTACAGTTTTACCGTGTAACTTCAGAGAATAGTCGACGTAGATTCTACGAGAGAGCAGAAGTGAAATATAATTCCCTGCAATTGTTTTATTCCAGCCAGAATAGACATGCTATCCAACTGGAAACTGTGCCATTTTTAAGGTAAATGAAAAGAACTTTAGTGTAGCAATGAATATGCAGTTAAATATGTAGAGAAAATATTATATAGTACTTCATAAAATTAGATTATATTTCCAAATATAAAGCACTTTATTAGTGGGTCGCAAAAATATTTGACTTTTAAATGTGGGCCGTGCAGCAAAAGAGTCTGAGAACCGCTGTCTTAAACCATGTACTTCACGCTTCCTCGCGGCTTTCATCCCGGTTCCGTCATTGGTGGTATCACTCTGCAATCTCTCGCTGCTCCGCCAAGACTTCACTCTTCTGCTAATGTTTCTGTAGCACAATTTTTCTTTTTTACTTGAGTAGGTAGGTGGCTCAAGGTCAACCCCCCCCTCCCCTCCAAACCTGGAGGACCAGTGTCTCTTTTCGTCTGTCTCCACTCCCTTGACCTGCTGGGCATGGGTGGCCATTCTGTTATATCTCTTCGTATCATCGGTGCACGCAAACTCCCCTATCGCGATAAGGTGGAGACACCATCAGAGTAGATTGTTATATATATAACTTTTTTTTTCTAAAAACCACTTCCTTTCTTCAACATACTATTATATACATAACTTTCTCTACAAACTATCAGACATTTGCATGTCCCTTGCGGAACTTTGCCTCCATAACAGCTCTCCTGTAGGCCTCTCGGTTGTAAGCAAGATGCCCTGCTGCTTATGCATCAATTTGCTGATTATCAACGATGTCTTGCAGCCATCTTCGCTTTGGTCTTCCTTTCCTTCTTTTTCCCCATTATGTACCCTTCCAAGACAGTCTTCTCTAAATTATCATGACGTTTAATGTGTCAAGAATATTTAAGCTTTCTTTATTTAATCCTCCTTACTAGCCAGCCTTCTTCAAATTAAGTTCTTGTAGTATGGATATATTTGTTCTTTTCTCTATCCATGATATTTGAAGGATTCTTCTGTAGCACTTACATTCAAAGGCATTTATATGTTTCTCAGCTGTTTTGTTAAGTGTCCAGATATCACGGGCACATGCTGCGATGGGAAAGATGCATTCCCTTAAAAATCTTATTTTTGTAGTTCTGTCTGTTCCTCTCCACAGCTTCTTTAGTTGTTATACTTTCTAAAGAGCGATAGATGTCCTCCTTTTAATGTCCCTCATTGTATCTCCATTATTAGTTAGTAATATATATATATATATATATATATATATATATATATATATATATAAACTTTCTCTAATAACTGCTTGTAATAGAAAACTACTTCCTTTCTTCAACATGACTGACAAACTCTCACTTCTGTCGATTAATATCAGAGAGCTGAGAAGTAAACCCAGCCAGGTAGTGCACCTGGTACATAAATATGGGTCAGATTTCGTCTTCACCCAGGAAACATATCACCACAGACACGCACGCTAGCCACACCACACATCTTTTTGGGCTTTGACACTCGTTCAGTTTAGGCAATACCTGTATACACGCAGGAGTAGCAATATTACAAGGTTTAGAAGGCGGGCAAATTGTACAGCGCGTTCGGAAAGTAACTGCACTAACGCAGTATCGATTCCGGTATCGTTGTGAATCTTAATGACTGCGCCAGGTAGATATGGCTAGATACCGCAGACATTAAGATTCACTACGATACCGGAATCGAAACTGGGTTAGTGCACGGTTACTTATGGAACACCCTGTAGGTCCCATTCTGTGCCCTACTTTCTTACCAGGAGGTAGCTAAAACAACAACAACAACAAAAAAGCTACGCCTATATTTTTCATGTTTTAAGCTGCTGTTTTAATATGTGATCCTTGAAATATCTTTTGTAGAAATATTGGATTGCTGTTATGCTCTTCATTTGTACGTGCTCATCTTGCTTTCTGGCATTCTTGTTTCTGCCAACTTCTCTCTGTCTCTCTCTCTCTCTTTTAAAACTGAACCATCTACTTTCAGTTGTAACGCTGCTGTTACTTCTCTCATTTCTCTTACGATATAGTAATGCTACCACTGTATGACGTATGATGTATTCCCAGTTTTGCTCAATCTTGGTCTCATTAATCGGAATGTATCATCCTCCCCTCTCCGTAAAAAATATGAAAGGGGAGGGCTGACAGATATGTTGAAAGGGGAGGGCTGACTGATGTTGAAGGGGGGATGGCTGACTGATATGTTGAAAGGGGAGAGCTGACAGATTTGTTGAAAGGGGAGGGCTGACTGATATGTTGAAAGGGGAGGGCTGACATATGTTGAAAGGGGAGGGCTGACTGATATGTTGAAAGGGGAAGGCTGACTGATATGTTGAAAGGGGGGAGGTCTGATTGATATGTTGAAAGGGGGAGGGCTGACAGTTATGTTGAAAGGGGGAGGGCTGACTGATATGATGAAAGGGGGAGGGCTGACTGATATGCTGAAAGGAGGAGGGCTGACTGATGTTGAAAGAGGGAGGGCTGACTGATGTTGAAGGGGGGATGGCTGACTGATATGTTGAAAGGGGGAGGGCTGACTGATATGCTGAAAGGAGGAGGGCTGACTGATGTTGAAGGGGGGATGGCTGACTGATATGTTGAAAGGGGGAGGGCTGACTGATATGTTGAAAGGGGAGGGCTGACTGATATGTTGAAAGGGGGAGGGCTGACTGATATGTTGAAAGGGGGAGGGCTGACTGATATGTTGAAAGGGGGAGGGCTGACTGATATGTTGAAAGGAGGAGGGCTGACTGATATGTTGAAAGGGGGAGGGCTGACTGATATGCTGAAAGAGGGAGGGCTGACTGATATGTTGAAAGGGGGTGGGCTGACTGATATGTTGAAAGGGGGAGGGCTGACTGATATGTTGAAAGGGGGAGGGCTGACTGATATGTTGAAAGGAGGAGGGCTGACTGATATGTTGAAATGGGGGGGATGGCTGACAGATATGATGAAAGGGGGAGGGGGGAATCTACGCACCTATGGGCATGTCCGGGGTGCAGTGATGATGACATAAAACCATATGACCTAGTTTTCTGTAGAACCACATTTCTGCTGCATTAATCTTTCTCTCCATTTTTTTTTTGTTTGCTTAGAGTCCAGGTTTCTGCTCCATACAGTACAACAGAGCATATATAACATTTTACCAGTAAATCTGAAAGTGAAAATCTATAAATTGACTTGTCCGGATGTAACAATGTAGTCGCAGCGTAATATTGTACGTGGGCTCTCTCCCCCATTTGACGTTTTCCAATCTCAGTAAACGACCTCCCCTGATAACCGTTCACTCCTATCAATATTCGCTTTCTAATCTTCTTACTCCGTCCCTAATCCTAGTCTTATCAATGCAGTGAATGCACACCTACATTTTTCTTTTTTCATTTAGCTTGCAATAGCTGGCCAGGCGCTTCACTTTGTGAATGGCAACCGCCAAGGGCTACAATATCTGGCGACAGCCAATCCCTGGTTTTTTGTTTTTTTTTAAACCAACATCTAACGATCAAGAATTTTCAGACAAAGTGGCTATAGACCGTACTGGAGATCACCTTTAGAATGTTTTTTTTTTATCAAAACTGTTACAAGAACTCGTACATTTTCGCATCTGAAACCATGCTATGTATTTTTTTTTCTTTCGACAATAAAGATCATTAAAAAAACCTCACTTGATCTAATAAATAATCCCATACGGTGTGCTTCGACCACGCCCTGAAGTCAGTCGCTCCCTAGGTAGGTAGACAATGAAGTCAGGTCCGGGATCAAAATCAAACAGAAAATTCCGTAGGTGGAACGTTATAGTGTTTTCACACACCAAAGATACAACCCCGTCCCCCCTCCTTCCTTGTCCTGCCGTCAGTTCCCATTATTCATATAAAATCTGAAACCACTTCTTAGTCTTCTTCTTCTGTGTTCAAGTGCCGGGTCACCAGGTTGAATCCCACAGTTCTCTCCAGGTCCCCGCAGCTGCCCCACACCTTCTGCCTCAGGTCCATCTTCTGTGGTCAGGTCTGGCTTCTGTGGTCAGGTCCATCTTCTGTGGCCAGGTCTGGCTTCTGTGGTCAGGTCTGGCTTCTGTGGCCAGGTCTGGCTTCTGTGGTCAGGTCTGGCTTCTGTGGTCAGGTCTGGCTTCTGTGGTCAGGTCTGGCTTCTGTGGTCAGTGAACGTCGGGCAGACTTTCAAACTCACTTCGTGTGAGTTCGTGCTCCGCCCCCACACGGGCATGCATCCGTGTGGAAGATCTTGAGTCGGCGCAGGTGGCTCAGTAGTCTGCGGTGCCCTGGTCTTAATCGGAGCAGGATGGTCTGTTGGTGTCTCTGTAGCTGATGGACTGGATCAGGATCAGGAGAGTTGCCTATATTTATCCTCTCTGTCCACTCCTGTCTGTGCTGATGTTTTTTTTTTTAATTAGGTCTTTGTAAGTGGGTTGGTGGATACGTTCCCCCCCCCTCCATTTTACTGCCATTTTTGGAGTAAGTGTCTATTCTCTCATTCCTTGCTACACCGCAGTAGAAGGGGGGGGGGTATCCCCTGTAAGGACCATTCTTGTTAATGCTGGGAGGCTGTTTAATTCCTTTTAGGTACCCTTTAGTGAATCCAAGAGTGATCTGCAGTTTGTGAGGAAGACTGTCTATGGTGTGTGTGTGTGAGAGAGAGAGAGAGAGAGAGAGAGAGAGAGAGAACCACACCATTATCAAGAGCTACTTCGTGGCTTCCAAATGTCTACAGCAGAGTTGGGTAAAGGCCGTAAAGATCTACTAAATGGGGGGGGGGGGGGGGACGAAACAATAAAATTCAATCATGTATATTCGATTTTCACGAAGAATAACAGAGTAGGAATTCTTTTGTTGTATTGTTATTTTCCTGGATAATGGGCAGGGCATTCATAAGAATGCAAAAACTGTATTGGAGTCAGCCCCATCGCTCCTGGGGTCCAGATGGTTTTATCTTTGTAACGGCAAGTCCCGGGGGGGGGGGGGGGATGGGGGTTCTATTTGTAAGGGAGAACCCGACGGGTTTCGGGGGGGGGGGGGGTGGGGGCAGTGGATGAAAACGGATAAGCAGGGAGGTAGGAGTTGGGATCGCCATTGTCCCCATGGTGGAGGAGTCTGCTAAAGAAGTACTGTACACTCTTCTGCCTTTTAAACTTCACTCAGGAACTGGAAAAAAAAAGCTGCCATGTCCCGCTCTCAACAAATTCACCGCATCGGCCGCGGCTGCACAAACATGACTGGGTACATGGGACCCATCTGGAAGATCCTGATTTTGCAGACGACGTAACTCTTATCAGTAACAATGTGAAATCGATGCACGAAAAAAAAAAACAGATATCCTGTTTTCACTGGCTAGTAAAACAGGACTTGAAATTAACAACGAAAAAACAAAAAAAATATAATGAAACTTCTCATTAATCACGAAGGTAAAATATACGTAGAAGGAACAGCTGTTGAAGAAGTAAACCAATTGTCATACCTCGGTAGCTACACAGACCAGGATGAAGATACCAGAAAGGAAGTTAGAATTAGAATTGAAAAAGCAGTACTGACCTTCAATGACCTTGATAACATATGGCATTCAAAAGTTATAAGCAAAAAAAAAAAAAAACAAAGTTAAGATTATTCAATTCAAATGTAATATCCACCCTCATTAATGCATGCGAATGCTGGAAAACAACTAAAGAAATAGACAAAAAATTAGACTCTTTTGAAAACAAACACCTACGGAAACATACTCGGTATAATATGGAATGAATTCAAGAACAACGCAGAGATAAAGCAGGTGAGCAAACAGCCTGTCTCAGGGGTGATCAGAAAAAGAAGATGGACGTATGTCGATCATGTGATGAGAAGAAACAATCAGAGAATCCCCAAACAAGCTATCAAGTGGAACATAACAGGCCGAAGAAAAAGAGGTCGACCACGTGAAACTCTAATGAGGACATTGTTAAGAGACTGACTGATTGATCTTTATTTCCAAAGGGTTAAGAATTGGGCACGCAGGCCCGTCTGACATTCTGCCCTTTATCATACAACTTTCACTCAGTTCCAGACATTCTACAAATATTCTGCTCATATAATCAATCATAACTAACACTGGAAAGCTGAGAGACATAAAATTAAAGTATAACATTCACATTTCACTCTTATCCATGCACTTAATACAGAAAGTAACTACATACATATATAAATGGCAACAGAAAGTAACTGCTTACATATATAAATGACTACAGAAAGTAACTACATACAGGTAACCATCTACCAAACAGAATTTTGGTACTATTCATAATAAACAAATCGGTATCCGCAAGAGCAGTCTAGAATAACTTTTGTGAATCATGGAGGCATGTAATCGACATCAAACAGATATTGGAAGAGTTTGTAGTTGCAGGAAGGGGTATATTTTATACTTTTTATACAGGATAGGAAGGTATTCCAAAGATGAGCAGCAGAATAAGTAAAGCTTTTTTTGTGAAGATCAAGTCTAGGTTTTGGAAGACATATGTTGTTTAAGAGTTGGCTACACTTTGGGCTATATCTAAATATGTTCCATGGATAAGGTGGAGCATGCTGTGAAAGAATTTGATGTACCAACTTGGCTTTGTTAAAGAGGAACATGTTCTTAAGAGGCAGTATTCTAATACGTTTGTGGTGATTAGCTGCTTGTGCTTGATCTTTGTCATTAATAAATTTTATTGCTCGCTCTTGAAGTGAGTAAAGCCTCTTTGTATTTGATACTGAGCAACCATCCCAGATTGTTGACCAGTAGTCTAAATGTGTTTGTATATGTGATATGTAGTATGTCTTCCTTGTGTCTTGATCAATGAAGTGTTTAATTCTGGCTAATTGGTATACTTTTTCGGCTATGAGTTTTGTTAGGCCTTGCACACGAGAGTTCCAGGTCAGATGTTGGTCAATAACAAGACCTAGTGCTTTGTTCTCGCTAACGTTTTCTATCTGTGATGTTTCCGTACAGAGCCGAAGTGGTTTTTTTTTTTTTTGCATTTTGTAGTTTCTACCTTGTTGTTATGAGCACTGATTTTCTTTTATCAGTGTTTATAATCATGCTATTGTTGTTGCTCCATTTAATTAGACTGTTTAACTCGACCCGAAGAGTTGATTCTAAGATGATACAGTCGTAGTCATTTGTATAGACTGTGCAATTATCGGCTAAAAAAAGAGTGTTTAAGATGAAGTGGAAAATCACTGATGTAGACTGCAAAGAGCACCTGGCCTAGAATAGAACCTTGTGGAACACCAGTGTCAACTATAGCAGTATTTGATAAAGAATTGTTGAAGAATACTACCTGTTGTCTGTTTGAAAGAAGTGATGCAATTAATTTTATTAGGTCAGGGTGCAGTCTATAAGGTAAAAAGGTAAAGGCAATCCTGTCGTGCCTTAGAGGCAGATAGGGATACCTTTACCTTATTTATTTTATTTTTTTTTACAGACTATCATGGTCAATCATATCAAATGCCTTTTTAAAGTCCACAAAGATAGCACCACATAGTCGTAATTTATGTTTACTAACCAGTTTTCTGTCATTTTGTGAGAGCTGTGTTGCAGGAATGATTGGGTTTAAAGCCTGACTGACGGTCTATGAGTAAACTGTTCTCCTGCATGTGTTGTAAAATTATTTTGTGTATGTGTTTTTCGAGTGGTTTGATAGCGCCGACAGAGAGGCCAGTTTAGTGGGCATAACATCCCTTGATGAGGTTGAAAAGCTCGCCGAAAACAGGAAAACTTGGTGAATTACTACGCGAGCCCTATGTGACGTTTAACGGCACGGGAAGGATGTAAGATGTGTATGTATTCATATATACACACATACATACAACGTCCAATAATTAAGTAATGAAACTGATTTTATTATGGCCAAGAGAAAAATGGCATCTATGAAGCAAAGCATGGAATCCAAAGAGGCAACCTTCATCTATGATCTGGCAGCTTTTCATCGCCACCCGATAAGTAGACGACAAACAAGCCACCATTTTGTTGACCTAGTCAGAGGTTCATTGTTAACGTAATCAGCATGGAGCAAAAATTCAAAATTAAATTCTGTTTAAAACTCGGAAAAAGTGTCATTGAGACAGTTGAATTGATGCCACAAATTTATGGGGACAACTGTTTATCTCATGCACAGATATTCAGGTGGTATTCACGATTCAAAAGTGGTGTGGAAACGATTACAAATGCAACTAGACATGAACGCCCAATTTCTGTTAGTAATGAGGAACTCATTGCAAAAGTCAGAGACAGGATACGAGAAGGTCGTTGTTTGACTGTGAGGATGATGGAAGATGGATTTGGTGTTAACCGAGAGACCATTCGTAAAGTTTTAATGGAAGATCTGGGCAAGAAAAAAATTGCTTGCCAGTTTGTATCACATTCTTTGTCTGATGACCAAAGACATCAGCGTGTTGATTACGCAAAAGACATCATCAAAACGTGTCACAGAAATAAACATTTCTTAAATTTAACGTGGATGAAAAGTGGATTTTCCGCTATGATCCCACGACTAAACGCCAAAGTGCTCAGTGGAAGTCATCATCATCACCAAAAGGCAAAAAATTCGTCTTCAAAAGTCGAAAGTGAAGACAATGTTGGTGTGCTTCTACGACAGCAAAGCAGTTATTCACAAATAATTTATTCCTGATGGACAAACTGTCACTGTCAAAGTTTATTTAAGTATTTTGAAACGCCTATTGAAAAGGATTCTCCGAGTTCGACCCGAGTATTCAACACCTGAAAGTTTTTTCTTTCTTCATGATAATGCACCGGCTCACCGGGCGGTAGTTTTACAGGAATTTGTTTGCCTAAAAAACAAATGTGTGTGTTCTCAACTATCCACCCTATTCCCCAGATTGGTCTCTTTGCGACTATTTTCTGTCCCTAAAATTAAAGTTACCGTTGAAAGGACGTTCCTTTGACAATACTGATGACAATCAGAGTGCCGTAACATCGAGTTTAAGAGCCGTACCAACAGAAGAGCTGCAGAGGTCGTTCCAGGTTTGTTAGATCCTGCCACTCGTTGTATCAATGAACAATGGGCTTACTTTGAATAAAATACAGGCTATATTTTCAACTGTTTATTTTTTTTTATGGAATTAGTCTCATTACTTAATTGGGGCGCGCGCACACACACACACACACACATAGATCAAGTTAACCGACAACTGCCGGTAAATTACCTGTTAAAAATGACAAAAACCGAAACTTTTGGAGGTGTTCAGTTACCGTAACCGGTTTATATTATCAGAAAAAAAAAGGAACCGATAAAATCGGCTGGAGAATAATCAGACCAGTGGGATTATGATGCCCATTTTTCACGGAGGAGAATAAGCCAGTTTTGAGTTTGGTTCAACATGTCAGCTAATTCTTTAGCCGCCCCCTGTCTATGTAGAGTTCGTGTATTCCATGTTCCAAACATCTCTGACGTTCCATGGTCGTAATCCATTTTTTTATCTGTCCAATTTCGAGGCCTCTCTATCTGTTCCGCTACACTAATCTTTTTTTTTTTTACGAAGACGGGGTGGTTGGCCCTATGTTTCTACCCCAAACATGTAGGACCAGGGTGCAAGCTTCGTCTGATCCCTACTCGCGAAGACCTTCCCAGCTTGGTTGGACCTGCCAGGAGTAAACCACCCCCCCCCCCCCGGGATAACCCTGGGGGTGGTCAGGGTATGCATGTGAGTATTTTGTAAAAATTAAATCTCTGCCGGGAATAAGGCAAAGAATCCCAACCCCCCCCCCCCCAAAAAAAAAAAACACACACACATGAACGTTTGTTTTCATTTCTGGTTTATGTTTGTAAAGTGTGCTTACTTGACCGAATCTATTGAGAAAACCGGTTTTTTTTAAAAAAAAGTACTTCATGTACAGTGAAAGACAGGCAGAACGTATCGATTAAAAAAAATCCTAGCTATTATTACACACACACTTCACTTATGCTACACATCCGTGATGGTATTTAAGGGACTCCTTTGATACGCTGTGTTACCCCTTTCATACACATTTATATTACTCTTTTCACACGCACCCGAAAACGGCTGTGATATGAACCGTAAATAGGACAGGCAACCCTCTTGACAAAAAAAAAAGAACAACGCGCTATCGTTTGTTACTATCTTCGGTACATGATGCAATTCAGACAAACGCAGAGGATTATAATGGCCCCTCAACACAGTGCTGGAGGACCTAGACTTTGCAGACGATATCTGTCTACTATCACACAGCTACAAAGACATCTTATCTTATATATCTTATATCCTTCCCGTGCCGTTAGACGTCACATAGGGCTCGCAAAGTAGTTCGCCAATTTTTCCTGTCTTCGGCGAGTCTTTCAACCTCAACAAAGGATTTTATGCCTGTTAACTTGGCCTCTCTTAATAATGTCCTCTTCAGAGTTTCGCGCGGTCTGCCCCTTTTTCTTCGGCCTGTTGTGTTTCACTTGATAGCTTGTTTTGGGATTCTCTGATCATTTCTTCTCATCAAGTGACCAACAGGCCTACAAAGACATGCAAGATAAAATAAACAAGCTAACTCAGAATGCAAACAACGCAGGATTAAAGATCCACGTAGGAAAGACAAAGTTAATGAAGCAAAATGTGTACAATAGAAATGAGTAGATACTGTACCAAGTTAGTGGAGGTCATATACTCTATCTTGGCAGTGGAGTAGTAGGAAATGGAGACGGCATTAGAGGACATCAACAGCAGACTTATTAGAGCAAACCAGACTTTTGCAATGCTGCAGATGATATGGAAATCTAAAAAACTAAGCATGAAGACGAAAATCAGGATATTCTAAGTGTACTACTCTATGGAAGTGAATGCTGGAAAATCACCAGAACCATGTTGAGCAACTGAGGGATCACCTGACCATGAGCGGACAAAGGACAGGCGTTTGTGGAAAACCCTTGCGGAAGCCCCATGTGCCTTAGACACTTATGGTTGAGAGAGAGAGAGAGAGAGAGAGAGAGAGAGACAGAGAGAGAGAGAGAGAGAGAGATGGTGCAATACTAAAAGACAAAATAATGTAGTTTTTTTGAAGAGACACACATTCAACACCATAAAGACAATGGTATCTGGAATCTGTCCATAAGTCTTGTCTTGTACTATCTCCCTGTAACTGCGAGCTGGTGTTTTTTGCAGCCGATGATGTGGAGGTGTTGTGGCACAGCATCTTATCGGCGTGGGGAACGGGTTATGGCAGCTAATATTTTCAGTCCAGGAGAACAGCTAAAAGGCAGGAGGAGTGCGCAATGCTTCTTTAGAAGACTCCACCACCATGGGGACTATGGCGATCCCTGCCCCGTTACGGTAAGCTTGGCCTGTTACTAGGCGATACCAACGGAGAGGTGGGACAGGGTCTTGGTCAGCTATGATTCGTTAAATCTGACGCTAGCATGTCAGTTATGGGCCGCTGATTGTCCAACCAGACAGCGCCTTCACCTCTATCTGTCCATAAGAGCAAAAATAAGATTTATAAAATGCTGTGTCCCTTCGGTTGCGTTGTACGAAGAAGAAATTTGGACTCTTTGTAAGTAACAAAGTCAGAAAGAATGATAAATGCAGCATAAATATAGGTCTACGCGAAGGTAAAGGTAAAATTCCTGTTTCCAGCCCATTAAGGCACATTGGGGAGACGGTGTTTGGCCCGTACTTCCACGACCTTCAGCACATGAAAGTGTCACGTGCTCAGTATCATGCCTGGCAGCATCTACCTTCTCGATTTCTCTGGTACCCATTTTCAGAGGCTGGGTCGACCCCGCGGTCTTTTTTTCATTTTTTTGTTGTTGTGTACCAGACTGTTGGGACTGAACCCGGTACAGTCGGATTAGTGAATCGAGCGCCTAACCACTCAGCCAACCAGGCCTACGCGAAAGCAGGTTATATTTCATGGAAAACGTACAACAGTGCAATATGAACTTCGCAGATAAACAAGGATCAAGAAAGGAAAATACCGTGAACACACCAAGAGAAATGACAATATACTGAAGACTATACTAAATGAAATGGCTGAAGGTTAAAAAAAAAACCCAGCTAGAAGTAGACAAAGGTGTAGATAGGAAGATAACAAACAGTACTGGACTGGCTGAGAGTACCAACAGCGAGAGACCAAGGAAACTGGTGACTGCCTACCGCCAACCAACGGCAAAGGCTAATGATAAATGCAGTGTATAGAAAGATAACGGGCGTGGCCAAAATATACACAAAGTTTTGCAAAATAAAGGAGAAAAATATCTAAAGACGATCGGCGCCACATATACATTAATAACAGTATAATAATAACCACAGTACAACCAGGCACCTGTTCAGATTCTCTACCCTTACACCGACAAAAACCGGCCTGAATCTCATACCCCCACTGCTACCATACACACTGTGAAAATGAGACGCCCGCAGGAGGGAAAAAAGAAACCTGCTAGTGACTAAACAAACAGTTATGCGTGCCCTGACAACAGGTTCTATCGTCAATGACCATTTCTCCACACAACAGTAGCAAGCAGTTAAGACTGAACTTCTAGATCTACGTCACACACCAGGGCACCAGCTGGCCCTGGCGAAACCATTGTGTAACTAAGAGATTAAAAAATTAATATTTATAAAAATATGTGCAATGAAGCCGCATCTCAGGATCACCAAACGAGAGCTAGACCCCCCCCCCCCTTTTTTGTGCTTTTTTTCCTTTCTACAGTGATAAGCTACACTATTTTTTTTAATGTATACACGAGTACTGTTCTACAGCTAGATATCGCAGCTAAGATACCACTACGATACTAGAATCGATAGTGTGTTAGTGCATTCAGACTTTCCGAACGCACGGTTTATTGTTATTATGTTACATTCCTAGTCGAATGAACATCTGGTACTCCAGTGAGCAGGCTTTATATGTGTTAAGAATGTACAGAATGTGTACAACAAGAGCTCCGAGACTTCAGGTTCAGCAATAGCGGTACATGGCTACCACAAATGAAAAAGCTGTCACGAAAACAATCGATGTGGATCTGCATTTCTGCTATGGCCCTTGATAGTGCTCGTGGCATGTGGCGGCTCCTCGAAGTCTGACTGAGTGTGACGCGAGCAAGAACTCACGAACGTGTCAAATGTCATCACTGCTTTCAAGATGGAGGTCGGTTTATGTGTGCTATGGCACCACTGTCAGCTGTGAATTTCGCAAAGACAACATTAATGATTCTTCGTCACGTCTACTCGGCCAGTGGTGAGGTATGATGGTCTTTGTGTGTTCTGGTTCGGCTTGGCGCCTGAGCTACGGAGTTCGTGGCGAATGCGACGCTGACTAGTTTCGCATTTGGACTTTTGTAGTTCCAAAAAATGGCGTACTCCTCATTGAGTGACTCATCATCAAGGACTGATAGGAAGGACCACTGATGAACATTCTGCGCGATACCCACTGGCACAGACAGTGGAGCGATTATGAGAGTATCTCGTTCGCGATGATACCAAGAACATATTACGAACTGATCCTGGAGTTTTCCCCCTTTTTTGTTAGCGGTAACAAAGGGCTGGAGATTTAACATGGGAAACAAGATCATATAAATATACAGTGTTATTGAGTGCATGGTTAAGAGGAGATAAACTGCCAATCAATCCACTCGTACAGATAGCATAACTGCAACCCTGTAACCAACACCACTACAAACTTTCTCACAAACAAAATCTCACACATTCAGTCTGTGATTTTCAATTTGCGTGGGATGGTTCTAAGGACTGTAATAGCCGGAGATGAGGTGGAGGATAAGCTCTCCACTCCAATTAAATGTCTCCATGGCGTGCATCTCAAATAGCCTCTGACAGTCCAAGTCCAGCTCTTGGCCTTCTCGTGGCGGAACTGTTTCAACTGACAGGAGAAGGGGCGAAAGGTGAGTATCTGGCGCCAGAAAACCAGACGCTTCCGGTAGATGAGATTCGTTAGTCTTGGTTGATAGCTCATCTAGGAGAAGGAAAGCTCTAAAAGGATACCAGCAGTGGAGAATGGAGAGCTGGAAAGAACACTGAACTGAACCCAACGAATGATAAATGTCTTGAAACTGAAGAAACTACACCGGCTGGGGCATGCAGAAAGAATGGAAGAGAACAGACAAACGAAAATGATGTATGCACAAGATATGAGGAAAACAAGCTCAAGACAGAGATGGAACGACAACATAGAAGAGGATATAAAAAAAATTGGTGTCACCAAATGGAGAGAGAAGATTAAGAATAGAAAGGAATGGAGGCGAACTTTATCTGCAGCAGTGAGCCTTAATGGCTCGGAAAGCTAAAGAAGAAGAAGAAGATTTTCCACACAATACTTTACTGTGAGACGTAGCTACACTTTTCTTGAAGTACTGTCACATATATAAAATCTTATAGGGGAAAATAACGGGGAAGTTCATTTTAGTTTTATTTTTGCTACCAGAAGGTTGTGATCACTTCCTACATCTGTTCCTTTCCTTGCTCGCACATCTTGTGGTGACCGTTTCCACTTGTTGTTTATTAGTATGTGATTGATTTGGTTTTCTGTGGTTTTATCTGGGGACCTCCAAGTCACTTTATGGATGTTTTTATGTTGGAAAATTGTCCTTCCAATGGTCATCATGTTTTCTTAACAGAAACTGCAGTCTTTCTCCATTTTCATTTATTTCTCCAATTCCTTCTCTTCCCATGATTCTTCTTCTATCTTCATTTCCTTCACCTACTTTTGCACTGAAGTCACCCAAGATGAGTAGCATATCATGCTTGGGTATTGTTTCTACTGTGGCTTGGAGGCTGTTGTAAAAATCGTTTCATTCCTCTTCAGCTGCTTCTGTTGATGCATAACAAACTATAATAGACAGCTTCGTGAATCTTGAGTTGAAGCGTGCATATAATAATCTCTCATTTATAGGGGTCCATTTCAGCAATGCTCTTGATGCTTCTTTTGTTATAATCAATGCTACTCCTCCTTCATGAAGATCTACTTTACCTGACCATATTATTGTATCTTCTGTGTGCTGTGTTGTTAATTTCCTTCTGCCTTGTCATGTCCATCTTGCTTCTTGTATTCCTAGTATGTTTAGTTTGTGTTTGTGCATTTCCTTGATGGTTTGTGCTAGTTTTCCAGTCTGGTTAAGTGTTTTTACATTCCAACTGCCTATTTGCATCTTGTGTTTAGGTTCCAGGAGGTCTGTAGTCGGGCTGGGGACTTCCAGTGACTGGCTTTCATCCACAACCTTCATGGGCTCAGTTTCCTGATAAGCATTTCTCCTTTCACCTGCATTTGTTTTTTTCCCTTGCTTCTGTTTCTGTAGCAGTCTGATACTTTTTTTAACCAGATAGGGTTGCTGGTCCTATGCTGAACTCTGTCACCTTTTACGATCATGCGTGGTAGGGTACAGTGGTCCTATTCTTTGCAGATCCTGGGTACCACACGGGGGGGGGGGGGGGTGTCTTCTTCTAGCATCTAATAAAGCTGAAAAAAAAAGATCTTATTTCACTGGCTGTCAGTCTCTCTCTCTTCCCTATTACAGCGATGAGAGACAAGACCCTCTCCCTCCAATGAAGATTTTAATTTCTTCTCGTAGGGAAGTCCTCAAATCACATTCTGATTTACAGGAAACTGAAATGCAACAATGAACCAGATCCAGTACACCAATTACAAAGACATCAGCAAGCCATCCTCTTCCACCTATGGACAGGCCACTGTAGACTACTAATCCACCCATTCATTCATTCATTTGCATGTCCCTTGCGGAACTCTGCCTTGCAAACAGCACTCCTGTAGGCCTCTCGGCTGTGAGCAAAATGGCCTACCGCTGTTGCATCCATTTGCAGATCATCAACGATGTCTTGCAGCCATCTTCGTTTTGGTCTTCCTCTCTTTCTTTTTCCCATTATGTATCCTTCCAATACGGTCTTCTCTAAATTATCATGACGTTTAATAAGTTTTCTCTCTTTAATCCTCTTTACTAGCCAGCCTTCCTCAATATTAAGCTCTTGTAGTAGAGATATATTTGTTCTCTTTTGTGTCCATGATATGTCTGAGTCTAGAAAAATCGAAAAACATCACATTTCTAACCCCAACCATACTTTCAAATTTTACAGTAACTTCTCTTCCAGTATCTCTCTACCAGAATTTCTCATACAAAGTTTCCAGTCAGAGAATGGCAATTAATTCTCAAATGAAAGAGTTAAAATATCACCAAAAAAAAAAAAAAAACCCAAAAAAAACAAACATTTGAAAAGAAATATACTGTTCAAGAAGAGAAACGCAACACTACTGTAGTCGTAATGGACACCAAATTTCAAACTTGTATCAAAATTTTATTTTAGGGAATTAATGTTTCAGTCTTGGCATGAAGAAAGTTTAAGACTTTAACAATGAAATGATGTTAATTAAATTTGGTTTGGACTTGTTATTCTTTGTGACTGAGGCCTCTGTTTCAGTAAGGTGTATGGCCTCCTCTGGCCTGTATCAGAGAACGACATCTCCTTGACATGGATCTGATTACCTGTTGGATCTGTTGTTGTGGGATGGCTGCCCACTCTTCCTGCAGTGCAAAAGACAATTGCTGGAGATTGGTTGGCGCCACATCTCGCTGGTGGACTTGCCTGTTGAGTTTATCACATAAGTGTTCTACTGGGTTCATGTCTGATGACATGGATGGCCACGGAATGGTCTGGACGTTGTTGTCTGTGAGGAACTGGGTGGTGAGTTGTGCCACATGAGGTCGAGCATTATCCTACTGAAAAATCGACCCTGGTGCGGCCAGAAGTGGAGGGACACGAGGACCAGGTCACTTCTTCCCACGAAACTGACCATCCCCCACACCAGTACACCTCCACCACATGAGGAGGAGCCTCATTCACGCACTTCTAGGTGCAGCGCTCATGAACTCTGCGGCAAATTTTTCTCCGCCTATCATGTCACTGGAGTAGAAAGAATGATTCATCATTAAACCAAACCCTTCTCCAATCATTCACAATGGTCCACTGACAATGCTGGTTTGCCCACTGCAGTTGGTTCTGGTGATGACGGTCCGTAAGAACAGGACCTCTGTAAGGTCTTCTAGCCCAAAGACCAGTGTCGTGCAGCCGGTTCCTGACAATTTGATTTGAAATTTGACGAGCTGCTGTCATTGACTGGACTACCGAGGAAGTAGATGCAAATCGATTCCTGAGGTGACGCAGCCGTATGAAGTGGTCTTCGCCAGGAGTTGTGACTATGGGTCTTCCACTGCGCAGCTGGTCTGCAACTGAGCCAGTTTCTTGAAATCATCTCTAAAGGTGACTAATGGTGCTTCTAACCACATTAAATTGTCTGGCTGCTACCCTCTGTGACTGTCCAGTCTTTAAATGTCCAATGATGATGAGTAGTTGTTCTGTAGTGAGATAAGCCATACTTGCGCATTGAATTTTCAAATGAACTGATTCGAGGAACATCAATCTTTTATAGGCATTCAAGAACATGGGCAGTGAGTTTTGTGTTCAGTAAGTTTCACGGATTCTCCTGGATCTGTCATGAGTTATCGTAAAAAATGCAGTTTTGACTAGTGTCGCTTTTCCGTGCTCATGAATCATCTGCTGAGTACAATTCACGTCAGCACGTGAAGTTTATGTCCAAGTCAGTGTTTCAGGCAATTTGTCCTTGTCTGATCAGCAAATTTCAGTTTAAATCACAACATCGTATTTGTTGCATTTCTTTTTTTTGAACGATATATAAATATTTCAACCAAATAGAAAAAAAAGAAAAAGGAAACAGCATACAGCACCCAATTAAACCCAAGTTTTATCATTAAAACGCTGCAGGTTTTTTCTATTAGTACAATTCTTAAGATTATTATTTATCTACTAAAAACATATGAATTATATATAACTTACACAAATATAACATAATGCAAAGACAGCAAAGAAGGTGAGGTTTTTTTTATTTATTTAAATGGTTAAAAGGGGTGTATAAATATGATGGACAAAAGTCAGAAGTAATTTTAAAAAGTCAGGAAAAAAATGTTGAAAAAAAAATAAATAAATAAATAAAACATCACAAACAACAGAGGAAAAGATTACAAGATAGCAGTATAGAGTTTTGATTTGTTAAAAAAAAAACCAACTGATAAACATGAAAGAAAAAGGCCACTAGAGAATGGTCATAAGTTGTGAAATGCTGGGGGAGAAAAAAAAAAAAAACAACATGACAAACATAAGAGAAAAAAAAGCAACAAGAGAAGGGCATGAAGTTGTGCAATTCTGAAATACTTTTTAATTTGCTCCCCTACCATCTCTGCTGTTGTGATTATCTGTGCACATTTCCAATTACTGATTAAGTGAAAAATGAAGTTGTGAATCCTCTACTCTCAGAGAAATCTAAAACTCCTCCTTTAAAATTATCACACAGTTTATGTATAAAAAAATAAGTTGGTATTAATAAGAAAATAATGAAAATGAATTCATTTCTTATCTTTATTCTAGGGCAGTGTTTCCCAACCTTTTTTTGATCATGCCCCACCTCACCACCTGAAAGATTTTGATAGCCCCCCCCCCACCCCACAGCATAAAAAGTCAGCCAAGTTCTGAAAAAATATAAATATATTCATCAAATATTCAACCCCCCACCCCTCCCAGTGGAGCATATGCTCCACGCTGGGAAACACTGTTCTAGGGTCTGTTATTTGCTCATTTATTTCCCTGGAACTGTGAGCTGAATGGTCTTAGCAGCTGATGGTATGATTATGCTGGAACAGCGGTACAGTGCTGGATCTGGAATGAGTTACAGTGGCGTGATTTGAAAATCTGGAGTGGACCGAAGACAAATGGGAGCTACTTAGCAGACTTCATGACCGTGGGAGCTACGATGAATGTGACCAATCAGCTCACCCCAGCCATTTATTAAACTCCACATGGCACAGATTAGATGAGCTTCTGTCATTAAAGAAGATGGAAGTGTTTGGTTTAGTTTTATAAAAAAAAAAAAAAAAAGATAGAAAGAGTGAGGAAAGTGGGCAGAAACAGGAACAGCAGAAAGATGAGCATGTACCGTATTAATATAAAGAGTATACAACAATCCGATATTTTGGCAAACACCTTTTTCAAGAAACACATGCAAAAAAAAAAAAACACAGCACAAGAGATAAAAACATGAAAAATAGATGAAAAATGAAAAGAAAATCTTGCTTTTTTTTTCTTTTGCTATCCTCTTTGTAAGAAATAACAAGCACAAACAAAATATATTCCAACAAGGTTCTATCCAGCCCTGATACACACTGACAACCATGTAATAAATCTAGCTCAGTTGTATTTGCTTTCTATTCTAGGATCTATACAGGCCATAAAAACCATGCAGAGCATATTTCATAAACTTTGTATTCACAGAAAAAAATAACATACTACAGTCTGTGCATCAGATGAACATGACACTAGACACCACATAATGATAGCAGATTTACCACATACTTCCTTCCTTATGTGAGTGTGGATCAGCATACAAGTGTTCTATTCTGTGAGTGTTGAAGGTCGAGGCTCGTCTTATTATACCATGCACCTACCAAAGATATCAAATAATCGGCAAAGGTTTGTATTGAATGAAAGTAACTAGTGCACAGTACAGAAAAACAAACAAGAGACAAAAATAACAGACTAGAACAGGGGTGCCCAAATTCAATGGGCCCAAGGGTCACAACTCTATTCATGAATCAAATGGCGGGCAGCATCTACAGTAAATCAAAGTTTTCTTGCTAAATCATACATCATGTTTGGGAAATTTTACTACTGACTGCACAATCAGTTGAGTTATGATGATTTTTTTTTTTCGTTCACAGTATAAAACTAGAACTCATCCTTTCTTTGGATTTCAATATTAATTTTAGTAAAATAAATTACATTTTTCATAACAACCTCATGGCCCATAAAAGACTACTATATAGTGGAACAACAGAACATCTGCAATGACACTTTCCTGATGGGATATTTGCCCAAAACATAAAAGCACAGAACTAAGAAGCCTAAACAAGAAAACAGAATGGAATGTTAAAGCACTGTAAATGTAGACATAAAACAATACAGCATATTTTATGCATGATCAAAGAATGTTAATGTAGATGTTCTGTCTCCCTGAAACTGGAAGTAGAACGTACTTTGTGGGCCGCTGCAGTGAAGATGTTAATGCACATACACTGCGCTGAATGAGGAGTGGGTTATGGCAGCTACTCTTGCAGACCTGGAGTGCAGCCATAAACCAGGGAGCTGCAATGCTTCTTTCACAGACTCCGCTGCCATTGAGATCACTGCAATCTCTGTCCCCCCCCCCACACCCCCAAAGCTAGGCTTAGCCTATATATTATTGGTGGGTACAGACAGTGAGATGGTACAGGGTCTTGGCTGGCTATGATCTGCCAACCCTGAGACAAATGGGTCAATGACCAACACATCAGATAGTGTCTTCACCCCTGAAAGAAGTAAAATAAAACAAAGGGAAAAACTGAAACTGAATCGAGATGTAGTTGTTGTACCCACTGCTTAATCTTACTAGAACTGCCAGCAGGATCTTAAAAAGGATGGACTATATTGGATTGCCTGAAAACCCTTGCGGAAGCCCCATGTGCCCTGGGCACTTAAGGTTCAGAGAGAGAGAGAGAGAGAGAGAAAGAGAAAGAGAAAGAGAGAAAGAGAGAGAGAGAGAAAGAGAGAGAGAGAGAGAGATATTGGATTGCCTGAAAACCCTAAGCAGACCAAAAACAAAAAAAGAAAAACTTCATCATCACCAGCAGGCAGCCAAGTGTGAGCACATCACCGTGTTGCTCACTGACAGATAAAGGAAAATATAGCCACAAACACCACATTCCCTCAAATGCCTTTACAGATGATAGGACTACCCCTTTCTCTGTCATCATGCAACTCACAAGTCTGACCTCATTAGACAGGCTGATAGTTCCTAGGAGCCCTACATTTAGATGAGACGTGCTCTTGCCCAGACATGGTTTATCGATTAATTGTGTCAACACTTTAGCAAAGTCATCTTTGCTTCTAAATTATTATGAAAACAGCTGCCATTCAAAATAGAATACACCAACTGCTGGACAAGACTAAAGCTGTGAGGCAGAGATTTCTTTAAGAAAGCATCAACATAAAAAAAAAGTCTAAATGATGAGCATGTACACTGCCTATGAGTTTCATGTGGTGCTGGATGGTTTTCCAAAGTTGAGCAACAGAATATGAAAAGCTTTTCTTGGATAAATCAAAGACAGATTTGGGGAGAAAATAAATGTTTAGTTCTGGATATATTCTGAGTCACCACAGTATTACTGCACTATGGCATTGATGGACCAAATGCACTGATATTTCAGGAGATTATTTTTAAAAATAGTAGTGTTATAATTTTCATATTATACATGCTAATATGTCACAATATAGTTTCTGAGTCCCCCTCATAAATTTATATTGTGTATACAGGAAACTCTCTACTGTAGAGAGCGGAACAACAACATAACTCCTTCAGATCATAAAAAGAAAGTACCCCCCCCCCCCCCTCAGACAAGTATTTCAGCCCTATTAAATTCCTGACACTCTAAGGGGCTGGACTCCTCTGGGTCATGACTCCCAGAGGTCTTGTGAGTTGCTGCTTTTTTCGTCCCAGGATGTGAACCATCCATGCTACACAGATGTGTAGATACTAACCACCAGGCTGTTGCATTCCATTCAAAACAAACCAATCTCTGAACATGAATACAAGATCCATTATTTGTAATCTTTATGTATTGGGGGGGCAAGATTCTTTTATCAGATTTTTTTCCAGGGCTATTAAGGGTTATAGTCAGCTCAATATATATATCATGTTCAGGCAGCTCAGAATGGTTAGAATACAGGATCATTTACTGACATTCTCAAATTACAAAAATTTTTAAAAGGTTTCCCCACATCTGAGATATGCTTTGTTGGCATAAAGATGTGCTCAGTATCACACATTCCCCCCCCCCCTACAGTAAGTGCCAGTTACCCATTTCTACAGCTGGAATGACTAGCCTCCAGATAAAGTCAAACCACTGACTGTCATCATGAGAGACTGAAGTATTAAACACTTCACTACTCAGGCTTCACTACTGTACAGTCAGTCAGTCACATGTCCCTTGTGGAACTTTGCCTCCCTAACAGCTCTCCTGTAGGCCTCTCGGTTGTAAGCAAGATGCCCTGCTGCTGATGCATCCATTTGCAGATCATCAACGATGTCTTGCAACTATCTTCGCCTTGCTCTTCCTCTCTTTCTTTTCCTCATTATGTACCTTTCCAAGACTGTCTTCTCTAAATTATCATGACATAATGTCCAAAATATTTAAGTTTTCCCTGTTTAATCTTCTTTACTAGCCAACCTTCTTTAATATTAAGTTCAACAAGGGGAAAAAAAAAAGGCTACAGCTCAGAATGCAGTCCTTTACTTAGTTCAAGCAAAGTCATGAATCAGAGTTCCCCAGAAGATGCAAGTGATAGAAAACACAAAACTCTCTCTCTGAACCTTAAGTGCCCAGGGCACATGGGGCTTCCGCAAGGGTTTTCCACAAATGCCTGTCCTTTGCCTTTTTTTTTTTTAATGTTCTTGCCCAGATGAGCCCTCTATTGCTCAACATCCTTTCTGTTGTTCTTCTCCATGTCTCTTTGGTCTACCCTTACTTCTGTTCCCCTGTGCCTTAGTGCTATTTTTAGTAGTGAGTTGTCAGTCATTCGGAGCACATGTCCCAACCATCGCCAGCGTCTTTCCTCAATAATTGCTGTCAGTGGCTTCATCTGCAGTTCTGCCAACAAGATGTTATTTCTTATAGTGTTTGGCCAAAATATTTTTCTAATTCTTCGTAAACATTTAGTCTGGAAATAATTCAACTTGTTTTCTATTGTTTTGGTGATTTTCCAGCATTCACTTCCACAGAGTAGTACACTTAGAACATTACTCTTAAATATCCTGATTTTCGTATTTATGCTTAGTTTTTTAGCTTTCCATATAGTCTGCAGCACTGCAAAAGCCTGGTTTGCTCTAGTAAGTCTGCTGTTGATGTCCTCTGTGCTGTCTCCAATTTTCTACTACTCTACTGCCAAGGTATGCAAATTCATTGACTTCCTCCACTAACTTGCTATCTATTCTATCTACTACAGTAAAAAAAAAAAACCACTAACTTGCTATCTATTCTATCTACTACAGTAAAAAAAACCAAAAAAACAACTAAAGTTCAGAAGAAACAGAAAATATTACTCACCTCATAACCTTTTTTGAGGAGAAACTCTGCCAGGTATGAGCCATCCTGCAAAATAAAAGAAGCAGTACTTCTGTGAGGATTAATGATAACAAATATAAAACATGGAAGAACATGCTGTTCATTAATTAAGTTTTCACCTATCTGTTTTAACACGAAACAATAACAGCTGTGTCATCTATAATCAGACAGTGGCACTGTTGCACTCAGAACACTCCCATAAGCACATCATCTCTGCTCCAGCATCTACTGAACCAGGTGTTCACTACTGACCACTCCAGTCACACACACACACTGGTTGTATGTGATGCATGCCCTACCACAACAGCTGGACTGTCTGCCATTTTCCTCTTCTTTCCCCCCAGCTCTGCCATCCACTTAATGCAACCACTGTCTTCCAACCTGGTCTCTTCCTATATGCACAGACCATTCAAGGCAGCCCTTAACAATGTCCTTCTTAACCATTCTCAAAGTACCCTGAACCACTGCCTTCCCTGCAGTGCATTATGTATGGAAAGGTAGTTCCATGAAGGAGTTACTGCACTGCAATGTCATAAATGAAAGCTCTGCACACTACCAATGTTCCCTCTAAGGTCCTGCAGTACATGTGCAAATGTTTAGACCATGTGCTAATATATTTGAAAAAAAAAAAGCACTTTAGGTGCAAAATGTGCATTGTACCATCAACAAGTTATAAGCATAAAAACCAAGTTAAGACTACTCAATCAATCCACCCTCATTTATGCATGCGAAAGCTGGAAAACAACTAAAGAAATAGACAAGAAATTAGACTCTTTTGAAAACAAATGCCTACGGAAAATATTCAGCATCAAGTGGAACAAATTCAAGAACAACGCAGAGATAAGACAGATGACTGAACAACAACCAATCTCATGGGTGATCAGGAAAAGGAGATGGACATATATTGGTCACATGATGAGGAGAAACAGTCTGATAATCTCAAAACAAAATATCAAGTGGAACACAACAGGCAAAGAAAAAGAAGCAGACCACGTGAAACTCTAAAGAGGACACTGTTAAGAGAGGCCAAATTAATAGGCATAAAATCCCTTTATGAGGTTGAAAAACAAGCCGAAAACAGGAAAAATTGGTGAACTATCTTGTGAGCCCTATGTGACGTTTAACAGCATGGGAAGGTTATAAGATAAGACCATCAACTTACAATTATAAAGTTCTAAATAGAAAAAAATTACAAAAATGAGTAGCATGATTTATGTCAATCAATCAATCTCTCTCTCTCCTTCTCTCTCTGTGCGCATGTGGATGTGTTTTCTTTGCCTACACTGGGGTTACATTTTGATGAACCCACTGTTAGTCAAATATAAATATGATAAGTAGTTATGTAAATAACTAACTACTGCCACTGAATAAGTAAACAAAGAAATAACTATTATATCTAGCTAGGTACCAGCAATTGAAAAGTAAATGACTATAAGTTTATCCTACCAATATTAGTGCTGGACATTACAGTGCAAACAATTTTTACAGTACACTAACCTGATTATCCAAGAATGATACAGGTACAGTACATGTAGCGATATACTGTACTCATCATTAATGTAATAAGTGCTACTAAATAATTTAACAGATAATAAATGTTTATAGTGAAGTATGTCTTTTTGTTAGTCTTGGGTGCCACGGATATGAATGCCTTGGTCACACTGGTTTTTTTTTGGTTAGTCTTGGGTGCCATGGATATGAATGCCTTGGGCACACTGGTTTTGTTTTTTATTTTTTTTTTGGTTAGTCTTGGCTGCCATGGATATGAATGCCTTGATCACCTCTAGCTGATCATATAGGGTGATCACCTCTAGTTGCTTAAATCTGCCAAAAACTCTGAAAGTAAATGTGACCAGACTCTTCTCAAGCCAGCAGCAGTAACCATCTAAAGTGCTTAGCACACAGGAAATGTTTTGGTCTTCACGAGTTCGTGCCGGGGAGAAGGCTGCCTCCCAGCTTTAAATTCCGTCCTTCTCTCGGTTTGAACGAGAGAGAGTATCTGGTAAGACTCCTGATACAGTCCAGGTCTGCACACAGTATAGGATGTCTCCGTGAGGGCAAATGAAGACGAACGATCTTTGCTTCCTGCAATTCTCTTCTTATGTGACTGGTTGATTGCCCAAACCTGGGATGATAAAATATGACTCGGAAAGGATCCACTATGTCAGCTTCTTCACATTATTTTGTCTTATTACCCGGACAAAACATTTTAACTTCTTATGCCCTGTTTCATTACTCCTCTTTTCAACTTCAAATAAGAAAAAAGCCGTATCCTTTTACACTGTACTCTTTTAACAAAGTATACAAACTATTAGGAGTCCTTTCTCGTGTTTAATTTTTTTTTTCTTTAAAAGAATTAAAGCGTCTTACCTGACCGGTAATGCCAGTAACTAGTGCAACTTTTCTTCCTGATACTGAATTGTTCATGATATTGTTGTTGTGATTATCAAGTTTTTGTTTTTTTTTTCCGAATTCCTCTTGGTTGCTGAGAAGCTTATGTGTCCAAGTGTAGCCTGAACAGTGAAATAAACCAGAGTCGTTTCCTGCGGTGACGTTTGAGTTTTTGAGAACAAGAGACACGCTGTCAATATGCAGCTATATTCGATTGGTTAATATAATGTTGGAAACCGAAATCCAAACCAATGACGATAGCTGATGTTATTTTGTGTGCAGCATGAGGAAGCAATATGGCGGCGTCCATGGTTTGAGATGTGAGGGGACAGAGTAGGGGTAAAAAATACACGCAAAAGTATAGAATAGCTATGTCGTTTAAGTACGCATAGTGCATCTTGATATAAGCTAACGTAAAATGATGTGTAACTGCCTACAAACGTGTATATCTGCCCACAAGCGTGCACGCACACATGCACAGTCATTACCGTAAAATTGTGGATGGTAACGATAAAATGGTAGGGGGGAACGCTGTTATGTCAGACCAAACAGTTTTCACTATATATTATTATAGCTGTAGGCTGCTGTATGATACTGGACAGTCTGACGGGATGGTGTGAGAGGAGATCACCAACTGAACTGATGGCCTGCATGAAGGATCGGGTACTCTGGAGAAGCATAATAGCCAACGCAAGTCGGCACGGCACATGATGATGATGATGATGTAGGCTGCACAACGAGACATATCTTTCTTACATAAGGACATTAAGGACATGAACTGAAACACACTTGAGTGTTATAATTGCGCCAGTATATCTAGTCTGCGCAACCGAATGACTGTGGTTCCGATGTATGTGGTTCCTTTGGTTGGAATTAGGGGAGGAGGAATGGTATTCGTCAGTCACCCTGGAACTGCAGCCGATTCGATGAGGATGTTGGGGCACAGCATCGTGTCCGCTTGGGAACGAATTATGGCGGCTATTATTTTTCAGTCCCAGAGTGGACTGGGAGCTTACTGTGGTTCTTTAGGAGACTTCAGTGCCACGAGGACTTCAGTAATTTCTGTCCCCGTTAGCTAGGCTAGGGTAGGGTAGGGTATCATTGGAGAAGTGGAATAGGGTCTTGGCCAGTTATGATTCACCAGCCTGGACACTGACATATCAGTTATGGGTTGTTGATTGCCAAACCAGCCCTGAATCTCATGATCTGAAAATTCCTCTTAAGGATCCTATCAAGTGCCCATCCAAAAAAAAAAAA
The DNA here is from genome assembly GCA_009760885.1 of Achatina immaculata. NCBI lineage: Eukaryota > Metazoa > Mollusca > Gastropoda > Stylommatophora > Achatinidae > Lissachatina > Lissachatina immaculata. The sequence goes on along the minus strand of CM019716.1, from coordinate 69,775,758 downwards.
AAAAAGTGGTAGCAAGACAGAGTAGAGCAGTGGTTCTCCAAGTGAATGGTGCTACAGTGGAAAAGAAAAGCAAGGAACATCAGAATCATTTTAGTGAAAAATGTGTTTTTTGGGGAACAAGGGATGTGGCTTTGGAGGTGAAAGGGGTGACAGCCCCAAAAAACTTTGAGAACCTCTGATACATAGTATAGGAAGTAGTTGATCAGGGGAAGTAACAAACGAGGAAATAACAAGTCAGTTATGAAAGATAAAACAGTTACCATTATCTTTTTTAAGACATTCTGAATATCTTTCACTCAGAAATAATTTGCCATCACTTTTTTTTTTTAATCACAGTATCTTTAATTCATAGTAATAAACAGTTTTTCTCTTTAAACATTCAGGATTCCTTTAAGTGAAATAAGTTATGAACATATACTTTAAATCATTCAGAATTGTCATTCAAAATAATTTACTGGTACCTTTAACTTCAGACTTTATCAAACTTCGGATATTTTACTGTTGTCTTTTTTTTTTTTCTCTCTTTAAATCATTCAGGATTCATTTAACCCTGCCGTTAACTCATTTAACAAGATGTTAAATTATAACTTGGAGGCTCAAGGGAAACTATTGTGAGGGCACATGAAACTGAGGTTCAAGAATGACTGACGGTGTGAAGGTTTTCCTTGCTGGGTTTGGAATGATGAAGTATTACGATATGTTCAAGACCAAGGGTTTTGATGATGAGTCAGATATTCCGCATTTAACAACGTATGATTTGGAGGACACCATAATGGTCTCAGATCAGGCAGACAGAGCTACCATTTTGGCTCATGGTAAGTTTAGCCACCTGCCCTGAAGGTACAGGCACAAACCATTCTTTCACCTGTTTCTTTCTGTTGTTCATCATTGGCAACTTTAGTAGCTGAATTAGGCATATGTCCATTTTTGATGACTCCGCTGCTTCAGTCTCTCTCTTTCAAGGTCCTTGCCGATAGGCATAGGATATCATGTCCTTCCATAACCCTCAGTCCATTGTGCATCCCAACAGGCTTGTCTCTGACCACTTTCCAACCCAGGATGCCAAACAATGAAATATCTTCTCTCTCTGTTTACCTCTGTCTCTTCTACCTTTGATCTTCTCTGTTGCCATTAGATGCTCTAGACAGCTCCAAACATGCCCCACAAATGTGGATTGCCATTTTTCTGATCTTCGTTATAATCTTCCTTGTTATTTGTGCCTCCTTCAGAACTCCCTCATTCGATTTTATCCCTGTCCATGGTATTTTCAGCATTCTTCTTAAGAATCATATATCAGCTGATTCCAGCCTTCTTTGTTTCTCTTACACGACTGTCCAAGCTTCATCTATAGAACAGGACTGCTTCACTGCTTGCACATGGAAATTTTGACTTATTTTTTATGGTTACTTTCAAAAACTCTTACAAGTTCATTTTCAGCAATGCTATTGCTTGTATACAACTCATACCAGACATTTGTTTTGTGTTTATGCACAACTCATACACTCATTTTCAACATCAATTGTGCATGTGTGCAGTAACTTGTAATTGATTGCAACAGTTCTTGTGCTGTCCAGAATTGTGGAGTTGGAGTAATTTTGGATGGATGGTGCGCCATTTTGTCATTTTCCTGCTTTTTTTTTTTTAGCACGTGTATACAGACCAAGCACTGAGCATGCTTTGTATCAGTGGCTAAGCAGCAATTCCTTGAGTTACTACTTCATAAGTTTCATTCAGAGTGAGCTGACTGACCTCAGGAAGATAGCCCAGCTCTCTCTGCCCAGTGAAGAGCTGTACGATGAATTGGAAATCGTTTTACCTGGTCACAGGAAAAGGCTAGAGAGAGCAGGTAATATACAGTAATTTTTTTTTCCATGTTATTACCACTGTCATTGTGCATTTACTCTTTGTTCTTTTATTTTTATTTTTTGCCAGACTCCTTGTCTTGATTTTATCCTTTTGTCTGACTCCTGGTCTTAATTTTATTCCTTTGTCTGACCTGTGGTCCTAATTTTATCCTTTTGTTTGACTTCTGGTCTTCTACTTTTATCACCTGTTTTATCCATTTGTCATTTATAATTTTCTTATTTTTATCCCTTTGTTTGCCTGACTCCTGGTCTTATTTTTATCCCTTTGACCCCTAGTCTTCTGTTTTTTTTTTTTCGTTTGTTTGACCCATATGTCCTATGTTTTATAATTTTGACAGACTCTTGGTCATAATTTTGCCCCTTTTTCTGACTCCTGTCTTCTGTTTTGTCACTGACTCCAGATATTCTAATTTATCACCGATGCTGGGTTTTATGGTTTATGACTTTGACTCCCGGTCTTCAGTTTATCTCTTTGCCTGATTCTTGTTCATTCTCATCTCCTTACCCCGGATTCTTGTTCTTCGGTTTCATCTCTTTCTCTGACTTAATGTTCTTGAATTACATCTGTTTATTTGTCTCCTGCATCTTCATGTTTTTGTCTGATGCCATGAATAGTTGGTAACTGGCCGTATTGTCAGTACACTTGCTCCCCTTCCCCCCCCCCTTCCCCCTCCCCAAATCAACACAGTTATAAAAGTGAGTACTACACAGGACACTTGTGCTGAGAAGAAATAGTGCCCAAGGGTGGAGAATATCTGCCTCAGAGGCCAGGTGCCCCAGATGCACTTGTCTTTGTTCAGTAAGACAGCCTGTTTATTCTTGTGAATATTTCATTGATACAGTGTTACAGTTTATTACAAAATTATCACAACATTTATGAAAGTGTTGCACCTCAGTAATTTATTACTTTCAGGTTTTGTGATTTTCACTACTGCCTCCTCCACCACCCCCCCCCCCCCCCCAACCCCAACTGCCAGGGCATCAGTGTTCAGAGACATGTGAGGAAGAAGCTTTCCATCTGATCCATTCTTGGGCATCTCTTTTCTTCTCCCACATGGTCTTTTGCTGTTGTCTGCTTTCATCTGTGAACTTGAAGCATGTGGCAGCCAATGCACTGGTGAAGATCTGCACTTTAAGTACTGGCATCATTTTAGGGTTAAATGGTTTTCTTGAACTCCCAGAGAAGGCTCAGGACAAGAACCTCTCAATTACATACACCATCATGGAGATTCTCATTGATTCTCATACCGTTGGCTAGGCTTTGTTACAACATCTTGCTTGTTGGATCCACTGCATGGAGATAGGAAAGGTTTTGGCCAAGTGTAGTTCACAAGATCCATTTCACAGTGTTATTGTTTTTTAACACTGCCGTCAGTATTCTCAATCTTCCCTGTGCTTTGGTATTCTATCTCAAGTTTTGTCTGCCCTTAGTTTATTCATGGCTAGATATTTTAACTCTTAGACTACGAATAAGCCATTTAAGTGGCTTTTAAAAGTGTAAATAAATAACTGCAACCAGAGAGTTGTTATTCCATATTTTGGAGTTCATAATTTAAACTGCCATTGTTCTTGTTCTTGCTTTATCCCCTTGAAACTATGAGCAGGATGTTTTTTAGAGTCCATCATCATCATCATCGCCTTTCACTCCCTTGAGAGCATAGGCCACGGATAAAGGCTCACCAGTCATCTCTGTTCTTGGAATTATTCTCTGCTTCCTTCCATGTGTATCCCATGTCTCTGAGCACTGTCATAATTTCTCTTCTCCAAGTAAGTATAGGTCTTTCTCGTTTTCTGTTCCCTCGAGGATTCCATGTCAGTGCCTGTCTTGCTATGTTGGTACCAGGTTTCCTCAGAGTGTGGCCAATCCACCTCCACTTCCTAGACATGATTTGTAGGGTCATAGGTTTTTGTCCTGCCCTTTCCCAGACCCCTTCGTTCCTGATCTTGTCCTGCTATTTAATGTTTAAAATCGTCCTCAAGCAGTAGTTCATGAATGTTTGTATCCTCTGTTGTATTGTCTTGGTCATAACCTATGTCTTTGAACCATATAGTAGGACAGTCTTTACATTTGTGTTGAAAAGCCTAAGTTTTTAGGAGTTGATGCAATGAAAATGTTGAAGCAGAAGCATTATGTTAGATTTGGGATGGGTTACAGAGAACATTCTTACAAACCCAGAGTGAAGTTAAAAAGCAGGGAAAAGGTGCAGTGCTTCTTTAGGAGATTCCACCACCATGGAGACTACAGTGATCCCTGGGCTTTTGGCCAGGCTGAGCCTGTTACCGGAGGGGCACCATTGGAGAATTGGGACAGGATCTTGGTTGGCTTTGGTGCGCCAGTGCTGAAGCTAGCAGTCAGCTGTGGGTCATTGACCCACTATCTCACAGTGCATATTTAACTCCTTTAGACTGTTCTAAAAGTTAAAATAGGCACTGTGGCATTCCAGGAGAAACTTGGTGGCTGTGATGAATGATAATAAAAAATGTTTTTGTGTCATTATTGTTGTTTAATGGTCTAAGAGTTAAAAGAATCAGAGGAAAAAAAAAATCAGTTTAAAAAAATCCTAACACTGGCCCACACTTTTCTAACTAGTTCAGATGCTGAAGCTTGAGCTACGGAAGAATGCTGCGGCAGAGACGCCTGTCACTCATGGTTGGTGGGGGAAACCGGAGTGCCTTCCCCAGGCCAAGTTTGACTTTCTGTGTGTAAGAGCATCATTGTATTCATCCCTTGATCCTCACACCGTGGCTAAAATTGGTGAGTCTAGTCAGTTGGTGCAGGAGAATGTGGAGTAGACCCAAAGACACACATCCAAATAATTTCAGCTTATTATGATCACATTTATTTTCAAGCGTTGATTCAAACTTTGGACATTGTGTTTTCAGTTTAAGATGCTGAAGTCTTTACATCCTGGAAATTTATCCTTAAGAATAATGTTTAAAATATGTGTCCATTGAGAACCTTTGTTATGATTATTCTTGCAGCTAATGGCACATTTCTTGTTATTCCTGTAGCTGTAGGCTGAGTGCTGGTTATTTCTGTAGCTGTGAACAAATTTATAGTTATTCCTGTAACTGTGGACAAAGTTCTAGTTATTCCTGTAACTGTGGACAAAGTTCTAGTTATTTCTGTAGCTATGAACAGAATTGTAGTTATTCCTCTTGCTGTGCTGTGAACAAAGTCCTGTAACTGTGGATAAAGTTCTAGTTATTCTTGTAGCTGTGAACAAAATTGTAGTTATTCCTCTTGCTGTGAACAAATTTATAGTTATTCTTGTAACTATGGACAGGAAGTTGTAGTTATTTCTGTAGCTGTGCGCAGTGCTAGTTATTTCCATATCTTTGAACAAAATTGTAGTTATTCCTCTTGATGCGAACACATTTACAGTTGTTCCTGTAGCTGTGGATAAAATATTAGTTATTCCTGTTTCCATACACAAAAGTTTGTAGTCATTCTGCTAGTTGTGGACAAAGTTCTAGTTATTCCTGCAGCTGTAAATAAAGATCTAGTTATATCTATAGCAGTGAATAAAAGTTCCTGTCAGATGATCCTGTGGTGATATTCTGAAGTCTTCTTATATCTTATATACTTCCTGTGCTGTTAAAAGTCACATGGGGTTGCAAGGTAGTTCGCCAATTTTTCCTGTCTTCGGCAAGTCTTTCAACCTCATCAAGGGATTTTATGCTTGTCAATTTGGCCTCTCTTAACAATGTCCTTTACAGAGTTTCACGCGGTCTGCCTCTTTTTCTTTGGCCTATTGTGTTCCACTTTCTTGCTTGTTTTTGGGATTCTCTGATCATTTCTCCTCATCATGTGACCAACATAATATCCATCTCCTTTTCCTGATCACCCATGAGACTGGTTGTTGTTCAGTCATCTGTCTTATCTCTGCATTGTTCTTGAATTCGTTCCACTTGATGCCGAGTATTTTCCTTTTGCTTTCAAAAGAGTCTAATTTCTTGGCTATTTCTTTAGTTGATTTCCAGCTTTCACATGCATAAACGAGGGTGGATATCACATTTGAATTGAATAGTCTTAACTTAGTTTTTGTGCTTATAACTTTTGAATTCCATATGTTCTCAAGATTCTTGAAGATCGATGCTGCTTTTGCAATTCTAATTCTAACTTCCTTTCTGGTGTCACCATCCTGGTCTATGTAGCTGCCAAGGTAGCAAATTGATTGACTTCTTCAATATCTGTCCCTTCTACATGTATTTTTCCATTTTGATTAATGGGAAGTGTCATTATTTTTGTTTTGTCCTTGTTAATTTTAAGTCCTATTTTGCTAGCCAATGAAGACAGGTTATCTGTTTTGTCTTGCATGGAATTCACATTGTTACTGATAAGAGTTATGTCATCAACAAAATGAAGATCTTCTAGTTGGGTACCGTGTATCTAGTCAATACCTGTGTTACCTGTGCAGCATTTTTTCATTATGAAGTCCATTGTAATTCCAAAAGCAAAGGAAGCAGTATACATCCTTGTTTCACGCCTGTTTCAATCTGGAACCATTCACTCATCGTTTCTTCTGTTTTGACTGCACAAACATATCCATTGTAGACGTCTTTAATGATGTTGACAATTTTAGATGGTATTCCATATATACTTAAAATTCTCTACATTGAATCTTTATGTATGCTATCAAATGCCTTTTTTAAAGTCTATGAAGTTCAGTATTAATGGTTTCTGCTTTTCAATATGTTCTTCAAGTATTATTCTTAGAGTAAAGATCTGGTTGAGACAGCTTCTCCCTTTTCGAAATCCTGCTTGTTCTTCTCTCATTGCGGTATCCACTATATCTTTAAGTCTATTCAAAATGACCTTGCAAAATACTTTTGACACAACTGATATTAAAGTTACTCCTCTCCAGTTGTTACAGTCACTAAGGTTGCCTTTTTTGATATTTTAACAATGATTACTTTTTTTCAAGTTAGAAGGGACCTTTTCTTCTTTCCACATCTTATTAAACATTCTCTGTAGTTGTTTCATGTTGTCACTATTGATAGCTTTTAACATTTCGGTTTATTCTGAAGTGATGATATGAAGTTGTATGAGGAGTGTTATTCATAATGTGCCATGCCAGTAAACACTAGTGACTAGGATTCTTCATTTTGTGTATGTCCATATTATTTTCATTCGGTTCATTTACCTACCATTTCATATTCAGCTTGAATAGTGATTTCTCAGCCCCTTCCCCTCAACCCTTTTTTTTTTTCCCAGAGTTTTCCAGTGATTATCAGGTTCAATAACCCATCTTGTCTCACAGTATGTCATTTTGATTGTCTGTTCCTGATAGCTGTGGCTAGCTCTTGTGGGAAGTGTTAAGCAGGAGCTACCCTTACTTCCTCTTCCAGGAGCAACCCTTTTTAGGTCTTGATACAGTTACTTCCTAGAGCAGTCCTTAACAGGCCTTGATACACAGTAACCTGTGATATAATCATTTCAATTTCTTTGTCCGTTTAAAAAACATCTGTAATGGAAACTCCTGTTACTGCCTCTATAAGATAAAACTGTAGTTCTGATTAGACACAGAAAGCGATCTGCTGTCAGGTTTTCCTTATCCCAGTTTTCAAGCTTACAAGGTATGTATATTAACGTATGGTTAGGATATGTCTTATTATAAACTGAGATAAGGATTAAGGCAGAGCAACAGTTGCAGATTGAGTCAGACTAGAATTAGGAACAAAGAACGTTGTACAGTAAACTTCAATAGACAAAACAAAGAACGTTGAACAGTAAACTTCAATAGACAAAACAAAGAATGTTGTACGGTAAGCTTCAATAGACAAAACAAAGAACGTTGTACAGTAAGCTTCAATAGACAAAACAAAGAACGTTGTACAGTAAGCCTCAATAGACAAAACAAAGAATGTTGTACAGTAAGCTTCAGTATATATGGTTTCAGTCTGTGTGGCTGTTGGTTAATGTTAACACACTTTCTTTTTCTGCCAACCATCACCTTTAACCATACCTGTATATGTGCACTTAAAATTTCGAATAGTACTGTCGATTATTTAAAAAAACTGTCAACCCAAAATAGTTCTTTACACGCTAGTACACTGCCACCTGTTCAGTTTCTGTTAGGCAGCAAAGACAGACATACCAGAAGCCATATCTTGCCATAATTGTACTTTAAGTAATAATTAGTAGTTTGTAACAATTAAGCATGCCTAAAAGGAAAAAGTGATACATCAGTGAAATGTGATAAGTAGAAACATACAGTTATTACTTTGCGATGAACTGAGGGCCATGTGGAAATATGTCTACTTGACTCAGCATATAACTTTCTGTGGCTTTGAGAAACCATCTGGTATTGTTGAAGAAATTAGCATTATTGAAAAAAGAATATTGGCTATGAAGATGCTGATGTCCACAGTGTCAGAGAATGCCTGGATTTGCATTCACATCCACTCATTGATGCAGATCTTGTAGAACTGGGGCAACAGCCTGTTTGTTGTTGAGGCTAGCCAGATCTCCTTCACTAAGTCCACGTTATCAGTTCAGGAGGGTTTCACCTGCACTTTACACATTGTTATTTATGCTATTATGTGCAACTGTTGTGATATGAAGTATATAGGGGAGACTGGTTATGCTTAGGAGATCATTTTCGTCAACATCTTAACGACATTTCTAAGAGGGCTTGGACACCTGTGGCTAAACATAGCAACCACAAGGGAAAACAGGACATTTCTGCTAGTGCGATCTGCACTTGTTCTGCTGATGTACAATTTTGGAGGGTTCTAGAACAGCACTTATTTTCCAGGCTGGCTGTCTCCACCGAGCTGGTATTAACAATGTCTTCAGCTTCCTTTAACTTCTTTAGTTTTCCACTTTTTCTCTGCAATTTATATTCTACTTTCTTGTTTCTTTTCCCTGTCTTCCCACCGCCTCCTTCTCGGGCGTCTTATAGGTGTTTATTGCCCATCCGGGTCTTGTCCTTCATTCACCATTTTCATATTATGTCCCTGCTTCTCTCACCTCTCCGCACCTCAATTTGGATTTCTAGTGCCTTAGAGGTGTTTATAGCCCCTTCTGTTCATTCTTCATTAATTATCTCTCCGCTGTCTCAAATTTTTTTAAAAATGTGAAATAGGCCATGAAGGAACTACAGAAGACGGGTTAAGAAAGGGGGAATTTTGAACTGAGCAAAGAAAAATTGACAGTGGAAAGTGAGAGATCTTCTGAACCTGAGGATTATGTTTTAATGAAATGTTTCAGTTCCGAACATCCTAGCAGTAGTTGTGTAATCCAGTCATCACATGAAGGACCTGCAAAACTGAGATATCACAGCAGTAGCAGGGTTTTGAGATACAGTTGTTTTTTTTTTCCTCGAAGTTGTGAAAATTCAAGTTCAGAGGGTTAATTTCATTACAAGTCTCTGTATTTATAACGAAACATCATTTTTTTTTTATCCTTCTGGACAGACTTCATGGTTGATTCAGGCAGCGATGTCTCAACAGTCCAAGAGAGCACCCTAAAAAAGCTTAACCTTGACCTTATAGGGCCAGTTTATAGCTGCGGTATCCATGGCGGTAACCATACCAACCTGTACAAGGGAAGACTCCGAATAGGAGACCAGGAGATGGACATTGAGGTAAGTTCAAAAAGTTTGCAAAAGTAGACTTGAAATATCAGGTGTTTTGGCTCGTAAAGATTTTAGAGAAAGGGTTTCAGTAGCAAAATGATGTCAACCATACCATATTCACAGACCATACAGTAGTAAGCTTTAGTGACCTTATATCTCCAGATATTGGTAATAAACTGATGTCAGCTACACTCAACAGACCATACAATAGTAAGTCTTGACAGAGCTTACCTATTGTCAGATATTGGTAATAAACTGATGTCAGCTACACTCAACAGACCATACAATAGTAAGTCTTGAAGGAGCTTACCTACCTCCAGATATTGGTAATAAACTGATGTCAGCTACACTCAACAGACCATACAATAGTAAGTCTTGACAGAGCTTACCTATCGTCAGATATTGGTAATAAACTGATGTCAACTACACTCAACAGACCATACAATATTAAGTCTTGACAGAGCTTACCTATCTCCAGATATTGGTAATAAACTGATGTAAGTCTTGACAGAGCTTACCCATCTCCAGATATTGGTAATAAACTGATGTAAGTCTTGACAGAGCTTACCTATCTCCAGATATTGGTAATAAACTGATGTAAGTCTTGACAGAGCTTACCTACCTCCAGATATTGATAATAAACTGATTTCTACACCCACAGAGCATTCAGCAGTAAGCTTCTACTGAACTTAACCTATGCCCAAATATCTGCAGCAGTTTTAGCCCTGCATAGACCTCTGTGGAATTGCTGAGAGTAATAAATTTTTCTAAAAAAAATCACAGCAGAATGACACAAACCTGAGGAAATTAAACAAAAACCATTATTTACAATCTGTAAAGCTGCATTAGAAAAAAAAAACAATAAGAACATCATAAAAAGAGTAAACCTGGCCGGCTGCAATAACCGTACTACCACTATTTTTTTTATTTGAGCGCCTGAGGAGTGACGTGGTTAGTGCGTTAGTTTCTCATGACAAGATCAGTAGTTTAATTCTGGCCAGAGATGCCCCATTCACCCCAGCTGTACAAATAGGTACCTGGCTTCTCAAGAAGCTGGGGAAATGAAAGTGGTCGGGTGTCATGCTCTACACCTGACCCTCTAGTGTGGTAGCTGATCAAGGAAAGTATGGACACCAGCACCACATCCATTAGATGCCTTTAAGGCATGGCGGGCTGCCTTGACCTTTTTTTTTCTTTATCCTTTTACCTATCTGATTTGAGATCAGACCACTGCAGATTAGTGTATCATCTTCACCAACTCACATTCTCTCTCACAATCTAAATGGTTATGCCAGAGTGATATAAAGAATCCATAACATTTACTTCTGGACTGATGAACTGGTGCAGGGAACCAATATCTGAGGAGGATATGTTTAGTGTCTCTTGAATCTATATAAGACTGAATTTCATTTTAGCTGAAGAAGAAGAAGAAGAATTGTGGCAAAGTGGAGTCCGCCTTCTTGCTTCTATTTAGTATTATTAGTTTTTCATTGTGTTTAAGCGAGAATTTAATCATGTAGGAAATAATTTGTTATATTCAAATATCACATGATTCTTTAGTTCTTTATTTTAGTCTTCAGATATGTTACATTCATATACAGAGAAACTTATTGGTTTACATTCTTTTTTTTTTCCTGTGAAAGGTGTTAGGCAGTAACTATGACTCCCTTGGTAGTAGAGTTGTTCGACACTTCCGTCATGTAATCGATGGACATCAGCACATTTGGCTGAAGGGAAACTACACAGATCCACTTCCAGCTATATTACCCATAACACTTCCTGTCCCAGCCAGTGCTGCTCATTCATCTCATCAGAAAACTCCACTGCCCATTATGGGTGGAGACAGCATACAAACTGATCTGTCACAGATGAATTTAGAAGAAAGGATGACACATAGTACAGATGTTGAAGGTGTAAGTTCTGAAAAACAGCCCTCTCTTCATACAAGATTATCATCCATCAGCGATGAAATAACCAATGCAGAACATTCTCAGAGTATATTGACTGGAGCTAAGTTACCAAAATCTGGCTCAGAGTTTCAGAACTCTCAGTCTGTCCCAGATAAGGTCTCCATGATTCAGAATCCACCTTCACCTGTTGATATTCCGTCATCCAAACATAGACATTCTGCATTTAAAGGCAAAGGGAAATTGGGCACAAAATCAGACAGTTCTGGTGCAAAATCATCGAAAAAGAGAGTTCACGGCTCATCAAAATTAAGATCATCCAAGGAGTTTTCAAAGAGGTTCATATATAGTAAAGATGACGCATCCCAGCTTTCACTCATTCAAGCACAGCCCAATGAAATCACTTCAGACTCATTGGAGAACTCTGGAGGAAGGGATACCAGTTCAGACAGCAGTGTCAGCCACTCAGAGTTGGTATCCCTTTCCAACAATGTTCCGCCACATATTAGAGACACAGATGATGATATTGATCACTTAGATGGTGTAGTAAGCATTAATGAGTTATTACAATGTAAGTTAAAGAGTTCTCAGGTTTCTGAACACAGTCCTATGGATGTAACCAAATCAGTGAATATGGAGACGCAGTATTCAAATGGACCACTGCAGAGCTTTTATAATCTTGACCATAGCCAGATGTTTAGTCTACAGCATGGTGACTCCGAGGCTCATGATGATGTTAAAAATGATATGCACGTTGATGGGCTTACTGACATCGTGCATATTGATGGACTCTGTGATGAAAATACGGAAGATGACGATGAAAACTCTGATGCTAGCGGCAGCACCAAAGTTGGTGAAACTGTTGAGAAGGTGAAAATGAGTTTCATTTTTGCATGTGAAAAGATTACTGTGATACCTCTAGATGAGATGGGGAGTATCACACCAGTTAGCACTAGCAAATAACCTTTCAGGGAGTAATGAAACCAGCACAGGTACAGGCGTTCTCAGAAGTCCCAGCAAGTTTAGAAGATTTGAACAACGCTCATGATGCCAGACCTTCTCTAATCTCAGGAGGCTTTTTCGTGAAATGCATCTGCTGGTTTATATGCACCTAGGATATTTATATTTGCAGTTGTTAAAAACACTGCTATCTTGCATTAGATGTTTGATGAAGATTTTTTTTTTTTTTTAAATTTTTCCCCATTCACTGTTATTCTATGGTTATATCTAAGAAACAGAATCCACCAGCATGCAGTATTCAATTAAACGGAACCATTCTAAAGCAGGTGCAGAAATTCAAATACCTTGGAGCAGTAATAACTTCAGATGGGAAATGCAAAACAGAAATAAGGAACAGAATAGGCCAAGCAAAGACTGCATTTCAGAGAATGAGAAACATGCTAGCTAACACATCATTATCAATGAATGTTAGAAAATGAGTCCTAAAATGCTATATTGAATCTATCTTGTTATACGGAAGTGAATTATGGACAATAGGCAAGTCTGCACAAAAATCATTGGAAGCAGCAGAAATGTGGTTTATTAGAAGAATGTTGCGATTCCCCTGGACAGCAAAAATAACTAATGAAGAATGTATGAGAAGAGCTGGAGAGACAAAAAACCTTGTCAGAAAGATAAGAGAGAGACAATGTACTTTCATAGGACATGCAATGAGAAGAGGGGGGCATTGAAAATATTATAACAACAGGAAAAATAGAAGGAAGAAGATCAAGAGGAAGACCAAGAGAAATGATACTGGACAGTCTGACGGGATGGTGTGAGAGGAGATCACCAACTGAACTGATGGCCTGCATGAAGGATCGGGTACTCTGGAGAAGCATAATAGCCAACGCCAGTCGGCACGGCACCTGATGATGATGATGATGACTGTTATGTACCAACAGTTTTGTGACAGTGGTTGCCTTCTAGGCACTATTTTGCCTCAGACTTTTTTTTTTTTTTTTTGTAAGCTGTTATTTAGGCACTCTTGTATGCCATAGAATTTTGTGCAAATTTGTTGCCAAAGTAATGTGTACTTCCACAGAGTTTTGTAGATGTATAGGCGCTGGTTTTTTTTGGTTTTTTTTACAGACTCAAGTGGAAGCTGTTTTATGGGCAGTTTTTTTTATTTTTGCAGAAAACTTTTGTGTTGACTGTTGTCCAGGCATTGTTTTGTGCCACAGTTTTGGTGAATCTTTTATCCTGGCATCGTTGCCAACTAGTGGTGTTTCTCATGGATTCTGAGATTGACATAATGTCCAAGTGAAGGTGGAAAGTCAACAAAAAAAAATATTTTGTAAGACAACACAATGAGGAGGTAAGTTTTTGGATCAAAATGTCTCTTTGGCTTGAGGAAGGCCCTCCACATCCTAATATTCACCTTCACAATACAAAGCTGATATGTGAATGTTTATCCTGACTAGACAAAACAGATTAAAATGAAGAGTAAAAGAAAGAATCTTGCATACAGAAGGCATTGGTGAGCTTTATCTTCCAGAAATAGGTCAACAGAAACTTGTTGTGTTTTATCGTTAACACATTGGGCAGATTATGTCAAAGATCCACCAGAGTCAGTTTTCAGATCCTAAGTAACTAAAAAAATGAACAGCAATGTGTGCTTATCAGTGGTTTAAATGTGCTAAATCTTTTCAGTTGTGCCTTTCTGTGGTGTTCATACGTTAGTCCACTTGTCAGAATTGCACATTATCCAGTCATTGTCTTCCTGTATTGTACATATTTAACTGCTAAAATTTGTATTAAATCCTTTATATTGTTCAAATGTTATCATTCTGCAATGTTTGTTGTGCCAGTTTGTCCAATTGATAATGCATATCATGCGGTCATATCTTCTTGTATTCATGTTATATCACATTGCTAAACCATGTCAGTCTGTATTGTTCAGTTTATTCTACTTATTTAATTCATGCTATTCTGTAACGTTCAGTTTATCTGTCTCTCTCTCTGAATCTTAAGTGCCAAAGGCATATGGGATTCTGCAAGGGTTTTCTACAAATGCCTGTCCTTTGCATTTTTTCCACTCTTTCCCAAGTCAGCCCTCTGTTGCTCAACATCCTTTCTGTTGTTCATCTCCATGTCTCCTTTGGTCTACCCTTACTTCTGTTCCCCTGTGGTGTTCATTTCAGTGCTATTTTTGGTAGTGAGTTGTCAGTCATTCGGAGCATAGGTCTCGACCGTCGCCAGCGTTTTTCCTCAATAATTGCTGTCATTCAGTTTATACTGCCTATTTAATTCATGTGATCCTGTATTGTTCAGTTTATTATACCTGTTTAATTCATGCTGTTCTGTATTGTTCAGTTTATTATACCTGTTTAATTCATGCTGTTCTGTATTGTTCAGTTTATTATACATGTTTAATTCATGCTATTCTGTATTGTTCAGTTTATTCTAAATATTTAATTCATGATGTTTTATATTTTTCACTTTCTTCTGTCCATTTAAACAATGCCTTTCTGTATCTCTCAGTTTATTCTACCTGTTCATTTTTCTATATTATCAAACTGTCTTCCTCCATTGTTTGTAATTTTGTCTCGTTTATTTTCTCATGCTATCATGTTATTTTTTTTTTTTTTGCCATTTATAAACCTCTAGTGCTAAAATGGAAGTTTTGAAAGAGTGAACATTGAAAACTGAAGGGATGAAGGTTAGCTGGGTCTGCATCACTAGGTGATAGTGAACCACACTGATTGACATTGTCAGAGGGGTTGATACCAGAGTGACTGCATATAAAACATAGTACAAAAAAAAACAATACTAAATAATCTATATGGTCTGGTATGAGAGTTAGTCTGTGAGAGGTAGAGGACCGATGCAGTGCTGGTCAGTTAGATGGCTGATGCAGTGCTGGTCATTTAGATGGCTGATGCAGTGCTGGTCATTTAGATGGCTGATGCAGTGCTGGTCAGTTAGAGGGCAGATGCTGTGCTGGTCAGTTAGAGGTCCATTGCACTGCTGGTCAGTTAGAGGGCAGATGCTGTGCTGCTCAGTGTATAAAGTTTGCTCAGCCTCATGTTCACAACACGTTGTGGTTCAAAGGACTGTTACAGCCGGAAGTGGGGTGGGGGAATGCGCTCTCCACTCCAGTGGTGTATGTCTCAAATAGCCTCTGACAGTCAAGTCCAGCTCCTGGCCTTCTCATGGCAGAACTGTTTAAACTGACAGGAGAAGGGGCGAAGGCAAATATCTGGCGCCTGAAAACCAGTCATGTTTGGTAGCTCATCTACTGCTGTTGGTGAGATTCTTCAGTTGCCGTGCGTGGAGTGGGACTCCTCCCAACAGTGAAGAAAGGTGCGAATGGGGTTGCAGTGCAGCACCACTGTGGAAAAGGTGAAAGAAAGGATTAAGTGAAGTAAACTGTAGTCGATTCATGGCACCGCTGGTCTGGAGGTCGGCCACGTTCTATGTGCACTCATATCGGGCGAAATGTCTGAACCGGCTTAACCCAGAGGTTAAGACACTGCCACGCGTGGAGTGAAACTCCTCCCAGCCAGTGAAGAAAGTGCGAAGAAGAAATTAGGATTGCCATGCAGCTCCAATGTGAAAAGGTGATGGAAAGGATAAAGTGAAGCTTAGTCGGTATGTCTAGTGGTCTCGCAGCGAAGACAACACGTTATGGATCCATCTGCCTGTAGTTTTTTTTTTTTTTGCCTTTTGGTTCAGTGCCACGAATAGTGTCTGCAGATGTTGCCATTTATTTTATTTATTCCATTTAATAGGTTATAATTTGTTTTATATTGTATATGATAGGTTTCATATATCAGGTTTTACATGTTTCATGTAATAGGTTTTATTTGTTTTATATGCTATGTACTACTTGTTCCACGTAACAGTTTATATTTGTTCTATATAATCTTTTATTTATTTCATTATCTTAGCATATTATAGATATTCAGGTTTTTCAGTTAAAAAAAAAAAACCCACAAAATGTTTGCAACTGGGGAAAAAAAAGTAGTTAAATTATGTCTTCCTGCATGCATTATTCATATTTACAGTTAAATCCTGAGCATTTTCTTGCATTGTCAGATAGTCTTCATGAATTGTTTATATTCACAATCTGTTCATTTTTATTAAGCTGTCAAATTACATCATTCATTACCCTGAAGTTATACTGTCTTCCATTCCAGTTTGTTTCAGTGTATATTCAGAGAAATGACCTCATAGAAATGATCTCTTGAAACCAGTATTGTGTTTTAAAGTGTTGTTTTAATATTGTTGGGGAAGCCTGATTGAGCTTGTCTGCTACATTATGACAGAAAGCGATAGTACCAGGCCCACCACCCCCCCCCCCCCCCCCCCCCCCGTAAAACCCACTGCCTTGTAGGTGGCTCAGGGGGCCTGGGATAACCCCAAAAGAAAACTCTGAAGGGAGGGGCCTCAAGGCTGTTGGTGGTGAAGTTCTTTATCCCACTCAGCTTCTGCGGCTCTGCTGCATTTTTTTTTTTGTCCTTTCCCTGGAGCTGATTGAGAGCCGAGAGAGGGAAAGTGCAACATCAGCAAGTCATTTTCTCCATGGCAGCTGCCCGGGAGAGGCAGGATAAGAGTGTTTATGCAATCCAACATTCAACAAGATGGTGCGTGGCGAAACCCACAGCAGTTGACTCTTTCACTCCTGAATTACTTTCCATGGTCTGCCAGAACAAATTTTGACAAGAAATTTTGAAAGGAAGAAACTGGAAAGAAGTTGCTTTATAATTTGAAAATATGGTTTGGGTTAGAAACGTGCTACTTTTCGTTTACATTTTTGCCTAAATACCACTGTGAGCATTGATTCACATTCATTCATTCATTCATTTATTTGTATGTCCCTTGTGGAACTTTGCCTCCCAAACAACACTCCTGTAGGCCTCTCAGTTGTGAGCAAGATGGCCTGCTGCTGCGGCATCCATTTGCAGATCGTCAACGATGTCTTGCAGCCATCTTTGTTTTGGTCTTCCTCTTTTTCTTTTTCCCATTATGTATCCTTCCAATACGGTCTTCTCTAAATTATCATGACGTTTAATGTGTCCAAAATATTTAAGTTTTCTCTCTTTAATCCTCTTTACTAGCCAGCCTTCTTCAATATTAAGCTCTTGTAGTATAGATATATTTGTTCTTTTTTGTGTCCACGATATTTGGAGAACTCTTCTGTAGCATTTACATTCAAAGGCATTTATGTGTTTCTCAGCTGTTTTGTTAAGTGTCCACGTCTCACAGGCATATGTTGCGATGGGAAAAATGCATGCCCTTAAAAATCTTATTTTTGTAGTTCTGTCTGCTCCTCTCCACAGATTCTTTAGTTGTTTTACTTTCTGAAGAGTGATAATGTCCTCCTTTTAATTTCCCTCATTGTATCTCCATTATTAGTTAGTAGTGATCCAAGATATTCAAAACTCTCCACTTCTTCCAGTTTTTCCTCATTTATATATATTTCAGCTGCCTTTTTTGTTTTGTCAGTTTGTCATCAATTTAGTTTTCTTTGCATTAAGATAGAGGTTCTGCTCTTCGCTGTTCTTGCGGACTGACATAATTAGTTTTTCCATTCCTCTTTGTGTTGTGGACAGTAACACTGTGTCATCAGCATATCTAATCTCTGGTATTTCATAACCTCCAATTGTTATGGCATCGTAATATTCTTTGTCTACATCTTCTCTAACATTCCTCATTATATTTTCAGTACACAAGTTAAATAAGTAGGGTGACAATATGCACCCCTGACGGACCCCTTGTTTTATGTCAAACCAAGTTGTTGTTTCACCATTTATTCTTACTGCCGCTTGTTGGTCTAGATACAGCAGTGATGTTAGTTGTGTCAAATGTGTTGGAAATCCCATTTTTTCCATTATTTCCCGAAGTTTCTGGTTTGATTCACATAGATGTGCAAAATCTACCAACACAACTAGTGCTATTTTGAAGTGAAAGTATCTGCCTGTTCAAAACAGTTTGCTTAGATGAAAAGTACCAATAATTTAATATTGCATAAAGTTAACTTGTTATGTTTTTAGATTTTCTTTAACAATTGTGATTAAAAAATGTGTGGTTTCCATTCCTGAATTTTTAGACTACGATTTAAGAAATATTGTAAATTTGTACATGGCTACCATAGATGATTTTTTTTTTTTGTTCTCACCTATGTAAAGAATTCTTTAAATAATGTATGTAGCTAAACATATGTTATCTTTTATCAGTATGAGTTATAGATTTTTTATAACATACTGCAGTAAATGATCTATATTTAAAATATATCTTCTGACTGTTTAGAACTATCAAATGTATATAACTTACAACTATCATATTTTAAGAACATCTGTGCTACAACATATGAAAGTGCATGAATTGAATATAAATCTATAATCTCAAAAACTGTCATTAAAAAAAAAAAGCATGGTTTCAGCTTTAGTAAAAGCTTGTTTCTCTATGTATTTGACAAAATCAACACAAAGAAGTTATTGTGATGTTTGCACTGGGACCTTTCCCCAAGGTCACAAACACGGATCTCTTCTTCTCAACAGTTCCCATGGAATAAAGGTCTTGTAAGAAGATCCAAAATATGAAATGGGAAATATCCTCTGGTTCTTTAATGATTTCACGTTTTGTCTGCTAGTTTTTCTCTAAAGCAGTGGTTCTCAAACCTTTTTCAGTTATTGCTCCTTTGCCCCCAAATTCCCCCCTCCCCCCTCCAATTTCTTTTCCCCCTGAATTGGTTCTTATGGCCTCTGCTGTTCCCTCTCACCTCACCCCCACACCCCAGATCTTCATAGAGTCTATTCCACCCCTCCAGAGGACAGTACAGCCCAGTTTTGGGAACCACTGGTCTGAAGTGACTAACCTACAAGTTTAGATGTTTTGGTTTCTTGATGTTTATTTGGATGTTAACAGCTGACCTCTGTGTCTAGATGTCAGTCTAACTGTGGAAGAAAGGTGATAGTTTCCATTGTTTATGAAGTAAAAAAAAAAAGAAGATCCCTGTACATTTTTATTAGTAACTACATATCAAAACTGGAAAGATTAATGCCATTTGTATCTTTATATACACATAAATGTGCATGTAACCTGAAAAGTTTGACAGAACATTATACTTGTCTGTAATATTTTACTGTGGTGGTATAATGGAAAAAAGAAAGAGAGGAATACCAAGGCGAAGACGGCTGCAAGACATCGTTGATGATCTGTGAATGGATGCATCAGCAGCAGGCCATCTTGCTTACAACCGAGAGGCCTACAGGAGAGCTGTTAGGGAGCCAGAGTTTCGCAAAGGACATGCAAATGACTGACTGACTGGTATGATAAACAGCCACATGATCTTTATTTTAAAATGATTGAATAAGCTGAGATGGTAACTGATTAGATGTTGACTTTGATGTTTGCAATTTTTTTTCTTCTCTTTCACAACGATACATTTTAATTTATTGAACATTTTCACTGTCAGTTACATTTTTATGAGATTTTTTTTTTAGATGTGGGTTTTACAATTAAATATGGGAAAGCTATTTTCTTGATTTTTTTTTTTTTTTCTGTATTATTTCATGCGTTTGTAACTGGCTGTTCTTTCAGAAGTTATGAGACTAGGATCACTAGTGGACATGTGAATCTTAAAATGTGATGTTGTGTTTATACTTTATCCTCCCTCTTGTGCCATGAAATGTTGAGGGGAGATGCAGCTTGCGTTTTTTTGGGCCAGATGGGTGGCCTCAGTGACAGCCATGCCATAATTAGCGAATGTTTCTCTGATGCCATCCGTCCACCTCTTTCTGGGTATTCCTCTTTATCTGTGTCCTGTGGTTCTTTGGTTAAAGGCTCCTGCGGCCAGCTGTGAGCGTGTCAGTCTCATTGAACGGCTGAACCACTTGATTCTTTGTTTCCCTGTGTATTCTTTCATTATTCTGTTCATATAGACAATAAATAGTAATGGTGACAATATCAAGCACCGTCTGACGCCCATTGTTACATTGAACCAGTCTGTATTGCCTGCTGCTGTCCTTACTGCACTTTGAATATTTGTGTGTAATGACCACGTTTTCCCATAGATGTCCTGGTGGATCACATTTCTCTAATACTGCCCACAACTTGTTTCTATTAACCTTGTCAAAAGCTTTTTCTTGGTCCACAAAGATGATGTTTAGTTCTTGATCATACTTTTGCACAGACTTGTCAGAGTGCAAATATTGCATCAGTGGTTTTGCACAACTTCTTCCTCTCCTGAATCCAAATTGTGTTTCACACAGCTGAGTTTCCATCACCTGTCTCATTCTGCTTTATAAAATCTTTGCATGCATTTTTCCTCGCATGAGTGAGCAAGGAAGTCCCTCTGTATGATCTGCAGTCTCTTTTTTGTCTCCTTTCAAGAGAGTTTATAATTTCCTTGTAATGTGAGCTGCAGCTGACATAGAGACCAGGATGGCTTGCAGAGGAGTGCATGAAGATCCTGTGGAAAGCCAGTGAAAGGGGTTCATGGCATGACAGATCAGAACAAAACTTCACTTACTTTCCTTCTTCAGACAGTTGAAAATAGATTAACAAAGAATACAGATTGTAGAATGTGGACTAGACATTGCACATGAATCAGTGAGTCACATGTGGAATTTTTTTTCTTTTTGTTTATTTTCTTTATAAACTTCCCTTCCTCATTTTTAAAATCGTTTTGTTTGAAGAAAGTCAAGATCAGAGCACTGTGGACTTAATAATTAAATATAATCTAATTTAAAAAATGGTGTTTTTTTTTCTTTTCTTTGACTGGTTTGTTACAAGCTAACCATTACAATGATTTACAAGACAACAGAAACAGACCATCACAATGATTTACAAGACAACAGAAACAGACCATCACAATGATTATGCCTGTTCTGATTATAATACAATGCAAATTTTAAAAAATAGTATATCTTGCTAAAAATCATCCCGCCCATGACTGTCTTTTCTTGACTATAATTTTTGTCTTTCCATTCACCCTTAATGATTTCAAAACAAATCTTGTACACATAAAACTGAATCCGTTTTTTTCTTTTTTTAATGGGAATTTCAATTTCTCCTTCAAAGGTCTGGAACTATGTCCAGCTTGCCTCCATATTCTAAGGCTTGGCATGCTACCTGAATACTTGGACGACCAGACTTCTAAAAGCTGTAAAATATGATGATAGTTCTCATCTGAATAACATGTCCAGTCTAGTCTCCTTTCCATGTTCTCTTTTTAATTGTTAATTCTTTCAGCCTGATGAAGGCACAAGCCTAAATGTTTTTTTTTTCCTTCATCAAATAAGTTATACACTGTTGTATGTCTTATCATGCAAAATGTATAACATTTTCATTTGAACAACAAAGCCTTTCTATGTTGTTTTGTTAATTTTTTTTCTACCTGATAAAGCTACTAGCCTGAATATTGCTTCCCCCCCCCCCCTCTCTTCATCAAATAAGTTTATTCTCTTGCATTTCTTATCATTAAGCTATTCATGAAATGAATAGGAGTAGCAATGCTGATGTTCATTTGTTGAGTTCTAGAAATGGAGGGATTCAGTCTTAAACACCGCTCCAGTTTTCTTTAAAAAAAAAAAAACCAAAAAAAAAAGTAATGTATATTTGATTTGATATGTGTCAGGGTATTATTCCCTATAATATTACAACAACAAAAAATGCATGCAAATTTTATGCGGCCATGCTGGTATGATGGTTAGTGCTCTTGCCTGCCAACCAGAAGGAAGGTCCCTGATTTGATTTTGCACCGGGAAGGAATTTTTTCAGACCAACTGGCACAGAGTTCAAACCAGCCTGAAGACAGCAAGGACAGGTTCTGGCACCCCTACCTCAAATGCTGTAGTGGCCTAGAAATATGGAGGGACTAACATTTCACACTCCTGCATGCAGATGCCAAGGGACATAACTTTTAAAAACAAATTATATGCAAATTTCACTAACAGCATTACAGCATAAGTAAAAAATTACATTACAACTACAAATCTCATGCATAAATACATAATGTAAAACATTCATCTGCTTGTGTTAATGATCAGCAATGTTAGAAAAATAACAAAAGCAACCATCAATGACTCCAATGTGAAATAAGATGACTTTTTTTTTTCCACACTAATAAAGGCTTTCCTACATCACTGAAGAATGCAGTCAATTTCATTCCTTCACTTTACACACCAATCAGCATCATCCATGTAATGGTACTGCACAGTGCTGATTGCCAAGCTGGACACAACACCTTCACCAAACCTGAGAACAATATTGGGGACTACAAAACCAGTATTCTCCTCTCAAATCTCTTCCACCATTCACATACTTAATTAACTCTATAAATCCCAAACACTTTAAGAGCTTTCCAAACTCCACGAGTTCACGTTTATACCATTATTAACCCCCCTACTTCTGAATGTTCAAACTGAAACATTGGTTTCAGCACAATCTTTGCTGTTGGTATCAAAAATGTAAAACTATTATGCTTAAGGCATTATGCTGCTCAGTTTTGCAATTTTTTCCCTCCTGTTCCCATAAGACCTTTCAGACTACTCAAACATTCATCTCATTAGAATATCATAACAGAATCTCATCGCAACTCACAGCTGCTCAGACAAAAGGAAAAACAAAATGAGACTTGTAATGCTGGATTACTTACACAAAGAAATATTTTAGAAACAAGTCACAGAATTAACTCTTTCACTCATGGTTTATTTTCTACCTTGTACATGAATAAACTCTGGTAGAAAGAACAGAAGAAGTCACCCTGCAATTTAAAAACAGATAAGGCTTAAAACGTGTTTTCATTTTATTTAGACTACACATATACATCATCTGAGAGCTGATCAGAATCTACTCACTTTGTTGGTACTGTTTTGTAGTGAAAGAGTTAACTCTTCCCATGCCACAGGAAGAAACGCGGACTTTCAGTTGGCTGCCAGAGTAAAAGCACAGGTCTTGATATGTATGGGGGTTTAGTTGTAAAATGGAATGGAAAACTGTATTTCCACGAACTTCCATGTATCTATTATGTTTCAAAATATAACTAACTGTATGAAGATTTCATAAATGCAGAGTTTTTTTTTTAGGAAAAAAGAAGTAATGTGATGTTTTTAGACAATGATTGTGCCCAGCTCACCATCGGCTAGGTCTATATTCACACTACTTACCATCTGAGATGTCTAGATCTACTTTTCGATCTCGTATTGTGATTCTATGTTGCATTCTCGCTAAATTAATGTCTGAAATAACCTCCTAACTACTTCTTCAGTCTAGATCTACTTGGGATACATTCAAGAGCAGTGGGGTGGTCACAGGCCATGTCCATACCCCTATCTACATCGCTAAAAATTGAAAATTTTCTATGTTTCTCTTCCTTTTTCTCGCTCAGCATCACTTGTAACTAAGCACTCTTTCACCATTTTGAAAAGTGTCACTGGAAATGCAGACAAAATATGTACAATCTAAATGTTATACCAGTTGTTTTAATGAAACAAACCAAGCGTCGCTATATCGACGATACGTATGATGTCGGAAAACTGGACAGGACACTCTAGCGACCAAAGGCACGGGAAGAGTTAAGAAATCCACAAGCATAAATTGCACAGATTAATGCCTGAACGAAAATCTTGAATATCTGTACCCACAGTATTATCACTGTAAAACATCACATAAAAATGGTCACAAAATACCAGACAAGGTGATCTTTACCTTTTCATACACCCCAAGAAATATGGAACCACCTATAGAGATCCATATAACTCTAGGTACCACCCCAGCAAAGAGACCCTTGATCCCTCTTGTCTGGTAAACGTGTTTCAGGGCATAGAATATATTTCCTCTTGCTAAGTGAGAACCCTTTTCTGCAAGAATAATCCGTGTTTTAACCACATCCAGGGGCGTGGTTATAGCCGCAGAGGTTCCTCCAGCAATGGCACCGCACACTGAAGACTGCCAGGCTGTGATTGGTTGCCCTGACCTTTCAGACCATGTGGACTTCATGAACTCCCACAGGGGAAATTGGATCACAGAGAACGGGATCTCCCTCATGACTGTGCTAGCATACCCTCTGTAAAAGCCCCTGACACCTTCAGATTTTAAAGTGAACTGGAAGGATGCTAGAGATGAACCTGTGTTCAATGCCTGAGTCCTCTGTTTCACCACCTCAACTGGAACTCTGACCAGACAAGCAGTTATCTCCCCTAAAGAAGCAGCAGTCATGTGACCAAAGGCTTCAAAATGTTTGCTTTCTGAAACGTTATTAAATGCTTTTTTAGTTGTCTCATATGCCACAAAAAACAGAGCAGCTCCAGGAGCCGAGCCTAATGCTGCTGACAAAAGCCCAGAGTAGATTCCCCTGACTCCACCAGACTTGAAAAATCCCGCCTCTGACTGAAGCCGGGTTTTGATTGTATCAAACGGAAATAAAACCACATCCACAGCTGTACCAGCTGCGCCACCAGCTACTAAAGCAACTCTGAAAGAGGTGCTGGCAGGCGCATCTGAAGCCGTGACTTCCTCCATTGCTGCTCCACACAAGCCCTCAAACACACTGCAGTCTCAAATGATTGGTTGTCAGCTATTTACTTCCCTACCCAGCAGCTGTCACTCTCTCTGAACGGTGGCTTCAGAGTCACTTATAAAAACTTGTGATAGGGACCTAAATGTTGAAATAAACACTTCACAAGATAAGATATGATGTAATACAAAATTCCCCCTTTTCTCTAGATGACCTAGTACCTGTGATAAGGTGTTATATATCAGAATAAACCTGTACTGGCAACCTGCCTCCTGTACTCAATCACTTCAGAAACTCTTGACAGTACATAAGGTAACCAAGTCACAAAAGTTTCTAAATGCCTAATATAATATCAGTCTTATTATAAGTACTATAAAGCAAACATGAACTAACTAATTAACACTAAAACAACAGTATAATAATTACAATACTTTTAAAAAAAGCACAAAATACTTCCCAAAACCCAAAAAAACTTACAACCAGTGTCAAGCCAGGTAATCAATGTGGACAGACACTAATCCAAGATTTAACCATTACCATTTGATACTCAGTCAATTACCATCACCACAATGAGCTTCAGATTAACCAGAAGCTTAATACACCCTGAACATTTTGTCACAATGTAGATTATTATAATATTATAGTGTACGTGAACATCACCAATCTAGGAAAGTAGATTTTCAAAGAACATACATCCTAAATATTCTACTGTCTGTTATGTTTCTGACAGTGGTATATTCTATTCTTCCATATCTAAATTTTAAATATTTGGACTTTTCTAAAGATACTTTTATATATTCTAAACTTTTACATGTGGACACTTATTAAAAACTTTGTTAGTTTTCCACTAAAACAGTTTAATTATATATAACACCAACAGAAAAAAAAAGACAACTATTCAATATTTCAGCTATTACAAATTGAAAAAAAAAATTGTCTCTATAAACTGTCATGCATATGCCACAGATAATGTTGATATATTAACACTGATGATCTTTGGTCGCTGACTGGTTACTCTCAGTCTGTGAAAGATATGAGCGTCTTGAAGGGTGCGGGTATCTTCGACCGACCATTAAGATCTGCCAGTTCAATGATGACCAAACAGAGATCAACCTGGGCTCCGAGCTCTTTTACCAGGTCATATGCTGCTTTCATAGTCCCTAAAATAATGAAAGAAAATGAATACAGCAGACAGAAAATGCAGAGGGAGGAAAAACTCCAGAAATTATCCTTAAAAAAAGATACGCTTACTGTACTGTAAATGAAACAAGATAAAGTACAAAGACTTGGGGGAAAATAGCCTATCAATTACAATCTGACAGTTAAATTATATATATTTCTGGTAGAAATATAAATTTTTTTTTTTTTAAACTACTCCCATAAAGATAACTCTTCCGGAATGGGTGCAGGTATCAGAATTGAATTAACTTTTCAAATTACAAAACGAGTAACAAAAGTTACGGAAACGGAAACCAGAACAGAAAAAAAATATTTAAAAAAAATAATATAAGTTTAACCCTTTTCTATCCACTTTTAAAGATGCAAGATCTCACGTAGAAATCCAATTTTGCTACAACTTCATTCATTTATTTTCTTCTATTTGGATGCCACATTTTTTTCCTAGCTATTTTTTTATATCAACTGATATGCAAAATTTATAAAAGAATTCTTTTTCTAAACAGAAGCTTATTAGTACTAAGTTATTTTTATTTTTCATGTAATGAATAATAAAGTTTTTTGTTTTAATTTAGCTGGTTGTCAGGTAAATGACCGCTCCAGGTCCAAAACTGGCACAAGAAATACTTAATACAGAATAATAAGAAAAGTTTTTTTTCTTTGTATATTGTCATCAAGCACACAAACTGATTTATTTTTTAAAAAATCACCCCCCCCCCCATTCCTTTTTTCCCCATCTATGTGTATGTGAGTGAAAGAGAGAGAGAGAGAAGAGAGAGATTATATTTCCTTCTGAAAAAAAAACAACACAAAAACAAAACTGCAGATTAAACTGTCACAACACCACAGCATCACAATACTCAAGAAGGTTTTCTCTGAACATTCTCAGTTTCTTACACATGTGACATCTCATCTCTTAGCCAGTGATTTAGTTTTCAAAGACAAAAAAACAAAATTTTATGAGTGGTTTAATAATTTCAAACCCCCATGCGGTACCTGGGATCTGCAAAGAATAGGACCACTGTACCCTACCACGCATGATTGTAAAAGGTGACTAAGGAGGGTTCAGCATAGGGCCAGCAACCCTATCTGGTAAAAAAAACTGTCAGACTGCTACAGAAACGGAAGCAAGGGAAAAAACAAATGCAGGTGGAAGGAGAAATGCGTATCAGGAAACTGAGCCCATGAAGGTTGTGGATGAAAGCCAGCCACTGGAAGTCCCCAGCCCAACTGCAGACCTCCTGGAACCTAAACACAAGATGCAAGACCAAAAGAGACATGGAGAAGAACAACAGAAAGGATGTTGAGCAATAGAGGGCTCACCTGGGCAAGAGCAGAAAAAAAGGTGAAGGACAGGCATTTGTGGAAAACCCTTGCGGAAGCCCCATGTGCCCTGGGCACTTAAGGTTCAGAGAGAGAGAGAGAGAATAATTTCAAAAGGAGCAAAATGTCAGTTGATGACCAACTGTTAGCCACCCTTCAACAAGCAACGCTGAAGAAAGCGTTGAAAATGGCTATCCTCGATGATTATTACCAGAGTAGTGACAACATTTCTGAAATCTCTTGATTACTTGTATAAAAACACCATTCATAAAAGTGGGAGAATAAGACACATTCTTGCATTATGATACCTTGAGTATCTTGCATTTTTTCAGTCAAAAGCAAAAATGATGGTTGTGGTGCACCCTCCCTACTTCCCTAACCACAAGCTACATGAACTTTTAATTTTATTTCTACAGAAACAAAGGAATTTTGATGATGATGCAGGTTCAGTAAAAACTTGAAGACACAAAACACTCCAAATAAAATTATTTTTAAAAAAACTCCAAAAAAGTGACACTGCGGCAGACTAGTTCACAATACTGTAGGATCACAACATGTAGCAGCTGAACTCTGAACCATACCCAGACATTGTGGGAGACTAGTTCACAATATACTGTAGGATCACAACATGTAGCAGCTGAACTTTGAACCATATCCAGACATTGTGGGAGATTAGTTCACAATATACTGTAGGATCACAACATGTAGCAGCTGAACTCTGAACCATATCCAGACATTGTGGGAGACTAGTTCACAATATACTGTAGGATCACAACATGTAGCAGCTGAACTCTGAACCATACCCAGACATTGTGGGAGACTAGTTCACAATATACTGTAGGATCACAACATGTAGCAGCTGAACTCTGAACCATACCCAGACATTGTGGGAAATTAGTTCACAATATACTGTAGGATCACAACATGTAGCAGCTGAACTCTGAACCATACCCAGAC
This sequence comes from Achatina immaculata, assembly GCA_009760885.1. Taxonomy (NCBI): domain Eukaryota; kingdom Metazoa; phylum Mollusca; class Gastropoda; order Stylommatophora; family Achatinidae; genus Lissachatina; species Lissachatina immaculata. The sequence goes on along the minus strand of CM019716.1, from coordinate 69,747,482 downwards.
ATTGTGGGAGATTCAAATCCCCCCCCCCCCACCCTGCCCCCTTTTGTGTTTAAAAAACACAAATAAAATGGCCATGTCTCACTTTAAAATATTATAACCCAAAAAGCTCAGCAACATCGAAGGGGGGGGGGAAAGAAGACTGGAACTTTATTAACGCTTTAGATCTGTAGACAAAAGAATGAGGGAATCATCCCTTATTCACGGAATGAAACTGCAGGTGATGTGACATCCTGTATTCCCTTCATTAACTGACACCAGTGTGTGCAGAGCAGTCTGGTCTGCCTCACCATGCAGGCTTCTTCAAATGCTGCTTTCCCCAACATGTGTGTGTCAAGTACCCCATTTTTACAGCTGAGCAGACACGAAGCTTCTGCTGAGTGTACTGAGCCCATGACATTCTGGATGAAAGGTCAGCTCACTGTCAACTACTTCAAAGAAAAAAAAAAAAAAGTGTAATGGAGCCTTGTCATGCCATAAAGGCATTCAGGGTATATGACTGTCAATGCCCATATCTTCCCTGCTCTGATGTCACTCTACAGGGTGATATGGTCAGCATCATGCCTGGCCACCTTTCTTTCCCAAGCTCTAGGAGTCAGGTGCTCATTTCTACAGCAGGATAACTAGGGCATCTCCAGTCAGACCTGAACCACTGATCTCCGTGTCAGAGACGAGACAGGTGCAATACTGACCACATCACACTTTCATGTGCCGAAGGTCATGGAAAATATGGGCATAACACCGTATTCTCTCCAATATGCCTTAATGGCATGGAAATGGGAATTTTTACCTTTTCTTTAGTATTCTATAGTTAATAAAAAAAATGTGCTAAATAAGGGGAAAATGAAACATTATACTACAGCATGAACCTTATTCTTTAAATAGCACACATCTACAATATAGTCTGACATACAGTGGACTTCATTTAGCTGCTGATTCTAGTAAAAACACACAGGTCATGTATATGTATTGTCCTAAATATATCTTGCAACTGTCTAAACCTTCCCTTGTGTAACTCACCTCCTGTGGCCAACAAATCATCTATGATAACAACCTTCTTCCCATTGCCAATGGAGCCCTTTTGTATTTCAAAGGTGTCCTGGAATGAGTTTTAAATTAAAAACAGTGAGATTACAAAAAAAAAAAAAAAAATGTGTCACTGAACAAGACCTGGTAGAATTTAAAAGATTAGCACTGGCATTTAAAAAAAAAACAAAAAACTGGATTTTATGACTTTGAGGTTCTTGGCCGACATGAAGATAGAAAAAAGTCTCTTCTGGCCTGTGAAACAAAAAAAAAAGATTGCCTATGCCTACCTTATACGAAGCAAATTGATCAGCCTTGTTAAAAATCTATCCCCCCCCCCCAACCTCAATGCTGTAGAGTACACAGTGGAGGAGACTAGACAAGACAAAACACCTGCATATTTGAGCAGAGATTCTGCTGCAATTCTCAGAATATCTTGGAAGGAGCAACAAAAGCATCTCTGAAGAACTTGACGTGGATGAAAACTAACACCTCAGTTCCACCAAGAAATGAGACCTGCCCCTTTTTTTAGGCGTCGGCAGTGGCATGGTAGAGAGAACAATATAGAGGATATGGTTTCTGGAGAAACATAAAAACAAAAAAACAACAAAAAATAGGTGGCAGAGGTGATGGCAGACAAAGAAAATCACTGACATGCTAAATACTACATTCACTGAAGCAGGCATTCTGACCAGACCAAGAAGTTGTTTCTGACTGGCTATCAAGAGAGCAGCCTTCGGTAAAGGACATGCCACACATGAAAAGCTTTCAAGATGTAGTGCCCTAATTTAACCGAATCAACAGACTTCACCAGGTGAAGTTATATAAAATACTATGTTACAGCTCACATCTTGGAAGGAGCTAGGAGTGGGAAATGGAAAAGGCTTATGATGCAATAACAGTGCAGAAAAAAAAAAAAAGCATAAGACCAAACTTACCAGAACTTATTGCATTATACAAAATATCTTAAAACTATGGATGTATACAGCAATGATCACATTAGAATTTTTCAAAACCATTACAGTTACACCTGTCTTTTACCTAGCATAAACTATTTTTCAACATACAAGTTTTGTCAACATAACATTCAGTACTTCATAGTTGGTTATTATTATTTTTTTTTTAAATGTAAAATTAAACACACTTTACAAACAGAACTGGTAATTAAATGTTTGTGAGAAACTTGTTTTCTTATCTTATGTGCAGTAAGATTTAATCTTTCCAAAACCCATGCAGGAGCAAAGTTTGAACTGGCTGATTCTCCTCCATGCAATTTGAACATCACCAGCTTACTGACTCGATCCAACTAATCTCGCTGGTTGCTTTTTACTAAGCTTTTGATAGTCACTTTGAGCAACAACCTCCAAAACTTTGGTCTTTCTTTTTTTGTTTTTTTAATCAGTAATTTATCAGTAAGTACAAAATGATGCAATATCAGGTTTCCTTTACATCAATTTTTGGGGCATATATATAAAGATGATAATATGATTCAATAAAAGGTTTCTCTTACTGTGCTGAGTGGTTAGGCAGTCGGTTTACTAATCCGGTGGTACCGGGTTCAGTCCCAGCAGTGGGATTTTTTCTGGTACACACCAGAAGAGAAAAAAGGTCCCAAGGTTCACCCAGCCTCTAAAAATGGGTAGCAGATAAATCTGGGAAGGTAAAATGGCCTGGCGTGATCCTGACCACATCAGACTTTCATGTGCTGAAGGTCATGGAAAATATGGGCCTAACACTGTATCCCCAATATGCCTTAATGACACGGAAACAGGAATTTTACCTTACCTTACTGTATCAGGTTCCTCTTACATTAATTTCTGGGCTATGTATAAAAAATGATAATATGATGCAATACAAGGTTTCTCTTACATAAGTCTCCACGGGTATATTAATAAAAATGATAAGATGATGCAACACAAGGTATCTCTTACATCAATATTCTGGGGGTATATAAAAAAATGATAAGACGATGCAATACAAAGTTCAAAATTCAGACTCTGGCTTCACTCCTTTCAGGACAACCCAATTTATGCTCGGCCAAATGCCACAGCATCCATCCAAGAATATGTTTGCTAATAGTTCCCGTCAAATGTTGATTGTTTACAATGCATTTTCTGCCACACAGTTTGGACTTCCTGCAATTTTAATTTATGCAACACAAGATTTCTCTTACATCAATATTCTGAGGTGTATACAAAAATATTATAAGGCTTGCCTGCAAGTTCCACATCAAGACTGAAATGCTGTCCTATTCGTGTTTCATGTTTGTCAGGCCATTGTGACAATGTCTGTTTCCATGGAATACATCAAGGAGGTGACAAAGGGTCTTGGGTGCTATGGTCTACAGGATGTGGACACTTCAGTTGCAACCTGCCCTAACTTTTTTCTCAGTTTACTCATTACCGAAAATGCCAGTCAGTCAATCATTTGCATATCCCTTGTGGAACTTTGCCTCCTTAACAGCTCTCCTGTAGGCCTCTCGGTTGTAACCAAGATGCCCTGCTGCTGATGTGTCGATTTGCAGATTTATTCGCTTTGGTCTTTCGCTCTTTTTTCCATTATGTACCCTTCCAAGATGGTCTTCTCTAAATTCTCATAACATTTAATATGTCCAAAATATTTAAGTTTTCTTTATTTAATCTTCCTTACTAGCCAGCCTTCTACAATATTAAGTTCTTGTAGTATGGATATAGCTGTTCTTTTCTGTGTCCATGATATTTGAAGAACTCTTCTGTAACATTTACATTCAAAGACACTCATGTGTTTCTCAGCTGTTTTGTTAAGTGTCCAGGTCTCACAGGCATATGTTGCGACAGGAAAGATGCATGCCCTTAAAAATCTTATTTTTGTAGTTCTGTCTGTTCCTCTCCACAGCTTCTTTAGTTGTTTTATTTTCTGAAGAGCGATAGATCTCCTCCTTTTAATATAATAGTACTGAAAATGTAAAGTAAATTAATATGCTGTTCTTTTGTGGCTAGATGTCTTCCCTGTCCTAACAGAGTCTATGGTTCAAGTCAAAGTAATTCTACTGCAATTTTTCTTTCTCTCACATCTAAAAGTGCTTTGTCTATGATTTTTTTAGGCCTAACCACACAAAACTACACTCTATTACTTTACTGTACAAAAGCCTTGTTTTTTTTTATTTGTAAAAATTTGTATCTGAAGCCATAACCTGAAACTAGCTTTATGTAAAAAGTATCCGTTTGTTTGTTATTATTGTTGTGCAGTATGCACTAGGCATTTCCAGCAGACCATATATTTGTCTCAAATATTTGGTACCTGCGGAAGAGTGAATCGATCTAAGTGATGGAATTTCTGTGTCATGATCTCATTCCCCTTCCGAGCATCATGATTTTCGACCAGACAGGCAGTGATGGCTTCGCTATCAAACACCCTTTTTGTGTGTGTGTGTGGGGGGGGGGGGGGGGGGGTTGCAAACGATCTCTCTCTCTCTGAACCTTAAGTGCCCAGGGCACATGGGGCTTCCTCAAGGGTTTTCCACAAATGCCTGTCCTTTGCCTTTTTTTCTGCTCTTGCCAAGGTGAGTCCTTTATTGCTCAACATCCTTTCTGTTGTTCTTCTCCATGTCTCTTTTGGTCTACCCTTACTTCTGTCCCCCTGTGGTGTCCATCTTGGTGCTATTTTTGGTAGTGAGTTGTCTGTCATTCGGAGCACATGTCCCAACCATCGCCAGCATCTTTCCTCAATAACTGCTGTCAGTGACTTCATCTGCATTACTGCCAACAAGATGTTATTTCTTATAGTGTTTGGCCAAAATATTTTTCTAATTCTTTGTAAACATTTAGTCTGGAAAGAATTCAACTTGTTTTCTATTGTTTTGGTGATTTTCCAGCATTCACTTCCATAGAGTAGTACACTTAGAACATTACTCTTAAATATCCCGATTTTCATATTTATGCTTAGTTTTTTAGCTTTCCATATAGTCTGCAGCATTGCAAAAGCCTGGTTTGCTCTAGTAAGTCTGCTGTTGATGTCCTCTATGCTGTCTCCATTTTCTACTACTCTACTGCCAAGGTATACAAATTCATTGACCTCCTCCACTAACTTGCTATCTACTCTGAGTACATTTCTGTTGTTCACATTTTGCTTCATTAACTTTGTCTTTCCTACATTGATCTTTAGTCCTATGTTGTTTGCATTCTGAGTTAGCCTGTTTATTTTATCTTGCATATCTTTGTGGCTGCTTGATAGTAGACAAATGTCGTCCGCAAAGTCAAGGTTCTCCAGCACTGTGTCAAGGGTGAGGGTGCAAAATAGTAAACTTTATTAATATTAATGCACTATCCTCTCATGGCTAGATGGCTGCTTGTTCTAACACAAGTCTGTGATTCAAAGTCCCAGGTAAACTCATGTCTAGAAGTGCTTTGTCCGTATTTTTTTTTTTCAACACAACACTGTGCTCTATACTGTAAATGCTAAATGAACTTAAAAAAAAACAAAAAACTAACAAAACAAACTTACTGAACCATACTCTAACTGATATGTTACAGTGACAATCTCTCCCGGCAGTTTTCCTTTCTTGCGAATTGGGACAAAGGGGATGCCCAGCCTCTGGGCTAGAACTGGTCCAAAGAGAAATCCTCGGGACTCTAAACCAACAATGCACTCTGCTCCAGGGCTAGACTCCTTGATTGCATCCAAAAGAAGATCTATTAGGTCATTGAACACCGCAGGGTTTCTCAGCACTGGGAAGATATCTCTGGAAAAGATGTCCCATCAAATCTTTCATATGATAAAAGTCAGCAAAAAAAAAAAAAACAAACTGATGTTAAATATGAGGGAGAAACAGAAATGTAAAGGCAATCTGAAAATTATATGGCAACCACAACATATACAAGCTGATGCAATACAACACGTTCTCACTGGCTGATGGGTAGTTCAAACATGGTCTGATTTCTTAGGGCTGAAGGAGTGAAACCTGCTGAAATTCACCTCAGTATTTTGGCTCAGTAAGTGAAAACAGCATGAGTCAATAAAAAGTTTATGGGTGGGTAGAAGGTTTTAAAGCAGGAAGAACAAGAATAATCAATGAAGCTCAATTTGGCCATCTATCAACATCAGTGGTGGTGTACTGGTTAGTGTTCTCACCTGCTGATCGGAAAGTCCCTGGTTCAATTTCTCATTTGGGGGGGAATTGTTTCAGACTGACTGGCACCAGGGTCAATCCAGCCTAAAAAAATAGGTACCTGGGGTTTCCCTATGAAAACAAAGGCAGCGAGGACAGGTGCTAGCATCCCCACCTCATATGCTGTAATGGCCTAGAAATGTGAAAGCACTAACACTTCACACCTCTACGTTATGTAAATGCTATGGGACCTAGAATAGATCAACAAGGACACAAGCTTACACTGACAGGGTTGCAGGTGTTGATCAGAGAAGACCAACAGACTGATTGCCCACTGTTGCTGCACATCTGGATGTCAGCTGTTGTTCTCAACATGCTATAACGGATGATGATGTAAAAGAGGCTCTTCACAATCATAGGTTCACCTCTGATGACAAAGTTAAAGAAGTGGTGCAGACCTGGATTCGAAGTAGATGAAAAGCATCTTCTCCCAAGAAGCGAAGAAACCAGAGGAATGATACAAGAAGGGTATTGACTTGCAGGGGCTCTATTTGAGAAGTGATATAACTGTTCTGTTCATTTGTTCATAGACTGTGATACTAAAGGGCATGTTGTTTTTATTTTTTTTTATTCTCCTTCCTACACATCACATTATATGTTGTGATGAATAGCAATGGTAACCATGCTTCTCCATACTGTACAGTCCTTGGCGTTTCTGACCAATTCAAATGCCTTTCCCCTCCCCCCAAATGCCATTTGGTGAGTCCGCTGTGTATGCGTGTTTGTTTTCTTTAGCCCTCCCGTCTTCCATTTTCCTCTCAAAATTTTCAGTCATTATTCTTCTCACGACACGTCCAAGTATCTGGTAACAAAATGCATAAGAACTGAAAACTAATACTTTAGAAGGACCAGCAACTATACAGTCCTCGATGTTTCAAATTATCGGTCATTAAGTTACAACCTTTCAGTTTTGTTTTGTGTTTTTTTAATGACAAGGCGTTTTTACTACACATCAAAGCTATAATCCATTGCAAACGTCAACAAAACCTTCTTCACTCGGCCTAAAAAAAAAAAAGAAACTATCCAGACGTTGGGATGGCGACGCACACACACCAAACCATTCGGATGAACACCTACAATAATAACTTGTCTTATAAAATGTAACAAGTTACGACTTTACCAGGTCAAGAAGACGAAAACATAGTTATCTACATTTGACTGATAGCACGGGACACACACTACGCTAAAAAAAAGGCACTCTGTCTGCAATTGTCTACTTGATATGTCATACAATTTCATGCGCTAACTGATACAAATACTCTATACTTTGCACCTGAAGCGTTCTTTGAGTTACCTAAACAAAATGCCGGCTTTCGGAAAGTCTGGAAAGGCCCCCAGCGTGTCACGAACACGAGCGAGTTTTTCAGCAGCCATTATGACCTTTGGGAGGGTCAAAGGTTAAGTGTTATGCTAATTTTCGAGAGATTCCGATATCAATGGGCAGGCAATGCTTACAATGAGCAAACAAATCATCTCAGATCGCCAGAGAGATACTGGACGTAACTCTTTGGTATCCGGATAGAGCACTTAGCTGTAAAAGGAGGACATCTATCGCTCTTCAGAAAGTAAAACAACTAAAGAAGCTGTGGCGAGATTAAGGACACGCATCTTTCTTGTCGCAACATATGCCTGTGAGACCTGGACACTTAACAACAGCTGAGAAACATATAAATGCCTTTGAATGTAAATGCTACAGAAGAGTTCTTCAAATATCATGGGTACAGAAAAGAACAAATATATCCATGCTACAAGAACTTAATATTGAAGAAGGCTGGCTAGTAAAGAAGATTAAACAGAGAAAACTTAAATATTTTGGACACATTAAACGTCATGATAATCTAGAGAAAACCGTCTTGGAAGGGTACATAATGGGAAACAGAAAGAGAGGAAGACCAATGCGAAGATGGCTGCAAGACATCGTTGATGATCAGCAGCAGGACATCTTGCTCACAACCGAGAGGCCTACAGGAATGCTGTTAGGGAGGCAAAGTTCCACAAGGGACATGCAAATGAATGAATGAATGACTTAGCTGTAACTTGTAAGAAGCTGTGGCTTGTCCCACTCTGTATGTCAGAAATGTGCATAGTGGAGTGTAGAGAGTATTTAAATGGAGACTTGGGATGTGTGATAGATGGGTCGTAACTGAGGGTGGTTGGTGGGGAACTGTGGAAGGGAGAGAGATTGATACAATGGTAACCTAGCTGGGAGAAGGTGAAATATGTGATTATAGTTGGGGCAGAGGGGTTGTAATGTTATTCTGTGAGGAGGTTCTGAACTATGTGTAACAAGTGAGAAGGGAGCGGAACTTAGTGGGGAGGAATTGTGGAAGAGGAGAATGTTAGGTGTAGCTAACCATGTGGTTCCAGAGTCCCATATTCCTGAATATAGCGGTTCTCAAGAGCTAGGTGGCTTCTTCTGTCATCTGCGTGACATTGTCTGAATCATGACCCAAACCACAGAAGCAAATCTGAATTTCTGGTAACAGCCATCAAACAATGTGCTCTATACTGTAAATGCTACAGAAACTCTTTAAAAAACTAATAAAACAAACTTGCTGAACCATACTCTAACTGATATGTTACAGTGACAATGCTTCTTTAGCAGACTCCACCACTATGGGGACTATGATGATCCCTACTCCGTTAGCCAAGCTATGCCTGTTACTGAGGATACCAACGGAGAGGTGAGACAGGGTCTTGGTCATCTATGGTTCGTTAACCCTGACACTAGAATATCAGCTATGGGTTGCTGAACATTAAATATTTTTAAACTGATTATTTTAAGTAAACTTGTCTGACCATTAATTTTATATAGCATTAACAACAGATGTTTGCCGAACAGCAAACATCTATCGAAATCCTACCTCCAAATAAAAGATACGCTAAACAGGGGTGGATGACAGAAGAAATTATGCAACTAATGGATCGGAGAAGAAGTCTTAATGAAGATAAAGATGAATATGACAAAATAAATAAAGACATAATACACAAATGCAATAAAGCTAAGGAGAAGTGGCTAAAAAAGAAATGTAGTGAAATAGAGACAAACCATCATGGAAACTCAGAGAGATACGTGCAAACAAATAAAGTAGTTAACAAATAAAAGGACATACCACAAGACTGGTTGCCTGAAGTCAAAGGAAGGGCATACAATAATGGATAGTGATGAAATAATAGCAAGAGGGAGCGAATACATTAGAGAACTCTATGAAGACAATAAAGGCGAACTAGATGTACGAAATAATAATGAAGGGCCTCCCATATTAAAAGCAGACATGGAAGAAGCCATCAGACACATGAAAAACAACAAAGCACCTGGGCCATATAAAACCACAAAGGAAGAATTAGAAGCAATAGGAGAGCTTGGCATAGAAATAATTACCAGACTGCTGAATGACATCTATAACAGTAACTATGTCCCATCAGACCTTTTGCAATCAATTTTCATCGCCCTACCAAAGAAACAAGGTGCAGTTGAATGTGAAGACCATCGAACCATTAGTCTTATGAGCCATGTTGCCAAAATCGTACTTCGTATTGTCATGAGAGGAGTCAGGGGCAAAATAAAACCAGAAATCGCTGAAGAACAGTGTGGCTTCGACGAAAGAAAAGGTACAATTAATGCCATATATATAATAAGAACATTGATGGAGAGATCAACAGAAGTAAAGACGGACCTATACTTATGCTTCATAGACTACTGTAAAGCATCTGATGAAGTGAGACACACAGAAATTATCAAATTGCTGGAAGACATCAATATAGATGGAAAGATCTGAAATTTATCAAAAACATATATTGGCAGCAATCAGCAGCATTGAGGGTTGAGAACCACATAGGAGCATTCCAAGACATACAGTTGGAAGTGAGACAAGGATGTGTTTTATTTCCTGACCTCTTCTCCTTGTACAGCGAAAACATAATGAGAAATGTAGAGAACATGCCAGGAATATCAGTTGGCGTGTACAACCATAACAACTTAGATATGCAGACGACACAATTCTAATTGCAAAAAGTGAAGGGGAGCTTCAGGCTCTTCTGGACATCGTGGTTCGTGAAAGTAAAAATAAAGGTCTCAGCCAGAACAAAAACAAGACTGAAGTGATGGTCATCTCAAAGAAAAGAATACCATCAAAATGTAACATTACCATCGATGACACAGAACTGAAACAAGTTGATAGATTCAAGTACTTAGGAACAATTATAACAGCTGATGGGAAATGTCACAACGAAATAAAAAGTAGACGTGCTCAGGCCAAGTCAACATTCCAGAAAATGAGAAACATCTTATGTAACAGATCCATATCAATGAAAACAAGATTCCGAGTATTTGAATGTTACATAGAGCCAATTTTGTTTTATGGGTGTGAAGCATGGTCTATGAGTAAGAGAGTGCAGCGAGAAATGGAGGCCATGGAAATGTGGTTTATAAAAAGGACGTTGAAAGTACCATGGACAGCCAAGAAAACCAATGAAGAAGTCTTAAGAGAGGCTGGAGTTTAAAAGCAAATTATAGCAAAGATCAGAAGCAGACAAGATAGATTTATAGGACATTTCCTGAAAAGAGGAAAATTGGAACACACTGTGGCAACTGGAAAAACTGAAGGAAGAAGAGACAGAGGAAGACAGAGAGAGAAGTTACTGGATGGGCTGTCAGTGTGGCTAGAAAGAAAGTCACCGTCGGATCTCATAATCAAGTCTAAAGGCAGAGAATTGTGGAGAGAAATGATCGCCTACGCCACGCGGCACGGCACTTGAATTAACAAGAGTCAAAGAAAAAAATTAATGAACAAAATTAATGACAAAAAATTATAAGATAAACTATAAAGTTACTATCACCGTCATCACTGTGTTTATCATTGTCATCGTCGTCATCATTATCGTCATCGTGATAAAGATGACGTGTAGAACTGCTAGTTGTTACAAGCACCAGGAAATGATATTTGGAAGATTACTGCGACTCGTTGAAGTGAAATTTGCTTCTGCAGCTTTTATAACTTTTCCCTGGATGTTCCGACTTTAAAATGTACAGTTAAAAAACCCAGTAGGCTTTAGCGAGAGAGAGAGAGAGAGAGAGAGAGAGAGAGAGAGAGAGAGAGAGAGAGAGAGAGTAGATGTTACAAGTGAAATGTAAGAAGTATTGAAGCTCTGTGATGAATAAAACCCACTGGATTTTAAAATCATTGGCCATCACATTTACCTTTTTTCATCATATAAATTCCTTGTCTTTTAAGGTAAAAATTAACGTGGGTTATAGGGTGGCCATAGGTGATATGTTTTAATATCTCTAATCTTGTTTTAATAAAGATTCCGTGGACAAATTGTTACTATTCGCAAATTTTAATATAAAGCGTAAAAAATAGAGGCTGTTAGTTTGTGTGTTTGTTTTTTTTTACCAAAATAACAACTGTTTAATTTTTTTTTTTTTTTTTGTGGGGTTGGGAAAAGGAGAGGGGGGGGGGATTTCTAATTTGTTCGTAATTGTTGGTAGTAGCAATATTTTGACGTAGAGAATAGAGGATGGGGCCTATAAAACGTGTTCATTTCTACTGTTAGTATTGAAATCGTATAAATACTGAAAAAAAAAATCTGGGCGCCATAATGTTAGCGTGAAGTGTATCCCTTTTTTTTTCTTAACAACTCGTATTTTTTCCTGTCATATATTATATTGGACAGAAGTATTCGACTGTTTAAAAAAAATTAGACTAAATCGCCAACCTAAAGTAATAAAAATGCAGATGGAAGCACCAAAGACGTTTGATATATTTCCTTGAATACAAAACAGGATAGAATTAACAAGATCGTAAGAGTAGCATCCCCTTCTCTTGTTACAGTTGTTCAACCCGTTCAAGAGCTCTGATGTACGAGGGGTGATTGATAAGTTCGCGGCCTAAGGTACAAAGGATTATTTGTGGACAACTTTTTTGGGTTATTTCTCAACATAGTCCCCTTACAAGTTTATGCACTTAGTCCATCGATCCCGGAGCATACGGATCCCTTCTTTGTAAAAGTCAGCATTTTGTGCCAGTAGAAAGTGGTCTATAGCTTGAATGACGTTATCAACTGAAGCAAATTTGCCACCACTGAGCTCCTTTTTGAGTTTTGTAAACAGGTAATAGTCAAAAGGGGTCAAATCTGGGGAATAAAGAAGATGTTCAAGAAGCTAGAAGCTGCATTCATGAATGGCAGCCATTGCCACCGCCGACTTGTGAACTGGAGCATTGTCTTGATGAAAGATGACTTCTCTCGTCAATTTCCCTCTACCCTTTTACTTCAGTTTGACCCGAAATTGCTTCACAAGATTAGCGTAATAGGCCTCAGTGACCGTTCTGCCTTTTTGAAGATAGTCTAACAATAGCACACCTCCTGAAACCCAAAAGATGGAAGCCATCACTTTGCCTGCACACAGAACCACCCTTGCTTTCTGTGCAGATGGAGATCCATGATATTTCCACTGCTTTGACATTTCTTGGGATTCTGGTTGAAAATGATGAACCCAAGTCTCATCCATAGTCACAAATTGCTGAAGAAACTTTTCAGGATCTGCAGAAAAATGACCAAGATTGTCTTTTGACATGTTGAGACGCTGTCATTTGTGATCAGCTCCAAGACGTTTCGGGACCCATCGAGCAGAGACCTTTGTCATTTGAAGATCATTGCGAATAATGGCATGATCACGTTCCTGGGAGATGCCCAACTCATTAGCAATGTATCGCTCAGTTAGTCGTCGATCTTCCATTATCATGTCATGGATTCTGTCAGTGGTTTCATCGGTGATTACCGTTCTTGGTCTTCCTGGACGGGGATTATCTTCCAGACTCTCCTTTCCATGTTTGAATTGAGCTGCCCATTTCTTCACTGAGCTAGGCACAGAAGGGGATCTCCTTCGACGATAAGCCCTTGATGCAGATGTAGCGAATGACTGCTCGATAAGAAATTTTACCCATTTTCTCAATTTCTGTCACCCCTTACCACTTCAGTAGCCTGTAAAAAAAAATTGGTTGCAGTTAATTTCTTGAAACATGGTGTTTAATCTTACATTAACCTAATGTACAAATGCACCTAATATCAACTGTGTGCTTCAAGTATTTGTACCTTATGCCGAGCACTTATCAATCAAGCCTCGTATATTGCCTCAAACCTTCTATAATAATTTCCATATCTTTATGATTATTACTAATTCACTTGAATAAGAACTTTCGCTTTAGCCCACTAATTTTGAAATAGATTTTCTGATTCTGAACATGCTCTAGCAGTTGAAGTATTTTGGGTATATACAATGTAATTCCACCACGAATAAAAACCACAAGCAAAAAGTGCTATATATAAGCAAGTCGATGTTTAAAGTGTATGTCAGATCCTTCTCAGGGGAAACCCCGTTGTCTATTAACTAATAACACATAGTCGTGTAAACTCACGATGAGACAAGGTCACCGGAGAGCTTACTAAAACCTAAATGACTTGGAAAGTCTTGAATGCGAAGATCCTCCTATTACATACAGCTTGTTCGAGGATTATGATGCTGGGATGGTAAGGGAGGTGATAGCGGATCGCAATACACACAGCAAAACATCATCACGTGACTGGGGTGGTTACTAGTGTCTAGGCACTAGCTCATGGTACGTGCTTTTGTAGCTTCACGCTTCCTGATATTCGTTACCTCATCCATCGCTGAGAAGGAAGGGGTATTATAGCTGGGAGCACTTTACCTCTACCTCTCTCTTTCCTTTCTTCCCTTTCTCTCTCTCTCTCTCTCTATATATATATATATTATATATATATATATATATAGTTAGTCATTTATTTGTGTCTGTAGATAGTCATTTTTATGTGTATTTAGTTACTTTATTGTTAATTACGTTTGTTATATGAGCGGCATATTTGTAGAATATCTGGAACAGAGTGAAATGTGTATGCTAAAGGGCAGAATGTCAGAAAGGTCTGCGTGCCAAATTCTTAACCCTTTGGAAATAAGTTACATCGAGCCAATTTTGTTTTATGGATGTGAAGCATGGTCTATGAATAAGAAAGTGCAGCGAGAAATGGAGACCATGATGATGTGGTTTATAAGAAGGATGTTGAAGGTACCATGGCCAGCCAAGAAAACCAATGAAGAAGTTTTAAGAGAGGCTGGAGTTAAAGAGCAAATTATAGCAAAGGTCAGAGGCAGACAAGAGAGATTTATAGGACATTTCCTGAGAATAAAAAAATTGGAACACACTGTGCCAAATGGAATAACTGAAGGAAGAAGAGACAGAAGAAGATAGAGAGAGAAGTTACTGGATGGGCTGTCAGCGTGGCTAGAAAGAAAGTCACCGTCGGGTCTCATAATCAAATCTAAAGACAGAGAATTGTGGAGAGAAATGATCGCCTACGCCACGCGGCACGGCACTTGAATTGAATTGAATTTGGAAATAAGGACCAATCAATCAATCGATCTCTGAACGTAAGCTCCAAGTACAGATTTTTTAAATCTGCAATTGCCGAGACTCTGTCACATCCTATTGTATGGATAATAATTTCTCAAAATGTTATGGTTCTTTTGCTGACGTCATGTCCTGCGCTTCACTTCAGCTATCTTAAGTATTCTGTCTTGATGGTCTGGCTTTGTGAAGTACGCACAGCTGTCAGTGTACTAACAGACAGAAAACTTTTGACGTACAACAGATCTACATTTACGAGACTGCAGACGAACACTGACAAATTTATTTCACAAAATAACGATAAACAAAAAAAGATTAAAGTTTTAATATCTGTGCACATTTACAAATATCAGCACCACTTAAGCAATCACAAACCTGTGGCAATGAAACTGCTAAACAATGAACAAAAAGATGAAAGCTAAATTTTCACTTCACGAATTCTAAAAATATAATCTAACCCTGGGAAGAATACACAATTTTAAAAAAACAACTGACAATAGTAATACTAGCAAATATTTTAACGCGAAACTGTTACTTTTTTTTTTTTTTGCACCAGTGGCAGTATCTATCTATAACATATCTTGGTCTCACTATCAGCTCTGAAGCGACACTTTATCAGCTAAAGATGACAGTTGTAAAAAAGCTGTACAAACTGTTTATAGAGTTTCAGATAGCGTTTTTTTATGAAATAGTAAGTGCTGTGTCTTCTGATTATAGATTCGCACAGTTGAAAAAAAATTCTTCTTCTTCTTCTTCTTCTTCCCTGGAACTGTCATCTGGTGTTAGCATTACGGTCGATACGATAAAGATGTTGAGGGACAGCATCGTGCCGGCTTGTGAAGGGTTACGGGTGCAATTTTTTTTTTTTGTTGAGTCTCTTAAGTAGAAGCAAAAAGCAAGGGGTTCTCAATGCTTCTTTAGCAGGCTCCACCGCTATGGAGACTGTGGCGATCCCTGCCATATTAGTTAGGCTAGACCTGTTGCTAGGGATACCAATGGAGAGGTGGGACAAATGTCTTGATCGACTATGGTTCTCCAACCTGCTAGCATGTCAGCTATGTATCGCTGACTGTCAAATAGGACATCTTCGCCCCAAAGAAATGGTCATCTTCTTCAGTTTAAGTAATCAGATCTTTCCTCTTCGAAGTTTTTGTTTTAACATTCGCATTTGAAATGAAAACTATGTTAAGCACTTGGTGCAATGATAAAGTGGGTGGACAGCGAACAAAAGGTTGCAAATTCAAAACCCAAATAAGGTGAGCTTTTAAATCTTCTATTATATTTATTATGATGCCCCGGCGGTGTAGTCGTTAGTGCACTTGCCTGCCAGCCAGTGTCCCTGATTCGATTTCACACCGGGCAGGCAGAACTTTTTCGAGTGGACCGGCATCAAGGTCAACCCAACCGGAAAAAAAAATTCTGGGGTGTCCCTAGGAAAACAAAGACAGGAAGGACAGGTGTTGACATCCCGCCCTCAAATGCTGCAGTGAGGTAGAAATGTGGAGCCACTAATACTTACACCTCCTACGGCAAGTGAGTGCTACAGGACATAGAAATTATTTTTATTAAAAAATTGTTAAGTAAATTTTGTTCTGTTTCAGGTAAAAATCATATTTTCCTTTCTTAACTTGTAGTTCTGACAAGCTACAACTAGTAATGAATACTAAAAATAACAATTATTACTAAAAAAAAACACGCCATACATAAACTAAAGTACACACCTTGTTATTCATAATAAAGCTGTGAAGAGATCTTTTCTATGGTGCGACAAGAACAACTGAAGACATTCTTTATGAAGTCTCTAACGATTCATAAATACCACATCACGAGACAGCCGCTTAAACACGATTTTACAAAGTTCTTTTTTTAACTAAGAAGTTGCGAAAGGGGAGCTGAGCATAGCTTCCGGATTTGTTCTCTGCTGAGAACAGTGACATCTTGCTTACAACCGAGGGGACCTATAGGAGAGCTGTTAGGGAGGCAAAGTTCTGCAAAGTCATGCAACTGACTGAGAACAGTGGAATAGAACCAAGAGGTCTGATTATTAATTTTCCCCCTTCAGGTCCGCCAGTACCCATTTTTCGGCGTTGTCCGTTCGTTGCACCATCAGTAAGGAACACAGAATGGCCACATTCTCACTAATCTTCTATGTACATTAACTATGATCCCAATAATAACAATCTTATCAAGGCCGGATTCTTGGTAAGATGGTGGATAAGTATTACAAAGTTGAGTTTTCAGTAAAGTTACGTGATTATTTTAGTTCAGTATTGCTGTGTTGTGTATGTGAAGTTCACACAAAATTTTATGCACGGTTTGATCAGCTTCAGTCATTAGACATTTAGAGTTCTATAGTATATTAGGGTGGACTGCAAAAAACAAATAGAAAAGCGTGGATATCAGATAACACATGGAAATCCATACACGAAACACGGTCAGCTAAATTAGCCAGGTTGAATGTAAAAACAGATCTTGAAAGAGATTTGGCAAAAGCAAATTACAAAGAACTAGACAATAAAGTAAAAAGTTCAGCTAGAAGGGATAAAAGAGATTACATGGACAATATGGCGAAAGAAGCAGAGAAGGCAGCAAAAACAGGAGACAGCAAAACTTTATATAACATACAAAAGAGGCTAACAGGTACTATTACATCTAAAGAAAGACCAATCCTTAGCAAAACTGGCACACTTTTAACATCAAGTAAAGACCAAAAGCAAAGATAGGCCGAACACTTCCAAGAATTACTTAATCGACCACATCCAAGAGAACCGATAGACCTTGGAACTGATTTACCATTCCCACAACTAAATGTAAACCTAGATGAAATTACACTGCGTGAAATTGAAACAGCAGTGAATCTAATGGCTAACAACAAAGCTGCAGGTGAAGATGAAATAACAGCCGAAATGTTAAAAGCTATTAATATAGATAACATGAAACAACTACAGAGAATGTTCAATAAAGTTTGGAAAGAAGAAAAAATCCCTTCTAAATGGAAAAAAAGGAACCATTGTTAAAATATAGAGAAAAGGCAACCTTAGCGATTGCAACAACTGGAGAGGAGTAACCTTACTACCAGTTGTATCAAAAGTATTTTGCAAAGTTATTCTGATTAGAATTCAAGATATAGTGGATGCTGTAATGAGAGAAGAATAGGTAGGATTTTGAAAAGGGAGAAGCTTTCTCGACCAGATCCTTACTCTAAGAATAATACTTGAAGAATATATTGAAAAGCAAAGACCGTTAATCCTGAACTTCATAGACTTTAAAACGGAATTTGATAGCATACACAGAGAATCATTATGGAGGATTTTAAGAATATATGGAATACCATCTAAGATTGTCAACATCATTACTGACCTCTACAATGGATATGTTTGTGCAGTCAATACAGACGAAGAGTGAATGGTCCAGACTGAAACAGGCGTGAAACAAGGATGTATATTATCTCCCCTGCTTTTTGGAATTTCCATAGACTTCATAATGAAAAAAAAATGTTGCACAGGTAAAACGGGCATTGATTGGGTACGTGAGACCCAAATAGAAGAACTTGATTTTGCATATGACATAACTCTTATCAATGACAGTGTGAAATCAATACAAGAAAAAAACAGATACGCTGTCTTCAACGGCTAGTAAAACAGGACTTGAAATTAACAAAGATAAAACAAAAATAATGAAGGTTCTCATTAACCACGAAGGACAAATATACATAGAAGGAACAGCTGTTGAAGAAGTAAACCAATTTGCTTATCTCGGCAGCTATATAGACCACAATGGTGACACCAGAAAAGAAGTTAGAATTAGAATTGCCAAAGCAGCATTGACTTCAAGAATCTTGAGAACATATGGCATAAGCACAAAAACCAAGTTAAGATTACTGAATTCAAATGTAATATCCACCCTCATTTATGCATGTGAAAGCTGGAAATCAACTAAAGAAATAGACAAGAAATTAGACTCTTTCGAAAACAAATGCCTGAGGAAAATACTCGGTATAAAGTGGAATGAATTCAAGAACAACACAGAAACCAGACAAATGAGCAAACAACAACCTCTCTCATAGTTGATCAGAAAAAAGAGATGGACATATGTCGGTCATGTGATGAGAAGAAACAATTAGAGAATCCTCAAACAAGCTATCAAATGGAACACAACACGCAAAGAAGAAGAGGTCGATTACGTGAAACTCTAAGAGGACATTGTTAAGAGAAGCCACTTCAGTGGGCATAACATCCCTTGATGAGGTTGAAAAATTCGTCGAAAACAGGACATCTTGGCGACTACCATGCGGGCCCTATGTGACGTTTAACGGCACGGGAAGGATGTAAGATTGTAAGTATATTAGGGTGACAGTAAAGTGTTAGAGTTATGTCTTGTTGTTGTTGTTGTTCTTCTTCTTCTTCTTTCTTCTTCTTTTTCTTTAGACAAAGAGACGGATCGCCTACGTGAATTTCATCCTTTAGCAGGATTTCCTCATGGGTAGCCCACAGTTTTCCATGAGTGATCTCTTACTGTAGGCACATTTATGCACTAAAGTCTCTGTAGACAGAACCGATTTGCGGGGTATGGTGTGTATCTCTAAAGATCATTTAAGTACAAGCATAATAAGGCTGAGAAGAGACTTAAGTCTGTGTTCTTAAAACAATTTTCGTGCTCTTATTTTTAAAAAGTTCAGCTTCCAAAGGTGACGTGTCTGCCGTTTTTCCCTTACACAAGCTCTCCAGTTCCAAACTTCAGCTAGGTTGACTTGAGTATCAAACTTCAGATAGGTTGACTTCAGTACCAAACTTCAGCTAGGTTTTACTAGAGTACTAAAACAGCTAGGTTGACTTGAGTATCAGACTTCAGTTAGGTTTTACTTGAGTACTAAATTTCAGTTAGGCTGACTTTAGTACCAAACTTCAGCTAGGTTGACTTGAGTATCAAACTTCAGCTAAGTTGACTTGAGTACCAGACTTCACCTAGGTTGACTTTAGTACCAAACTTCAGCTAGGTTGACTTGAGTATCAAACTTCAGCTAGGTTGACTTGAGTACCAGACTTCACCTAGGTTGACTTTAGTACCAAACTTCAGCTAGGTTGACTTGAGTATCAAACTTCAGCTAGGTTGACTTGAGTACCAGACTTCACCTAGGTTGACTTTAGTACCAAACTTCAGCTAGTTTGACTTGAGTACCAAACTTCAGCGAGATTTACTTGGGTAAAAAACTTCAGTTATGCTGCATGACTTGAATGTGTCTACAGACAAGCTTGAACGGGTTTTCTTTTCTTTCAGGTGCCAACTCCCCAACTGCTGCTATATTCCAGGAAAGAGGGACATTTTACTGCCAGATAATTACAATTTACTTTCCAGAAAATATACTTTAAGTGAAGGTTTATTCAGCGTGACAAAAAAAAATCTAAGTACTTCGCCTATATAACACATACATAAAACGGCAGTAACTCAGCAAGTGTTGAACACGCAATGCTTCCCTAAAATAATGTAACAGTGTCTAAAATTATCAACCAGCCTGGACACTAAAACACGATGTCGTTGATGTAAAGCCGTGGAAAAGTAACGATGAAATTTAAAAAAGGCAGTTTATAATAGCAGAGAAACAACGTAATATTTTAAAGTACTTAAATAAAAAAAAATATCAGCCACAAGCAAACATAAACAAAGAAACAACAAATGATATGAGGTGTAGGTAACTGAAAACATGAAGCAGAACATTTTTCCTAATCTTATCACCAAAGTTCTCTGGTACAAACGTTCTAGAAAATAAAGGTTGGAGGAGAAAATGTGATACTTTGTACATTCTGTGGCAATGAAGTGAATAACAAAACAATACGAGGTGGGAAAACAAACAAACAAACAAACAACAGAAGACTAGAACATATTATAACACTGAAAGATAGATCAGGATTGTAGAAGCTGATACCAAGACGCGGTAAATGACTTGTTAGTGATTTAAGTGTGCAGCCCCAAGTGATACAAAAGCAATCCAAATAGGGAATAAAAAAAAAAAAACTGCGGATCCCCCCTCCCCCTAAAAATTAACCTTTAAATATTCCTCTTATTTCTCACTAAAAATAATCACACGAAGACGGTAAATGAAAGTTTTAAACAAACGCTTTTGGGTGTGAAATTCTTCAACATTTTCAAATTTTAAAAAAAGTCCAAATGACTGAATATCTGAAAATGCTATAACTGTCTATATCAGTTAGGTGCATTGATTAAAGAATATTATAAACATTGTCAAAAAGGGGAAAAAACGTATATTAGATTTTTTTCAGGGGTCCACAGACTTAAGGAAAAGAAAAATTCTATATACATGAAAACATTTTCATAAGAATGAAAAATTTAATTCGTTTATCGCGACTAAGGCACCTTAAAGTTTGTTTTTTTTTTGGGAGGGGGGGGGGATTCCATAATTTGCGATAGAGATGTTTATTTACAACTAACTTTTGTACACACAGAAACGTCCCAGTTATCAAAGGCTACATCACTTTAGCTTACATCATGTGTGACTATCAGCAGGTTGCAGACATGCAACGCGCGTAAACCACGAAACCTAATGTGTTTATTTCTGTTTAAAGCAGTAGTTAATTCTTGTCGTAGTGGAAACTACACAGAACCCTGATATTGAGTTTTACCCAGAGATCATATCAGGAGAATAGATGAAGCCAGTCACGTCGTATATCGTCGCCATTATCGTCATCAATAGTCAAATTATCGTAGTATTCACACAGGAGCATTACATATAAGACAAGTCAAACGTGGGAATCATACAATCATTCCATGACTCATTTATCACACACCACTTCGGGAGCTAATCTTAATAGTGGCTTCCAAGACAACATTTTCTCTTGTTTCTATAAAGTTCAATGAACGTTCTGAATATGTTCATATTTCCTTTATTCTAAAGTTTTGGAACTATCATACTTATAATCACAGTTCAATTTCATTAGATATATTTTTGTTCTCTTGTGCTGAATCGAAGTTATCAAAAATGTACAAAGACTTTGCAAACATCCTTTATTTGATTCATTCTTTATGGCAGAGGTTGTTAAACTTTTTTCAACACATGACACACGCGACAAGGGCACAAAAAGCTGCCAAGACACATTTTTTCAGTTTTAAGACGATATTTTAAGCTTTAAAACTGAGTAAAACAATTACTTTTTGATATTCCCTCAAAACGTTTCGCTGCACACTGGCAGATTTATGAATATTATCACTGTTATTATTATTATAATAATTATTATTATATATTCTGTTGCGGCACACCAGCATACCGAGACACACTCTTTGCAGTAGCTGCTCTCTGACACCAGAAGTGTAGATTATCTCCATTCAACAGGGCCACAATCTTAAGACTGTGCTGTACACATATGCTTCATGTCATGGAAAGCAGATTATGTTAAAATCTACCCTATGAGCACTGAATTTAGCCATAATCTCAGAACCAGAACAAACATATACTATCTCGCTATGTTCTGGTTCCGCCACTCCATTTGAAAAAGAACTGCAAATTTTAAGATGTGACACTTAGTCTCTTGCTCAAAAAAAAAAAAAAAGAATCAAGTGATTTGGTATCAATGGGCAACATCAACAACATATCATACATGTGGACATTACTGTGGGAGATGATATCCAAGTAGTGAATTATATTTCCATTGAGTTACACTATCGGAAGAACCAAAAAAGAAAAAAAACCAAAACGAAACAAATATAACTTTTACAAAGCAACATATTTCGGCTGCCTGATATAAGCGAATATAAAAGTTGAATGCACGCATAAAAAAGACAGGTGTAAATTATACAAACTATACGGTTCTTGTGTTTTGAACCAGCTTCTGGTGTGTTTTTTTATATTGGCACATATGGTGAAAACACATCAAAAACAGTGCTGCCGTTTTCGTCTCTTTGTTGTAATCAAAGCGCCTCATTGAGTTTCTAGTGTTACAAGTATATTTTACGAACTGTTACATTTCGTAGTAATACAGTGTTGCATTGTGTTTAACGCGTTTTGAATAATTAAAATTATGTAATGTTTAATGTAGAAAACAAGGCAAAACTTACTATTTAACAGTAATATAACCATTATAATGCTTTCGAATAATAACAGGTGTTACGTATTAGCAAAATCACATTGTACCTTTTTGTGTGTGTGTGTTGGTGATTTAGCAGTGGTTCTCAAAATATGTCTGACCATACCAATCTAGTTTAAATAGTTAATACAAGACAAACTTCCTCTAATTTTTACAGTAGTTTATTCATTAGTAAAACCTTTTCAGAACCACTGAAGGAAGTTGAGATTGATTCCGATTAGCAAAAGGAGTTAAAATATTTTCTACACTTTCTATGCACTAGCATTTTCAACTAATTTCCCAACGGGATTCTGGCTAAGAAAGGTTTTTTTTTTCTTAACCTTTGTCATGATCACCCTTAAAGTATTTAAAATGAAATATTTAGGACAGCTAAAGCAGAACCCGACCACGAAATAATTTACGTAATATACCAGGTGATATCGAATGGAAGATTCAAATGCCGTGAAAGTATATCAGAATATCTGCCATTTATAGTTGTGGCTGTACTGTTTTATATATCATTTGTAGCCTTAGTGGTACTTTTGATCTTTATGTTGAAGAAATGTGTACCAATGACGCTACCGCTTATTACGAATGTGTCTAGTACAGTAGTTATGAACTTTGGTATTCCTTGAGAGAATCGGTCTCCGTTGCCTTGAGTGCCTTCAGATACTTGCTCTCGTACTTGCTTTCCGGCTGGGTGCAGGAGAAGGGCTTGGACATGCCGAGAAACGGGGTAGGACGAGTCAAGCTGGAGGATCCATAAGGGCACATCATTCCCTCCTCCTTCAGGTTAGGATGCCATTGATTTCCATGGTAACTTTGGTAAACATCCGGCACGCGGCGATCGAGCTTGGACATGCCGATTACTCCACCAGGGGAGGGAGGATACATCCCTTGCTGGATGGGATCTTCTGTTATATCTTCTGATGTAATGTCCATAGCGAGGAATCTCTTGTAATTCCCAGATTCCGTCATCTGCTCTGGGATTATGTCAACATCAGCTGGGGATATCGTTCGGTCAGACATGCTGTACCGGTGGCTCTCATTTTTGCCACCCCCAGGTGAGGCTGGACTCATCTTGGAGAAGGTCACATAATGTTGCCGATCACTTCCAGTGCCTGAAATAAATATGAAAATCAGCATTCGTCTGTGTTTCTTTAGTATAGTTCTATACTCGTCATAGACGCTATAGACATTTGTCCTAGAAAAGAATGCTGGTTTACATCAATGGTCCCCAAAATAGGCTTTACTGCCTCTCTATGGGATCTCGTGAAGATCCAGAGCGGGGATCACGGAAAAGGGAACAGAAGGTGACAATAGAAAAAAGTGAGCGAGCATAAATTTCTTCTTCTGTTTTTCTTGTGGGCGTTTGGGATGTGGTCTAAAAGACAAGAGGGCGGTAGGTCGAAAAAGTCTTGGAGCTATTTCTCTCTCTCTCTCTCTCCCCCCCCCCCCCCCCTCACAGATTTTAAAAGAAGTTGCAAGACTTAATAAAACTATTTAAAACTACTAGGAAAAAAAAGACTATGAAAATGACAATTATTCAATCGCGTCTGAGAAAATAAAAGGGTGCTGAGTAAAAAAAAAAAAGCAATGTGGCCATGCCGTCTCATGTTAAGGACACAACGTCATGTTAAGTAAATCACGTCGTGTTAAGTATGTCACGCCATGTGAAGTAAATCACGTCATGTTAAGTAAACCACGTCGTGTTAAGTATATCACGTAAGTAAAGTACATCACGTTTGTGAAGTAAATCACGTCATGTTAAGGACACAACGTCATGTTAAGTAAATCACGTCATGTTAAGTAAATCATGTTGTGTTAAGTAAACCACGTCATGTTACGTAAATCACGTCATGTTAAAGATACATCATATTAAGTAAATCACATCATGTTAAGTATACCACGTCATGTTAAGTAAATCACGTCATGTTAAGGAAACAACATCATGTTAAGTAAATTACGTCATGTTGAACATATCAAGTCATGTTAAGTAAATCACGTCGTGTTAAATATACCATGTCATGTTAAGGAGACAACGTCATGTTAAGTAAAACCCGTTATGTTAAGTAAATCACCAAATGTTAAGTATACCAGATCATGTTAAGTATACCATGTCATGTTAAGTAAATCACGTCATATTAAGTAAAACACGTCATATTAATTAAGGAGCACAACGGCATGTTAAGTAAATCACACCATGTTAAGGACACAACGTCATGTTAAATAAATCATGCCAGATTAAGTAAATCACGTCATGTTAAAGACACAACGTAATGTTAAGGACACAAGTTTATGTTAAGTATACCTCGCCCTGTTAAGTATAAAACGTCATGTTAAGTAAACCACGTCATGTTATGAACAGAACGTCACGTTAAGTATACGAGAATAATTGTGAAAGAACGTATAACTAAAGCCACCAGTTGCTATACATTGAATAAACATACTCTCAGTGCTGGGAGACAGGAGCGCCTATGTATTCGCCTGAAGTATAACGATGAGAACCGTAATTAAGTATAGACTTATTAAGACAATCCTGTACCTTGCCTGTGTCCTTGACCTTCGTTATTCTGCCTGGAGAGGGAGATGGTGGTGTTGGAGCTGTTACAGACGGCCATCTCAAGGGCGTTTCTTTGCGCGCTTGTCTGGCGGGACACTTCTTGTCGCTTGTCTCTGTCTTTCTTCCGGAGCACGCAAACGACGCACAGGGAGATGCTGACGCAGGTTACGATGACACCTCCAACTGCGCCGAGGATGATGATGTGGAGAGGTATGACGCTGGAGTCGGTGGAAGATTCTGCAGAAAGCGTCGAGAATTGTAAAATGTAAAACTCACATAGGAAGGTTTCCAACATGATAGGCGGGATACTGCAGACTAGAAAGTACATTTAATAGCGCTGAATTCTCCTTAAAGGGCAGATATTGTAGTGTTATAGGTAACTACAAAGAGGCACAGTAAGTGATATTAGTACAATAGTAATGGCATTGTAATCTAAGTACTCGTATAGTGTTTGAACGAGGGTTATACCGAAAGTCGTGAGCAACCATTTCTTTTTAAAATCAGAATTTATAGATAGAGAAAATATACATGTATCACCGTAACCTGCACCCTTTTCTTCACTTTTCACCATAGTCTCCATTTCTCTGCACACATTTTTCCCATCGCTCTAAAAGTTTGAAAATACCCTTCCGGTAGAATTCCGATTAAAAAAAAATTTTTTTTTTCTCACAGCTTTCGGTATGACCCTCGTAGTTTTGCAACCCCGAAGTTACTCATTGTGGTACTAGTAATATTTGTAATGTAGTACTAGTGGTACTAGTGTTGGTAGGAATAATGGTGTTGGTTGTGATATAATAATAATAGTAATAAGTTAGTGGCTGTACTAAAAGTAGTGCTGATAACGATGATGATAATGTCAATAATTATTCTAGTACTAATAATAAAAATCCCACTGATGGCAGTTAGAAGTAATATTCGAGACAGTAGTAGTTATTATTATTATTATTATCATTATTATTATTAGTGGTAGTAGTAGTAGCAATAGTAATAATAATAATAATAATAGCAGTAAAAGTAATAGTAGTAGTTGTAATAGTAGTAGTAGCAGGAGTAGTAGTAGTAGTAATAGTAGTAGTAAAAGTAGTAGTAAAAGTAGTAGTAGTAATAGTAGTAGCAATAGTAATAATAATAATAATAGCAGTAAAAGTAATAGTAGTAGTTGTAATAGTAGTAGTAGCAGGAGTAGTAGTAGTAGTAATAGCAGTAGTAAAAGTAGTAGTAAAAGTAGTAGTAGTAATAGTAGTAGAAAAGTAGTATTAATAATAGTAGTAGTAGTAATAGTAGTAGCAGTGGTGATAGTAATAGTAGTAGTATTTGTAGTAGAAGTAGTAGTAGTAACAGTAGTAGTTGTAGAAGTAGTAATTAGTATTTTTTATTATTATTAATATTATCATTCTTATTCTTAGTAGTAGTAGTAGTAGCAGTAGTAACGGTAATTGAAGTGGCAGTAGTAGTAGTAAAATAGTAGTAATAGTAACAGTAGCAGCAGCAGCAGTGGTAGTAGTAGTAGTAGTAATAGTAGTAGTAGTAGTTGAATATATATGATAGTATAATAAAAGTGATGGCAAAAGTAGTGATAGATGTAACGATGGCAGTGGCATTAGAAGTAGTAGTAGTAGTAGTATTAGTATTAGTAGTAGTAGTAGTAGTAGTAGTAATAGCTGCCTCTCACTCTCTCTCTCTCTCTTGCTCTCTCCCTCTCATGCACACATCCCTTCTGTACACAAACACACAGGACTGCTGGTAGCAAGGGATTTCCCCTTGTATCGGTCTTCTGTTATCCTTTTGGTTGTCTCCATGTCAGTCCTTTGTTCTGCTTGCACTTTTTCTGCTTGTTCGTCTCCATGTCTCGCTGGGTCGCTCGACTCTTCTTTTTTATCATGTGGAATCCACTGAAGATGTTTGTGTTAAGGATTCATCTGCCATTCTCATTATGTGGCCATTTCATTGCCACCTCCTCCTATCAATCACGGTCGATAGTGACATCACGTCTATCTCTCTTATCGGGATGTTATTTCTTAAGGTATTTGACCAGAACAGTTCTTGGGTAAGTGGGTCAAGCAAAGAGTAGCTGTGAAAAAATACAAACTTTCTGTTGTTTAGATCATGAAAGAAACTCATTGTTCTGGAAAGTAAGGGAGCCCACGAGAAGTCGTCTTCTGCATTTGTTGGTATGTTTCTTAGGAATTTCATAGATTTGTTTCGTAATGTTTGATCTGTAAAACCTATTTTCACATTTTAATGAAAGCTGGCGATGTTCACTAACGGACAGTTGCTTTCCAGCGGTGTCTTTCCAGCGGTGTCTTTCCAGTGGTGTCTTTACAGCGGTATCTTTTTTCACAGTGTTCTACTGTTTATCGTCGCCTTTACGCTCATTTCTTCTTTCAATAATAATAATAATAATAATAATAATAATCATCTGTACTCCCACTGGAGCATAAGGCACCAAGATTCTCCAGCCAGCCATGTCCTGAGCAAGACGGGAAACCTCAAGCCATGTCTTCCCAGCATCCTTTAGTTCTTCCTGTATTGTGCGTCTCCATGTCCCCAATGGCCTGCCCCTTTCTTTACCCTTGAGGTGTCCAAGTCAAGGACGTATAGCAAAGGTAACTGTTCTTTTTATTCGCATTATGTATCCCAGCCATTTCCATCTTCGTCATTTGACCTCTTTTGTAATGTTCTCAATATCTGTTCGTTTGGTTATTTCCTCGTTTGTCATGTTTTCTTCCAAGTGTATTATTTCAAACACCTCCATGCTTTACTCTTTAAATCACTTCACACCGCACTGGTTTTCAAGCAGATTACCATCACTATCTGAAAAATGTCTCAAAGTAAACAAGATACATTATCACGTATTTACCGCCAACACTTTCATCTGCCTTTTCATCTTCGCCTGAAGGTTCTCTAGCTGAACCCTTCCCATCCGTTCGACTTCCAGAACCTGAAGTTGGAGGCCGGATCTTGGGGATTCTAGTGCATCCTTTTTCGTCGCTCTTGTCTCGGCAGTTGTCCACGCCATTACACAAGAGACTGGCAGGAAGGCAGAGGTCACTGCATCTGAACTCCATTTCATTGCATTCACCTGGAGATATTTTTTTAAAAATGATAAAACAATATTGCACTAATTCTATGCCAGTGTTTCATGTATCAGTACATTGCGTATGAACTGGCATTTTCTCTAAATTCCATTAATCATACAACTAAAACTCTCAGTATTGTATCCTTCCATCCATCTATCCATCAGTTCATCCATGAAATAAGAGGTAAGAGAAATACGATTGCA
Source organism: Achatina immaculata (assembly GCA_009760885.1). NCBI lineage: Eukaryota > Metazoa > Mollusca > Gastropoda > Stylommatophora > Achatinidae > Lissachatina > Lissachatina immaculata. The sequence continues at coordinate 69,718,969 of CM019716.1, read as the reverse complement.
GTAAAACTGGTACTAGTAGTGAAGGTATAAAGAGATGTATAGGTTAGTTATAAGTGGATAGTGGGCAAGATTGACAGAAAGTAAGATGAGCTCATGTACAAATGAAGAACAAACAACAATCCAAGGATCACATACAAAAACAACACAACAGATAGAAACATGAAAAATAGATGAAAGATTAAACATTTAAGTTTTTGGTCTGTTCCTTGTAAGAAAGACGGGCAAAAACATAATGTCCACATAATGTTTTTATCTGTTGTGTTGTTTTGTATGTGATTCTTAAAAAAGGCTTTTGCCGAAATATTGTATTGTTGTATGTTCATAATTTATATGTCCTCATCTTACTTTCTGTCATTCTTTCCTCACTCTTTCTATTTTTGTTGTTGTTGTTGTTGTTGTTGTAAAACTGAACTATACGCCTCTATCTACCTTCATCCATGAACTGAGATGCGCAAGCAATCAGCACCTACTTATCTTCTTGTGTTTTACACTACTCCAACATACTACGCCCGTTTCTCACAGCCACTATCTTGAGTCTTTGTATGGTGAACCATCTGCCATTCTCATTATGTGGCCATTTCATTGCCACCTCCTCCTATCAATCACGGTCGATAGTGACATCACGTCTATCTCTCTTATCGGGATGTTATTTCTTAAGGTATTTGACCAGAACAGTTCTTGGGTAAGTGGGTCAAGCAAAGAGTAGCTGTGAAAAAATACAAACTTTCTGTTGTTTAGATTATGAAAGAAACTCATTGTTCTGGAAAGTAAGGGAGCCCACGAGAAGTCGTCTTCTGCATTTGTTGGTATGTTTCTTCGGAATTTCATAGATTTGTTTCGTAATGTTTGATCTGTAAAACCTATTTTCACATTTTAATGAAAGCTGGCGATGTTCACTGACGGACAGTTGCTTTCCAGCGGTGTCTTTCCAGCGGTGTCTTTCCAGTGGTGTCTTTACAGCGGTATCTTTTTTCACAGTGTTCTACTGTTTATCGTCGCCTTTACGCTCATTTCTTCTTTCAATAATAATAATAATAATAATAATAACAATAATAATCATCATCATCTGTACTCCCACTGGAGCATAAGGCACCAAGATTCTCCAGGCAGCCATGTCCTGAGTAAGACGGGAAACCTCAAGCCATGTCTTCCCAGCATCCTTTAGTTCTTCCTGTATTGTGCGTCTCCATGTCCCCAATGGCCTGCCCCTTTCTTTACCCTTGAGGTGTCCAAGTCAAGGACGTATAGCAAAGGTAACTGTTCTTTTTATTCGCATTATGTATCCCAGCCATTTCCATCTTCGTCATCTGGCCTCTTTTGTAATGTTCTCAATATCTATTCGTTTGGTTATTTCCTCGTTTGTCATGTTTTCTTCCAAGTGTATTATTTCAAACACCTCCATGCTTTACTCTTTAAATCACTTCACACCGCACTGGTTTTCAAGCAGATTACCATCACTATCTGAAAAATGTCTCAAAGTAAACAAGATACATTATCACGTATTTACCGCCAACACTTTCATCTGCCTTTTCATCTTCGCCTGAAGGTTCTCTAGCTGAACCCTTCCCATCCGTTCGACTTCCAGAACCTGAAGTTGGAGGCCGGATCTTGGGGATTCTAGTGCATCCTTTTTCGTCGCTCTTGTCTCGGCAGTTGTCCACGCCATTACACAAGAGACTGGCAGGAAGGCAGAGGTCACTGCATCTGAACTCCATTTCATTGCATTCACCTGGAGATATCATTTTTAAAAAAATGATAAAACAATATTGCACTAATTCTATGCCAGTGTTTCATGTATCAGTACACTGCGTATGAACTGGCATTTTCTCTAAATTCCATTAATCATACAACTAAAACTCTCAGTATTGTATCCTTCCATCCATCTATCCATCAGTTCATCCATGAAATAAGAGGTAAGAGAAATACGATTGCAGTAAAACTGGTACTAGTAGTGAAGGTATAAAGAGATGTATGGGTTAGTTATAAGTGGATAGTGGGCAAGATTGACAGAAAGTAAGATGAGCTCATGTACAAATGAAGAACAAACAACAATCCAAGGATCACATACAAAAACAACACAACAGATAGAAACATGAAAAATAGATGAAAGATTAAACATTTAAGTTTTTGGTCTGTTCCTTGTAAGAAAGACGGGCAAAAACATAATGTCCACATAATGTTTTTATCTGTTGTGTTGTTTTTTATGTGATTCTTAAAAAAGGCTTTTGCCTAAATATTGTATTGTTGTATGTTCATAATTTATATGTGCTCATCTTACTTTCTGTCATTCTTTCCTCACTCTTTCTATTTTTGTTGTTGTTGTAAAACTGAACTATACGCCTCTATCTACCTTCATCCATGAACTGAGATGCGCAAGCAATCAGCACCTACTTATCTTCTTGTGTTTTACACTACTCCAACATACTACGCCCGTTTCTCACAGCCACTATCTTGAGTCTTTGTATGGTGAACCATCTGCGTCTAATTAATTATTTATTTGACATAGTACTGAAATTGTATTTTGGTAGATAGTCATTATGTGAGACTGCGAGAATAACTTTTTTTTTAAAACATGTACTCGTATGTAGTTACTTTCTGTACAGAGTGTGTGGATAAGAGTGAAACATAAATGTTGTATTTTATTTTATTTCATTTTCTGCTATTCAGCTTTTCAATGTTAATTATGTTTTTTTCTAAAAATATGGACATCATATTTGCAGAATGTCTGGAAGAGAGTGAAAACTGATAAAAGGCAGAATGTCAGATGGGCCTGATGCCAAATTCTTGACCCTATGTAAATATCAATCAATCAGGCAGTCAGTCAGTCAATCAGGCAATCAATCAACCAATCAACCAACCAACCAACCAACCAGCCAGCCAGCCAATCAATCAATCAATCAATCAGTCAGTCAGTCAATCAAGCAAGCAATCAATCAACCAATCAACCAGCCAGCCAGCCAATCAATCAATCAGTTAGTCAATCAATCAACCCTGGCTGCCAGGGCTTGTCTAGATAAGGTAAAGGTAAAGGTGACCCTGTCATGCCTTGGAGACACATAGGGATATGGTGTTAGTGCCCATATTTTCCTTGTCTAGATACATAATTAAAATAATATTATTGGTTCTCCTACATTTTCAGAAAAAAACCACACCAATAACCTTTCAAAGATTGCAGAAATGTAGACACCTTATATATCTTTGTATCTGTTATGTTACCAAGGCGAGCTCCGAGTTATTTTGTGTTGTGGACAATGTGAACTATCATGGCTCAAATTATCTTACTCAGTCAGTTATTTGCATGTCCCTTGCGGAACTTTGCCTCCCTAACAGCTCTCCTGTAGTCCTCTCGGTTGTAAGCAAGATGCCCTACTGCTGATGTGTCCATTCGCAGATCATCAATGGTGTCTTGCATCATCTTCGCCTTGGTCTTCCTCTCTTTCTTTTTCCTATTATGTACCCTTCCAAGACGGTCTTCTCCAAATTCTCATGTCATTTATTGTGTCCAAAATATTTAAGTTTTCTCTCTTTAATCCTCTTCACTAGCCAACTTTCTTTAATAACAAGTTCTTATAGTATGATTATATATTCGTTCTTTGTGTCCATGATATTTGAAGAACTCCTCTGTAGCACTTATATTCAAAGGCTTTTATATGTTTCTCAGCTGTTTTGTTAAATGTCCAGGTCTCACAAGCATATGTTGCGATGGGAAAGATGCATGCCCTTAAAATTCTTATTTTTGTAGTTCTGCCTGTTCCTCTCTACAGATTCTTTAGTTGTTTTACTTTTATGAAGAGCCATAGATGTCCTCCTTTTAATTTTCCTCGTTGTATCTCCATTATTAGTTAGTAGTGATCCAAGATATTAAAAACTCTACACTTCTTTCAATTTTTCCTCATTGATATATATATACATATATTTCATCAGCCTTATGTGTTTTGTCTGTTGTCATCAGTTTAGTTTTCTTCACATTAAGATAGAGGTTTTGCTCTTCACTATTCTTACGGACTGACATAATTAGTTTTTCCATTCCTTTTTGTGTTGTGGACAGCAATACTGTGTCATCAGCATATCTAATCTCTGGTATTTCATAACCTCCAATTCTTATGGCATCGTAATATTCTTTGTCTATATCTTCTCCAACATTCCTCATTATATTTTCATTATACACACATCTCCATAAGTAAGTTGACGTCTTTCAGCAGCTGGGATTTCCTCTTTAACGAGGAGCTCAATAACAGCACGCTGTCGAAACGAAACTTCAGCACCTGCCATTTTGTTTATGCTCCGCGTGGTCACGTGACACATGATGGTGACGTCATGTTTCCTCTACATGAAGTGCAATGGATGCAGTTAAGGTGATACATTCATATTTTCTCTATCTTTAATTTTCGATCTTTAAAAAAAGATTTTTGCTCACGACTTTCGGTATGACCCTCGTATTTGATGGTATCCGCTTGTAGATGAAACAAATAGGCGTGTTTATGGGTGGCTGTGTGCGCACGCC